>CM050944.1:48703479-49903479 GCA_027789145.1 Solanum arcanum
CGATATTTAGATTTTCTTACGCCTTTTCAAAATGATGTTTTCAATGTCAATTGCAAGGGAATATATCTAGAAGACATGAATTGCCACTGTCGTGAAACCTTGAAATCGAATTATTCGACATTTAGAAAATTGATTATGTGGGTCCTTTTACTAACCCTTTTGTGAATAAATACATTCTTGTAGCGGTTCACTACGTCTCCAAGTGGATGAAAGTTATGACATTACCAAACAACAAATCAATAAGGTCCACAAAGTTTCTAAAAAATAATATTTTCACAAGATTTGGGACCCTAAGGGCTATTATTAGTGATGGAGGTTCACATTTTTGCAACCATCAATTTGAATCCCTTCTATCAAAGTATGGAGTTAGTCACAAATTGGCAACTCTGTACCATCCACAATCTAGCGAATAAGTTGAGGTGTCAAGTGAAGATATAAAGAGAATCATAGAAAAAAGGGTAAATGTCACTCTTATCGATTAGTCTAGCAAGTTTGATGACACACTTTGGGACTATTGCACGGAATTCAAGTCCCATATTAGTATGTCCCCATAAAAGTTAGTATTCTGGAAGGTATGTCCTCTTCAGGTTGAGTTAGAGAACAAAGCGTTATGGGCATTGAAAAGGATAAATTTGAAATTGCGAGATGGCCTCCAAGAATGATGTTCGTGAAATCCTTGATATAGATAAATTTTGATTGCAAGAATATGAAAGATCCACTCTCTACGATGAAAAAGTTTTATGGTGGCATGATGCAACGATTTTCCTCATGAGTTTTGACTGGGGGAGCTAGTCGTAAACTCTTTTCGAGCAAGCTTAAGTCCAATTTGACTAGTCCATGGAGAAATTTAAATTGAAGATGCAAAGGGGTTGAGATTCAAAGTCAATGGTCGAAGGTTGAATGTGTAATTTTGGGAAGGTCGTGACGTATGGGTTGTTGAGGTTGGGTACTTAGTTATTCTTGAAGGCATATCCATATTTTGCAGTGATGTTAAGTCAGACGCTTCTTGAGAGACAACCCAACCATTAGTTCTTTTAAGAAAGGTGGGCGTCAATTATGAAGGACTTGTCAAAAATTAGCGATTGAGAGAGGAGTTCGACGATCCACCAATACAATTAAGCAAATATCCAACAAATTCACCCAATGGGTTTCTCAACTTTAGGTATATACTATCCATTTTAGTGGACTGTATCTCAAAGTTGGTAATACAATGATATAATTGGGCAAACCCGATGCAGTTCACCTTATAAGGGGCACTAATTGGGAGATACACTCGTAAGTTCGTCGATTATTATGGAGATTTGGTGATTCACCCATTGATTTTAGGCAATCATGTTGTAACCAACCGAACTAGTGGCTGAATTCTTCTAAGATATAGGCATTGTTGGTGAATTATCCTTTTTGGTGATCCACTGAATCAGTCGGCAAATGCCATTCTCAATTTGTTCAGGGAGTTTCTCTATCTACGCTTACTCATGTAATTTTTTTTCATTGTAATCTCCTTTTTGGTGGGAGTGACGGCACATGTGCAAATATTTTCCTTTGATGTGTATGTTGTTTTGAAAGTGTTTCTCAAATTTTCAACTAATCCATGGGTTGTAAGAATCATGAAATTCTTAAGTTTTCATTGATGATAATTCGAGGATCTATTGGGTTCAATATCAATATCTTGAATAGTATTTATGATGATCGTAATATATAGTGTTGAGAGATTGAGGTGAATTAACAAATTTAGGGGTCAGAATCACGTAAATAGGGGTCTTAGTAAAGGGTAAAATGACGTAGTATAGGGAAAAAATAATTAAGAAAAACCCAACTACCCTTAATATAACTGCCAACCTATGGACCCCTACCAACAGACCGTTGAATGACTGGCAGTTCATCCTTCACGACCGTCGTCTACGGACAGAAGCAAGGTTTTGGGGTCTTGACCTACGTACCCTAGACCATGGATCTTGCTCTAACTGACGGTCCATTGGTTAGGACATGATTCAGGACCTCTCACCGGAAGCTTGCGTGACTAGCCACGAGCCCCATCTACAGTCTGTGGTCCCATCCAAGGGTCGTGGTTGGCCTCCTTTAGTTGGCACCTGTAACTTTAAAAATCGGTCTTACCCTTTTTCGAATCCCAGTGTTTCACCTTTATTAAGCACAGTATTAGTGATCACGCCACAACCATTCCTTTATACCTCTATCAATGTATATCGGGTCCTCTCGATGGGGAATATACATCGGACTCCACGTTTAGCTCACGTGGTTTATGTCGGTTTATAGTAGCTCCCACAATCAGGATCTTATTGCATTGACCAGGTTCTCAACATTTATATCAGTATATAGTTCAGCATGTTATCTTCATTTTTAGTACTTGGTCATTGCATTCAGATTAGCTTTTAGGTTATGTTTGAGTAATTATATTCTTGCTCTGATTATGTCAGTGCTCAGATACCTTGTTTAGCTCATATATCCTTGTTCAACTTAGTACATCTATATCATGCATGCTCGGTATATTCCATGTACTAATGTACTTTGTGCTACATCCTTGCATGATATAGTTAAGTTACTCAACATTCAAATCACGCTTAGATAGATTCTCGGTACGACTTCAGCAGACTGATTCCTCATACTTCGAGGATAATAAGTGTGCTTTCATTTTAGTCATAATTCTTAGTTTTCAGTTTTTGTTAGAGTTAGTTCGGCCATGTCCCAACAACTCAACTCAGTTAGACGTTTTTCAGACATATTCATAGATTCAACTGGAGTAGTTAATTGGTTGTTTCAGTTATCACTGAACTCCTATTATTTTATATATGTTTAGACTAGTTGGGGTTTACCCCGTTTTAAGATATCCATTGTTTTTAGCATAGTAAATGATGTACTTAGTTTTTTTCCATCATGTTTGTGGGTTAGCTTGAAGTCACTCGTGATTCTATGTCCCGTGTTACGTCAACAGGGTAGCCTCGGGGCGTGACACTGGTGTTCCCAAAATGATTGTTCTAACAAATCATTTTCTAAGGATATCCTCTAAATGATTTTCAGTTCTTTCAACTCTTGTGGATATATCCTATATGCGGAAACTGATATCGAGTTAATTTCGATAAATACATCAATCCATAAGTCAATATTTTGTCGGGAGGAACTAAGATAAGATATGGAAATGCTCATGGATCTTCATTCACAACCTGCACAAAATGAAGAGTTGGTGCCTCGGCATTTACATTCCAAGATAACTAGCTTTCTTGCCTTAAGGTATGAAATGAAGCAACATATGAAAACTATAATGTCACCCTTCTATTCGAGGACCAATTCTTTAGGAAATTTGAATCTTACTACTTTTGTTTAACAATTCAAAACAGTGATAGTCAATCCATACCTATAATAGTATCGAAGTCAACCATTTCTAATTCAATCAAATTGGCTATAGTGTCTCAATGACGTACTAAAATTGTACATCCACTACAAACCCATCTAGCCACAACTATCTCATTAACCAGAGTAGATAAGCTCATCTGCTAAGAAAATAGCCCCAAAAAAATGAAAAAGCCCCCAACCTATTAGTGAATACCCAACTACACACTTATACTTCAAGGGTGTCATATTACACCCTTGTACTATTTTAAAGTGGAATAAATAACCCCTTAAATATTGACTTGGCACAGAGAGTGCATTTAATTCTCTTTGAGAGAGTGAGAAGCAGTAAGCATGTAAAAAATTTACTCCCTTCTTCTCATTTTATGTGGCAACATTTGACTTGGCACAAAATTTGAGCAATAATGAAGACTTTGAAATGTTTACCAAATTGACCCTAAAAAAATAGTCATATTAAAAAGTAAACTCACTTTTCTCTCTCCTCATAAATGTGTTGAAGTACTATCTTTAACATTAAGTGAGTCCAACAAGGGTAAAAGATAAATTGTACCTTTAATTACTTACTATATAAGGAATGTAATTAAATTATATATATATATATATATATATATATATATATATATATATATATATATATATATATATATATATATATATATATATATATTCTATTTATTGATTTCTTAAAACAAAAATTGTCTCGACGCAGAAAGTGTCGGTTATGGAAAGGAGATCATCGACGCAAAAGAGGAAGCCAAAGAACTAAGAGGATGAATTTATCAGCAACTTTTTCTAGCAATTTTTTATCTCTTCTTTTTCCATTTTTCTTTATATTTTACCTAACTTTTAATCTTTTTTTGTGCATAAATCAATCTTTCGAGTTGCCCAAAAACTAACATTAGATCTGTAGTTTTATTTACACATAATTTTCAATCAAAGAAAGAAATAAAATAAAATAAAAAATCAATTCCTTATTCATGTTTGATAGAAATGTCAGATTTTTTTCTCTAACTCATTTGATTAATTTGTCTTGCCAACAATACCTTCTAATTTTTTTGTTCAAACTTATAATTAGAAAAAGACTCTTGATAAGATTTTTCAGAAATCTGATCTTTTACATTTTTAGTTGTCACTGGAAGAAGCTTTGATATTGTTGTAATGGTGAAAAAATAATGGAGGGTAATGAAAATAATAGAAAATATAAATGTTTAACATGGGTTGGTGTGTGTGTTTGATTGCACACAATAAAAGTGAACATAATACCATCTTGAAACCCCGTAATGTATATCTGCGTAATTGAAAATCGGGTAATAAATTGAGGAGGCATTTGACTTTTTTCTCCCCATCTGCTACAACCTTTCCTAATGATTGTGAGCCTAGTTCTTTGAAACTCTGACCCTAAGATTATGAACTGGATGCAAAAGGTGAAGCTTATGATGACATTTAATTAATGAATGAGCAGTTTCCACCATCATTATTGTCAATTGAATTTGCCCTATAACATTGCTCACTATCCTTATCAAATATAACCTCCAAGTTACATTCTTCAGTGTGTTGTAAATACTCCATCAACCAAGAGATATTCATATTCTTGTTCAAGAAGACCATAAAACACTTACCAACCACAAGGGCCCAAGTTTGATCATGATTGAGATTTGAGGAAAATCGTTACAATTAACCAAGCTTGAGATGGTACTGTCTCACATTCACGACACTCGAATGGAGTACTTTAAACTCTTCAGCCTTGACCTCTCTAAGATAAGGGGTATTGAAGTGATCAACAAATGGTCCTACTAAATCTCCCAAATTGCAAGAAGTATCCTAACTTGAATAGTCTTGTACAAAACAACAAAAATATCCTTCGGTCCATATAAGACAACTTCAATTGTTTCTGTCACATCACCATGCATGACTCACAAAATCTTTTGCATGTCATGGATAAAGATCTAGGGATCCTCTCGTGATTAGACCCCTTGAAAATTAGAGAGCTAATACACAAATTTTCCATGATTATAGTGCTCTTCGACCCTTCATAAGGACTAATACTTTGAGGCATCATTCCTTCTCATTGGGACTACTATAAGTCCCTTTCTTTCCGGTAATTATCCACCAGTTTCTTCACATGATGGATAGATTATACAGTCAATCCCTGGCAGATATCCGAACTAATTCTCAGAGATGGATGCACCCCTCCTCACCTTATATCCGTCATTCTCTCCCATGCTTTCATAGTGTGTCTAGCAACTTGATACCCCTATTATTGTTTACAATTTTAAATCATACCCTCATCTCGTACAATAGAACCATTATACTCCACCTTCATTGTTTGGGTTTTTTTCCATCTTAGAATGGCATTAAGCAAATTAGTTAGTTAGACACTTCATACCTACCACATTTGTGGTCTTCCAAAACTCCAGTGAAGCCTCATATAGTCGTTTCAATCTTCCCTTCTCATCATACTAATAGTAAGCTTAACTTGGAATACATCTACAATACCCAAAATTTTGATGCCTCACTGAGTGATCCAATCGTCCATCATAACATCTGTCTCATTCTTCATTCAATAGTTTATGGGAGTAATGAGTGATCCAAAACTCCAATGAAGCCTCATATAGTCGTTTCGAACCTTCCCCTCTTTCACCTTTGTGAGCTTATGCAGTGTCTTATCTCCATCCCCTAGATCTGCATACACTCATTCAAAAGTTGTTGTCTTTGATGTTGTACCCGCACATTGCCTCCATCCTTACCTCTGATAAATCATATCATGTAACTAGAAACTAAATGGTGTAATACAACACAATTTTTTTCATGAAAAATCAGAACTACCTTCTCCTATTTTGTTGACTACACACTTTTCTCAAGTTTGCAATTAAAATAATTGGTATTTAGGTTAATAAATGAAATTAAAAACTAGCTAAAACGAGAAACATCAAAATAACATAACTAGTATCGATCTTGCACATCTGAATTTTATTGTTAGATTGGATTTTAGGCCCCTCAGAAAAGAAAACCGAAAATGTATAATCTCCCATTAAAAATAAAAGATACATATATAACTTTTTAACGAGAATTACACATCCAATTTACATGGATATTACTAAAGACCTATTTGAAATGGGTCAATTAGTTTTATACAATGGGTTAATATTGAGTATTGGATCTAACAACGAATCTGGAAAAGATACATGTACAAACGTCCATTAAAAAATCAACTTTTCCGTTACCTTTTTCACCTTGTTGGAAATATATTCATATTTGATGAGCATAAACCCAAAAAATTTGAAGTTACTTTAATAAGATATTTCTATAAGTTCAGTTCCCATTTAAGGAATTGACTCCACCACATTGCCAATTTGTTTATTAAAAGAAAAGAAGCCTAGTAATTTAAAAGGTCTACTACACAAACCATATTTTTGGTAATGAAGAATTAAAGAGGCTCTACCCTTTAAACAACTCAGAAAACATAGGCAGATATAAAACTAGAGAATGCAGTCACATCGACCCAATCTGGAAAAATGGCTTTCAATTTAGCAGCAGACTCTGTCAGATACTGGTCCACTACAGCCACATCAATCTTAATGGACTCGGAACTGTTTGCCTGCATGATAAGGAAAACATCATACACATGATAAAATTAACGTAAAGACCATAAATTAGGATTAAAGTTTATGAGCGAACAGGTGTGTTTAAAGAATCCTCGATTCATTGAGGAAGCCACATACAGTAACTAAAGTGTTCGGTATATGTAAAATATCTAAAAGATGTCAAATAGAAGTCAGAGAGAGAGAGAGATTATCCTCCAGGGCTGCCCTATAATTCACTCCTACCACAGGAGTGGCTGATATAGGCAAGTGCAGCCTGAAAGTAACAATTAAAACCTCCGTTTAAGCAATAGTACATTAGTTCATGCTTTAATATTCTAGATAGCTTGGTTTTACCCTTTTGAACTTAGCGGGATAGTTTGGGTTAAGACCCCAATGGCTCACGAATGTTTCGAAATCGATCTTGATTTGGAAGGGTTAAATGAAAAATCAATAACCTAACCTCTCTTTAAGTTTATGTGCTCGTGTTATTTGAAGCTTCGATTAGGTTTATATCATGTTTTTGGAATGGTTGCCATACGAGAATTTGGGACTCAAGGAGTTTGGATGAAGAATGTAGTTGTTGCAGAACAACTGATATTGATGTCAGCTGGTGCATCACATTTGCGGCAAAGGCTTGCCTATGCATAGTGAGGCTCTATGACCTCTGCAAAAGCAAGTCAGGGATTACAATTGTGACAGTTGATCAATGATTGATTGTCTGCAAATGGCCAAGGTAGCAATTGCAAAAGGGTCCATCAAGTTGGTCTCCGCTTTCACTATGGGAAGTCCACAGTTGCGGCATCACAATTGTGAAGACGGTTTCACAAATGCAATGGTTTAGCTGATATAGAAGATCTGAAAATCGGGAAAACTATTTTTGGCAAGTTGGCGGAGAAGAGTCCTCAATTTGTGAATTTGTTTTGGTGGAAGAGTGGTCCTAAATTTGGGTAATGTTTCTTACTACTTGCGAAAGCCCGAACCCCCAACCTCCTTGCAGACACAAACTTTATGTCAAGACATCCCCACCTATTCCTTGATTTTTCCTCTTTCCCGATTTCCACAAAATTCCATTCGTACTGCAAATCAAGAACATATTCATCACATAAGTTGGAATTGATTCAATCACTGTGTTGAGCAATACTTCTCGTGCAGCCCGTAAGAGACTAGTGCACTTCTAACTGTTTATTTTTGAGATTACTCTATCCTGAATATAAGCAAAGATTTCCCATCTTCCCACCACTTTCAGCAAGCCAAGATACTTTCTAGGAGCATTCACCTCCTTAACATGGAAGATATCCACAATCTCTTTCTTCACACCTTCATTAGTATTACAGCTGAAAAAAATATTAAATTTTGAAAATGTAAGTGTAGGCGAGAGGTTGCCTGATGTATCCCCAAACATAACTTATAGTTTTTGCCTCCTCCTTTGCTGCTTTAAAGAAAAATAAAGCATCATCCACAAAAAATGGGTTTGAAATAGGTGGTGCTTTAGTACAAATTTTAACATCATGATTTCGACCGTGAATAGACATTCACTTCAACAACACTGACTAACCCTCCAAAGCTATCAAAAATAGATAAGGTGGTATAAGATCACCTCACGTCAAGCCTCTTCTTGGAGAAACATTTTCCTAACTGCTTGCCATCATGACTAAATTGATAAGTAACAGCGGTTACAATATGCATAACTTTATTCACCCACCCCCAACAAAATCCCATCTTTATCGTCATCGTTCGTAGAAAACCCCATTCAACGTGATCATAAACTTTCCTCATACCCGTCTTAATTGCCACATAACCCACTTTGACTTGTGTTTTCCTCTATAGATAATGCATAGTTTTAAAGGAAATCACTGCATTATTTGTAATGTACCTTCCTGGAATGAAAACACTTTGGTTCTCAGAGATTATTAGATTTATAAATTGTTCCATTCTGTTTGCAAGGACTTTACAAGTGCTATCAGCAACATTGCAAAGGGAGAAAGGCCGTAAATCTGAAACAAATTCAAGTTGTTTCATCATAAAAAATTTAGCATTGTTACTTCATGGCCCAGGTGAATTATTATTATTCAAGCATTCTATAACGGCCTAAGAAACATTATCTTCAACAGTTCTCCAAAAATGTCGAAAGAAGCATGGATTTAATCCATTCGGTCTGGGAGCTTTATACGGGTGCATGCTAAACACAACTAGTTTGATCTTTTCAACTGTAGAAGGACGCTTCAAGTCCTCGTTAATTTCTTCAAAAACTCTCTTCTCAACAATGTCAGTGATGACATTAAATGTACCATGTTGTGTCTTGAACAAATTGGTGTAATAATTCACAATAAGATCACTCAATTCAATCTCCCAATCAAACCAAATTCCGGACTCATCTTTCGATTGTAAAATTGTATTCTTTTTCCGTAGTGAGGTAGCCATAAGATGAAAACAACGGGTATTTTTATCACCTCTCTGCAACAAAAATTGTTTTGCTCTCTATTTCCAATAATTTTCTTGTTGCCTCAACAAGATTTCATAAGCATCTTTGGCACTATTGTAAAAAGGAATATGACTCGGCTCTCTACTACCTCTAAGTCTCTTCACCTGTGTCTTGTAATGCTTCATCTTAAATTGGATTGTTTCTTTATGTTGCGACCACATGTCTGTAAAAAGCTCTCACGACGTTCAATAGATATTCTTCCACTGCCTCGTTAACATCAGTTTCTCGAAGCCATGAATTTTTAAAGCGAAACTTGACTGGTGAATATCGCATGATGCTTATTCCTAAGGAGATAAAAAGAGTCATGTGGTCACTACAATCAGTTTCCATATGATACATTGTAGCTCTATTGAATAGTACGTGCCAACAAGACGTTGCAAGGGCTTTATCCAGCCTCTCTGAAACCCATCTCTTCGTACCTCTTCTCCTTTCCCAAGTAAATTTATTTCCAATGTATCCCAAGTCATGTAATTCATAGAAATTCACCACTTGTCGAAACCCATCAAGTCTCCAAGCTGGTTGTTGAATTCTTCCCATCTTATCTCCATAGCTCAGAATATCATTGAAATTCCCTGCGGTACACCATGATAGTGGGGAATTATTCTTCGAAGACTTAAGAATATCCGAAGATTGCATCCTACGATTTGTCTCGGGGCAACCATGGAAACCAGTATCTCGAAATTTAGGAATCCCTGCGATTAACACATCCACACAGATTAAATGTTTTTAAGAATTGATTACTGAGCACGTCCCCTTCTCTCTCCATAAAAGGGCTAAGCCACCACTCTGTCCTTCGGTATCAACAATACTCGAGCCTTCAAAGCCTAAATTATCACAAAGTTGTTGTAATTTAGTGTTGTTAACTTTAGTCTCTTATAAGAAATTTAAAGTGGGCATCTTTTGTTGGACCAAGTCTTTTAGTTCGGAAACTGTACATGAGTTCCCAAACCCACGACAATTCCAGATTAAAGAGCTCATTGGATTAGGCAGGTCTGAAGACTAGAACCCGTCATGAATAAGTTTTTTGACCCATCAGAAGGAATTAATTTGCTTGTTGCCTCACGTTTCCTTCATTCTCTAACAGTGTCAACCCCTCCTCATCAAGCTCCTCTGCTATATTTTCCATATTCCCCGATTTTTTTTCTTTTCTTTCCTTATCGCGCCACACGCCTCCCGCTGATCTACTCTCTCACCTAATCCAACGCATGCCAGCCATGGTTCTTTGTCGCACTCATCACACAATTTTGCCCATAAATAAACTATATTTCATCAATTTCCAGATGATGATTTAGTTTGTGGCAAAACTTGTCTATATGACCAATCAACCACAAAAGAAACAAAAAGTTCCAACTCTTTCATACTTGAATGAGATCTCCCCACATCCTCCACCTGGCAGCCTAATTTTAATTGATTGGTTAAGTGAGTTTTGGATGTTAATGCTCACTCGTATCCTTATGTAGTCTTTCCAAAGCATATCCTGATTATCTGTATTATTGTATTTGAAACCATTAATCGTTTTAGATCTTAGACCTCCCACCATGTCATGGATTTGAACCCATATATCAAACGATGTCAGTTCTACTTGTTGTGGGTTCTTATCAGGATTAAGAGGGCATAGTAGGACAGGTTCTGCATGAAGTTCCACGGGCCATTTCAGTTATTCAATCATGTTCACATTGGTTGAAAACTTGGAAAACAAAGGCATTGTTTCCACGATCTCTCACCATCAAACCTTCCCTTGGTCTCCATGCCTTCCATATTGCATCACTCAAGGAATTAGGATTTACAAACTTGTGTGTAACAACACGGCCTACCACACACCATGGGGAAATAGCAATCTTTTCTCTGAGATCAAAAACATCCTCATCACCATGGTAGTCTAATTCAACGTCTGAATCATCAAGATTCAGGTCTGACATCTTATCTGCTGGTATACTACCATTATTCGAACGAGATGATGAAGCCATACCAAAAGAAACCAAGAAACAAGAGTAGGTGAAACAAAGCAAAGTAAAAGAGTTAAACAAGAGAAGAAGAGGACAAAGGGTTATCACTTGAACTGTAACGACCTGTTTAGTCGTTTTAGAGCAGCAGAACAAATTCTGGAAAAACTGGCTGGGACAACGGATGGAACGACGGACCGTCGTGGTCCCGACGGCCCGTCGAGGGAGTGTCGTTCCATGACACTTAGAGTTTTGAAATTGGGTACTGAAAAATCGACTCTCTGTAAGTTGTAGCGGACTGCGGGGCGTGCCGTCACATCCACGACGAACCGTCGTGAGTCCCGCTGCAAAACACTTCAACTTTTGAGAAATTGATGCAAGAAAACGAAGTTTCGACCGTCATGACGGAGGGGCAGGACGGACCGCCACAGGGGTGACGCCGCCGCATGACCACCTGAGTCTGGGGAGACACGACGGCTGTGGTGACGGACCGTCGCAGCGTGACGGCCCGCCACAGCCGCACAATCCCAGCGCTTTAGGATTTCTCCACACGCTTTAAGGGTCGCTTTTGACTATTCTTTCCTTAATTATAAAGATTGAGGGTAACATTAATAAGTCTAATTACTTAGGGGTTAAATTAGGTAACCTTAAGTTAATTAGAGGGGTTTATTGTCCTCTTTTATTCTTAATTATACATTAATTAGGGTAAAAGAAGGAGGGTTTGAATAAAACAAACAGAAAAGAAAAGAGAGAGGGAAAGTCGAACGAGAAAGAGAGAAAACAAAGAGGATAGCAAAGCTTGGGAGAATTCTTGTTGATTCCAATTCTTCGGTGGAGGTAGGTTATGGTTTATGTTACGATATTCGTAGTGAACTCTTAATAGTGAATATTATGTGTTGATATTATTGTAAACCCTACTATGTGCTTAAGTTGTATGCTTGCATGAATATGAATGTGAAATTGTGATGAATTAACAAAGCATGATGAAGCTATTGAATCCCAAATCTTGAAAGAACCCTAATTCGCTTGATATATTATATAATGGGAATGATGATGCCTTAGTATGAAAGAAGGCTTGATATATTATATAATGAGAATGATGATGCCTTAGTGTAAAAGAAGGCTTGATGAATTAGGGGATCGGGTGCCACGTTCCGGTACCAGGATAGAATGAATATGAGGATCGGAGTGTCACGTTCCGACACCAGGATAGAATATGGATCGGGTGCCACGTTCCGGCACCAGGATAGAATGAATATGAGGATCGGAGTGTCACGCTCCAACACCAGGACAGAATATGGTTCGGGTGCCACGTTCCGGTACCAGGATAGCATGAATATGAGGATCGGCAGCCACGTTCCTGGCACTGTGATAGAATGAATATGAGGATCGGAGTGTCACGCCCGACACCAGGATAGAATATGGATCGGGTGCCACGCTCCTGCCAGGATAGTATATGAGGATCGGAGTGCCACGTTAGGCACCAGGATAGAAATAGAGGAGCGAGTGTCACGCATCGACACAAGAGGAAGAAAGATAATGAATCTTGAAAGATAATGAATATACTCAATCTAATGAACTTAATTCCCAAATGAGTATGGTATTGAGGCTTGAGTCCTCATGTGTGAACTCGGTTGAAATCATTGATGAACTCATGTTGTTATTGCTACATGTTGAGTATTGTAGTTGATTTGCATTATTATTGATATATACTTGTTCCCTATTTTGAGTTAGCCGATGATATCTACTCAAGACGTGTGGTTGTAATCGACCCTACTTTTATGTTTTTCTTCTTTGTTATTTGTGTAATGCAAAGAACGTTCCGTCAACTTCAACTCAACGTAGATCTAGCAGTCTTCACTTCATCGGAAATTCGGGGTGAGCTAATGCGTCTAGCTTGACTGGTCTTCTTCTTCAAGTCTTGATGCCTTGAACTTAGGCATGGACTAGCTAGTATTTGTTTTAGCTTCTTAGACATTCCTAGTTTAGCAATTTGAGATAGATGTTCTTGTGATGATGACTTCCAGTTTTGGGGATATTAATAATAGTTTTGAATTGTTTTATTAATGAGTTAAGTCTTCCGCATTATTTTCTCGTTGTTATATATTGAAATGTTAAGGGTTAAATTGGTTGGTTCGCCACATAGGAGGGTAGATGTGGGTGCAGTCGCGGCCTCCGATTTGGGTCGTGACAAACTTGGTATCGAGCATTAGGTTCGTTGGTCTCATCACACAAGAATGTGTCTAGTAGAGTCTTAAGGAGCGGTAGGGGGACGCCTTTACTTTTCCTTGAGAGGCTATAAGACTTTAGGAAAATTCCACTCTTTCATTCTTTCTTTCGTGCTACTACTTGAGTCCAATTGGTATCTAGGCGTCTGGTGGTATCGACCATCTTCACTCTATTTCGCAGATGGTTAGAACTAGAGCAACGACCGCACCAAAGAAAGAACAACGGCACAAAGAAGAAACATCCGAGCGACCCATCGGGCCGTGGCTCGAGGGAGAACAACGGCAAGAGGTCGTGGTAGAGGTCGTGGGAGGACGTCCTTCAGAGGAAGAGGACGAGCACCTAGCCCATCCGATACTAGAGGCGGTGACTCCTCCACCGATCAAGAGGTGATAAGAGAAGGGAGGATGGGGTGAATGAGCAAGTGCAGAATGAGGAAATGCCACCTCAACCTACCCCGGAGATGATCAACCAAGTACTTGCTTATCTTAGTGGATTATCCGATCGTGGTCGTGCACCTCCAAAGAGTTTCGCACCAACACCTCCGGTTTCAGAGATACGACATGCGGCTACTATGGCTCCCCGCATGGATGCACCATTGGGAATGGGCACATTTCCACGTCTGACTACTGGGCCTATTATGACAAACGATCAACATGAACTTTTCAGTAAGTTCTTGAAATTGAAACCTCCAGTCTTTAAGGGTGCAGAATCAGAGGATGCCTACGATTTTCTGGTTGATTGTCATGAGCTACTACACAAGATGGGTATAGTAGAGAGGTTTGGTGTCGAGTTCGTGAGCTATCAGTTTCAAGGGAACGCCAAAATGTGGTGGCGTTCACATGTTGAGTGTCAACCAACAGAGGCACCACCTATGACTTGGGAATCATTCTCGAGTTTGTTCATGGAAAAGTATATCCCCCGGACCTTGAGGGATAGGAAGAGGGATGAGTTCTTGAGTCTGTGGTAGTTGAAAAAGTGTATAGGTCTTGTTTGGTGAATTTTGTGGGGAGCAACACTTACGTAGATTTGGTTATCTTAGAAATGGGTGATTTTGATGTAATTCTGGGTATGACTTGGCTCTCTTCGAATTTTGCGATCTTGGATTGTAATGCTAAAACGGTGACGTTAGCCAAGCCTGGGACAGATCCGTTAGTGTGGGAGGGTGACTACACTTCCAATCCGGTGCGTATTATCTCCTTTCTTGGTGCTCAGAAGATGGTTAGTAAGGGTTGTTTAGCTTTCTTAGCACATCTTAGGGATGACACCATCCAAGTACCCTCAATCGAATCGCTTTGCCAGAGTCCGTGAGTTTTTGGATGTGTTCCTGGCAGATCTTCCCGGTATGCCACGGATAGGGATATTGACGCATTGATCTTGAACCAGTACTCGCCCCATTTCTATACCCCCTTATAGAATGGCTCCATGAGTTAAGAGAGTTAAAGGCACAACTTCAAGAGTTATTGAACAAAGGCTTCATTAGACCAAGTGCATCCCCAGGGTGCTCCGGTTTGTTTGTGAAGAAGAAGGATGGGAGTTTTCGGATGTGCATAGACTACAGGACAACTAAACAAGGTAACCATAAAGAACAAGTATCCTCTTCCTCGCATTGATGACTTGTTCGATCGCCATACAAGGTGCTTGTGTCTTCTCTAAGATTGATTTGAGATCCGGTTATCATCAATTGAAAATACGAGCAACGGATGTGCCAAAGACCGCTTTTGAGCGAGGTATGGGCATTACGAATTTGTGGTGATGTCTTTTGGTCTTACGAATGCCCTGCTGCGTTCATGAGCTTGATGAACGGGATTTTTAAGCCATATTTGGACCTCTTCGTAATCGTATTTATTGATGATATATTGGTATACTCAAGAGCAAGAGGGAACATGAGGAACATTTGAGAATAGTATTGGAAATGTTGAGGGAGAAAAAGCTTTATGCCAAGTTCTCTAAGTGTGAATTTTGGCTAGATGGTGTCCTTCTTGGGGCACGTGGTTTCTAAGGAAGGAGTGATGGTAGATCCATCTAAGATTGAGACAGTGAAGAATTGGGTAAGACCCACTAATGTATCGTAAATAAGGAGCTTTGTTGGGTTAGCTAGCTACTACCGCAGATTTGTCAAGGGATTCTCTTCTATTGCTTCCCAATTGACGAACTTGACTAAGCTAATGTTCCATTTGTATGGTCGGATGAGTGTGAGGAAAGCTTTCAAAAGCTCAAGACTTTATTGACTACCGCACCCATTCTCACCTTGCGGTGGAAGGTAAGGACTTCATTGTGTATTGTGATGCATCCTATTCGGGTTGGAGTGCGGTGTTAATGCAAGAGAAGAGTGTAATTGCTTATGCTTCGAGGCAATTAAAGGTGCATGAACGTAACTATCCGACCCATGATTTGGAATCGTCATGTAGTGTTTGCATTAAAGCAATGGAGACACTATTTATATGGGGTTAAGTGTGAGGTGTACACGGATCATCGTAGCCTTCAGTATGTCTTTACTCAGAAAGATTTGAACTTGAGACAAAGGAGATGGATGGAACTACTAAAGGACTACGATATCACTATCTTGTATCATCCGGGGAAGGCGAATGTTGTAGCGGATGCTTTGAGTAGAAAGGCGGGAAGAATGGGAAGTCTAGCTCATTTGCAAGCTTCTAGACGCCCATTGGCTAGAGAGGTTCAAACTCTGGCTAACGACTTGATGAGGTTAGAAATAAATGAGAAGGGAGGATTGTTAGCTAGTGTGGAGTCGAGATCTTCTTTTCTTGACAAGATTAAGGGAAAACAGTTTGATGATGAGAAACTAAGGCGAATCCGAGACAAAGTGTTGCAAGGAGAGGCTAAAGAAGCAACAATTGATGAGGAAGGTGTTTTGAGGATTAAGGGAAGGGTATGTGTACCCGAGTTGATGATTTGATCAACACTATTCTCGTAAGCTCATAGCTCAAGGTATTCTATACATCCGGTGCAACCAAGATGTATCGTGACCTAAAGCAACACTTTTGGTGGAGTAGAATGAAGCGTGATATTGTTGACTTTATTGCCAAGTGTCCAAACTGTCAACAAGTGAAATATGAACACCAAAGGCCGGAGGAACACTTCAGAGAATGCCCATTCCTGAATGGAAGTGGAGAGAATTGCAATGGACTTTGTGGTTGGTCTTCCAAAGACATTGGGTAAGTGTGACTCCATTTGGGTGGTTGTCGATAGGTTAACTAAGTCCGCTCATTTCATTCCTAAAGGTGACTTACAATGCAGAGAAGTTAGCCAAGATCTATATCTCGTAAATCGCTCGATTGCATGGGGTTCCACTATCCATCATATCGGATAGAGGTACGCAGCTTACTTCTAAGTTTTGGAGGACATTACATCTTTGAATTGGGTACTAGGTTGGACCTTAGTATCGCTGCGTTCCATCCTCGCACCGATGGTCAGTCTGAGCGAACGATTCAAGTCTTGGAGGATATGCTTCGTGCATGTGTGATAGAGTTTGGTGGCCATTGGGATAGCTTCTTACCCTTAGCGGAGTTTTCATACAATAATAGCTATCACTCAAGCATTGACATGGCTCCATTTGAAGCATTGTATGGTAGGAGATGTAGGTCTCCCATTGGTTGGTTTGATGCATTCGAGGTTAGACCTTGGGGTACCGATCTTTTGAGGGATTCTATGGAGAAGGTGAAAGCTATTCAAGAAAAGCTTTTGGCGGCTCAAAGTAGACAAAAGGAGTATGCAGACCGAAAGGTTAGAGACTTGGAGTTCATGGAAGGTGAACAAGTCTTGTTGAAGGTTTCACCCATGAAAGGGGTGATGAGGTTTGGAAAAAGGGGTAAGCTAAGTCCAAGGTATATTGGACCATTTGAGGTACTAAAGCGAGTAGGGGAGGTGGCTTATGAATTAGCCTTACCTCCAGGGCTGTCCGGAGTACATCCGGTATTTCATGTATCCATGTTGAAAAGATACCATGGGGATGGAAACTACATCATCCGTTGGGATTCAGTTTTACTTGATGAGAACTTGTCATATGAGGAGGAGCCTGTTGCTATATTAGATAGGGAGGTTCGCAAGTTGAGGTCGAGAGAAATTGCATCCATCAAGGTGCAATGGAAGAATCGACCGGTTGAAGAGGCTACCCGGGAGAAGGAGGCGGATATGCAAGAGAAATACCCACATCCGTTTCTGATTCAGGTACTCCTCTTCGCCATCGCTTTTTCTTTTGATCGTTGGGACGAACAATGGGTAAATTGGTATCTATTGTAACGACACTGTTTAGTCGTTTTAGAGCGTGCAGAACAAATTCGGAAAAAGCGGTGGGACAACGGATGGAACGACGGACCGTCGTGGTCCCGACGTCGCCGAGGAGTGTCGTTCCATGACACTTAGAGTTTTGAAATCGGGTCTTGAAAAATCGACTCTCTGTAAGTTGTGACGGACTGCGGGGCGTCCGTCACATCCACGACGAACCGTCGTGAGTCCCGCTGCAAAACACTTCAACTTTTGAGAAATTGATGCAAGAAAACGAAGTTTCGATCATGACGGAGGGGCCAGGACGGACCGTCACAGGTGACGGCCGCCGCAGACCACCTGAGTCCGGGGAGACACGACGGCTTTGTGTGACGGACCGTCGCAGCGTGACGGCCCGCCACAGTCGCACAATCCCAGGCGCTTTAGGATTTCTCCACACGCTTTAAGGGTCGCTTTTGACTATTCTTTCCTTAATTATAAAGATTGAGGGTAACATTAATAAGTCTAATTACTTAGGGGTTAAATTAGATAACCTTAAGTTAATTAGAGCAGTTTATTGTCCTCTTTTATTCTTAATTATACATTAATTAGGGTAAAAGCAGGAGGGTTTGAATAAAACAAACAGAAAAGAAAAGAGAGAGGGAAAGTCTAACGAGAAAGAGAGAAAACAAAGAGGATAGCAAAGCTTGGGAGAATTCTTGTTGATTCCAATTCTTGGTGGAGGTAGGTTATGGTTTATGTTACGATATTCGTAGTGAACTCTTAATAGTGAATATTATGTGTTGATATTATTGTAAACCCTACTATGTGCTTAAGTTGTATGCTTGCATGAATATGAATGTGAAATTGTGATGAATTAACAAAGCATGATGAAGCTATTGAATCCCAAATCTTGAAAGAACCCTAATTCGCTTGATATATTATATAATGGGAATGATGATGCCTTAGTATGAAAGAAGGCTTGATATATTATATAATGAGAATGATGATGCCTTAGTGTAAAAGAAGGCTTGATGAATTAGGGGATCGGGTGCCACGCTCCTTGCCAGGATAGAATGAATATGAGGATCGGAGTGTCACGCTCCACACCAGGATAGAATATGGATCGGGTGCCACGTTCGGCACCAGGATAGAATGAATATGAGGATCGGAGTGTCACGCCCGACACCAGGATAGAATATGGATCGGGTGCCACGCTCCTACCAGGATAGAATGAATATGAGGATCGGGTGCCACGCTCCTGCATCAGGATAGAATGAATATGAGGATCGGAGTGTCACGCCCGACACCAGGATAGAATATGGATCGGGTGCCACGCTCCTGGTACTGTGATAGTATATGAGGATCGGAGTGCCACGTTCCGGCACCAGGATAGAAATAGAGGAGCGGAGTGTCACGTACCGACACAAGAGGAAGAAAGATAATGAATCTTGAAAGATAATGAATATACTCAATCTAATGAACTTAATTCCCAAATGAGTATGGTATTGAGGCTTGAGTCCTCATGTGTGAACTCGGTTGAAATCATTGATGAACTCATGTTGTTATTGCTACATGTTGAGTATTGTAGTTGATTTGCATTATTATTGATATATACTTGTTCCCTATTTTGAGTTAGCCGATGATATCTACTCAAGACGCGTGTGGTTGTAATCGACCCTACTTTTATGTTTTTCTTCTTTGTTATTTGTGTAATGCAAAGAAACGTTGGCCAACTTCAACTCAACAAAGAGATCTAGCAGTCTTCACTTCATCGGAAATGGGGTGAGCTAATGCGTCTAGCTTGGACTGGGTCTTCTTCTTCAAGTCTTGATGCCTTGAACTTCCGGCATGGACTAGCTAGTATTTGTTTTAGCTTCTTAGACATTCCTAGTTTAGCAATTTGAGATAGATGTTCTTGTGATGATGACTTCCAGATTTTGGGGATATTAATAATAGTTTTGAATTGTTTTATTAATGAGTTAAGTCTTCCGCATTATTTTCTGTTGTTATATATTGAAATGTTAAGGGTTAAATTGGTTGGTTCGCTCACATAGGAGGGTAGATGTGGGTGCCAGTCGCGGCCCCGATTTGGGTCGTGACATGAACAGGGAAACGGAGGCTCTCGTGTAGATAGAGTTGAGATCGTAGGTTTAAGTTATTAAGAGCTTTAACTGTCAATTCATTTTATCCTTTAGTTCTGGTTCTTAGTTTAGGATTTCGTTTCCATATCCATATTGTATCAAATTTTTAGATAGGGTAGTCATTTAGTTGATAGGCGGGTGATAGATGAGTATGTATCAGAAGTTATTGTTGGCTTCGACAAAGCACTAGTAGTGTTAACCTTTATAATTCTGGAGACAAAAGAACATCAATTTAGCATCAGAAACTCTCGATGCCTACCCCCTATCACATGGAATTATCAATAGAAATATGATGAACCTTAAGTTTATTTCATAATTCTTTAAAATAGCTTTGAGGCAATGTTGAATTCTTTGGAAGTCCTGATCAATTGCTCATCTGGGCAAGATACCAACACTTGCCGCCGTAGTGCTGCCAACAGTCTACTAAATTTTCTACATTAACATTTAGTTCACGCTGGCAGATTAAACACAAAGGCATACATATTCTGCAAAAGTTCATCCAATTGATTGAAATAGAGCATCTGGTTTGAAGTCATACCTCCAACCAAAAGGTCCAGTTTTTATCGCCTGCACCACTTAATCTACATATATATGATGGCGGACCATTACCAGTCTTCTCAGGAACTGTATATCAAGTCTGGGAATATTAACAATGCTGCAGTAGGAAAAGGCCCATACTCAAAGCTATGAGAACATAGACTACCTGGAAGAACGTTATCTGCAAATGACCAGCTGGATAGCGAACCAGTAATATTAAGGACTGCAACCCACACTTCCTTCAAGGAACTGAAAGCAGACAAGAGAGAAATATGAAGCAGCTTTGATTTAAAGGGACAGAGAAGTTACCTATTACTCAATAGTATAGGAAACTATATCACATCAAAATTACAAAAAATTAATTTGAACTCCATCATGTTTATAGTCCGATCCATTTCTGGCATTAATATCAAGCAGGTCAAAAAAAGGGGTACTCGTGCTGCAGCCTGCTTGCCTATAATGAAAATCCTTACTGAAGATTGAAATTGTCTGTTCACAATATTTCCAGAATCAAAACAAGGTAAAATGAATTTTTGCAGTTCTACAATGCCATCTACCTATTAAACCTTCAAATGCAGACAAAATAGTGAGAATCGTATCCAGCAATAAATAACAGCATTGTCTTGGCATGAACTCCCCATTTCAGAGGGAATTTTCTGTAATCAGATTACTAAAATCTGATACAGCTTGCAAATAATCTACATCAGAACATGATTTGATCATTCAGGCACCATAATATCACATAAGTGTATTACAGGTAATGGTAACCTGTATTCACTAACTTAAGCAGGTTAAACAAGTTTCTGGGTCCTCAGAGGTTAGAGCCATGTTCGCCTTTGATACATTACAAGTATATTCTACTCATAATTAAGGATCATGGACCCATGAACAGATTCTCAAGAGTTTTTTTAATCTTTTTATTTTTGAAACTGGTATTCTTGAGATCAACTTACGAAAATGCCACAATCAAATAAGGTCAACTTAAAAATTCATCATTTACGTAGTTCTGCTCTATTTTTTGTGCCAATTCCATGCAAAAGAGATAGAAAATTCTGTGTGTACAACAATACTTGCGAGTCCAAAATAAGGTAAAACTTGAGTTCTATGACTCCACAGTGTTAATACGCTATTAAACTTTATTATTTATCAAAATGTTGGGCAACAACCACATCTCGCAACAAATAGCAAATACCATCATGCCATGAACTGCATATTTCAGAGGATCTTTCTTAAATCTGACTACTAAAAAGTTTTGATACATCCAGAACATCAATTATATCTACATCAGAACATGAAGAACATTCAGGGCACCACGAGATAACATAAAGTGACATCACATAAAAAGTTGGTAACCTCTAAGAAAATGGATCTCTACTTATTTAAACATATTAAATGAGTGCGGTGGATCCCTTTTACTTGGGCCATATTTTATATTTGACACATTAAAAAGTACGTTCTTTTTAACCCAGCCGAGGACTCCTGAACTCATTTATAAGATTCACTTTGGAAAATGTCGTATGAAGTAAAGACAGTTATTGTACTTGTCCAAATTACCCGAGGGAGAACTCCAAGTAGATCCTACGGGAACCCCCACTCAAGCTCTCTTGTGGCTTATTAGTCGTTAGGTGTGGGAAATGAATGTATTCAGCCGAGACATCTGATCCTTTTGCAGGAAACTTCATGCATCTAGAAAACAGCGAAGATATTGGAAATATACCCTACAAAAAGGAGAAGATTATGTCACATTCCATGAGAATCTCATGAAGCAAAAATTATTATTTGAATTTCCAGTCAGACAAAAATTACTAATATATCATAGTGCCACTATCAATACAACAGCAAATCTTCAGGAAAAGTTGCACGATACTCTGTTGTAACCTAGTTTACTCCTCCATCAGATCTAAGAACATCTTCCATAAAAAAGGACACATCATATGATAATAGCTCTTGAGTCTTGAGTAAACAAGATCATAAAACCACCATGTAGAGGATTCAGGATGAGAGCAGTTCTGCCTTCTCCAACTCTCTTTCTTTTAAATACTGAAATAAGGAAGCGCTGCAAAAACTGTACATACAGAAATAATGCCGCCTAAGCATGTTACTACTAAAGGGAAGCAAGGACTGGATACAAGCTGTAAAATATATAGGACCACATCTATGATCTAACCACTTCAAGATCTTTGTAAAAGACGACAGGCCTATGTTCTGTTGCTTCTTTATAAAACAAAAGCACACAAATATCATATGAAAATATGATAGGCTAGTCATGGCGAAAGCTTCAAAGTAACTACCATCCACTCTTCTTGATGAGACTGCTTGACAGCATCAAAGGATAATTCTGTATTAATGTGCAGTGTGTTGGCCACTTCAGGGGCATGCTTGAAAACGAAAGGCAGAGTGTTGGAGTCAACGACGGCAAAATCATAGGTAGTTTCCATAATTTTACTGGCACCTGTTAAGTCAGCATTAACGTAATAATAAGAAACAACAGAATTTATCTGGAAGGGCATGCAAGCCATACATAAACTCCAAAGACTAAGTTGCATACTTGTACTGTTGGATTCTATCCTTGCACTACGTTTGGTCGGAATTAATAGAGGAAAGGAAGTAAAAGGGTTACACCTTCCAAGAAGCTTTTTAAGCCCTCCAAAATATGAAAAAATCTAAAAGCAGAAACTGTATCTTATTCTGTTCCAATCAAATCAGACAACTGTGATAGATGATCATATTATACCCCAGAGACATAAACCAATGAGCTGCTTCCTTTTCATGAAACCAAAGATGAAATCATATAAATTAAGTACGACATGATATGATAAGGCATATCTTGACATCTTCTTCCCATTTAGTTCAATAACTCCAGAAAGGAGGGAGCTATACGTCAAAAGGGGATCCATCGCATCTTAGAAACAACCAAAAAACTGAAAGATACACTTGAATTGAATTGTAAGCAATAATTTACTTTTTGAATCTCTTCCCTTCTTTTTCCTTACTAGTTTTACGGCACGTGCGTTGCACGTGTTTATCATATCTATAGTATACGATATTGTAAAATAGAATTAATAATACTAAATTAAAGTTTTCTTTGTAAAGAATTATAAATGAAATAACACAGGACAAATGATTTTAAATATTTAATACAGATTGTCATCAAGATACTTGTTTTGAGAGATCAAACTAAATATATACCATTGAAACATTTCAAAATACATTTAAAGTTTAAATATGGGGAGAAATTGATATTTCTATAATAGTATTGCTTTTACTTCACTCAATAGTATGAATAGTTTTGAATTGTGCCTTATCAAACACATCACATCCTTTTAAAAATGTAACTACTCATCCAAATAGTCAAAACGCTTTGAATAAAGTCATAACTCATAAGAAAAGACACAATCCTTTGAAAAAGTCACAAACCTTTGTAAAAATTACAACCCTTCTGAAAAGTCACTACTTATTCGAATGGTCACAGAAACGAGATCCCCAAGAAGTTATGACCGAAGAAACATGAAGGTTGAAATTGTTGTGACTATTCGTAGCAAATAAGTTTTTTTTTATAAATAAATATGTAAGTTAATTAGAAGAGGATTGATGTTTTAAAAAGATACAAATAATGTTGAAGTATGTATGTGATGAAAATTATAAGAGGCAAATACGAGTGTGAATTAATGAATGATTTGCTACAATTTGTTCACCAACTCTTTCTTACGTGGTAACTTGGATTTTGTTGAATTTCGAACTTGTTCAACTATTACAAACAACACTTGAAATATTTTAAGAAGAATAAGAATAAAAAACTTTAAAAAATTGTAGTTTAAAAATGAAAGGAAACACCACTATTTGTATTTAGCAAATAGTAGTATGAATAGGTATTTATCATGCCTTGTTAGAAAAGTCTATGTAACAATAGTAGTATGAATAGGTGTTTATTGTGCCTTGTCAAAAAAGCCACAACCTTTCAAAAAAGTCACTGCTCATTAGAATAGTCATAGCTCATCGAAAAAGGCACAACTCACAAACCTTTAAATAAATCACAACCCTCTGGAAAAAGCACAACTCATCAAAAAAGTCACAACTTTTTAACGTAAAAAGATATTTACTTTTAATATAATACAATTAATTGAATTGATAAATAGAATAAATTGACTATTTCTTAATTGGGTATTATAGTATTTAAACATTCAACTTTAAGAGTTCATACTTTAAAAGGTAGTATAGATATAGATTTTTGTTCCGCTATATCAAGGCAAATGAATTGATACTTCTTTGTTTACCTGCATTTCGGATAGTATGCTGGAATATAACTCTTTTAGGTGCATCGGTACTGTACGGAAAGAATTGTGATGAAAGAGCCAAAGCGAGAATGCTGCTGTGTAGCAAAAAATGCAGCATAGATGACCTGGCTAACCAGTGGGTCACAACAGGCAAAATAGGTCCAACAGACCAACTAGTCACCAGTCCAATAATTGCTGCCACTATAACATCAGGAATGAAGTACCCTACAAGGAAAACAAGATACCTACTTATTAAATTGTTAATACATAAATGCTGCAATGCAAGAGCAATTTTATCACATAACAAGGTCTTCACATAAAGGAAATGTAATATAACAACCCCACATATTAAGTATTTGCAGCGCGTTCCATAGTTTGAGACTTCCCATAGGTTCATATACTGTATTGGGACTTGTAAGGTTGGGTTGAGTTGGGATTAAAGGAGTTCGGGTGAGTTTTGGACAAGAAAACTACATTATTTTTTTCTTGTTGTTGATGTTGAGCATTGCGGTAGGTAGTCTTAGGGCCATAATCGCGAAGGGTGGATCCTTTTTTATATGTTATGGTGTGCACTTGTATTGGTGCCCGCACAGGGACCTCACTGGATCGTTTTAAAAGTAGGATGCTTAAGATATCCATCATAACTAGGACACAAGACGCATACCAACTCAAGGGGGAGGTACCTTGGTTTTTCATATAAAGGTAAAGAAGCAAAATGTGATTGCTAGGGCTACGGTGGAAGCAGAATATCAAACCATGACAGTGGCAATTTGCGATCTTGCATGGATCAAGCAACTACTCAAAGAATTGAAGTTTGGAGAAACCGGTCACATGGAACTTATGTGTGATGATCAAGCACCACTCTATATTGTATCAAATTCAGTATTTTAGGAATGATATAAACACACAAAAAAAAAATTCAGTGAGAAGATCTCAACGCAAACATTGTCACAAAGTTCATCAACTCCAATGATCAACTTGCAGATATGTTCAGCAAGTTCTTGATAATCTCAGTTCAATTAAAATGTAGCAAGCTTGGTACATACAATTTGTATCCACCTACTTGAGGGAGAGTGTTAAAAATATATTGTTTTATAATTGTAGAATCATTAGAAATAGTTAGAAAGAATCTTATGTAATTTTGTTTTGCTTTGAGGGAATGATGAGCTAAGTTCTCTTTTCAATTTCGTTTTTTCGTGTTATTTATTTCTCACGAATTGTATAGACAAGGAACGAAAGTTTGTTCTCTCCTACCCACATCCCTTTTGAATCACTTTTTTGGTAGTTTTACAAGAAGACATACACTTGCTTCTAATTTGTAATAGCTTCTGATAATAATATAGGTGCGGCTACATGAGCCTAAATACTACTCCATTTATCCCATTTTAAGTGGCACTGTTTGACTTGACACGATAATTAAGAAAAAAAGGAAGACGTTTGGAACTTATGGTCTAAACAAACCTTAGATACTTGTGTGGTTCAGTGTTATGACAGGCGATCGCCACGTCACCAATGGCAAGAGGCGAGGCGAAGCGACCCTTCATCGCCTTTTAGCTTTGTGGTGAGGCTATCTTCAAAAGGCGATGCCATGACGACAAAAGGCTAGAGGCAAGAGGCAAGAAAGGCTAGAAAGTATCACATTTTGTATTTTCTTAAAAAAGGCGACCAATTTAGGGTTTTAAAAGTCAAAAGGTAATTTTAGGATTTTCGACTAGACTCCTCTGGCAACTAGCCAGGCTTTTCCGATGACTCCAAAGTCTAACAAATACATATTTCTTCTTTTCTTCTTTAGACTTGAGTTATTTCTACCTTTGTCTTGACTTTTGTTCTTTTTTTTCTCATTCAAGTTCTACACTTTTAGTATGTACTATCTATTTTTAGTTTTTGAATTCAAAAAAATGCTAATATGTTATTGTTTGATACTTTGATTATTTACATACGCAACTAAATATTTTAACTTTTTGTATTAAATGGTGCTGCACTTCAAAAAAAGCAAGCGCCTCGCCGTTTGCCGCCTTTCGCCGTCCAAAACACTGGTGTGGTTGTATCATTTCATTAAGGGTAAAATGTAATTTTTAAGGAAAAAATGTTTCCAACAATAGTAAGGTGACATTCTTTCTGGGACGGACTAAAGAGGAAAGGATGACACATAAAATGAGACAAAGGGGTAATTCTTTTGTTCTTGTTTTCATCCTAAATTTCATGCTTCAACTCTTATTATCTCATTATTATTATTTTATTTTATTCGAAAGGATGAAAATAGCCCTAGAGAAATGGGATATTGACATTCTCTCCCACATCAAATAATGTTTGTCCTCAGAAGTAAAAAGAGTCATAGCCCTAACAAAAAGGGTGTGAACACTTAGCCTTAACATCCACATTGCCTTTCCATACTAACAACTACATATGCACCACGTAGGTTGATTCAAACTAATGAAGCTTGACAAGTATTAACAAGCCTATAATTTGTCATCCTCATTTCCTCAAGAATGTCAAGAACATACTTCGGTTTATTACTTTATTTTACATTGTTTCATATCAAAATCTACTAGTTTCTTCATTTTTGGTCATTATTTTCTTGGGTAGTTGGAATGTTTCTACTCTATACATATTTGTTCCTAAGTTATTTGGTAAAAATAAGAGGGCGAAAGTCTTTGGAACACTAATTGGTAGTTTATCACATTAGTCAAACATTATTTTTTTTTCATTCTTATTGCAACAAGATGTGATGACACTACCCAATGTGCTAAGTTGTTCAGATTCAGATGCAGGTATCAGATGCAGATGCAAATTTAAGGTCTTTTTTTTACTGGACCTATGGACCAATCGTTTAACCATTTATTATTTATGTCATATTCAACAAAATCTAAATTTTAAGATTTGGGTGTTCATCCAATGTATGGTTACGGGTGTTGGGATTCGATGAAAAATTTCAAAACTATAAAATAGGCTTATAAGATGTAAAGTAGGAATCCATTGAGCAGTTTCAATGTCTAGTTTATTGTATCAATGATCTCCACTTCGATTTTGTGAATCTTGCATGACTTCCCTTGTACCATAAGTTGATCTGTGTTGTCATATATTTTGTGTGCATTAGCCATCCTATGGAAAAATTGTCTTGATTTCTATCTCCAAAGGTTTTCTTCCCTCTTGAACACCTCCTAATACTCCAACGTAAATTCAGCCTGCTTTGCTATCTCTTCCTCGGTGAGAATTCTATCTCACCTTTCTGCATCCATTAGTGGCATCTACCATCTGTTCAAGTAACACTTCCCTCTGGTTGCCTGGATTACTAGTATCACCTTTCCTCCATTCCTTTAGTTTAAGTTTTAGAGCTTTGAGTTTGGAAGCCAAAACATGATCAGGTTCTCCAGTGAAGTTGAAATATTCCCACTATCCTTGAACTCTAGTAAATCCTGCAATTTCTGACCACCAATATTCAAACTTGAAAAAATTCTTGTTTCTCTCCCATGAGCCACCCAACAAGGCAAATGGAGTGTGGTCTGCACTCAGTCTTTCGAGGGGTATTTGTTTTAAATAACTTAAGTTAGCATCAATTCTTTTGAAATCAGGATCCTATCAATCCAGGAAGTTCTTGATCTCATTTGAACTAGGTGTAAGTAACATCGTCCAATTGTTGTTCAATTAACCTCATGTTTTCAATGAAATCTGAGAACTCTTTCATGTCAACTTTCTCAAAAAAAAAATTGAGAACTCTTTCATGGATGTATAGAATTTACAAAAAATTGTGTACATCCATGTTACCAAAATCTTTCCCGTCCACTCACTCTCATCTCATATAAAAGGAATCCACTCTCTTGTTCCACTTGCATCCAAAGAAGCATGCCTAATCCATCACCCTCCCCAAATATGTCGTGCCACCTCTAGAATATTCCCTTCTTTGTTTTGTTTTAGCAGAAAAAAATTATCTGCCCTCCACCCCCTTATCAAACTATCGCCAACCTTCTATTTTCTCAATTGTTTATCCCCCTCGCATTCCATGCAACCAATTTGAACTTCATCATTTCGAAGAGCTTGTGTTCCTCCCCTTGTTCCTACTTCTAGAGTTTTTGAATTGTACATCAAATCAAACAAGGGTTTTTAGTTCTTGTCCCTCTTGATATTTGACGTTCTCCCTTCAACCTCCTGCTCCATTTTCCTTGCATGTCTGCAGCTGTCAATCTGCAGGAGTAGTTTTGTTGTCTCCTCTTCATGTCCTTGGAGATCTACCCTAAAATTTCATTTATTTTTTTGAAATTAGTAATGTTGTTTTCCTCAGTATTAAGGATATTCTAGTGACCTCCACAAAAGGGACTAGGGAAGGCTAACTACAAAGATCCTAGCATATATACTAGTTGCTCTATCTCCTCCATGCATTCCGGTTTACACCAACAATACAAACATGCAATATAATTCTCTTTAACTTTCTATATGGAGTTTGATTTGTTCTCATAGCATCTACCATTCTTTCCTTCCATATTGACTACCACAGTGGCGGAGCCACATACTATGTAGCCAGATACACATATTTTTTTGATGTGTGTGTGTATATATATATTACATGTTGACGTTCTTTGGTTTCTATATGCAATTTTGCTTCGTTATATTTTGACACCCCTTGATCAAAATTTTGGCTTCGTCACTGGACCATCATAAGCAAGCTGGCATAATTCTCCACCACTTATTCTGGGTTTTACTTCCTTCTCTCCTGATCCAATAACCCAACAATCAACAGTATGATCTAGCATCGTCCAACTGTTACCAGTGAGCCTCAAAGACAGAGACCATACTTAATCTGTGACTCTACAGTCTAGAAAAAGATGGTTTTTGGTCTCATTTGTCTCATTTGCATAGGAAACATCTAAGTACTAGTTGTGCACCTTTCCGCAACAGTACCTGCTGAGTCAAACAAGCACTCTTAGCTACCAACCATAGAAAACATTTGATCTTTGGTGCTTGGCTTGTCCATACATATTTCAATCTAGCCAACCTGAGGCTTTATTGAGTTCCTAGTTCCTTCTTATAGAGCTTGTTAATTGTGAACCTTCCATCCTCAGAGTGAACCCGCGAGACTGTCTGTCCTTGCAGCAAAACCATTGAACTCGTTGATTGCATGTAACAATTGTGCCACCCTATCTATTTCTCAATCATTCAAATGTATCCTGAAAGATATATCCTAGCCATTTGCCCAACTCTCAGCTAGCGTGATATCTGGATTGCTACAAAAAAAAATAAGTAGGGGAAAGACTGCATTAATGCCTCCTGTCTTACCCAAACATCTTTCTAGAATAGGATTTTAGCTTCATTTCCTATTCTGAGTTTGATGTATCCTGTTAGTTTGGTCCAGAAGCATCTTATTGTTTTCCATGTTGAAACTCCATATGGCATAGAAACCTCATTGGCACACCATTGGGAGTCCCTGCCATACTTGTGATGTTTTACTTTGCTCCAAAATGCATGTTCTTCTTCCACATATCTCACAACCATTTATTCAAGATGCATTCTTTATGGATTCAAAGATTCCTAACTTCAAGACCACCTGAGAGCTTAGGCAACTGCATTGTTTCCATTTAACTAGATAGTACCCCAAAAATTTTACCCAACTTACTCAAATTTAGTTTTACCCAAGTGGAGGTTTCTTGCTCTTTCACTTGGCTTGCTTGTTGTTGTCGGATCACAACTGCCTTTGCTTCAACCTACCAATTAACAAGTTCCTTATTGAAACACAAGTCTACTTTCTTCTCTTTCACTGTTGCTTTTATCGCCAATTCTGCTTCTGAGAGATCATCTTCCTCTCTTACCGCCAAAAGATTTCCCTCGTTTGGGTCCTCTGTTGCCATCAGTATTATCAAAGGCGAAAAGCGCAACAAAGCTAAGGAAATATTTGTCTTAGAACCTTGACGATGACATTAAAGCACACATAAAGCGAGGCGAAGCGCTCAACACGTTTTGAGCATCGCTTGAGGACCTAATCGTGCCTTTGACAACACTGCTTGCCATCATTGTTGTTGCCACATAGGTGTTCCTGGACTGCTATTTACTTGAATTTCGTAGAAAATCACTTCTCCAGCTATATCTGGTCTTTTAATTGATTTTTGGGGTTCAGTTCTCTTCGGCTTGGCCGAGAAGCCCAAATCCTGTCTCACATTTAAGTGAGTCATGTGCAAGTCACATGTTTCATTTAGATTTTCACCTCCAGCTGTCATAGGCTTGTACCCACGTGTTCTCTGACTAGAACTCCTAAATTGAAGGGATTTCAGTAATTAACTGCAGATTCAACCTCTAATTATCCCCTGGGTAATGCTTTTTCATCCTTGCGACTTCTCCGACAGTGTCACAACCTAGTTCTAGCGATATTTTGAATCTAAGTTTACACTCCACCCATAAAGTGAAAGGTAATTCCGCTCCGTCCTATGATACCTCTCTACTATCATTGGCCACCAGTATTCTCACCCACTTCATGTGGTTTTTTAGCTCTGTTTCTTCCTCCACAAACTTCTCCAATTTCTTGGAAGACTTTCTGGGACCACACATGCATAGGAATGCCCACCCATCGAATTCTTACTTCTTCAGATGTGCCGAATTTACAGAAGTATCTGGTTGACGCGGTGAACATGCTGGAGTTGATGGACCCGCAACCCTCCACATTGCATACCATCCGAAGTGTTCATTTCTCTCAATGAAGCAACCAAACACCTCACTCATCTCAATCTGCAAGTGTTGTGCTACTTCTCTTCAAACCACTTGTTTCTCTAATGAAGTCAGAGATGCAGACCACCGCCAGGACGACCAACGCTTCAGCTTCAGTGCTGAAAATTCGGTTTTCCGGTTTACTGACTAATATATTCAATTACTGAATTTTTAAAAATTATGACTGGAACTGACAGAACAAACCGAAAAAACGAAGCCAATTTATTTTTAAGACAGATTGGTTCGGTTGGTTTTTTCTGTTCAAAACAAAATTTGTCCAGATCTACTGGTACCAGAGAGAAATAAATCTGGAATATGGCAGTCAACAAATTTCAAGAAGGCAAAATTGACCAAGACACTAAGACTGCATATTCGAAAATTAAAAGAATTTTAATCACATGCTCTAACTTGGTCACTACTAAGAGAGATGAATTTTTAAAGTTTGATAGCAGGATATGAAAAGAAGCTAGTCTAATCGAGATTCAGCACATACATGAAGCATTTCAGCATGGAGTAATAAACAATCTGCACTATTTACATTAAAGAATTTTTACTGAAATTGTTGTAACTTGATCTAAATTACCAATTTGACTGCAGGATTTGACTCAGGTTCGGTAACTCAACCTTCCACTTCATTTTCTAATTAGTTGCAAATTAGTTAATCAATGCCACTATTATGTAGATCAACGTGTGTGCCAACGTATCTACGTGGAACATAAGGTTAGCATGCTGAAGTCATTATATATAACCACAATGGCAATGGCAATCTTCTAGAAATGAATACAGATTTATCAATTAATCATCAAATGTTTGGCATGCATGTTTCAATAATATCTACTCTAGGAACAAGGTCAAAGGAATAAAAAGAAAGGGGAGTGAGCTAGTCATGCCATTTTCTCAATCACAAAAGCAACAAGAAATACACCACATACATCAAGGCAAGAAATGAGAGGGATCAAATGTTTGACAAGTACAGTCAATATCGACGATAGAAACCAGGTCAGAAATACTAACCAAAAGGTGGGGGAGTGAGCCTGTCATGCCCATTTTTTCAATCACAAAAGCAACAAGAAATCCGCCAAAATACACCATGTATATTATACAAGGAATGAGAGGATCAAATGTTTAGCATGCATGCTTCAATAATATCTACTCTAGAAACAAGGTCAGAAGCACGAACAAAAGGGGAGTGAGCTTGTCATGCCCATTTTCTCAATCACAAAAGCAACAAGAAATACACCACATACATTAAGGCAAGAAATGAGAGGGATCAAATGTTTGACAAGTATACTCAGTCAATATCTACAATAGAAACCAGGTCAGAAATACTAACCAAAAGGTGGGGGGTGTGAACCTGCCATGCCCATTTTTTCAATCACAAAAGCAACAAGAAATCCGCCAAAATACACCATGTACATTATACAAGGAATGAGAGGGACCACATAACATGCAGTTGACCTGACAAAAACAACTTTTGATCAGCAGAGTACGTTAAAATTAACTAATGAGCCACGGGTTTTAACGTCAGAAGCATAAACTATCAACACGAAAACATACAGTCTTCTGGAGTTATACAAACAAAAAGTAGTTAGCATTGAAATAGATATACCTAAATGATCCAACAATAAATGACTTCATAGAAAGGCGAAAGGAAATCCAAGCAAGAAGCATGAATGCTGACATAACAAATGTCAAGAAACCTCCACTCAGCCCCACAACAAGGTAAACCTGCTCGAAGGAAGCCATTTAGCCATCTTATTTTTTATCAAATAGGAAAATACATACTTTGCCAAGTTTGGCCAAACTAAGTGACGAAGTCAATCCACTGCAAAAGAAGAACACAAAATGCAGATTAACTAGTAGAAAACAAATCACGCACCATTGTTAAAATCGAATATAACCCAAATGCTCCCCAAAATCTAGCTTCAGCAACTAGTTCCTGTATAATGTCAAAGAGAAAAAGAAAAAAGAACAAACGCTGGAATGATCTTCGCATTAAAAGAATAAACTTTTTACACTCCATATACAATTTGGCGATAAAATCTATATATAATCCAGGGACAAGCATAACTTAGTTACTCGATGCATAGTTTATAGAATTATATGGAACAGAATTCAAAGATAAAAACAGAACTTGACACTTCAAATTTCCCCACCCCCTCCCAATTGGAACTGGCAAAAAAAGTCATCTCTTCCAGCATAAACTGACTAGATCAAGAGGAGTTACCCAACTTAGACTGCCCATTTCTCCCCTCTTCCTCATTCCCATTCCCAATACTCACCACAAAATGTAACAACCCAACTCCTCATGTTAAGTATTTGCATTCCAATATGTTTCAAGCATGTTAACAAGTTCATATTATGTTTTATGACTTCTTTGTATGATTTGAATTAAGTTCCAGGGTCAGGATGTGTTTTGGAACATGAAAAGGCTGCGACGGTTTTTGCGGTGAAGAAAACCACCATTGCAGTGAGAAGTCGAATGGAAGAACTTGTAATTCAGTGTGTCAGAAGTACATGTATATGTAACACCTCAAACCTTTGGATTATGATTTGGAACATTCCACGTATGAAATTAGACCTGAACTCAATCAATGTGATTGCGCTTAGATGTAAAGGTCTAATCATAAGTGTGGGAAGTGTATTTGAGTTTTCACAAGGGACTTTTAGCACAAAGTTAGGTAGAAAGCTTCTCCATCGATTAAGTTTTCGTATGAGATCATACGAGGGTCAACTTCAGTCGATCATATCTCCTAGAATATGAACAGTTACAAGTCCAATAACCTATCAAATTAAATATCTTTGAGTCGAGTTTCCAATGCATCCAACCTCTCATCAATCCGACTTCTATATAAGTAGTTATGATCATTTTACAAAAAGGTAGCAGAGCAGCTACGCTACCGGGCTAACCTGTGTGGGTCACATAGCTAGCCAGGTAGCCTGCCTGGCCAATTCCAAAATGTGTCCAGCAACAATCCCAGATGTACATGGGTGATATGGCAGACAATAATCTGAGCTCTAGTGAACCTTGTGGTAGAGTTCACACGTTGCAGTTATCAGTGGTGAGCCAACCACTCTATTTTTGTGGTAGCTCGGACTTCTGTATCAGTTAATTTCCCATTCGCACATTGTTATGTACTCCAAAAATCCTAGATGCTCTTGACTCATTATGGGCCTAGTCCTATTTCTAAGTCGAGGTTACATTCGAATGAGCCTTGCATTATTTATTTTACCATTTTAATTGAATTGATTATCCAATACAGTTTGCTTCTTAATCACGAAATGAATGAGTTGAGACTAAAGTTGGTTGGCTCGACAAGAGGGTTTGTTGGTGCTGATTGTAGGTCCTCAAATTTTGGGTTGTGACACAAAGTAGATTGAAAAGCTGATGATTAAAAACAGCCAGTCGTTTAAACCCCAATCAAAATTCATAGGACAAGGTATCTAAGAAATCTTAAAACAAGCAGACGATATCAGTTTTCTTTCTTCTTCCTTTCTTCGTACTACTAATTTGAAATCTAAATACTCTCTAATGGCTCTCAAAAAGTGCAGTGGAATAACAAATAAAATATATAGAAGTTGGTCTGCAGTGTAATGGGTTAATAAAGTAAACGATAGATCTTTGACATCGTATATAATCATAAGATATAGGAATGGAAGAGATGGAACAAGAAAACAGACATATGAAAAGCAGACATCTTTTCCAACAATATTTAAAGTTGTACCTCTTTCGACAACTTCAGGATAGAAACATCTTGAGTCAGAGGGAAGCTTTTCCAGAGCATTCTTGGAATCAACATCCCAGCAAGTGAACTAGGTACAAACATCATGAATGCCAAATATGGGGTGGAAAACCTATTCATGAAAATAATTTACCAAAAGTTTTCTCAATGTCAAGTGAAAACTTCTGCTTGAAGTGCAAGCACCTCGATGAGGATATGGCACACCTATGTCCTTAGAAAGAAAACTACTAATTTGACATCTGAAAATTTTAAGCACAAGCAATTAATAGCAACTTGAGGCATTCCACTTATGCGACATTTATCATTATGTTACTCAAACAAGTCTCCACTTATATATTTCTTAACTAAGATATCCGCAATTCAATATGAAGATCTAAAGAAGTGAAAAGGGCAAAGAGAACTAATAGTCACAGCTTTCACAAAAATCTTCTTTCAGGATAGCACCAAATTTCCATTAATACAATATTATCAGGATACCAATTTTGCTAAGTATCACAATATCGTCGTCATAGAGTGGAAGACCGACAGTCAAACATAAAAAGGACAGCTCGGTGCACTAAACTCCCGCTGCTATGTCTAGTGCCCAGGAAAAACTGGATCATATTATATCTATTGCATGCAGCCTTACCTGACATTTTTGCAAGAGGCTGTTCCGCGACATGAAACCATGGCAGAATGTTTTACCAGACACTTAAACATAATTAAAAAATAACTTTATCTTTATAAAAAAAAACATAATTAAAAAATAATAATTCTCCACAATAAACCCAGAGAATGCAATCTCAAGAATAAACAAACACATACCAGTTCATTGACTGACCAGCAAACAGCAGTCTTATGACAGCAAAGGCAACAGGAAAAACAATTGCTAGCAAAATTGCAAAAGCATGACATAGCATTCCTGCATAAGAGCCAAGAACCAAGCAGAACACAGAAACAAGTCTTTTAAGAGCACTCTTCCAACCAAAGAGAGAATTGAAGTATGTAAATTACCTACCTTTAAGGAAATCATAAAAGGCTGCAAAACAACAGGTCAGTCCCCAAGTTGGAAAGCGTAGGAGAAGTGGCACAAGAAAAAAAATGACAACAGGTAAACAATGAAGAAACATAGCTTGCTTTCGTGAATAGTATACCTACAATGAGAAGGAGAACTGTTAGAATAGAAATAAGTATTTCCTTCTCAAAATAGGAATTAGAATAGGAATAAGAATAGGAATCCTAGTTGGATAAGGTTTCCAATGTAGTGTCCATAAATAGGATCTTCATGTAACAATTTAGATACACAATTCAATAACATTTTCTTCAATATTTCTCACATAGTATCAGAGCACTTGTGAGAGAAAAAAAAAATGCAATGTGCAGTTTTTCCGGTAACCTAGTTGTTGTCCGGATAATTAATATTTTCCGTCACTGTTTACAAAAAAATCGACACCACCACTAGCTGCGGAACTTCCCGGTGAGCAAAGCCCAGACATCCCCACCGGAAATCAGTGCTACACGCGTTGTCACGCTTTGCCGGAAAGATTTCGCCGGCGAACTATCAGATCCACGCGCCGGCGCGTGTGACCTTTTCCAAACAGTTTTTTCAACAACTTTTTTTCTATCTGGGTTGCCTCTTCATTCCGAGGCTGACCATGTAAAATTTCCTGATTCCGACCAATATTTGACATTCAGATTTATTTTTCCGACAGCTTCCACTATTTTCAGACCACTATAGCAGATGTTTTAGGCAGATTCCAGCGTACATACCAGTCTATGAGAATCAACGAAGGGGAGAACGTTTTGGAAAACTTCGAAATCGCACAAGTAAACAACGTTTTGGAAACCTCGATCCAAGTGTACTTATTGTCATAAACTTGGACACACTCGAGACATATGTTATATCTTACATGGTCCACCACCCAGTTATGATCCTATTGTTCTAAAGGAATATAGAGAGTTCCTTCGATATCGTGCAAATAAACAAAGGTCTCCACAAGTAGTTTCGGTTGCACAACCTGATGTTTCTGTTGCGGGTAATTCTTTTACTTGTGTGTCACAGTCTAGCCCTCTTGGATCATGGGTCATAGACTCGGGGGCTCCTGATCATATCACTGGTAATAAATCACTTTTGTCTGATATTGTTTATTCACAATCTCTTTTAGCTATTACATTAGCCGATGGGATCCAAACAAAACCAAAAGGGGTTGGAAAAGCCAAACCCATATCTTCTGTCACCATCGACTTTGTTCTTTATGTTCCTGGTTCTCCTTTTAATCTAGCATCGGTTAGTCGTTTGACGAAAGCCCTACATTGTAGCATAACTTTTTTTTATGATTTCTTTCTCATGAGGACCGTAGTGCGGGACAGACAATTGGAACAGGACATAAATCACAAGGCCTTTACTATCTTGCCTCTTCTAATTCCTTAACAGCATGCTCCGTTACAAATTCCCCAGATCTAATTCACAAAACGTTTGGGACACCCAAGTCTATTCAAACTGCAAAAGATGGTGCCTAATTTGTCTAGTTTATCCACATTAGATTGTGAGTCGTGCAAACTTAGGAAACATACTCGTGCTCCATATTCTCGTAGTACCGAGGGTCGTTCAAAATCTATTTTTTCATTAGTTCATTCTAATATTTGGGGTCCTAGTAGAGTCAGTTCCACCTTAGAATTTCGTTATTTTATTAGTTTCATTGATTACTATTCGCGATGTACTTGGGTTTTCTTAATGAAATATCATTCTGAGTTATTTTCTATTTTCAAAGGTTCCTTTGCTGAAATACAAAATCAGTTTGGTGTTTCCATTCGTACTTTCCATAGTGATAATGCCTTAGAATACTTATCATCCCAGTTTCAGGAATTCATGTCTCACCAAGGAATTATTCACCAAACATCTTGTCTATACACCCCTCAACAAAACGGTGTAGCTGAAAGAAAGAATAGGCATCTCATAGAGACTGCTCGCACTCTCCTCATTGAATCCCATGTTTCGTTGGGTTTTTGGGGCGATGCAGTCCTCTCATCTTGTTATTTAATTAACAAAATGCCTCTTCTTCTATTTAGAATCAGGTTCCACATTCCATACTTTTTCCTCAGTCACATCTCTATCCTATCCCCACTCGTGTCTTTGGGAGCACATGCTTTGTTCATAATTTAGCCCTAACGAAAGATAAATTAGCCCTCCTGCCCTCAAATGTGTCTTTCTTGGTTACTCTAGAGTTCAAAAAGGGTATCGTTTTTATTCACATGGTCTTCATCGATACCTTATGTCCGCTGATGTTACATTTTTTGAGTCTCAGCCTTACTATACATCTTTTGACCATACTAATGTATTTATGGTCTTACCCATACCTCAAGTTTTAACTGTGCCAACCTTTGAGGAATCTACGGTTACTTCTACATCTCCAATTGCAGTGCCACCACTACTAACTTATCATCGTCGTCCTCGTTTAACCCTAGTCTCAAATGATACATCTGATGCGCCAGACCGTGCTCCTACTGCGGACTTGTCTCCTCCTAGCCAACCACTTACACTTCAAAAAGGTATACGATCCACTCGAAATACTAACCCACATTGTATCTTCTTAAGTTATCATCGTCTATCATCACCCCATTATGCCTTTGTGTCGTCTTTGTACTATAATTCCATCCTTAAGACTACATGTGAAGCACTTTCTCATTCTGGATGGAAACAGGCTATGGTTGATGAGATGTCTGTTTTGCATAAAAGTGGTACTTGAGAGCTTGTCTCCCTTCTTGCAGGTAAATCTACGATTGGTTGTCGTTGGATTTATGCAGTCAAAATTGGCCCAGACGGTCAGGTAGATCGACTTAAGGCTCACCTTGTTGCCAAAGGGTATACTCAGATATTTGGGCTAGATTATAGTGACATATTCGCTCATGTGGCTAAAATAGCATCTGTCCGCCTTTTTCTATCTATGGTTGCCGTTCGTCATTGGCCTATTCATCAGTTGGACATTAAGATTGTTTTTCTGCATGGTAATCTTGAGGAAGAAGTCTATATGGAGCAACCACCTTGCGTTGCGGCTCAGGGAGAGTCTAGTAGCTTTGTATGTCGATTGCGTAGGTCACTCTATGGTCTGAAACAGTCTCCTCGACCTTGGTTAGGGAAGTTTAGCACAGTAATTCAGTAGTTTGGCATGACTCGTAGTGAAGCTTGATCACTCGGTGTTTTATCGGCATTCTGCACAAAATCGATGTATCTATTTGGCTGGTTACGTTGATATTGTTATCACCAGTAATGATCAAGATGGTATCACTAATTTGAAGCAACATCTCTTTAAGCACTTCCAGACTAAAGACCTAGGTAGATTGAAGTATTTTCTCGGTATTGAGGTTGCTCAATCTAGATCAGGTATTGGTATTTCCCAACGCAAGTATGCCATAGAATTCTTGAGGAGACAGGAATGATGGGATGTAGACCTATTGACACTCCTATGGATCCGAATGTTAAACTTCTTCTAGGACAGGGGAAGCCAGTTAGTAATCTTGAAAGGTATAGACGACTTGTTGGAAAGTTGAATTATCTCACAGTGACTAGGCCTGACATTTCTTTTCTTGTGAGTGTTGTAAGTCAATTTATGACTTCCCCTTGTGATAGTCATTGGGAAGCAGTTCTTCGTATTCTGCGATATGTAAAGTTAGCTCCCGGTAAAGGACTACTCTTTGAGGATCGAGGCCATTAGCATATCATTGGATATACAGACACTGATTAGACCTTCTGACAGATGTTCGACATCAGGATATTGTGTTTTAGTAGGAGGTATTTGGTGTCGTGGAAGAGTAAGAAACAGAATGTAGTTGCTCGATCTAGTGCTGAATCAGAGTATCGAGCAATGGCGACAACAACTTGTGAGCTAGTTTGGATCAAAGAGTTGCTGGGAGAACTAAAATTTGGCAAAATTGATCAGATGGAACTTGTGTTATAATCAAGCGGCTCTTCATATCGCATCAAATCCAGTGTTTCATGAAAGGACTAAGCACATTGAGATTGACTATCACTTTGTCAGAGAAAAGATACTCTCAGGAGATATTGTTACGAAATTCGTGAAGTCAAATGATCAGCTTGCAGATATTTTCACCAAGTCCCTCACAAGTCCTCGTATTAATTACATTTGTAATAAGCTAGGTACATATGATTTGTATGCACCAGCTTAAGGGGGAGTGTTAGAATAGAAATAAGTATTTCCTTCTCAAAATAGGAATAAGAATAGGAATCCTAGTTGGAAAAGGTTTCCAATGTAGTGTCTATAAATAGGGTCTTCATGTAACAATTTAGATACGCAATTCAATAATATTTTCTCCAATATTCTCACAAGAACAATAGGTACTCTAGTTAATTTACAATCTAATTCCGCTTCATGCATAAAGAAGATCTTCATCTTGAGAAGTGTTGGCTTACCAAGAAACACGACAAGTAATCAAAGAAAATTGCACGTTCATTGTCAGATCTATTGACAGCAGATCTTAATTTCCTTTGATGTGCATTTTGCAGGTTAGATGAGTTGGTGAAGGCTTTGATTATTCTTAATAAATTGTCTCCACGTGCTTGGATGCTTCCAGGTCTAGGTCCAAAAAAATTCTCATGTATTAGAGCAAGTATCCACGTAGACATAATGGTCATAAAAATTCAATTTGGTGAACTATACCAAAACAGCAATTGTGATGCATACAATAGTCTTTCAACAGTATCAGATGCGGTATGATAAAAATAACCCCCAAGGAGGAAGATGATATCTAGGCCAGGAATATCGCCAAAATCTTGGGCAAACATTCTGTAGTCTGTATCACCAGGTATTATACCAAAGATATCCTACAAGAACATTGGAAAAGAGAAACTTTCAACACCATATCAACCACGCATCGCTGCAAGGAGCTGATAGATAGATATCAAGAAACTGATTTCAGTAGTAGACAATATTCTATGAACCTGAGCTGCACTATTTGCCATAGGATAGAGTGCTGATTGAGCATAAACATATGAAGGCCAGGACCCAGGTCCAGATTGGCAAACCAAATCTGTAAATCCAACAATGCACAGCGGGTGAAAATTATAACAATAGCAATGGCATAGAGATGGAAGATTTAATAACTGAATAACTCTCCTCATAGAGTAGATAATTTGGTCAGGGAAACAAGTCATTCAGAATGTGCAGTCGCATGGATGGTGCACCAATTAGCAGAACATCATAACATGAACACTTTTTTTGATGAAGTGAGATATCATTAAAAGCATTCAGAGGATGCAGAGATTACAAAAGAGAAGAATCTGTCAGCTTAACAGATACAAAAAAAAGTTATAAAGCTAAGGAGCTGACAAATTCTAAAAAGAGAGGACCTCTCAGCTCAAGAAAAAACAAAAAAAATTATAAAGCTAAGAAGCTGACAAATTCCAAAAACATGTAAATTATTTAGAGGTGAAAGGTTAGCCCAGCTATATAAGTTAACTAGATAACTAGCCTTAAGAGAGCATATTTGAGTTTATATTCCATCAAAACGTCTTATGTTTCTTTTAGACCAGATGCACCAAAAAATGCAGGCAGGTACCATGATCCGTGGAATTTTCAACATTCCTAGAACTCCAAACTTGTATATGCTTCTCTGATAGAGAATGGCATAGACCATTTTAGGTCAAAAAGCAACTAAGAACATATGTCAAAAGTCTACAGCAACTGGATAGTGGCGGAAAAGCTGTTTAATTCTTTCAAGGCATTTTGGTACTAGCTGAAAACCACTTTTGATAAGGTTATCTTGGGTGAGACATGTCCCTTTTAGGACCATCCAAGTGAAGCACGAAATGTTTGAAGGGTGATGTTTCCAGACTAGCTTCCAAGGCAAAATACCAATCATCTTTGTAAAGATATGGCACCTGCCCTAACTCAACCTGACAAGGTAGCTCTAAGGAGATTTGTCCAAGTCCATATTAGGAGACCAATTTCCCATTCTTCTACCGATGTGGGACTTCTTAAAATTCCCCGCACACTTAGACCTTAACTGGAGCGGGAACACTTATAAATGGGGAACAACATCGGTGAACAACATATTGGAATGGATATGGCTCTGATACCATGTGAGAAATATAGATTAAGAATATTATTGAATTGTGTATCTACATTGTCATATAGAAAGACTATATTTAGAGACACTACAATACAATCATTTACCAAGTAGGAAATTATATACTATTCTTATTCTTGTTACTATTTCTTACTATTACTATTCTTATTCCTATTCTAAGTAGGATTGTCTATACCTATTCCTATTTTTCTATTCTAATAAGGAAAATGGTCTCCTAATATGGAATTGGACAAACCTCCCTTATGAGCTAGCTTTTGAGGTTGAATTAGGCTAGGTTTCATATCTTTAAATCGTACTAGAGCCTCTACAAACTTGGTGGAAAATCAAAGAGCTTCCGCTACCGACGAGTAGCTATTAGCCATATATGCCACTCGTCCAGCCAGTGATTATGCCAACAAAAGTAGGGCTAATGATATATGCATGAACCCCATATTCAGGGGAATAAGACTCGGTCAGACAGGTTACCATGCGTCAATTTCCACAGACTTTCTAGGGTTGCTTTATGTCAACCTATATCCGTCGATATTTGTTTAACACTGTGCCATCTCCGGTGACTACTTTTTCATATTTAATTTATGTAGCAATGTGCCGTCATTTTGGTGACTACTTTTTCATATTTAATTTATGTAGCACCGTGCCATCTTTTTGGTGACTACATTCTCTTATCTAATTTGTTTAGCAACATGTCATCTTTTCGGTGAATAATTTTTTATATCTCATTTGCGTAACACCGTGTCATCTTTCTGGTAACTACTTTTTCATATTTAATTTGTGTAACACCGTCTCATCCTTCTAGTAATTACTATTTTTTCATATCTGATTTGCATAGCATTGTGCATCTCTCCAAGAACTATTTTTCATATTTAATTTGCATAGTTCCATGGATTTATCCGAACTACTTTCTCATATCTGAGTTGCATAGCACCATCTGTCTCTTTGGTGACTACTCATATTTGATTTGTGTAGGTCCATTGGTCTTTCCGATGACTCCTCAAATTTGATTTGAGTAGGGTTGTGCCATCATTTTCATCTTACCCATATAATCTTTCTTTTTCAATAGGGTCATGTCATCACTCTGTTCCTACCCATATTATTTCACTTTTTTAGTGCCATCAATCTAACTTTTCCTATATAATTTCTATTTTCCAATAAAGTTCTGCCATCATTCCAACCCTACCCATATAATTTTATTTCTCAGATTATGACAACTTTCAGCCATCAAATCTAGTACTCATACATGAGCATATTTTGACTAGTTTTTCAGTGACTTTCTTGTTTAACATTGACCCATCTATTAATTTCAAGATCGTCCATATATTTTATACCAGATTTTGAGCACTTACTAACGTCCAGTGCACTATGAAGAAGTTTATATGGAGCAACTACCTAATTTTATTCCTCAGGGTGAGTTTAGTAGCTTTGTATGTTGATTACATAAGTGAAACAATCTTCTCAAGCTTGGTTTGGGAAGTTCAACATTGTAATTCAGGGACTTATCACTTTGTGTTTTATTGACATTTTGCATCAAATTCAGTATTGCATGAAAAGACTAAACACGTTGAATTTGTGAAGTTGAGTGATCAACTAGTGAATATCTCACCGGTCCTCGTATTAATTACATTTGTAACAAGCTAGGTACGTATGACTCGTAAGCACCAGCTTGAGGGGGAGTGTTAGAATAGAAATAGGTTTATATAATCCTACTTAGAATAGGAATAAGAATAGGAATAGTAATAGAAATAGTAATTTCCTACTTGGTAAAGGGGAGTGTTAGAATAGAAATAGGTTTATATAATCCTACTTAGAATAGGAATAAGAATAGGAATAGGAATAGAAATAGTAATTTCCTACTTGGTAAAGGAATGTATTGAATGCCTATAAATAGGGTCACTATGAAATAATGTAGATACACAATTCAATAATATTTTTCTCCTCTATTTCTCACAATCTTGTTGGAGCTCATATATGCATAAGTTGCCTTTGACTGTCTCCAATCCATTGTTGTTGTAGCTCCATCTCAATTTGTCTCTAGCATGATCATCAATTTGCAGTCCTCTAGATGTTTAATCATGGAGGTGTTCAATTTCCCAATCATATAAGTCCCTCCTTAGTCTTAGATTCAGAACTAACATCTCTATGTTGGGCAAATAGTTGAATTTGGGTGGCTGGCAATTCCAAACAAATCCGGAAAGGCTTTTTCCGTGTGTAAGCTCCTGACATTTGTCTATCTAAAACCTGAGATAATTCCTATTTGCTTATGAAATCTTCCCATAAGCTGTTGATACTTTTCCAGTCCTGTAACATGTGGTAACCTGGTTGGTTGCTTTGGTGGACAAATGACTGTTGTTGCCATATCTGGTCAGAATTACCACCTTCCATAGGCTAGTTCGTTCTTGATTGAAATTCCATTACCATTTCATGAGCATACACTAGCTATAAACAGCAAGGTCTTTGATGCCCAGCCACCACGAGTCTTGGGGAGAGTGACTTTGGACCTATTCACAGGTGTATTTTGTGGGTTTGACTGTTGCCCTCCCATAGAAAATTTCTTCAACATTTCTAGCTGCTGCTGCTTTGTACACCTTGGTAGGAAGGAGGGAAATAGATGGAAAGTATCTGTGAATGGTATTCAATACATTGTTGATGAGTGTCAATCTTTCTCCAAGTGAAAGATATTTGGTTTTTCCATATGGCCAGTTTTCATCAACTAACTCACTCCATATTTTTAGTTTATTTGTATTTGAGACCTAGAGAGAGTCCCAGATAAGTAAACCAATAGAACAATAGTAAAACACATGATATCAGCTAATTCCATCAGGTTGAGCGCAAAGAAACGACAGGGGCTCGCTTCACTTTTAACAGCAAAGCATGACGCGAAGCACTTGATTCATTGAAGTGAAGCACAATGTTTAAGAAAAACCAAATGAACTTTGCAAAGGTAAGTAAAATAACCAAAGAAAGAAGAATTCAACAAAAGCAATACTCATCCAATTTATGTGAACGTGTTTGACTAGGCACCAAGTTTAAGAAAATAAGATACATGGTTGAAATTTGTCGTCTGAAACAAGCCTTAGATATTTGTGTGACTATAAATCGTATCATTGAGGTAAAATGGAAAGTGTCAAGTCAAAATATTACCAAATATGGGAAGGTGTCATTTTTTTGGGACAAACTAATCAAGAAAACTGCCACATAAATTGGGACATAGGGAGTATATATAAACAAATATTTCAATTTAAAAACTAAGGTAGATAGCCTAAAATCCTCCCTAGGACAAGTAAAATCCACACCAATATATAAATGGATCAACATCATATTTTTCATATTAGAAATGGATTTCAAAAATAGAAGTCATTAATCAACTTACAAACAATTAATAATTATTAAAAAGAGAAACTTCCAGCTGCCAGATGCCAGCTCAAAACGACAGGAAAAACAAAGGATATACAGAAAAGGGAAAGAGGAAAATAAATAACTTTAAATAAAACTACCAGCAGCAACGAAAAATAAGGGAAAAAAAGTTGTTTTGCCATCCCCTATTGAAAGCCCTAGCTCCGAAGAAACCCAAGCACCACAAGAAGAAAGAAGAAGAAAGAAGAGAAGAAAAGAACCTGGAGAAAATCCTGCTTCAGCAAGAAAAAGAAACCAATTCCTTCTCAAAGGAAAAGAAGCCAATTTTGAACCCAAATCAGTGATTGACTTCTTCAGAAAGAGTCCCCAGCCTGGACTCTTCTTCATTGTTTCATTTGTTTTTTTGAAAAGGATCCCCAACTTTCCTTTTTCTTCTAAAATTATCGTTTTCTAAAGAAGCGATAGCGTTGCCTCGCTTTTGTTAGAATATGAATAGGTTTATACAATCCTATTGGGATTGAAATAGATATATACAATCCTATCAAAATAGGAATAAGTTTATACAATCCTATTAGAATAGGAATACGATTACTAAATAGGGTAAAGGATTATTCTAGGGTCTATAAATAGAGTCTCAATGTAATAATGTAGACACAAAAACAATCCAATAATATTTTTTTTCTATATTTCTCACATGGTACCATAGCCTCTACGATCTTGGTAGAAAATCAAAGAGCTTCCGCTACCAGCGAGCGGCTATTACTCATATATGTCACCCGTCCGACCAATGATTATGTTAGAAAAAGTTGGCTCGCCGTGTTTCTTTCTGGTGACTATTTTCTTATATCTAATTTTTGAAGCACTGTGACATCATTCCGTTGACTACTTTCTTATAGCTAATTTGTGTAGCACTGTGCCATCATTCCGTGACTACTTTTCCATATTTAATTTGTATAGCACCCTGCCATTATTTCGGTGAATACTTTTTCATATTTAATTTGTATAGCACCCTGCCATTATTTCGGTGAATACTTTTTCATATTTAATTTGTGTAACACTGTGCCATCATTCCCGTGACTATTTTTTCTTATTTAATTTGTGTACATCAATCCAATGACTACTTTTTCATATTTAATTTGTGTAGCACCGTGTCATCAATCTAGTGATTATTCTTTCATATTTAATTTGTGTAGCATCATGCCATCTTTGTGGTAGCTACCGTTTTTTTTTTGCATATCTTATTTGCGTAGCACCGTACAACTCTCCGGACTACTTTTCATATTTAATTTGCATAGTACCATGGGTTTTTTTCGAAACTACTTTCTCATATCTGAGTTGCATATCACCGTGTGTCTTTTCGGTGACTCATATTTTATTTGCATAGTTCCGTTCGTCTTTTTTGTGACTCCTCAAATTTGATTTGTGTAGGGTTGTGCCATGATTCCAATCCTACCGATATAATTTCTCTTTTTCATTAGGATCGTGTCATCATTCCGACCCTACCCATATTTTTTATCTTTTTCAATGGGCTCATTCAATCAATTCGAACTATCTTATATAATTTATATTTTCTAGTTGGGTCATGATATCATTTAGACCCTAATTATATAATTTTATTTCTTAAATTGTGACCACTTTTAGCCATAAAATCTACTACTCTGGCATATGAACATGTTCCAGCCAGTTTTTCGATGACTTGTTTAATATCGACTCATCTATTGATTCCAACAAGATCCATAAACTTTATACTGGTTTTGAGCACTTTTTTTAGGGGGAGTTTAGTAGTCTTGTATGTCGATTATGTGAGTTACTCTATGGTCTGAAGCAGTCTTTGCAGGTTTGGTTTGGGAAGTTCAACATTGGAGTTTTATCTCTGTGTTTACTGACATTATGCATCAAATCCAGTATTTAATAAGATTAAGCACATTGAGACGACTATCAATTTGGTGAAGTCGATTGATCAACTTGCAAATATCTCACCAAGCCCTTCATTGGTCCTCATGTTAATTACATTTCTATTAAGCTAGGTACAAGAATTGTATGCACTAGCTTGATAGGAAGTATTAGAATATGAATAGGTTTATACAATCCTATTGGAATAGGAATAGGTTTATACAATCATATTAAAATATGAATAAGTGTATATAATCCTATTAGAATAGTAATACGAATATTAAATAGTATCCTACTTGGTAAAGGATTATTCTAGGATCCATAAATAAGTTCTTAATGTAATATTGTAGACACAACAACAATTCAATAATACTTGTTTCCTACATCTGTTTTTGCTTTTTCCGCATTAGCTAACCCCTCCATGGCAAGGATGCACGGAAAATGAGAGAAAAGATCTTGCATGTATGATCCCTCTCATAGGGGGAAAATCCCACTAGCCCTTTGTTGATAAGAATGGAGTAGTTGATTGTGGTCTTGCTAAACCTTATCCATGTAATGCACTAGAAAGCCCCATTAACTTTCGTGGTACCCTAAAAGAATGATAAAAATAAACCCAAGGTGTGTGGGGCCCACATAAGGGTATGAGTGGTAGGAACACAGGACTAGGATAATAATGATTTATGTAAGTGACTTAACATCTATTAAAGGCCATAGGGCCAATTAAATTTTAACATATTTAAGGTAATGCTTTGGCGAACTGGGGCATACACAAGAAAACGTGAATATATCGATGGCAGTTATTAGAAGTAGTTGGCGTGGTTATGGCCAAAGGAAGCTAAATACTAAAGTTGAAAAAGTACGTAGGAAAGAATGTCGAAGATAACATATGACCTGACTTTAAGTTGGTATAAATCAAAACCTATAAAAAATATGGACAAGGTGTTCGACTAAAAATTGTAGCCCTTTGAGTCTAGTTTCCAACAACTTAAATTGTTCGTCAATTTGAGCTTGTAAAGAAAGTTATGAACATTTTACTGAAAAGTAATAAAAGCTCCAGTTTGCTTGCAGCCTCATTTGCAAAGCAAGAAACATAACAAGTGTTCCTAGCTTGTAGGCAAGAAACTATAACACCCAGCGAGCAAAGAGCTCTGGAGCTCATTGGCCGTCTCATATGCAAGAAATGTAGCAAGAGAAATCAGCCTATAAATATAGGCATTGTTGGAGAGGAACAAAAAAAGGGTCATTTTGGCTTCAAAAGAGAAGGAAGAGGATCTCTCTCATTAATACACTCAACGTAATTGTTCTTGATGTGATTTTGATAATTGCAAGTTCCAGCACATGGACAAATCCCAAATCTTTAGGGAGCCATCCAAATCCAAGCTCTTGACAAGATTCAACCTAGGACTCAAAACCAAAAAGGTAGCGCTTCTCCCCCATTTTTAAATGAGGTTGAGCCAATTGTTTTAGGTAAATATAGAGATGCATCATCATTGGTATATGGAATGTTGTCCGTTCTTGGTTTAACTTCATGAACTAGGATTCTTGATGAATTAGGGGCATTCAGAGGGTAGAGTAGGCATGTCAAATTTAGCTTGTCAAAGACCTTTCCAATATCAAGCTTGAATAAGAGGCTTGCTTCTTCACTTTTCTGCTTCAAATCCAGCACATCATTGGCTACAAGTGCAGCATCAGTTATTTGCTTACCCTTGATAAAATTATTTTGGTGGTGTAAGACCAATTTCCAAATTTCCTATTGAGTGTTTCAATCCGCACCTTGGCTATAAATTTATAGAAGCTTCCCAGTAAAGGATGATAGTTCTATCGTCTCTTAATGTTATGAATCCCTCTTTTAAGGAATGCATCATTGAAAAATTTCACCATATAGCTGATATGACGGAGATGATCAATAGCACCAAGGATCTCAGGTCTAATGGTGTCCAATTTTTTCAATAAAAAGTCATTGTAAATCCATCTGGTCTACGTACTTTGTCAGGGGCGTAAAATCTGATAGCAGATAGCACTTCTTCCTCACTAAAAGCAAACTCCAAACCCTCTTTTTCTTCCACATTTTAAACTCTCATCCCTTAGAAAGTGATTGTAGGTCTCCGGTCCTCATCTTCTATCTAAAGATTCTAATAGAAATGAAGGTTCGTATTGCCAACATTGATTGAGCTAGTGAAAAGACAACCTCGCTCAAATGATAACAAACCAACACCTGTGAGACTCGATGACGTTTCTTAGTTCAAAGGACTTATTGACGGTGGTGAAGAAAGTCTTTGTTACAGTTCCTTGATATGTATCTAGTTATCAATAATGCAAGATGAAGTCATATCTTATATGTTTTCTTCCTATGACTTATGGTGTTGGTTTGTTAAGAGAGAATTTATAATCTCTTGAGTTGTAGTACTCAAAAATGGAATAATTTTCATAACTTTAAATACAAATTGGTGGATCATTAACCACGCACCTAATAACAAGGAAATAACCTCCTACTAATACTGAAATGAGAGGGGAAGGAATAGCCTCCTTACTGTTAATAATTACTACATAGAAATAGGCAAAGTTGTCCTTATTGCTAATAACTGATACAAAGATATAGAAAAACATAATCATATATTATTATAAGTGGGAAGCTATAAAAGTAAAAGTTGAAATATTATTTTACCCCTATCTTAATTCAAAATGTTGTAATATATCTAAGCAATTACATATTAAATAATAATTATATAATATTATCTTAAATACTAAAAATAAAAAGGTGTTTTAAAATGCATTTTAAGAATGTCTCTCCATTCTCCAACATAACTTTTGAGTTTTCAACAGAATTCTAGGCAAACTTTTGGCTTATATTAAATATCATGTGCATGAGGTAAAATTATTAATGGCAAAAACATAAGCTAATTCGCCTTTCTTAGCTAAGAAGAAAAGAGAAATTAATTTCATCAATGATACAAAATGCTTAAGCATGGAGATCGCAAATTAAGGAAAAAGGTTGTTGTGGAGTGTTCTCTTGCTTTTCGAAAGTATTAGACTTAGTGATGTCTGTTGTAGTAGTACTCTTATTCTTGTACAATCTTTCTTTTGCTTTTTACCACCCATCGTTTTTATGTTGTTTGGTTATTGCACTTTTTTATTGTTGTTGTTATTGTTTTCATAATAGTTGTTATAGTATTATATCGATCGAGAATATCATCATATGTTAGGTGGGCCAACCGACCGACCGAGTTGGGTTGGGCGTCCATGTCACAGAACCTTTCTCTAGCCAAGAATCCCATTATTGATCGAATCGGGGCGGATCCAATTCATTGGCAAATGAAAAATCTATCGTTTTAACACTCAGAAAAAAAACCTAGAAAAGAGGAAGAGTCACTAAGACAAGAGAGCTATAGGTAAGCAAGCAAGAAGGATAGGTGCAAAAAAAAGGGCGAGGCAAGTGGCCCAAGGGCCCCTTTCCTTACAGTCAAGTGGCTCTCCATCTCTAGGAAGATTGTGTCCAGGATCTGGTAATCTAAGCCTTGCTTCTTCTGGTCGGCTCGTAAGAAGCAAACCAGACTAGACGGAAAGAACTCCGAGTAAACAAAGCAAAAGCCCATCTGGCCGATCTCAAGCTGGATGAGAAGGCAAACCAACCCTCCGAAGAAGGAAACTATGACTAATTAGACCGTTAGTGACCAAATGACAACGTCGACATAGGAAAAGAAGGTGAGATAGGGGATGGAAGCAGGGTAGTGCTAACTCTGCATCCGCGGCTATTTTGGCTCTTTCCGGAGAGCATCAAATCAACCGCTTTCATTTGCTTTGAGACTGGCTAAATTCTCTTCACTTTTATTTTTATTTATGAAACAATAATGTATGTAACTCTTCAAATTTTGTGATTCTTTGAATTTCGAAACTAAATAAATTTATCTATCATGATTCAATGTGCATCATTAATAAATTTTGGTAGGTAAAAAGACAATCAAATATCAATATAAATATTAGTTAATTGCTTCCTAGGTCATCACATTCATTTCTTTTCTATCATCTACTATACTCTTTTCTTCTTCCTAGATTATGATATGAATACAAGTCATCAAGAAGCTGACTGGGAGAAGAACAAATAGTTTCATTTTGAAATTAAAAGAGAAGTTCTCGTAGAATATAGTTCAACTGTTAAATTTAACAGTATAAGATATGACTTATATATTTCATTAGATTTTTTTTGTGTGTTAGATTATATTTTATGTTTTTCTTTTTCGCTTTGTAGTTGAGGTATAGCTGATAAAAATGGATTAGTATGCAACTCACATTTTTATGCAATTATGTATTATTTTGCATTGCTATGAAATTTTTTTAAGTGCTATTCAAGTATAGATCATATTTTTATGTTATTATGTTTTTCTTTTACACTTTCAAGTGCTATTTAATTGACAAAACTTCTATTAATACATGATGACTTTGATAATACTTGAATAGTTTATGCAAAATATGTTTTTGTCTGATAGAAATAATATATATATATATATATATATATATATATATATATATATATATATATTCGTGAGACTCACGTGCAAAGCACGTGTCGAGAACTAGTTTATAAATAAGTTGAAGTAATCTACTTTCTTATTTCCTTAGACTTTCCATGTGTAAACCATTGGTAAACTAAAGGTGTGCGAACATTACTCCCCTTCTTCAAATTGTGCTTTCCTTAAGCACTAAGTGTGGAAAGTAGAAGCATTTCTAGCAAATTCCTCTTCATCGCCAATGGAATCAGTCCAAATTTGTTGCTTTGATGGACTAGAGGGAATAGTTCGTCAAATTTGAAATAGAGTCCCTTATGGCTTGTTTGATCCATCTCAAATCTGGTCAATTTCTTCACAAATTTCGGTGGGTTGTTGACGTGAGAAATACGTTGTATTTGATCAACATGCATATAACAATGGCGAACAAAGGGGTTGTTCCTTGCGTTCGCTGGAAAATACTCATTGTTATAGCCAAATCAAGAGGGTTATGCAGCTCTACCTCAATTGTAATGTAATCAGCAAAGCCACTAATGAAGTGTTCAAATTTTCACGCTTGTGAAAGGGTACCAACCCACAAAACCAATTGTCCAAACCTTTTATGGTAATCTACTGTAGATCCATTTTGGCGTAACTTAGCCAATTCTCCCAACTTTTGACTTCTAATTGGTGATCCAAACGAAGGTTGCATTAATGTTTGAACTCATCCCAAGAGCATTGAGGCATATCTTCCCTAGAATAAGCAAGAAGCAAGTCCAACATATTCTTCTTTTGTTGTTTGTTGGTATCGAAAGAAGTGTCAAGATCGACCATTCCTAGGGGTCCTCGTGGCCACAAAAATGTGGAAATCCAACTTTGTATATTTAGGAATCATGGAATTTTTCACTAGCTTCTACTCGGAACCTACAGCTACTGCTTTACCTTTCCAACCTCGATTGAGACTTCATTTTCACTTGCTTCAACATGACTTTGAATTTTCTAAACCCTCCATGAGTGAATCCAAGCAAGCATTTATGGCTTCCTTTCTTGCTAAATTGGTTGTGGGTTCTTCTTGGAACAAAGTCAACAATTGTGTCAATTATTGCTAGATTAGATCTCCCACAACTCTCATCTCTAATAGTAAGTTGTTATGATCCCCTGATATGGTTCTAGTTATGTAGCATTGCAAGATGAAATTAGATGTCTTCTTCCTACAACCTATATTGCTACGTTGAGAGAAAACCTATAACATCTTGAGTAAAAGAACTCCAAAACATCAATAATTTCCTCCTGATCTTTCTATTGAAATCAAATAACTTTAAATACATTATTGGTGGATTAACCCCGCCTAAATAACAAGAAAATACTTCCTACTACTACTGAAATGGAAAGTAGTGGAATAACCTCCTTACTACTAATAAATGCTACACAGAAATGGAAGACATAATAAAGTAAGCTACGGTCTAATTTCTTTAAATTTTCCATGAGTAAATCGTTGGTAGACTATCAGTTTACCTTACTATCTAAGCTAAAAAGGTATATGAAAGCACAACATCGAAAAGGCTTCGAACATTAGCAAATATTTCAAGAGAGTTTTCTCTTTGATAACTTATAAGTGTAAAGTGATATGCTTTGTTGAAGTGGTTTTATCAAAGGCGAAAAACGCAAAAAAACTCTTAAGGCATGTTGGAGCTTCGAGCGCAACAACTGTCTAAGGCATGACGGATCTTCAAGCGCAAATAAAGCGTAGTTTTTAATGAAAAAAGGCGTTAAGGTAGAAAAAAAATATAAATATATATGTTTAGTCCAAGACTAATAATTATAAACATGAATGACAAATATATGACCAAAGAAATTGAAATAAAACATATGATAAAGGGAAATATCAATTGTCTAGTGTTACTCTTCAGAATAGGCTCATAAGCAAGGAAAAGTTTATCTCAGAACCTTGAGGATGACACTGAAATGCTCATAAAATGAAGCAAAGCGCTCAACACATTTTGAGTCTCGCTTCAGGGCCTAAGCGTGCTTAAACTACAAACAAACAGACTAAAAAGGGAAGTATAACATCAACATGACAATCTAGTGAAGATAGTGATGGTAGATTCCCTGTAAAGGTCAAATACACTCACTTTATTGTTCGTACAATGACATTCATGATTTATAAATATAATATTCTTGAGAAATTGGAACTTGACCAACTCAACTACAAAAGGCGGTTGAAGTAGTGAGGATTGCTTAAGATTATATCAGGAAATTACAACCTATATAGTTGACCAATCTGTGATTCTAACACCTGCACGCTCAAGGCTTAATACCTAGAGCATAGAGCAACGTAACTGGGTAGTCCAAGTCCAACATTGGATAGTAATACCAAAGATGGTTTGGCTATCACATTGAGCCACTATGAAAATGGATCTGGGAGTTGCATCTAAACCAAAAGGTTAATTCAAGTGGCAATGATTGACAAAGAATATATAACAAAATTACAACTCATACGCTTAACCGATGAAAGAATCTTTTTGCATCTAAACCAAAAGGCTAATTCAAGTGGCGATGATTGGCAAAGAATATATAAGAAAATTACAACTCATACGCTTAACCGACCAAAGAATCTTTTTACAAATATAAAATCCAATCAGTCTTTAACTAGAGAATCTATGATTATACAGTTTTCAGTACCCATAACTACCATTATGATAATTAATAGGCAATCTATTTATTCATTGTATCTTTTATATCAACCTATTAAACAACAAGATATCCAAGATAAAGAACAACATTGAAGACAGTGTTCTCAATAAAATGATTCCAAGCCATAGTGTACCCTCTTTTGACTATCAATTACTTCAGCATTTGCCAAAAAGGAAAAATGTGCTTTACATTTATCCCTATGCTTTACATGTATCCATCCTTACAGGCTTGTAATAGCAGGCAGCTCGTATGATAGTGAAAATATTCATGTTCATAACATTATCACATTAAAACATAGCACAGAAAGCATAAACATGGCACAATTGTATGAATGCAGGTACCTACCGAGGCCTCCGGTCCCAGAAGCTTCAACATCTATAAATGCTCCAATCGTCTCATTCCATCTATGCGTAGTTATAAAACCGTGTGAACCCTGAGAAAATCATCAAAAAACTCTTGTTTTTAACTTGCTTGATTTTGTTAATCATCTACTAATCTACATAAAGCATTCTGAACATCAACAATGACAATTAGATAACTACAATTCCTTTGAGCTCATGGAAGAGATGCATAAAGCTTTAGACATAAAAAAGCCATGAGACATTATTAAAGACAAAATGTATTTCTATGGATGCTCGAATGCATTGAGTGTCACAATTGAACTAGAATCCGAGATTCTAAACCGGATACAATTGATAAGAAAAGATATGCAATTAAAATCGTAGTAATCAAGGAACAGAAGGAAAAATTAAGAAACAAAAGGAGGCAGAACCTTATTTGTTCACTATTTTCTAAAATTGTTCATCATGAGACAATAAGTAGGCGTTTGGCCATGTGATACCATACAACGATATGGAATCGTGAGACGGAATAAGCGTTTGGACATGCGATTTCATGTTGATTTCATCTCATGATATGATCTCATGATTTCATATCATGAGATGAAATTCCATATTCTCCAAAAATCATGATTTGGGAATTCGATATCATGATTTGGGATTTTTTAAATACAAAAATTGACACACAAGTTCAAAATTTGTAAAACAACCCCACATTTATGTCTATTAACCATTTATGTCATATGTATGTAAAATTCATAATCACATCATTATTTTTAAAATTTACTATGCTCACCAACATAAAATTTATTATTACATTCAATTTGGTGAATATTAATTATGAAGTAAGAATTGGTGAATACAAACCAAAACCGAGGGAGTAGTATGTTTTTGGTTTTTCATGATAAAAAGAAGCTTCTTTCTCAGCTTCATATGAAAATGTTTAAAACAATTTAATATGAAAAAGGGGAAAATTGGTGATGTATGTTTGATAATTACTACTTCCTATATATTTGATTTTAGCACGAAACTAATGCACTAAAAATGTGTAATTGCACACAACTGAAACAAGGCATGAACCATTATGATATTGACACACAAGTGAAAATTCTCATAGCTTGTGGAATGTCACATACTTATTTGCAAGAATATCAAAGTAGTGATGAAATATCTATGGTCTGTGAACATGAAAATATAGTTGCAGATGATATTGACCAACAAATGACTCAAAGTAACAATGTTGGTTCGTCTTGTTGGTCATATGATCAAGAAATGCAAGCTCAACGTGAAGAGAATATCCGTACTATATGAGAGAATTATATAAAAGACTAGTACACTACAATTTTATGATCAATTCTTTTAATTGAATTAAGTTTGATCAATTAAAATTAGATGAAACAGTTACTTAAGTGGTGAACAAATAGCTTTGTAATAGTTTATTATGCAATTTTATAAATTTTTGTTTATTTGGTAAGATTGAATAAACAATTGGGGCTCTTTTAATAGTTTTACAATTTATAGGATTCTTACGTTTATGAGAGAATATATAACACACAAATTTCATATTGCATGTCCAATAAAAACTTCATTTTTTATCTCATGATTTCATATCATGATATCATATCATGATTCTATATCATGATATCATATCATGATTCCATATCGCATTGGCCAAACAGGTTCAAAAGATAACCAGAGGGCCTACCGCAAGCAGTATAAAAACATATCTAGAGGTAAAGATGGGGTAGTAGAAGATTTTAAGAACCCCGTATATCAATCACCAGAGCGAGATACTTCCTTAATCCAAATGACTCTCAGAATTGACAAAAGTATTTATCATCTACATCATGCTACCATCATAATTTAGCACCCTGTCCATATAAATACAAGGAAAATCTTGCACTGGTATGTATGCTTTGAGTATGAAATGAAGAGTACCAAAAATCATTCCAAATATTACAGAAAACTATTTGAGTAAACAAATATGTGTTCCTGACTTGTATCGTCATCATGTCTTCCATTATTAGACTAAGGAGCACAGAGGACAGAGATAGAAGACAACAATTTTCAGGAAATTGAAATACTGTCGAACCGCAGAATTTTCTAAGAAACATGCACTAAGAAAATGGGAAGTCATAGGAAAGTGGCATCTACTTCCTAGAACTCTAAGGGGTTGTTTAGTAGAGTTCATTAGAAAAACTCATGCATGCATTACAGCATTAGTCTTGTGTATTACTAGTAGTTTGTTTGGTACTTTTTTCCAATCTATGTATAACCAACGCAAGCATTAATTATACACTCGATTATGTATTAAGGTGTGTATTACTAATGTCATGGATTTCTAGGTATTAGCAATCCAATGGTATGTATTTTTGTAAATAATTATTTGTATACAATGCATATTATTTTTAATGCATCAAACCAAACAAAGCATAAAACTAATCTACGTATGATTAATACAGGCATAAGTAATACATGCATTGTTAATGCAAGCATTACTAATGCATTTTATTTAACATTATTTTTATACACTCTACCTAAAACCATAATACACAAGCATAGTTCATGATTCTTTAAGTCCATTATTCTTAATAGAAAATCGGGGAACATATTAAAGCCCAAAATCAAGCGGCATACATGAGAATATCCAAACTCTAACCATTAAAAAGGAAATATCATAGGAGTACAGCGTCAAATAAATTGTCGTTGGTCCCACATAAGGATCTTCTTACCAGCATAAACAGTTCTTCAGCTCCATTAAACAGAAATATTACTGGTCTGGGTGGAATCCAGCCGGAATCAACAGAGAGTCTGGCTAGCTCGAGTATCGATGCTGTTTCAGTCATAGTACAATCAAGATAGATATAACCAACTACGACATCAGCTGGAAAGCAGATCAAATGCAAGATATACATACCAACACAAGAACCACAATCACCAGCTCCTGGAGAACCAGGTGGAGTATCAAAATGGCCATTTACCAAAACTGCAGAATCATTTTCTCCTGAATTCACTGATGAGATTCTGAAATTGATTGTTTTACTTTCAGTTTTCATTAAATAAAATTAAGGTGTTGCATACTTGAATGAAAAACTTTTAAAAAAATGCTTTCCTTAGGTATATGAGATTACAAATCAAACATCAATAAGAATTTGTCAGTTAATTCCCAAACTTCTTCAGATTTTTCATAACTTAAGAAAGTGTAAGGAATATTTTCCAAAGGTAAAAGATCCATGACTCCTACAAATGAGCTCCACCAAAAAGAAATTCATTTAATTGGGGAATAAGAATTCAGGTATTAACACTGCTATATCTTTATGCTCTAAGAAAAAAGAGAGGAAAACAAAAAACTGAAGTGTTCAGGATGATGAAATATATAGATATATGAGGAAACGTCAGATTCAAGCTGGTATACCTCATAATAATATTTGTATGATTTCTATAAGCCAGAGAGATGCTATGCCGTAAAAAGAACATGTTGAATGAGCCATTAACAATGGTCTCCTCTATCTCTATTCTGCAAGAATAAGAATCTCCAATAATTAATGCAGCAATTGAGATTAAGAATTACCTGAAGATAAGTTAAAAAAGTTTGAAATAAGACCAACCTAACACCAGGTTGAGCTCTCTCCTTCATCATTTCCAACTGTGTCTTAATATATTGCGCCGCTAGTCTCAGACCTTGACGCCCTTGCTGTACACAAAAAAGATTTAAACAGCATGAGATTCTCTTTGGGGGCAAAAACTGTGGTTTGAGGGTTGTCGGCAAAGAAATGTAAAATGGAATTGTGAGAGTCATTACCTGGCGACCTCCGATATCATTTGATAAGATGCGGACATGCTCAATAGCTCTGGCCTCAGAGAAGCGATCAGGAGGAGCGTCCATGGGAAGAGGTGTGATGAACTTCATGTGAATGATGGAGTATACAAGGACCGATATCAATCCGTACAAAATCCCCAGACTAAACAGAATTTTGAATCCGGCTATATCACCCGAGTTCAGTCTCCACGCCATTGCTATTCTTCTCTATTTCTTCACTTCACTCATATAATACTTTGAACAAACGAAATATTCGAATCAGCGACGACACTCTAATGCCATCAATTCCCCTTTTTGACCTTTTTAGGCCCATCACCTTTCGGCCTATCAGCCGAAATGCCCTACACAGTGTTGTAGAGAATTAAATGAAAGGTGTCAAATAGTTGTTGGGTTTTTTATAGGGAAAATTGTATAAAATAGCAAATTAATAACCTAAATTAAATTGAATAGCTAGGGTTTGATTTAATTGTGCTCCATAGCAAACATTGACAAAAATTTGTCAGGCGTCTCTCTCCCAGAAGTCTCGCTCGCCACTCTCCCATTCTCGCCTCTCTCGCTTTATACACAGAAGTGTATAATTTCTGTTTCTGTTTTGTATAAAGTGAGAGAAAATTGTATATACACATGCAAAAATGTATATCTTCGTGTTATACACTTAATTATATAATTTACAAACATTTTACTTCAAATATTGCAGAGAAAAAGGCCAAAGAATTATACAATTGTGAATTATACAATTGCAGTGAAATACAATTTTTTCTAGCTTTATACAACAGAAGTGTATATATTGTGTTTCTGTTTTTGTATAAAGCGAGAAAAACATATATCTTCTTGCTATACACTTATAATTGTGCAATATACATACATTTTAATTCGATTCAACTGTATGCAAAGCTAATTATACAATTGCAGTGAAATAGGCCAGCGAATTATACAATTTAGGCCAGCGAATTATACATTTAGGCCAGCGAATTATACACTTTTATATGTATAGCGAATTATACAGTTTTTATGTTTGCTATGGAGCGCAATTATGCAAAGTTTGCTATATTATACAAATATGATTTTTTTGTTTGCTATATGTGAAAGTTGCCATTTTTTATAATAGAACATCAAATGCCGGTTAAGTTATTTTTAAAATATAATTAAGTAAATTTGGAATCAAATTAATATTTTTAAATTTTTTTAATTTTTTATAAAATACAAAAAGGTATTTCATTTTTTTAATTTTTATAATTGTATCCAAATCATTCTTTTTTAAAAAAATAAATGAAAATAGGTATTTCTCTTCTTCTTGTCTCAATGTTCTCTCTTCTCTTCTTCTTTCTCTTTAGAAAATCTGAAAATCCGACTATCAAAACAAATATTATCTCTCTTTATCTTATTTTCCTTATCATCTCCGGTCGTGACTTTCTCCTCTTTCTGAACTGAAAATTGTGTTTGACTTAAAATGGGTAAGTCTTTTTTTGTGAGATTTTACAATTTTGAAATAATACTAAGTTTTTTTCTTCGGTTAATGAAGAATAAATCGTTATATAGATGTGAAAATTAATAATAGTGTAATGGTACCTATTATTTATTGTTTTAGAAAGAAAATTAACAAACTCAAAAAGCCATAATTTGAAAAAAAAAATGTATATGTAATGTTAACATTCACTGAAATTTTTTTTTTTTTTTTGTTCTTTTTGTGACCATTTTGTTCATATGATTTAAGAAATATAGTTTTGTTCAGTTATCCATAAATATTTGAAGTGTAGGAGATTGAAAAAATTTATTTATCAATCACTATCTATAATTAGTGAAAGAAAAAACACAATGAATACTGCTCTGTATCACATTCAAACCCAAAAGGCAAGGAGAACAAGAAGGAGAAGGAGAAGGACCTAGAGATAAAGAAGGAGAAATTGAAAAAGAAAGCGGAAGAGAAAGAGAAAAAAAAATAGAAGTCGTCAATTGTGATGTGAAGCAACAATATCCACCATTGATTATATTGATGATTATGTAAACCATTGTAAATTACTTTTTTTGTTGATAAGTTGTATAAAACAATTGGTGAAGTGTTTATTTTTGTTGATAATATTAATGATTTTTCTGTTGAAACAAATGTCAATTATAATGGAAAAGAAGAAATGTGGTGTATATGGCAACATATATAACCTATGCTGTAAAAAACACCATAAAATTATCTATATGCGCCCCAAAGGAAAGGATATATGTGGCAACATATGTCACAGAAAGAAGATATGTGAAAACATATATCACAGAAAGAAGATATGTGGCAACATATGTCACAGAAAGAAAATATGTGGCAACATATGTCACAGAAAGAAAATATGTGGTAACATATGTCACAGAAAGAAGATATGTGGCAACATATGTCACAGAAAGAAGATATGTGGCAACATATGTCACAGAAAGAAGATACGTGGCAAGATATGTCACAGAAAGAAAATATGTAGCAACATATGTCATAGAAAGGAGATATGTGTCAACATTTCATTGTCACAAATGTAGTGTCTATGGCAATATATAACTTTTGTTGTAAAAAAAACTATAAATTTATCTGCATGTACCCCAACAGAAAGGATATATGTGGCAACAGATGTCACACTATTAATTATAAAAAAATTAAATAATTAAAATAAAAATATCTAAAAGAATCGTCCTTTCATTTTCCCTCTCTCCTCTCCTCTATTAAAGGTCGTTTCGTTTCACATTACAAATTTAATTTTTTTTCTAATTTTTGTTTTCTTTTCTCTTGTTCCATTATTACTTTACAATTCAAATTGTTGTTATGTTTTCTACAACATCAGTGGTAATATTTTGCGATTTTCTTCTACAACAAAGCGTTGTTTCCCTCATCATTTCTAGTTTATCGTTGATATCTTCTAAGATAAAATATAATAGTCATTCGTATTAAATCGGGACTTTTTAGTGGTTTTTATCACTGATTTGTTTGTAGGATGGTTGGGTTGTTATTCCTTTTACAATATTATCTGGCAAAAAAATACATTTTAAGATGTACATATTGCCACATATGACATGTCTGTTGCAATTTTTCCAACATAACGTGCATATGTTGTCAGTCACTTCAATGTTGACTTAATCGATAATTGAGCGATTTAGAAATGGAAAAATGTCAAATTGGATCAAATGTTAGTATTTTGGATCATAATTAAACAATAAAAATATGTTATAATACTTGGAACAACAATTTGCATGGGTATTATATAGCAATCATATGAAGTTACTTGGTTATTGTATGATGAACTAGTGATTTGATACTTTGTAAAAATAATTGATAAAATTGATGAAAGTTGTTGTATTAGATCATATTTTTATGCTTAGACATGTTGTATGACTATATATTAGCATTACATGTTGAATTATGTGACAATTGAATTGAATTAACCCCAAAAAGACCATTTTATGAGATACATATGTTGCCACATATGATTTGTCTATTGCAATTTTTTTAACCAGACGTGCATATGTTGCCACATATGTCACTTTAAGAATGAGTTAATCGATAAATTGAACGATTTAAGAATGAAAAATATCAAATTGGACGAAATTTTAGTACTTTTGACCATAATTAGCAATAAAAATATGCTATAACACTTGGAACAACAATTTATAACGATGTTATATAACTATCATATAAAGTTACTTGATCATTGTATGATGAACTAGTGATATGATATCTCTCTAAAAATAATTGATAGATTTGAGGAAGATTGTTATATTAGACTATAATTTTGTACTTAATCATGTTGTAGGACTATATATTAGTATTACATGTTGAATTAGGTGACAATTTAATTGAATTAACCCCTCAAAGACCATTTTATGATATAATATGCTGCCACATGTGACATTTCTGTTGCAATTTTTCCAACAGAACGTGCATATGTTGTTATATATGTCATTTCAATGATGACTCAATCAATAAATTGAGCAATTTAGAATGAAAAAATGTCAAATTAGACCAAATTTTAGTAATTTGAACCATAATTATACAATAAAAATATGTTATAACACTTGAAACAACGATTCATAAGGGTGTTATATAACTATCATATGTAGTTACTTGGTCATTGTATGATGAACTAGTGGCAAATGGTAGTTTTTGTAAAAATAATTGATAGAATTGATGAAGGTTGTTGTATTAGACCATAATTTTGTACATAGACATGTTATAGGACTATATATTAGTGTTACATGTTGAATTAGGTGAAAATTTAATTGAATACCCCCCCCCCCCCCAAAAAAAAAAGATTATTTTATGATATGCATATGTTACCACATATAACATTTATGTTGCAATTTTCCCAACTTAACGTGCATATGTTGCCACATATGACATTTCTGTTGCAATTTTCCCAACAAAACGTGCATATGTTGCCACATATGCCACTTTCAAGGATGACTTAATTGATAAATTGAGCGATTTAGGAATGAAAAAAAATGTCAAATTGGACAAAATCTTAGTACTTTAAACCATAATTAAGCAATTAAAATATGATATAACACTTCAAACAATGACTTATAAGGTTATTAAATAACTATCATGTCAATTGTGACATGTAAGTCATATGTTGCTACATGTCTAGCTTATATGTTGCCGCTTGTGTAAGTTATTTGTTGCAACATTTGTCCTGTTGCTATTGAAATAATCATTCTGTTGCTACATATGACTATAATTTGTTTCAATAGTCAATTGTTGCAATATATAGCAATCTGTTGGAAATACAAATGCAAATTATTGAAAAAATTGCAGGTGCCCAAATGATGATTAATGATTTCAAAGAACTATTAATTTTACATATCAAAACAATGGTGTGTGACCCTAATCATTTATGAAGTAGTTTCAATTGAGAACAAACAAAATATAATCTGCTGATTAAATTAGTTAAATCTGATTCAAGAAGAAGAAAAGAAGAAAGATCAAAGACTAGCAGCCAAGACCAATAATGTACGAAAAGAAGAAGAAAAAAATAAAGAAAACGAGAAGAAAGACAAGCAAGCAAGCAAGAACTATGAAAAAGAAGAGGAAGAAAAAAAATATGAGAGGTGGGGGGAAATATTTTATTTTCCCTTTTGGTACAGCTTGGTGGTGGCTTCCCCCAATTTTAATTCCCAGGAAATTTAGGTTTTAGTCAATTTAGCATTTTACCCTTTATTTAATTTAATGGACCAAACTGTCAACTTATAAACTTGAGGGCAACTCCACAATCCTTAATCATTAATCACATAATTGTCACCTACACCCAATACTTAAGACTTATGTCACCGCCCATTTATTTTGAAACCTTATTGTCACTTTTTTTTTTTAAAAAAAGTCCCCAGTCTTGTACCTCCTTTTTTTAATGTAAATATTTCACTATTACTTTTTATTCATTTATAAAAAATATTGCTAAAATCAATATTTATTTATTAAAAAATGTATCAATTCATGTAATTTTTTTTTAATTATAGAAAGCACATAGTATAGTAAATAAATTACTTCTTTTCTGTTATAAAATCAAGCTCATAAGACTATAATCATAAAGAGAAGAAGACAAGAGAAATAGATAGAAGAAGAGGATTTTTCTTCTTATTCAAATGTATTTCAAATGGTGTTTGATATCTCTATTTATAGTGTTGAGATATCACTCCAAAGTCATTTAACTAGTAGATACATAGTTATCTACATTGTTATCTAAAAAGAGGGGGGGGGGGGGTTCATATCATCTAGGGAATACACATACATGAATTTAGTAGTTGATGAATAAACCAAATGGTCATCCACTATTCAATGGATTTATTAACACTCTCCCCTGGATGTCCATAGATAATGTGCATCGTTAAAACCTTACTAGGAAAAATTCTGTGGAAAAAAATATCCTAGTGAAGGAAAAAGAGTACACATATCTTTTGATATGCACTATTTTTTGCCTCATTAAGAACCTTGCCAGGAAAACCCAGTGAGAAAAAAACCTTGGTCAAGGGAAAAAGAGTGCAACGCGTATTATACTCCCCATGATTAAAACATCACTAAATTTCTTGTGATGATGTCTCTAATCTTTGTACATTGTGGTTGATATATTCTTTTTCAAAGAAAAAACACACATTTCCTAAATATGGCGTGTCATTTATCTCAACCAGACTCACTTTCGACTTGCTTCATGGAGGGCTTTTATTTCTGCATAACAACATTTACTTCATTGATCGCCAGGATATTATTGTGCCTCCACATGCAAACACATAGAGTGCTTGAGATAGAAATTTATGCGGATCAGATAAATATTCTACATCTGCATAACCAATCAATTTTGTCTTGAATTCCTCAAAATTGAATAAACCCATAACTATGGTCCTTCAGCGATATTCAATCATGTGATCAACACCATTTCTTATCCTTTTATCAGGGAGAAAATGAATCTTGCCAGTAAATTTACTGCAAAACAAATATCTGGTAATATTGTTAGTAAAGATGCACTAGTGCCCTGATTGCACCAAGATGTGGAGTTTCATCACCAAGAAGCTCTTCATTCTTCTTTTTTTGAGATCAAACTGAATCATCATTTATTTCAAGCGATCTCATAATCATTGGGTTACTGTCACGACCCAAAACGAGCCGCGAGTGGCACCCTCACTTATCCTACTATGTGAGCGAACCAACCAATCTAAACCCCAACATTCCAACCATAATAAACAGAATATAATGCGGAAGACTTTAAACTCATTAATATAACCAATAAATAACTTCTAAAATTTAATACTTATTATTTCCAAATCTGGAAGTCATCACCACAAGAACATCTATCCTCAATTTACTAAATCTAAGAGTATCTAAGAAACTAAAATAAATAAACAGCTAGTCCATGCCAGAACTTCAAGGCATCAAAACGTGAAGAAGAAGATCCAGTCCAAGCTAGAAACAATAGCTCACCCTGGAATCTGGTGTGATGAAGACTGGCTAGAGTTGCGGACGAGTCGAAGTCGATGGCACGTTTGCTGCACTCCACAATAACAAAGAAAACAATTTACCAGTAGGGGTCAGTACAAGGCACAAGTACTCAGTAGGTATCATCGGCCAACTCATAATAGAAAGCAATATATATCAAATAATAATATAAAATCGACCACAATACTTAACAGGTGACAATCAACAAGTCAAGAATCATTTGCAACAACACCAAACACACCTATGAGGACTCAAGCCTCCACACCATACTCATTTAGGAATTAGGTTCTTCAAATTGAGTATATTAACATAATTCAAGATTCATTCTCTTTATTCCTCTTGTATCGGTACGTGACACTCCGATCCTCTACTATCCTGGTGTCGGAACATGACACTCCGATCCCCTAATTCTATGTGTCGGTTCGTGACACCCGATCCCCTAATTCTACGTGTCGGTTCGTGACACCCGATCCCCTAATTCTACGTGTTGGTTCGTGACACCCGATCCCCTAATTCTACGTGTCGGTTCGTGACACCCGATCCCCTAATCTCATTCTTTTAGTTTATCAAGCCTTCTTTTAAATCAAGGCATCATCATTAACAAAGTGGATTTAAGGTTTAAGATTCACAGCCTTATCTTTCCAAGCCATTACAATTACATAATCACACCATGCAAGCACACAATTAAGCATATAGGAGACTTTACAATACTACCCAATACATATCATTCGCTATTAAGAGTTTTACTATGAAATAGCATAAACCATAACCTACCTCCACCGAAGAATCGCGATCAAACAAGCTATCTTCCCAAAACCTTTGCTTTCTTCTGCGTTCTTCTCTTTCTCTCGCTCGTTTCTCCCTTCTCTCTCTGTTCTTTCTGTTTTTCTTATTCAAACCCTTTTTATTTTACCCTAATTGTCATATAATTAAGTATAAAAGATGATAAAAGTAACCCACTATTTATTTCAAGGTTATCTCCTTTAACCCCCAAGTAATTAAATTATTAACATTAACCCACTAACTTTATAATTATAGCAGGAATAGTCCAAAACGCCCCTTAAAACTTTTAAAAGAAATCCGACCCAGTCAGGGTTACGCAGCCTGTGACGGTCCATCATGACTGTGACGGTCCGTCCTGCAGGTCCGTCACAAAGTTCAGAGAGTTAATTTCCGTGGAAAGATGTGTGACGGTCCGTTGTGCCAACGACGGTCCGTCCTGCCATTCCGTCGTGAAGTTCAGAGAGTCGATATCAGTACCTAAATTTTCAGAATCTAAGTGTTTTGGAACGGGACCCCCTCGACGGTCCGTCGTGCCCATGACGGTCCATCGTGGGATCCATCGACCCAGACAGTGATTACCAGAAATAATCTCTACTGCTCAAAACGACTAAACAGGTCGTTACAATAGTTACCAATTTACCCATCGTTCGTCCTCGAACCATCACAAGAAGAAAAACAAGGGCGAAAAGGAGTACCTGAATCTTTAAACCGGTGTGAGTATCTTTCTTGCATATCAGCCTCCTTCTCCCAAGTGGACTCTTCAACTGGTCGATTCTTCCATTGAACTTTGATGGATGCAATCTCCCTTGATCTCAACTTGCGGATTTCTCTATCTAGAATAGCAACAGGCTCCTCTTCATAAGACAAATTCTCATCAAGAAGAACTGAATCCCAACGAATAATGTAGTTCCCATCTCCATGGTATTTCTTCAGCATAGACACATGAAATACCGGGTGCACTCCTGAGAGTCCTGGAGGCAAGGCTAATTCATAAGCCACCTCCCCTACTCGCTTAAGTACTTCAAATGGTCCGATATACCTTTGGCTTAGCTAACCTCTTTTACCAAACCGCATCACCCCTTTCATGGGTGAAACTTCAGCAAGACTTGTTCACCCTCCATGAACTCCAAGTCTCTAACCTTTCGATCTGCATATTCCTTTTGCCTACTTTGCGCCGCTATAAGCTTTTCTTGAATAGATTTCACTTTCTCTAATGAATCCCTCAAAAGATCAGTACCCCAAGGTCTAACCTCAAATGCATCAAACCAACCAATAGGGGACCTACATCTCCTCCCATACAGTGCCTCAAATGGAGCCATATCAATACTTGAGTGATAGCTATTATTGTATGAAAACTCCGCTAAGGGTAAGAAGTTATCCCAATGACCACCAAATTCTATCACACATGCACGAAGCATATCCTCCAATACCTGAATCGTTCGCTCATACTGACCATCGGTCTGAGGGTGAAATGCAGTACTAAGGTCCAACCTAGTACCTAATTCAACATGCAATGTTCTCCAAAACTTAGAAGTAAACTGCGTACCTCTTTCTGATATGATGGAAAGTGAAACTCCATGCAATCGAACAATTTCTGAGATATAGAGTTTGGCTAACTTCTCTGCATTGAAAGTCACCTTGACCGGAATGAAGTGAGCAGACTTAGTTAATCTGTCCACAATTACCCAAATAGAATCAAACTTACCCAATGTCTTTGGAAGACCAACCACGAAGTCCATTGCAATTCTCTCCCACTTCCGTTTAGGAATGGGCATTCTCTGAAGTGTTCCTCCGGGCCTCTGGTGTTCATACTTTACTTGCTGACAATTTGGACATTTGGCAACAAAATCAACAATGTCACGCTTCATTCTACTCCACCAAAAGTGTTGCTTTAGGTCACGGTACATCTTGGTTGCACCAGGATGTATAGAATATCCGGTTTTATGAGCCTCTGTAAGAATAGTGTGGATCAAATCATCAACACGGGGCACACATACCCTTCCCTTGATTCTCAAAACACCTTCCTCATCAATTATTGCTTCTTTAGCCTCTCCTCGCAACACCATATCCCAAATTCGGCTTAGTTTCTCATCATCAAACTGTTTCCCCTTGATCTTGTCAAGAAAAGAAGATCTCGCCTCCACACAGGCCAAAAATCCTCCTTTCTCTAGTATTTCCAGTCTCATAAAGTCGTTAGCCAAGTTTTGGACTTCTCTAGCCAATGGGCGTCTAGAAACTTGTAAGTGGGCTAAACTACCCATGCTCCCTGCTTTTCTACTTAAAGCATCAGCCACCACATTTGCTTTTCCTGGGTGATACATAATAGTAATATCATAGTCCTTCAACAGTTCCATCCACCTCCTCTGTCTCAAATTCAAGTCTTTCTGGGTAAAGACATACTGTAGACTATGATGATCTGTGTAGACTTCACACTTGACCCCATATAGATAATGTCTCCATTGCTTTAATGCAAACACAACTGCAGCCAATTCCAAATCATGGGTCGGATAGTTACGTTCGTGCACCTTTAGTTGCCTTGAAGCATAAGCGATTACATTCCTCTCTTGCATTAGCACTGCACCCAACCCAAAATAAGATGCATCGCAATAAACAATGAAATTCTTACCCTCTACTGGCAAGGTAAGGATAGGTGCCGTAGTCAGCAAGGTCTTGAGTTTCTGAAAGCTTTCCTCACATTCATCCGACCATACAAATGGAACATTCTGCTTAGTCAAGTTTGTCAATTGGGAAGCAATAGAAGAGAATCCCTTGACAAATCGATGGTAGTAGCTGGCTAAACCAACAAAGCTCCTTACTTCTGACACATTAGTAGGTCTTACCCAATTCCTCACTGTTTCAATCTTAGAAGGATCCACCATCACTCCATCCTTAGAAACCACGTGCCCCAAGAAGGACACTGAATCTAGCCAAAACTCACACTTGGAGAATTTGGCATAAAGCCTTTTCTCCATTAATACTTCCAACACAATTCTCAAATGCTCCTCATGTTCCTTCTTACTCTTGGAGTATATCAGTATATCATCAATAAATACAATCACAAAGAGATCCAGATATGGCTTAAAAATCCCGTTCATCAAGCTCATTAAAGCAGCAGGGGCATTCGTAAGACCAAAAGACATTACTACGAATTTGTAATGCCCATACCTGGTTCGAAAAGCAGTCTTTGGCACATCTGTTGCCCGTATTTTCAATTGATGATAATCGGATCTCAAGTCAATCTTAGAGAAGACACAAACGCCTTGTAAATGATCGAACAAGTCATCAATTCAAGGAATGGGGTACTTGTTCTTAATAGTTACCTTGTTCAACTGCCGGTAGTCTATGCACATCCAAAAACTCCCATCCTTCTTCTTCACAAATAACACCGGAGCACCCCAAGGGGAAGCACTTGGTCTAATGAAGCCTTTACCTAACAACTCTTGAAGTTGGGCCTTTAATTCCCTTAACTCCGCCGGGGCCATCCTATAAGGGGGTATAGAAATGGGGCGAGTACCCGGCTCCAGATCAATGCAAAATTCGATATCCCTATCCGGTGGCATGCCAGGAAGGTCTGCAAGAAATACATCCAGAAACTCACGGACTATCGAAACCGACTCAATTGAAGGTACTTGGGTAGTATCATCCCTAAGGTGTGCCAAGAAAGCTAAACACCCTTTACTAACCATTCTCTTAGCACGAAGAAAGGAGATGATACGAACAGGAGTGAAAGTGTAGTCACCCTCCCACACTAACGAATTTGTCCCAGGCTTGGCCAACGTTACAGTTTTAGCATTACAATCTAAGATTGCAAAATTTGGAGAAAGCCAAGTCATACCCAGAATTACATCGAAATCAACCATTTCTAAGATAACCAAGTCTACATGAGTATTGATCCCCACAAAAGTTAAAAGACAAGACCTATATACCTTTTCAACTATCACAGACTCACCCACCGGAGTAGAAACACGAATAGGCATGTCAAGCAATTCACAATGTAAATTAAGACCAGTAGCAAATGAGGAAGATACATATGAAAATGTGGAGCCAGGATCAAATAATACAGAAGCCATGCAATCACAAACCAAAAGATTACTTGTGATAACATCATCAGATGTCTATGCTTCAGACCTCCTAGGGAAAGCATAACAATGGGCCCTATCACCTGTCTGCCCGTTGCCCCTACCATGTTGTGCTGTAGTAGCTCCAGTTTGCCCGTCACCCCTGCTGTTTTGGTGACCACCATTACCTCGGCCACCACGTCCTCCAGAATGACGACCTCTTCCATGACCACCTCTACCTCTGACTATCGGGGGTCTGTAACTCTGTTTTGGACAATTCCTCCTAATATGTCCAGTCTCCCCACATCCATAACATTCTCTAGGGTCAAGCATAGGTCTCTGTGAAAATGATGAATTCTGGGGTAACCTTCAAACTCAGAGAAATGTTGACTGGTCTGCGATGGACCCCCAGCTACAGCCTGAAGTGAAGACTGAATGGGTCGGGATGGGTAACCTCCTGAACTCTGCCCTCTGGAGTAGGACCCACTGAAATCACCTCCCTTACGGAACCTCTTAGATGCCGATGCTGTGGTGAAATCGCTTGGCTTCACCCCCTCTACCTCTATCACAAAATCAACTACTTCCTGAAAAGATTTTGCTGCAGCAGCTATCTGTAAGGCTGAAATCTGTAGATCTGACCTCGATCCTTTCACCAAGCGACGAATCCGCTCTTTTGGACTGAAGCAAAGCTGAGTGGCATCTGGATAATGCACGAAACTTAGCCTCATAAGCAGCAACGGACATCCTTCCTTGCTCTAGGCTCAGGAACTGATCTCTCCTCCTATCCCTCAAGGTCCGGGGTATATACTTCTCCATAAATAAACTAGAGAATGATGCCCAAGTCATAGGTGGTGCTTGTGCTGGTTGACACTCAACATACGACCGCCACCACATTTTGGCATTTCCTTGAAACTGATAGGTCATAAACTCAACGCCAAATCGTTCTACTATGCCCATCTTATGTAGCAACTCATGACAATCAACCAGAAAATCATAGGCATCCTCAGATTCAGAACCCTTGAAGACTAGAGGTTTCAACTTCAAGAATTTAGTGAAAAGTTCATGTTGATCACTAGTCATTATAGGCCCTGTAGTCAATCGAGGAAACGTGCCTATTTCCAATGAGGCATCCATGCGGGGAGCCATAGCAGCTGCATGTTGTACTCCCGGAACCTGAGGTGATGGTGCAGAAAACACTGGAGGTGTCTGGCCCTGATCAGATAACCCGCTAAGATAGGCAAGAACCTGTTTAATCATCTCTGGGGTATGTTGGGGTGGTAACTCCTCATCTTGCACTTGTTTATTTTCCCCTTCCTCACCCTCTCTTACTACCTCATCAGTTGGTGGAGGAGTCACCGCCCTAGTACTAGATGGGCCACGTGCTTGTCCTCTTCCTCTAGAGGACGTCCTCCCGCGACCTCTACCACGGCCTCTTGCCACTGCTCCTCTTCGAGCTACAGCCCCAGTGGCTGGCTCAGATGCATCTTGTCTTGCCGGTGTTGGTGTTGGCGCAGTTGTTACTCTAGTTCTAACCATCTGCGAAATAGAGTGAAGATGGTCAGATACCAATTTGTATCACCTAGATACCAATTGGATCCAAGTAATAGCACGAAAGAAAGAAAGAATGGAATTTTCCTAAAGTCCTATAGCCTCTCAAAGAAAAGTAAAGGCGTCCCCTTACCGTTCCTTAAGACTCTACTAGACTCGTTCTTGTGTGATGAGACCAACGAACCTAATGCTCTAATACCAAGTTTGTCACGACCCAAAACGAGCCGCGAGTGGCACCCACACTTATCCTATTATGTGAGCGAACCAACCAATCTAAACCCCAACATTCCAACCATAATAAACAGAATATAATGCGGAAGACTTTAAACTCATTAATATAACCAATAAATAACTTCTAAAATTTAATACTTATTATTCCAAATCAGGAAGTCATCACCACAAGAACATCTATCCTCAATTTACTAAATCTAAGAGTATCTAAGAAACTAAAATAAATAAACAGCTAGTCCATGCCAGAACTTCAAGGCATCAAAACGTGAAGAAGAAGATCAAGTCCAAGCTAGAAACAATAGCTCACCCTGGAATCTGGTGTGATGAAGACTGGCTAGAGTTGCGGACGAGTCGAAGTCGATGGCACGTTTGCTGCACTCCACAATAACAAAGAAAATAATTTACAAGTAGGGGTCAGTACAAGGCACAAGTACTGAGTAGGTATCATCGGCCAACTCATAATAGAAAGCAATATATATCAAATAATAATATAAAATCGACCACAATACTTAACAGGTGACAATCAATAAGTCAAGAATCATTTGCAACAACACCAAACACACCTATGAGGACTCAAGCCTCCACACCATACTCATTTAGGAATTAGGTTCTTCAAATTGAGTATATTAACATAATTCAAGATTCATTCTCTTTATTCCTCTTGTATCGGTACGTGACACTCCGATCCTCTACTATCCTGGTGTCGGAACGTGACACTCCGATCCCCTAATTCTACGTGTCGGTTCGTGACACCCGATCCCCTAATTCTACGTGTCGGTTCGTGACACCCGATCCCCTAATTCTACGTGTCGGTTCGTGACACCCGATCCCCTAATCTCATTCTGTTAGTTCATCAAGCCTTCTTTTATACCAAGGCATCATCATTAACAAAGTGGATTTAAGGTTTAAGATTCACAGCCTTATCTTTCCAAGCCATTACAATTACATAATCACATCATGCAAGCACACAATTAAGCATATAGGAGACTTTACAATACTACCCAATCCATATCATTCGCTATTAAGAGTTTTACTATGAAATAGCATAAACCATAACCTACCTCTACCGAAGAATCGCGATCAAACAAGCTATCTTCCCAAAACCTTTGCTTTCCTCTGCGTTCTTCTGTTTCTCTCGCTCGTTTCTCCCTTCTCTCTCTGTTCTTTCTGTTTTTCTTATTCAAACCCTTTTTCTTTTACCCTATTGTCATATAATTAAGTATAAAAGATGATAAAAGTAACCCACTATTTATTTCAAGGTTATCTCCTTTAACCCCCAAATAATTAAATTATTAACATTAACCCACTAACTTTATAATTATAGCAGGAATAGTCCAAAACACCCCTTAAAACTTTTAACAGAAATCCGACCCAGTCAGGGTTACGCAGCCTGTGACGGTCCGTCATGACTATGACGGTCCGTCCTGCAGGTCCGTAATAAAGTTCAGAGAGTTAATTTCTGTGGAAAGATGTGTGACGGTCTGTCGTGCCAACGACGGTCCGTCCTGCCATTCCATCGTGAAGTTCAGAGAGTTGATCTCAGTACCCAAATTTTTAGAATCTAAGTGTTTTGGAACGGGACCCCCTCGACGGTCCGTCGTGCCCATGACGGTCCGTCGACCCAGACAGTGATTACCAGAAATAAACTCTACTGCTCAAAATGACTAAACAGGTAGTTACAGTTACTCAATGAATACAATTTATCCATATATAATGCATCAAAGCATATCCGTGTATGTGCACTGATAGAAAAATATTTCATTTGTCAAATTATCAATTATTAGGACAAGAAAAAATTATGTCTTATCAAGACCTTTTCATGAAATACAACGACAATTAGGGTCATTCTTTTGTACCCTTTTCCTCCTTGACTATTTCAATCCATATAAGGATTCTTGAAGCTTTATTGAAAAAGTTTATTTCAAACTCTTATATGCTTCATACACCTCGATTGTTTCAAGGATTTTCATATAACCTTCGTTGTTTAGCTAGACATTGCCATTATTCGTTACATGCATTCAAGTTTTTCGTATGTTGCCAGATCAAAACAAACCTTATTGCATCCACCATACGAGAAAAACATTTTCAAAAATGTCAAGATTTTTGCGATAAATCTTTACGCTCCAAGGCACAAACCGTATTTGATAACTTACGGTTATACAATCGCATAATAATTTATTTATAAACCACTGACATTATACCTTGATTTATGGACTATTTGTCCAAAACGTCACTTTTGTAAGTGAAACAATATACTTGAATCATGCATTTTAATTGGTCAACCTTTTATATGTCCATTCTATATGACAGATTTGAATTCAAGATCCTCGTCCACAATTTATATCATTGAGCGCTACCTCATATCAAAGATACCGTCGACGGTTATTTGATATTGATTCCAATATGACATAACTTATTGAGATCTCTTCCTTTTTTCATCATTTTTCAGGTACCTTGACCTTTTCTAAGGTTTTATAAAGTGTTATGTCACTGTGCTATTTTATAGCACTTGCCTTGTTGTCATGACCATATTGATCATTTGCTTAAGAAATTTTATGTTTGGAACCGATTGGTCTATTACGCTTCCGGCGTATCATAGACTCTGTCCTTCAAGGACTTCAGATTGAAGCATTTGCAGCTGAATTATATCATATGGTCTTAACAATTGATTTGTAGCATTATGCAAATGAATTATCCCTTGAACTTTAAGTTCACATATATATTTAAAGAGGATCTAGGTAATTCATAATTAAGATCACACATAATTTTCAGCTGTCAAAATCATCTCTCCCCCTAATGTTAGAAAATCTAACATTCATCCCAACCTTATTTGGGAATTCATCTTTGTGCGTGGTGGAACAATTAAGATGATAAACGCACATTTAACATTTTAGATGAAAATTATATGGTTCCTGATCCTGAATGAATTTTAATGGGGAGACCTTGTTGGCTTGATGCATACATGTGTTGCTACATGTTAAATAAATTTATCTCATACCAAATTTTATTTTAGGAATTCTATTCTCATAACCATGATTTAGCTATAGTTGGAGGCATACAATTTTTGCTAAATCAATCAGCATTATCAATATAATTTCATAATTTGACATTGTGCTCTTAATTTAACAATTCGGGGAAACAACCTTACAAACACCAATTTGTAAGTTGACAATAAAACACATGTGATCATCGCATGGATGCATCTATCATATAATTGCAGATGATCCAAATAGAAGGTGAATGGGCCTATATTCACCTTTTTATATGTTCCAAAAACATCAGGGGATTACAATCCCAACCTTAGCTGGTACAATGAAAACAAGCAATATAATAGAATTCTTGAAGAATCTTTTATTTCTTTCATCATATAAGCCACATAAATTCTCAATTACATTTGCATCACATTTAAATCAGAATGGTCAACTGATCATGCCAACTGATCTTTATTTCAGTACACTTATAGTTTAGTTTTGCATGTGATTCCATCAGCATGCCTATGTTTGTGTGCAACAAACACGAGGAAAGAATGGATAATATTTATAACCCTCTTCAATTGTAGTAATTTAAAGATATTAAATATTTTCATAATTTATAGTCTCAATATTTCTTTTAAATTCATCCGAAACTTAAAAAAGTTTCTTTTGAGACTTACTACAACCCAATATTATTCCTTTGATAATAACACAACTCGTTAGAGCTTGCAATTTGATTTTGTGTACTATCACATATTTCTTGACACCATCCCTATGGTGAGCATCTCCTTCAAGGAGGAAATTATATCATCATTGTCATGGTCAAAATCATTACGAGCAAGACATGTTTCTTGCTTTACTTTTGTTGTACCATAGGTACATAACCAATGACAAATTTGTATTGCCACACAATGATGACTACAACCTTATAGGGAAGAACTATTTCTTTCTTTTGCCCTTTCGGTAGTTCACAATAAACATACCATAGTGACGTATAAACATACAATACCATTTACTATTTTTGGCAAATAAAATTTATTTACTATCAAACCTCCCGTAGAGGTGAATTTTGGTATATATCATTTTTTCAAACCTCCCATAGAGGTGAGTTGTGGCATATATTCAACACATAATGATTTTATCACATCTTGACCCATTCTCGTATAGAATGGTCGAGCATTCACGATACTCATCACAAGTCACATTCTCTTCAAGGAATGAACTAATCATTTATATGTACTTCATAAATTTGCATTATATGTACATTGTCATGATTTTAAAATTCATCATATTTCCATGATACACCTCAACATCACTTTGAAAGATCAAGTGTACCATCACTTTATCTTCTTGTCTTTTGATGGAGGATTTATAAACTTATCAAATTATTGGCTTCACAACATTCACAAGTCCAATGTCCTTTCATACTATTTTGATAATGAAAACTGCCTTCACATTTCGAAGGACTATTTGGAGAACCCATAGTGTTCTTCCTTTTATAATTACCATAATGATGACTATTATAATTTCATTCCTTCATGCCCTTTTTCATATCGTTAATCATTTGTCATCTTTCAGACTAATTATTTACTGCTACCACATTCATAAAATAGAATAAAGCAATTCAACATCAGATTTCAAAGTTATCGTATGTTGCTACCACATTTTTTTCAAGGAATGGAGCAAATTCAATGGGACAAATTTCAAGGCTTTTCATCAAAAGTATATTATTTTTCTTAGTCATCATTTTATCATCGCTATGGTGCATTGGTTCAAACTCAATGTCTTAACAATATAAGGCGTGTTACGCCATAATTCTATAGGACTTGATCCCAATCATGGTGCATCAAAACTCAAATTGATGTCTTACCCTTTTGGTGCGATAGAACTTGAATTTATCGTCTTATTCTCAAATATTTTTCATTATGGTGCATCCAGACTTTGACCTGATGTCTTACCCTTTTGGTGCGATGAAATTTGAATCTATCGTCTTACCCTTAACCAACGATATGATAGACCAAAGTATAACATGACTTACCCTTTGAGTCTTTTCAAAACAATCAAAATAATATTGAAACTCATGCTATTAAAATTTTATACCTTCTTCCATTTAAGAAGTTTTGTATAGCATGTCATATTCAACCAATAGTTGTATATGCCTTTGGGTCCTGATAATTGTTAGCGATTGAATACTATTGTATTCTAAATCATAAAAATATTTTAAAAAATACATACCTGATTTTATGCAAATAATATCTTGATTCTCATAACGAGATCAACCAAGACATGAGCTAAAGAAAAACTAAACTCACTCTCTATTGGCTAGAGTCTCGTGCTGATAACGTGGTATAACATCAAGCTCATAAGACTATAATCATAAAGAGAAAAAGATAAGAGAAATAGATAGAAGAAGAGGACTTTTCTTCGTATTCAAATGTATTTCAAATGGTGAGTGATATCTCTATTTATAGTGTTGAGATATCACTCCCAAAAGTCATTTAACTAGTAGATACATAGTTATCTACATTGTTATCCAAAAGGAGGGTTCATATCATCTAGGGAATACACATACATGAATTTAGTAGTTCATGAATAAACCAAATGGTCATCCACTATTCAATGGATTTATAACATTTTCCTTATTCTTTCATAAATTATGAAATTTATTTTATTTTATTTTCTTGTGGATACTTTAATATGTGGTTGTATACTTTAATTTAGAAGTTGTAATTATCAGTTCAATGCGTTAAAAGGGATTTTATAAGTTTATTGTGTTAAATAAGGGATTTAAACAGAACTAAAAATCAACTGCCACAATTCACGCATACATTTCTTTTATCTTTAAATTAGTCATTCATCAAAAGATTACTAAATTGAAATTTAAAATTTAAAATTTTGAAATTCTCACTTCCTGTTTTGCGGAAAGCTTTGGAAGGGTGATTCAAAAAAATTTCAGCCCATTCTTTGTGAAGATTTGTAATGAACATCTCAATCTTGTTAAGACATTCAAGATTATAGGAATGTGATGTTAGATATGAGCGATACAGAAGTGACGACATAGTGGTATGGGGAAATATTTCATTCGTTAATCTTAATTCAGCAATTGCAACAGAATGTTGATGAATCAAAAAAAATATGGAGATCAGATACGCTGTTGAAGGTAATTCATGTCCATTGCGTATTCGAAATGATATGGGGTGAAATTATACATTGAAGTGAAGAAATATGAGGTAGGATTCGGCATTTATCCACTATGCATTGATACATTGGATAAAAGTTATAAAGAGATACAAAATTTTTATGCAACAACAAGTGCAATTGTGTGTTCTGAAGGTGGAAGAAGGGATTAAAGGCTCTAAGCATTATTGAATCAAAAATTTGTGATTCCTATTACATACCAGAAATGAAAGTGGTAAGTTATATATCAGATACAAATATTTCTAATGTGAAAGAAAAGTAATTATACAAGGATAAGACAACTTTAATGTTTATAATGGCAAAATGTAAAATAAAGCATAGCTTCAATTTTAGAGTTAAAAGGTTTGACAGCAACATGTATTTGATACTTCAATCTTATAAAATTCTTCATTTTTTATAATGTATTTGCTATTATGTTGATCATGATACACAAATAACATGTTACGTGCAATTGTAGGTCTTAGGTATTATTTTCGCTTGAGTTTCTTCTGGTTGTTAATGTATTAGTTAAGAAGGATATGTGTGTATTCTGTTCATTGAATACAATAAAGTTTCGGGTGCATTTAGAGTTGCCTCGGTTTATTAAAGTATCAATTAAGAGAAATGAGTGAAATCAGGTTAATAAGTGATTTTTGAATTTGTTATCTGATTTGTATATCAACAATATGAACTGAGTCATCATCAAACTGTGTGATTTATTAACTTGTGTGCACATTACTATTTAACTAAAAGTATTTGTAATACGGTATCTTGTACATTTATTTTATTTTTAATATTATGAATCAATACATTAAACCTGATCAAACAATAAATTTATATGGTATAATTGTAGCTACGTATTAGAATGTTATTCAGATGATTGTTGTTGGAAATTGAAGGCGTTCGTTAGGAAAAATCCGAACATACTCAAAGTGAGATACTTCAATAGTGAATATACTTGTCCATTGAGGGATAGGGTATTAAGTAAGGTACATGCTACTCTTGGGTTTGTTAGTGAAGTGACAGCTCCAAAGTTAATGAATCATAAAATAAAACATATTCCAAACGATATACTTGATGATTTAGGTCACTATATGAAGTTGAAAGTTCATACCGATAAGCATGGCGTGCTAAAGAACGTGCATTGGAGATGATAAGGGGTAAACCTACAGATGGATATAAATAATGTCAAAATGCATATATATGTTTGAAACTGTGTATACAAATTCATAATAGATGCACAAGTTGAAAAAATTAGTTTATGTGTCAATGATAAGAGGGTTTGAGTTATGTAGGCATGTTGTTGTTGATGATGTTTCACATCTTAGTGGAGCTTAATAAGGAATGATTGTTTCAGCAAGTACACTTGATGGGGCAGGTATTTCATGTTGTTTATTAATTTGACTTTTTAAGATAGAAATATAACATCCTGCAAAAATTATGTATAAAGAATCATATTGTGTGTTCCAATGTTAAGGTTGTATACTATCGTTAGCTTACGGAATTGTAGACACCAAAAACAATTTTTCATGGATATGGTTCTTCGAAAAGTTTAAAAATGTATTTGGTGATAGAGAATAAATGTGTGTTGTATCATATAGAAATGAAAGCATAATGAATAGTGTAAGTATTGTTTATCCAAATGTTCCTGATTTTGCATGTATATGACACCTGTAGGAAAATGTGTATACATACTTCAAGAGAAGCAGATCCATACTAAGTGATTTGTTCTATTAAATGACAAAGACTTATCAAAAAGATGATTTTAAAAAATTAATGGCTAAAGTGAAAAAAGTAGATGGGGGAATTAAGAAGTATCTTTAAGATGTTGAGTATGAAAGGCGGGCTAGATCTCATGCAACAGTGAACAGGGAGAGGATGATTAATTTGAACATAGTGGAATGTATCAATGGTTACCTTGTTGATTATAAACGTGTCCAAATGTTCGTAAGTGAAGGTACTTCTCATTATATTGTTATGTATACCAAATGAAAATTTGTTTAATGTATCTCTAATTTTAAAACATTTGCAAGTTGTTGTATCTTCTGAATATATCTTAATAGTGTATGAAGGTTGGATAAGATACATTATTTTTCATAAGATGAAAACTTATTTATGTTATAGATTTCAGCGTGACGAGATACCTTGTGCGCACGCAATGACTGTCTTGAAGAAGAGGAATATTAAAGATGTACACCCTTATTACTCTAATTACTATAATCATGATGCATTAACATACACATATGTAGTTCCAATGAAACCAATGCCAGACAAAAGTGATTGGATAACTCTAGAATGTGTTTTGGAAGAAGTCGTCTTACCACCAAGATACAAAAAAAATCCCTGGAAGACCAATAAAAAAGAGGAAGAAAAATCCAGATGAAAAGATTACCAAAAACACGAACTGTTCCTTTATGCTTCATGTCTAATAGTTCTAAAATTTGATACTTAATGAAGTAGTTTTAGGTTACTATTTTATGATATAAATAAAAATGTTATGTTTTGAAATTTGACAACATTTTTTAATTGTAATTTTTGATAAAGTTAGTTTGGTATACATTGGAGTGTGTGTGATACTTAATTTTTTGTAAATTTCGCATGAGATAACATAATAGTAACTATAGTTGTGATGTGTGCCAAAGTTTAAATAGACAATAGGTAAAAAGGGTATCATTTGAAATATATCATATACATAATATCTTCTTCTAAATTTTGCATGTACTAATAATATAGTATCCGAAGTTATATTTTTAACCAATATTATATATCATATACATACAATTTTGATATTTATAGACACAATTGTGTTTCATGTACAAAATAATTTTTTGGAAACTTAATATCAGCTTAAAAAAATTTAGAGTAAATTTAGTATCAATTTTGCGTATTTGATACTTAATATCTTTATAACTATGTGTGTCAAAGTTAAAAGAGACAACACGTAAAAAAGGTAACATTTAAAGCAATTTATATATATATATATATATATATATATATATATATATATATATATATATATATATATACAATTTTGATATCTTCTCCTAAATTTTGTATCTACTAATGATAGATTATAAAAGTTGTATTTTTTACAAATACTATAGATCATATGCATACAATTTTGATATTTCTGCACACAATTGTGTTTCATGTACATAATAATTTTCTGAAAATTTAATATCAACTTTAAAAAGTTAGGATAGTTTTAGTATCAATTTTGTGTATTTGATACTTAATGTCTTTGTAACTATGTGTGCCAAAATTAAAAGATACAACATGTAAAAAAAGGTATCGTTTGAAGCAATATACATAATATCTTCTTCTAAATTTTGTATCTACTAATAATAGAGTATATAAAGTTGTATTTTTTACCAATATTATATATCAGATACATACAATGATGATATTTAATTATGAACGCAATTGTGTTTTATATACATAACAATTTTCCTGGAAAATTAATATCAGCTTAAAAAAATTAGAGTAATTTTTGGATTCAATTTTATGTATTTGATACTTAATATCTTTGTAACTTTGACATGAAATAATAAAATCGTATCAATTTAAGATGTTTGAAGCCCGAAGTATTATATACATAATATTATGTAAATGATGATCATTAGTATCATCTGTTGTGATTTGTACCAATCTTATAAGATATAATTTGTACAATATTGTGTGAAAAATAAAATTTTGTTATTTTTGAAAACAATTATGTTCATATATTTAATAATTTTGTGGAAATTTTGTATCGGATTCAATGTGATAGAAGCTGTAGTGATATGTATAATACTTATAATATACAAAATAATAACGGAAAAGGGCCTAAAATACCCTTGAAGTATTGAAAATGGTACAAAATTATCCTTCATCCACCTATTGGCTCCAAAATGCCCTTTGCATCCACCTATTAGCTCCAAAATACCCTCGTCATCCACCTTTGGGTTCAAAATTGACTACTTTTTTAATTGTTTTAAAATTAAACTCTTTAAATATTTTTTAAAATACTTGGCGTTCAACTATTGCTTATAATTTTAATTTATTAATATAATTATAAACCAACCACTACCCACTCATTACTAACTAAACCTCACCCAATTAATAATCCAATTATAATATCAAAATCGTCATAAACACAACTAAAACACGATGAAATTATAGATTCCTGAAAATTACATCCAAAATTATTCGAGTTCGAATCAAAGCCCCAATTAAATTTTGGTTGAGCCGCTTATTTAGGAGTACACTTTCTTTCAAAATTGAATAGAAATTTATGATTAAATGTCAAGAAGTATATACATCCCGAATTAATTCATGCACGTTTTTAAATATAATTTTATAAATATTTATGATTTGTTTTAAAACCTTTAATATATTATTTTGAGAAAAAGTTAACTATGAAGTAACATCACATAATTGAGACGTAAGAATAATTAAGATGAACATAGTCAGACTTTTAAGTTTATCGGTGATTTTTAATTAGCCAATTGAATGTATGATAATTTACTTCTATAATTTTTAAAAGCACCAATTGGTTGGAGCTTGCGTTAATAATGTGACATATTTATTAATTTAGAGGAATTTAATTAGTAATGGGTGGGTAGTGAATTGCTTATAAATTATACTAATAAGTTAAATTATAACAAATAGTTGAGTGTCACGTATTTTAAAAAATATTTAAGTAGTTTAAATATAAAACCGTTAAATAAGTGGTCAATTTTGAACCAAAAGGTGGATGCCAAGGGTATTTTGGACCCAATAGGTGGGTGGGAAGGGTATTTTGGAGCCAATAGGTGGATGGAGGGTAATTTTGTACCATTTCCAATACTTTAAAGGTATTTTAGGCCCTTTTCCGAAATAATAATAATAAATTAAAATTTATTGGAAACGAATTCAAAAATCAACATAAAAATTATGAACATAAAAACTCTTTAAATTTAGAAGTATAAATACTTAGAAATATTGTAACGACCTGTTTAGTCGTTTTGAGCAGTTAAGTATTTCTGGAAATAACAGTCGGAGTCGACGGATCCCACGACGGACCGTCATGGTCACGACGGACCGTCGAGGGTGTCTCATTCCAAAACACTTAGAATTCTAAAATTAGGGTACTGAGGTCGACTCTCTGAACTTCGCGACGAAGTGGCAGGACGGACCGTCACAGGCATGACGGGCCGTCACAGACTCTTCAAGGAATTGAGTCTCTGAACTTTGTGAGGGAAGCAACAGGACGGACCGTCGCAGGCACGACGGGCCACAGTCGCGAATCCACTGACCGGGTCGGATTACATTAAATGTTTTAAGGGGCGTTTTGGACTATTCCTGCTTATAATTATAAAGTTAGTGGTTGAATATTAATAATTCAATTTCTTGGGGGTTAAAAGAGATAACCTTGAATTAATTAGTGAGTTACTTTTGTCATCTTTTATACTTAATTATATATTAATTAGGGTAAAAGAAAAAGGGTTTGAATAAGAAAAATAGAAAGAACAAGAGAGGGAGAACGATCGAGAGAAGAGGGAAACGAAGAGAATAGCAAAGATTTTGAGGATTTGCTTGCTTGATCACATTTCTTCGGTGGAGGTAGGTTATGGTTGATGCTATTTCATAGTAAACTCTTAATAGCGAATGATATGTGTTGGGTAGTATTGTAAACCCTATTATATGCTTAATTGTGTGCTTGCATGATGTAATTATATAATTGTGATATAATAAGCATGATGAGGCTATTGAATCCTAAATATTGAAAACCTCTTTGTTAATGATGATGCCTTAGTATAAAAGAAGGCTTGATGAACTAAAAGAATGAGGTTAGAGGATCGGAGTGTCACGTTCCGACACCAGGATAGTATATGGATCGGGTGTCACGTTCCGGCACCAGGATAGAATATGGATCGGAGTGTCACGTTCCGACACCAGGATAGAATATGGATCGGAGTGTCACGTTCCAACACCACGATAGTATGATGAGGATTGGAGTGTCACGTTCCGGCACCAGGATAGAATATGGATCAGAGTGTCACGTTCCGACACCAGGATAGAATATGGATCAGAGTGTCACGTTCCGACACCATGATAGTAAAGAGAATGAATCTTGAAATATGTTAATATACTCAATTTAATGAACTTATTTCCCAAATGAGTATGGTATTGACGCTTGAGTCCTCATGGGTGTACTTGGCGTACTTATTAATGATTATAGTACTTGTTGTTGCTACCTGTTGAGTATTGTAGTTGATTTATGATATTATCTGATATATACTGTTTTCTATTTTGAGTTGGCCGATGATATCTACTCAGTACTTGTGTTTTGTACTGACCCCTACTTGTATGTTTCTTTCTTGGTTATTTGTGGAGTGCAGCAAACGTACCGTCGTCTTCAACTCAACCGCAACTCTAGCAAGTCTTCATCATACCAGATTTCAGGGTGAGCTAATGCTTCTAGCTTGGACTGGATCTTCTTTTTCATGTCTTGATGCCTTGAAGTTCCGGCATGCACTAGCTTTTATTTATTTTAGCTTCCTAGATACTCTTAGATTTAGTAATTTGAGGATAGATGTTCTTGTGATGATGACTTCCAGATTTTGGGGATAATGATTGATAAATTTTAGAAGTTATTTGATTGATTTCGTTAATGAGTTTTAAGTCTTCCGCATTGTATTTTGTTCATTATGTTTGAAATGATGGGGTTTAGATTGATTGGTTCGCTCACATAGGAGGGTAAGTGTGGGTGCCACTCGCGGCTCGGTTTGGGTCGTGACAAACTTGGTATCAGAGCATTAGGTTCGTTGGTCTCATCACACAAGAACGAGTCTAGTAGAGTCTTAAGGAACGGTAGGGGGACGCCTTTACTTTTCTTTGAGAGGTATAGGACTTTAGGAAAATTCCATTCTTTCTTTCTTTCTTTCGTGCTATTACTTGGATCCAATTGGTATCTAGGTGATACAAATTGGTATTTGACCATTTTCACTCTATTTCGCAGATGGTTTGAACTAGAGCAACAACTGCGCCAACACCAACACCGGCAAGACAAGATGCATCTGAGCCAGCCACTGGGGCTGTAGCTCGGAGAGGAGTAGTGGCAAGATGCCGTGGAAGAGGTCGTGGGAGGACGTCCTCTAGAGGAAGAGGACAAGCACCTAGCCCATCTACTACTAGGGCGGTGACTCCTCCACCGATTGAGGAAGTGGTAAGAGAGGGTGAGGAAGGGGAAAATGAGCAAGTGCAGAATGAGGAATTGCCACCCCAACCTACCCCAGAGATGATCAATGAGGTTCTTGCTTATCTTAGAGGGTTATCTGATCAAGGCCAGACACCTCCAGTGTTTTCTACACCAGCACCTCAGGTTCCGGAGGTACAACATGCAGCTACTGTGGCTCCCCGCATGGATGCCTCATTGGAAATAGGCACGTTTCCTCGGTTGACTACAGGGTCTATAATGACAAGTGATCAGGATGAACTCTTCAGTAAGTTCTTGAAATTGAAACCTCTAGTCTTTAAGGGTGCTGAATCTGAGGATGCCTACGATTTTCTCGTTGACTGTGATGAGTTATTACATAAAATGGGCATAGTGGAACGATTTGGCGTGGAGTTTGTAACCTATCAGTTTCAGGGAAATGCCAATATGTGCTGGCGGTCACATGTTGAGTGTCAACCCGTACAAGCACTACCTATGACTTGGGCGTCGTTCTCTAACTTATTCATGGAGAAGTATATCCCCCGGACCTTGAGGGATAGGAGGAGAGATGAGTTCTTGAGCCTAGAGCAAGGTAGGATGTCGGTTACTGCGTATGAGGCTAAGTTCCATGCATTATCCAGGTATGCCACCCAGCTTTGTTTCAGTCCACAAGAGCGGATTCGCCGTTTTGTGAAGGGGTTGAGGTCAGAGTTGCGGATTTCAGCCTTACAGGTAGCGGCTACAGCAAAATCCTTTCAGGAAGTGGTCGACTTTGTGATAGAGGTGGAGGGAGTGAAGCCAGACGACTTCACCGTGGCATCGACATCTAAAAGGTTTCGTAAGGGAGGTGAGTTTAATGGTTCTTACTCCAGAGGGCAGGGTTCAGGAGGTTACCCAGCCCGACCTATTCATTCTTCCCTGCAGACTGTAGTTGGGGGTCCACCGCAGACCGGTCAACATTTCTCTGAGTTTGGTGGTTATCCCCAGACTTCGTCATTTTCACAGAGAACTATGCTTGAATCCAGAGAGTGTTATGGATGTGGGAGACTGGACACATTAAGAGGTATTGTCCAAAACAGAGTTACAGACCTCCAATAGTTAGAGGTAGAGGTGGTCATGGAAGAGGCCGCTATTCTGGAGAAAGTGGTGGCCGAGGTAATGGTGGTCACCAAACCAACCGGGGTGGCGGGCAAACTGGAGCCACTACAGCACAACATGGTAGGGGCAACGGGCAGACAGGTGAGAGGGCCCATTGTTACGCTTTCCCTGGGCGGTCTGAAGCGGAGACATCTGATGCTGTTATCACAGGTAATCTTTTGGTTTGTGATTGCATGGCTTCTGTATTGTTTGATCCTGGATCCACATTTTCTTATGTATCTTCCTCATTTGCTACTGGTCTTACTTTACATTGTGAATTGCTTGACATGCCTATTCGTGTTTCTACTCCGGTGGGTGAGTCCGTGATAGTCGAAAAGGTGTATAGGTCTTGTCCTGTGGCTTTTGTAGGGAGCAATACTCATGTAGACTTGGTTATCTTAGAGATGGTTGATTTTGATATAATTCTGGGTATGACTTGGCTTTCTCCAAATTTTGCAATATTAGATTGTAATGCTAAAACTGTGACGTTGGCCAAGGCTGGGATAGATCCGTTAGTATGGGAGGGCGACTACACTTCCACTCCGGTTCGTATCATCTTCTTTCTTCGTGCTAAGAGAATGGTTAGTAATGGGTGTTTAGCTTTCTTGGCACACCTCAGGGATGATACTACCCAAGTACCTCCAATAGAGTCGGTTTTGATAGTCCGTGAGTTTCTGGATGCGTTCCCTGCAGACCATCCTGGTATGCCACCAGATAGGTGTATTGACTTTTGCATTGATCTGGAATCGGGTACTCGCCCCATTTCTATACCCCCTTAAAGAATGGCTCCCGCAGAATTAAGGGAGTTAAGGGCCCAACTTCAAGAGTTGTTGAGCAAAGGCTTCATTAGACCAAGTGCATCCCCTTGGGGTGCTCCCGTTTTTTTTGTGACGAAGAAGGATAGAAGTTTTAGGATGTGTATAGACTACAGGCAACTGAATAAGGTTACTGTGAAGAACAAGTATCCTCTTCCTCGCATCGATGATTTGTTCGATCAGTTACAAGGTGCTTGTACCTTCTCAAAAATCGACTTAAGATCTGGTTATCATCAATTGAAAATAAGGGCAACGGATGTGCCCAACACTGCTTTTCGGACCAGGTATGGGCATTATGAGTTCTTAGTAATGTCTTTTGGGCTTACGAATGCCCCTGCTTTCATGAGCTTGATGAATGGGATTTTTAAGCCATATCTGGATCTCTTTGTCATTGTATTCATTGATGATATACTGGTATACTCAAAGAGCAAGAAAGAACATGAGGAGCACTTGAGAATTGTATTGGAAATGTTGAGGGAGAAAAAGCTTTATGCCTAATTCTCCCAGTGTGAGTTTTGGTTAGATTCAGTGTCCTTCTTAGGGCACGTGGTTTCTAAGGATGGAGTGATGGTGGATCCATCTAAGATTGAAGCAGTGAAGAATTGGGAGAGACTTACTAAAGTTACAGAGGTAAGGAGCTTTGTTGGTTTAGCTAGCTACTACCGTCGATTTGTCAAGGGATTTTTCTCTATTGCTTCCCGACTGACAAATTTGACTAAGCAAAGTGTTCCATTCGTATGGTCGGACGAGTGCAAAGAAAGCTTTTAGAAGCTCAAGACCTTGTTGACTACTGCACCAGTCCTTACCCTGCCAGTGGAAAGTAAGAATTTCATCGTTTATTGTGATGCATCCTATTCGGGTTTGGGTGCAGTGCTAATGCAAGGGAAGAATGTAATTGCTTATGCTTCGAGGCAAATAAAAGTGCATGAACGTAACTATCCGACCCATGATTTGGAGTTGGCTGCGGTAGTGTTTGCATTAATGCAATGGAGACACTATCTATATGGGGTTAAGTGCGAAGTCTATACGGATCATCGTAGCCTACAATATGTTTTTACTCAGAAAGATTTGAATTTGAGACAGAGGAGGTGGATGGAACTACTGAAGGACTACGATATAACTATCTTGTATCATCCGGGAAAATCTAATGTTGTGGCAGATGCTTTAAGTAGAAAGGCAGGAAGCATGGGAAGTCTAGCTCACTTGCAAGTTTCAAGACGTCCATTGGCTAGAGAGGTTTAGACTCTGGCTAACGACTTTATGAGGTTATAAGTAAATGAGAAGGGATGATTTTTGGCTTGTGTGGAGGCAAGATCTTCCTTTCTTGACAAGATTAAGGGAAAGCAGTTTACAGATGAGAAATTGATCCGGATCCGAGATAAGGTGTTGCGAGGAGAGTCTAAGGAAGCACAAAGCGATGAGGAAGGTGTTTTGAGAATTAAGGGAAGGGTATGTGTACCCCGCGTCGATGATTTGATTCACACTATTCTTACGGAGGCTCATAGTTCAAGATATTCTATACATCCTGGTGCAACCAAGATGTATCGTGACCTAAAACAACATTTTAAGTGGAGCAGAATGAAGCGTGACATTGTGCAGTTTGTTGCCAAATGTCCAAATTGTCAGCAAGTAAAGAATGAACACCAGAGGCCTGGAGGAACCCTTCAGAGAATGCCCATTCCGGAATGGAAGTGGGAGAGAATTGCAATGGACTTCATGGTTGGTCTTCCAAAGACAATGGGTAAGTATGACTCTATTTGGGTAATTGTTGAAGATTAACTAAGTCTGCTCATTTCATTCCGATCAAGGTGACTTACAATGCAGAGAAGTTAGCCAAACTTTACATCTCGGAAGTTATGCGATTGCATGGAGTTCCACTTTCCATTATATCAGATAGGGGTACGCAGTTTACTTCTATGTTTTGGAAAACATTGCATGCTGAATTGGGTACTAGGTTGGATCTTAGTACTGCGTTCCATCCTCAGACCGATGGTCAGTCTGAGCGAACGATTCAAGTGTTGGAGGATATGCTTCGTGCCTGTGTGATAGAATTTGGTGGTCATTGGGATAACTTCTTACCCTTAGCAGAATTCTCGTACAATAATATCTATCACTCAAGTATTGGTATGGCCCCATTTAAGGCACTGTATGGGAGGAGATGTAGGTCTCCCATTGGTTGGTTTGATGCATTTGAAGTTAGACCTTGGGGTACTGACCTTCTGAGGGAATCATTAGATAAAGTGAAATGCATTCAAGAAAAGCTTTTAGCGGCTCAAAGAAGACAAAAAGAATATGAAGATCGAAAGGTTAGAGATTTGGAGTTTATGGAGGGTGAACAAGTCTTGCTGAAGGTTTCGCCCATGAAAGGGGTGATGCGGTTTGGTAAGTGAGGTAAGCTAAGCCCAAGGTATATTGGTCCATTTGTAGTTCTGAAGCGCGTGGGGGAGGTAGCTTATGAATTAGCCTTGCCCCCAGGACTGTCAGGAGTGCATCCGGTATTTCATGTGTCTATGTTTAAAAGATACCATGGGGATGGAAACTACATCATCCGCTGGGATTCAGTTCTGCTTGATGAGAATTTGTCTTATGAGGAGGAGCCTGTTGCTATTTTAGATAGAGAAGTCCGCAAGCTGAGGTCAAGGGAGATTGGATCCATCAAAGTTCTATGGAAAAATCGACCAGTTGAAGAATCCACTTTGGAGAAGGAGGCTGATATGCAAGAAATATACCCACACCTGTTGACAGATTCAGGTACTCCTTCTCGCCCTTGTTTTTCTTCTTGTGATCGTTCGAGGACGAACGATGGGTAAATTGGTATCTATTGTAACGACCTGTTTAGTCGTTTTGATCAGTAAAGTATTTCGGGAAATAACAGTCGGAGTCGACGGATCCCACGACGGACCATCATGGGCACGACGGACCGTCGAGGGTGTCTCGTTCCAAAACACTTTGAATAATGAAATTTGGGTACTGAGATCGACTCTCTGAACTTCGAGACGAAGTGGCAGGACGGACTGTCACAGGTATGACGGGCCGTCACAGACTCTTCAAGGAATTGAGTCTCTGAACTTTGTGACGGAAGCCGGATCGACCGCAGTACCACGACGCCACACAGTCGCAGAACTGACTGGGTCGGATTTCTGTTAAATGTTTTAAGGGGCGTTTTGGACTATTCCTGCTTATAATTATAAAGTTAGTGGTTGAATATTAATAATTCAATTTCTTGGGGGTTAAAAGAGATAACCTTGAATTAATTAGTGGGTTACTTTTTTCATCTTTTATACTTATTTATATGTTAATTAGGGTAAAAGAAAAAGGGTTTGAATAAGAAAAATAGAAAGAACAAGAGAGGGAGAACGATCGAGAGAAGAGGGAAACGAAGAGGATAGCAAAGATTTTGAGGATTTGCTTGCTTGATCACAATTCTTCGGTGGAGGTAGGTTATGGTTTATGCTATTTCATAGTAAACTCTTAATAGCGAATGATATGTGTTGGGTAGTATTGTAAACCCTTCTATATGCTTAATTGTGTGCTTGCATGATGTAATTATATAATTGTGATATAATAAGCATGATGAGGCTATTGAATCCTAAATATTGAAAACCTCTTTGTTAATGATGATGCCTTAGTATAAAAGAAGGCTTGATGAACTAAAAGAATGAGGTTACAGGATCGGAGTGTCACGTTCCGACACCAGGATAGTATATGGATCGGGTGTCACGTTCCGGCACCAGGATAGAATATGGATCGGAGTGTCACGTTCCGACACCAGGATAGAATATGGATCGGAGTGTCACATTCCGACACCAGGATAGTATGATGAGGTTTGGAGTGTCACGTTCCGGCACCAGGATAGAATATGGATTGGAGTGTAACGTTCCGACACAAGGATAGAATATGGATCGGAGTGTCACGTTTCGACACCAGGATAGTATGATGAGGATCGGAGTGTCACGTTCCGACACCAGGATAGTATGATGAGGATCGGAGTGTCACGTTCCGACACCAGGATAGTAAAGAGAATGAATCTTGAAATATGTTAATATACTCAATTTAATGAACCTATTTCCCAAATGAGTATGGTATTGAGGCTTGAGTCCTCATGGGTGTACTTGGCGTACTTATTAATGATTATAGTACTTGTTGTTGCTACCTGTTGAGTATTGTAGTTGATTTATGATATTATCTGATATATACTATTTTCTATTTTGAGTTGGCCGATGATATCTACTCAGTACTTGTGTTTTGTACTGACCCCTACTTGTATGTTTCTTTCTTTGTTATTTGTGGAGTGCAGCAAACGTACCGTCGTCTTCAATTCAACCGCAACTCTAGCCAGTCTTCATCATACCAGATTTCAGGGTGATCTAATGCTTCTAGCTTGGACTGGATCTTCTTCTTCATGTCTTGATGCCTTTAAGTTCCGACATGGACTAGCTTTTATTTATTTTAGCTTCCTAGATACTCTTAGATTTAGTAATTTGAGGATAGATGTTCTTGTGATGATGACTTCCAGATTTTGGGGATAATAATTGATAAATTTTAGAAGTTATTTGATTGATTTCGTTAATGAGTTTTAAGTCTTCCGCATTGTATTTTGTTCATTATGTTTGAAAAGATGGGGTTTAGATTGATTGGTTCGCTCACATAGGAGGGTAAGTGTGGGTGCCACACGCGGCTCGATTTGGGTCGTGACAAATATATTGTTGACCTAGGGAGGAATAGTACTCCAAAACACTTAGTGTATCTTCAAAACAATAAAACTACTATTCTATATTAATCAATTCATTATCTGTCAATGGAATGAAGACACCCTTAAGCCTTATAGGATCATCATTCTCGCTAACGTACCCTGCCTTGACCTTGTCGGTATCATATTTCCATAACAGTATTTCATATCTTAAGCAAAGATAGTCAGTTTGAAAAGGAATCAACAGGACCTTCATTTCGTCGCTCAAAAGTTCAGCAAAAGCAGCTACATATGTTCCGCATCACTGCAAATAAAAAAAAGACACATTATAAATTGAATGAAATGTGTAAGTAAAGTTGGATGAATACAATACCGACAAACTATCGCTCTCTTGCTGCATAATATCTCGAGAAAATTCCACCTCAAACAGAGATTTGTTGTCTTTATATGTATTTAATGCTGCCCAATCAATTCTATCGATTTTTATCAAAGAATCCACTTCCCTGAAGGTAATTAGGAAGGATGGTAGACAACTGTTTCATCTCATCAAATTGAACTTTCTTCCTTGTTGTCAAAGATGAGTCATAAAGTCGTATTAACCTTTCCCTTGAAATTACTACAACCAACACCCAATGAAATTCTTCGTCACACTTGATTGGACTATACCTCATCTACCAGATGTCATGGTGAATTAGTAGGGACAGAAAATTCATTAATGACGTCTTTGATGGACCTTTCGTATACAGACACAACATCAGCTCGTGCAATGTGTTCCTGTGCACTAAGATTATCATTCGTAAGACTGTAATAATACCTTTTATACGCATTGTTGGCATAGTACTTAAATAAGCAGTTGAATGTAGTGCATTTGTATTTATGCTTGCTTCTTAGTTTTGACTTCTTGCGTAGATGGTTAAAATTACATCTATGTGCTGCTAAAATAAAGAAAAAAAGAATACAATACACAAAATAACAATATATGATACATATAACAATTGGCAAACACATAATAGTAATTTAAATTATTTTTAGGTACACATGTTAATTGTGTATCATATACATAATTGTATTGTATATTTTACCTGATCACTCCAACATTTATATGGTTGTAACATAGTATAAAATCAGTTCTTGTCCAAAGGAATTGTGACAACAAAATCCAAACAATCAAACCGAAAAAGAGTACTATTGCCTCTATATTTATTCTCAGATGGTTTCCTATGAGAATGATTATAACAACATTAGAATAATTTAATACAAAATTAAATTATAAGAATACAGTAATACCAAATCTTACTTATTCGAATATGCCTTGCTAATACATTAATAAAAAAAACTTACTTGTTTGCAAGTGATTTGAGGAGCCCCTTCTATATCCACTAGGAATACTCTTGCATTAAAACTGACAAAACTTGATATGTGATGCCACATCCTTGAAATGGAGTATATCGGCGAATGTCATCATCTATTTTTCCCTTTCCCTTGACCTTATCGATTAATCCAAAGTAATTCACATAAGGAGATTGCAAAATCTTTGAAGGCATTCTTTTACGTGGAGCTGGAGTCTTTGTATCAAGATTGTGTGCATACTTCTTGACTGGAAGTTGGATGAGTAACTTACTGTTAAATAGAAAATATGTCGGTTAGCTGTAGATGATTACACTTAGTGGTGTGACATTAATTGGCTTGTTTGAAAGTTTATAGACAAGTGCATCTATGACTACTTCAGTTCCAGATGATACATAAGGTGATGTGGTAAAATCTTACATGATATCAGGGAACTATAGCAAAATATTACAATTCACATACACAATTATTAAAATTTTTCAGTAAACAATTTAGGATCATACAGATGTATCAACAATTACTGGATTTGAAGAATGTTTTTCAAAGTCTTGTTGAATTGTATCAGCAACATCTTCATCACCGCTCAATACTTATGTGTAATTGGAGCTTCATGTCCTCAATCCTCCTAATAAACAGAATATTACACAACATTTTGATTCTTTAAAAAAATAACTGGTTATAACAATTTAAAAACTCTTTACTTACCATTTCCTTATTATGAGCAATCTCTTCTATCGAAACATGAATGTGGTGTGTTGTGGGTATAACATTTGTTGAATCTTTCATAACATGTTCCTTAATGGATGTCTCTTCATTTTGTGTTTGTATATTAGTATACAAGGAAATATACCATAAAGTATCTATTAATGGTGATTCAAAAAAATATATAGTATCAACTAAGATTTTAGTGTATAATGTACATTCAATGGTACACAAAAATGCAACGTTTATTTCATTATATGAATTAAAATTACTTAAGTATCAATCTTTATAAATGATACATTGTTAATAATTTTAATCGAATTAACTAATGATAAAAAGACATTAAGTTATATAATTAAGTTGAGGTATCATATACATACTTTTGAAACATTTTATTCGGTAACATGTCATTTTCAATCTCGACAACAGATGCATCAACATCATGATAACCAATTGCAAAATCCATTTGTGTGTGTGAAACATTGTGTTGGCATAATTGATCAGAAGCAGATTGTGGATCAACATTACCTTTGTCTACTGAATAATCCACTATATGTGGCATAAAATGTCATCATTGTCCTTCATGATCCAAAAAATCATTATAACACAAAACTTAAAAGGGAAGCTAAAAAGTAAAAATAAAAACTACCTTATCTCTTTTGTTATCTTTTGCGCCAATTGCTTTCATCAACTCGGAATGATTATTCATAATTAATGTAACAACCTTAAAATGACTATGCTAAGTAATGCTTAATGTATCTAGAATGCCTGCGATTAGATCGCGTTCACCCGGACTGATGCGCATAGAACCAGAACTTTGTTCCCTTGCAATAGCCAAGCCAACTAACTTGGTGAGTTAGTTGAGTTAGGAAAGGTTGGGTCCAGCCATGTAGGGCACCTGAATATGAAGATTTATCCGGATAGTCTTAACAGGACTTAAAAAGGGGTAATCTTAAGCTTGGAGGGTCTAGGGGTAAAATGGTTTTTTCTAGGCTAAAGGTAGTATTGTAATTACAATAATTAATTAATTAATTAATTAATTAATATAGTTAAGGGGCAATTTGGGTAGAGGTGGCCGAAATTCACCCTTTAACCAAAATGTTGCTCCACCCGAGTTTGAGCCTTCGTGGAAGCAATGATTTAATTGATTTATTGTATTTAGTGAATTAGTTAAATTAATTGATATTTAATTCGATGATTTAATTAAAGGAAAATCAGATTTTTAATAAAATAATAATAATAATAATAATAATAATAGTAATAATAATAATATTAATAAATAATGGGGAGTCCTAGTTTGACTAAGTCTCCACCTAACTCTCCTAATCCTAATCCTCTCATTCTCACGTCTCTTACTCTCATTCTCACGTTTTTCATCAACGAAAGAACTGAAAATAATAGTTCTTCCCCCTTGAAGAATTTACACACAGAAACTCAAACGAAAAGCTAAGCTAAAAGCGAAAATCAACAACATTCTTCTCGACGTATTGGATTTTTGATTTTGGTGGTGAGGCAGTGGTGTCGTGGGAATAGGAAGCATTGAAACAAGTGTTGAACTACATTAAGGTATGTGTTTTCTTCTCTCTTGGTACCTTTCCGAGGAGACCCTTAAGGCTCAATTTAATAGCAATTGAAAAATTTAGGTTGTCCCAGTTACATGCCCCTGTCATTAGATCCTTTGAAAAATTCAAAGCATGCGTTAGTATTTCTTCTGGTAGATAATTTTAGTTCTGGTCGTGATTATGTGTTGAATGTGTGTTTGGAAATTATGAAAGGAATGGAATGTGTATTCCAGAAAAGGGTTTCAAGTTAACAACTTGAGCATGGGTTTGCTGTATATTAATTATGTTGCTACCAGAAATTTGTGTGTTAAAAATGTTGTGTTTTCGTTTATGAAAATGTTAAAAGTGTGATGTTCATATAAGCGTGTCTTGCTGGAAAAATTTCACCCAAAATACTCCAAGAATCAACTCAAAAACTTGAAAGAAAGATGGATTAGAAGAGACCAAATTTCCAGCTTGCTGGAAATGTTGATATCAGCCAAAAATTTGAAAAGTGAGCTATGTTTAATTTTTTATAAAAATTGTTAGGTCATTGGGAATTGAACCCAAGACCTAACCAAATGTAAACTACATAAAAATTTCACGAGAAAGATGAAAGGAAAAATAAATGTGGAGAGTGGGGATTGAACCCACAATCTCTTGAATAGATGAGAAAGTTAGGAGAAAAATAAAGGATAAAAAATGAATGTGGAGAGTGGGGATTGAACCGACGACCTCTTGAATGGATGAGAGAGTTAAGAGAAAAATTAAGGAGAAAAATAAATGCGAAGAGTGGGGATTGAACTCACAACCCCTTGAATAGGTGAGAAAGTTAAGAGATAAATTAAGAGAAAAAGAATGAGCTTTTGGGAGATTGATCCCACAACCTCCTTGACCTAAACAAAAAAGAGAAGAGAAAAAGAAAGGAAATATTATGGGAGTGATGGGGATCGACCTAGGGTCCCCCAAATCCGAAAAATGCAAGTACAAAATTTAATATTATATTAAGTGTTGCGCAAGGGATTCAAAATTGGGTTGTCTTGCCCAATTCTGTACTGACACATAAGTCGTGCGTGAACAAATAAATAATGAATACTGCCTCTAAGGATTGAAAATCAAGATCTTGGCATACCAACAAGATGCATAAGTTTTGTGCCACATAATCTTGGGTAAGTATGAGTCACTTAGACAAATTATGAATGAAGCCTCATGGCTTCTACGTATGGATCCATAAGTCCAGCGTACGTTTAAAAGTAAGCAAACCTAAGATGTATGTAATAAAATGATGTGAACCTAGAGGTTTAAGTAAGATTGTGAAACATAAAAAAAGGGCAAGTGCATTGACATATGATGAAATGAACATTCACATAAGGGGAGTGTAGAATGATGTAAAGTTAAATCTCAAGCATACTCCAAAAGAAAGTGTGAAGAATGAACACACAGTTAATATGTAAAGAAAAGAATGACTTCATGACTATAGGCTAGTGCAAGTGAGACAAGCTGCATCTACCCCTAAAATCAATGTCACTAAATGAAATGACTAAGAGAGTATATTTATGCTAAACAATGAACAAGCAAATAAAGAGTGGCTACATGAGGATAGGGTAGAACAAGTGAGACAAACTGTATCTACGTCTAGAATAAATGTCCCTCAATGTAAACTCCAAGATAGCATACATATGTTATATGATGAACAAATAATGAAAGGTGAGTAAGGATGAAATGAAAAGATATTAAAAAAGAATAGGGTGGCATCACAATATGAGGCTAGTGCAAGTGAGAGAAGTTGTACCTACGCCAAATATAAGGTCACCAAAAGTACTCACCTAAAAGAGTGTTGAAAATTAAGAGGTAAGTCTCAATCACACTCTATATGTAAGTGTAAGGACAATTCACACTTAATACATAATGATGAGATGAGAAATCATCTAATGAGCTATGATGCCTCATGCTACAAGCCAACTTTTATGATGTATGAGATGAATGTAATGGAACTTTATATTGAGCACCGATAAGCTAGCTATGAGTCGCGATTCCTTCTTTTTGGAAGGCAGAGGTTTGTGTAATTCTCATGAGATGAGACTGTCTGTCCAGACGGGTATGGGTCTCCTTATATCTCCTAGTATTTGAACCTATACTACCAATATAGGGTTCTAGCAGGGTTCAATTCCCTATGTATGCTAGCATGTTTTGGTTTACTTTGGCCGGTGATTTCACCTCTTTTCGGTGTGGGGTTAAACACTGGATTTAATGATGCTCACATGATCTATGTCGGTTAAGGTTAAAGTTTCCAAAGAAAGAATAAGGCCAGCCTCAAGTAATGCACATAATGAAATGAATGATACCAAAGGTGTTAGGATAAGATAATCAAGAGGTGAGCTAGACTTAAGTAATGACATTAGGTCATTCTTAGTCATTGCACAGTGAACTCTGTGAAAGTCTTAAAATACATCTAGGTATGTCTGGTGTTTACAGTAGCTTACGAATGAATGAAAATGAAGTACAGATGAATGAATGAAGCAGACTCTATGTTTGCTAAAGAAGGGTCCCTAGTTGAGGTCCCATATATTGAGCCCTTATTTTGGGATGTCCTAATGTCAAGTACATGATTCCAAGGTATCATGGCATATGGATGAATGATATAAAATATGTTATGTGCTAATAAGCAATATGTTATGTGCTGTGTGCAATATGTTACGTATGAGGATGCATGTTACTCTCATAGCATGACTTTCCTAATTCGATTTTGGCAAGTCCACCAACTTGACTTTTCATAATTCATAACGTTAGGAAAGAGATCTTCTTAATCATACATGTCCTTGGTGTGTTTTTGCATATACCTCATACTTATTACAAGTGTGTACTAATCCCATACAACTCTCTACTTTTTGGTGCAGGTGCAAGTGAACGCTAGAGAATTACGAGACTACACTGAAGTTATTCGGACATGGAGAATTCATCCGGACTTGGTAGGCCCTCTTGCTTTCGAGGATGCCTATGTTTTATATTCTAGCTTAGATGTAGGCATGAAATAGTGGAGGATGTTCCACTAGCATTTCTTTCTCACTTGTTTCAGACATTGTATTGGTGCCATTTTGGCAAGTATACATTTAGTGCAATTATGAACTATTTCATTCATTTGAGTATCTTTATATTAGATGGTTGTTGTGAACGATTATGAAATTATGTAGATGATGTTATTTGAATACGATGTTTCCTATTATGAAGTCTAAGTATACTTCAACTAAACAAAAAGTTCAATTTTTCTGCTAAAATTTATCTAGATGATGTAACGATGACGTATATAGGCCTGTCTGCGACCTTTGAGAGGTCAAAGACGCCAGTCTCGTCTAGGGTATAGACTCCAGTCGTGAAAATTAATGCCTCTAGATATCTAATTTTTTTGTCAACCTAAATTCAATTAAGCACACTAAGTTAACATTAACAATAAAATCAGAATCTTTAAATGACATAATTATGTATACTTACATAAGAATTCATGTGACCCTTCAATTCCTCGAGTCCTGCATTTTCCAAAATTATTGTTCAAAAAAATCATATTATGAGGAACACCAAATACATTATCAAACTTTAGGGGTTTTGAATCCGATGTTTGAAATGGTTGATTTTTTTCCCATATGGTTGTGTAGCTTTGAGCACATTATTCTTTGTTAGATGTGCAACCTTTCTTCTCTTGGGTGGGGTAGATCCTATGGTAGAAACTTGTGTGGATCTCCTTAAAAGTTGTTCTGGGGTTTTTGATGAAAAATCTTCAAATCCACAATCCTCGTATGGTTTCAATTCCTCATGGTTAACATCTGATTTGGCTGGTTGAGTTGAAGATACATGATTGTTATTTTGTTAATCAAGTGATCTGATTTCCTCTTAAGTTTGTTGAACGTAACAACAGTTGAAGGATGTTATGTACTAATTACCTCAGAAAAGATGTTTTCCATAAACATCTAAAAGTTAGGCTTTGCACCCACAACTTTCCAATTGCATACCCTTGGTATACCATAGCCTTCTTTAACAGTTATCTTGTTATGTGTTACCGACACACATTTATATTCCCAGATATTAAGTGCGTATGAAAATTCATTCAAGTGATATATTTGTTTGTTAGGTTTGTCTACTTTCCTAAATGATTTCATTAACTTTGTGAATGCAAGTTGTCCCCACAGAGACTATTGATATTTGCCATCTTCTACCATTAACAAATCTTCAACAGGAATTGGTCCATCAAAAAGTTGTGAGAATACAAATGTATGAATGAAATACAATATATCTGAAGGGCATCATCAGTGTTTACCCAACTACCCAAATCAAAACAATCTACCAACCTTCCTTTGTTTACATTATAATTTGGACTAGGAAAGTATCTTTGAACCATCCTAATAGTTTTTGTATCCAGATATGTCAAAATCTTTGATATTTCTGATACACTTCAGACCAGTAATAAAATCAAATTCCCTGATACTAAATTGCAATACAATTCCTTTGGCATGACGAATATGAATTTCTTTTTCTGAATTGTCATTATCAACCTCTAGAAGATATAAACACTTGGTAATTTGTCCTTGGTAATGGTACTTGGGGATATTAAGGTATTAGCCAAATATAGTATCGTTAAATATAGTATCGTTAAACATATTCATACCTTCATTTTTTATTGGCAACACTAAGTTCTCATTAGAATATGAGTTGTAAGTAGGACCAAACTTTAGGGGTTGCTTTCAATATGTTTAATTACATATATCATATTCTACAATTCCATAAACATAAATAATGTTGATAAATCACTAAATTGATAAATGATGCATACATAACTGAAATATTAAGTTTCAAATCATTTTATACTACATGATAACAATGCATGTCTGTTACACAAAATCATATTACTTGTGTATATACAATGGCCGCGGTCAATGACGTTTGTTATCGGATATGCTAAAAAGTTGGAGGAAGTTAGGGCAATTCTTGGCTAATCTATTCCATTTCAGTCCCTTAAGGTTGACTGTAAGTTCATAGTGTTTTTGATTTTATATATGTAACTTGAGCATAATTTCAATGTCGTCTGTTAAGAATTTGAATCCATTTTATGTCAAAATTTGATCTTAGTGCTAGAAATTCAAGGTGAGCCTGAAGATATAGCCAAAGAAAAAGCAAGAATTGATGCAAAGAAAGTATCACGTAGGTGCAAAATTTCCCTTATTAACTTTAAGTTAAATCCATTTCAATGATCCTTTCAACTAAGTACTATAGAGGATGTTTGGATTTGCTTCTTTTAGGCTAACTAGGCTAAAATAGCTTTTAAGCACGTATTCCTAACTTATAGTGATGATGTTAGGTCACTATTAAAGTTGAAATTTCTTACATTTCACTGTGTCACTATATGAAAAAAAAGTCTTTCATCTATAAATTTAAAAGTTTTACTCAATACGTACATTTGAAAAACAATCAATATTTCTGGGTAACTGATATACCGTGGTTTCACAATATTATTAATACTTTTCCCTTAAGTTTAGTGTGTCCAAAAGTCTTTTTGTGCTAATTTTTATGTAAGTTTATCTTTATTTGCAGGAAATATGGAGGTTTCTGAGCGAGAAATACAGAAAAGTACCACCTACAGAGCTTCTGACGGTTCGTCGTGCCTGTGACGGTCCGAAGGTGGCATCGTAGTGCAGCTGCTGAAGGAAGATGGGGAAATCTGACCAAGTGTGGGGTTACGGAGTGCGTGACGGACCATCGTATCCATAACGGTCCGTCTTGCTGGTTCGTTATGAAGTTAAGAGAAGTAGTCCCAGTACCCAAATTCCAAGAGTTTATGTGTTTTGGAACGGAGACCCTCGACGGACAGTTGTGCATGTGACGATCCGTCATATCTGTCATCGAGGATAATGAAGAGAGCAGCTGAAGAAATTGAACAAGTATGGGACGATGGAGTCCATGACGGTCCGTCGTGACCACGATGATCCGTCGCGAGGTACGTCGACCCAGCCGCGTTTTGACAGATTTCCAGCAAATAGACTCCTTATGTATTTAGGTTTTTATTTTTTATAAATAGTTCAAAAAACCTCGTTTTGGAGGTTAGACTCTGATTATTTGGTTAGGCCCTTGATTATTGTTAGACACTTGATTATTTTTTAGACCTTTTGTGAGATTCTTGATTATTTTGAAATTCTTGTAATTTATTGTTTGTGATTTTTGTTGATTAATCAAGCGAACTTTCGGATTTTACTCATTCTCATTGAAGTAAGTACATGAATTCTTATACCATATATTTGAATATTGTGATTATGACTATGGGTAACTAAACTCCATAACTAGGGTTGTGGGAACCATAGGCAAATAATGAGGTAAAACCTAACTAAAATAACAATTCTAGAATAGTGTCTTTCATGTATTGATAATTTTTTCGCTTAGAAGTCTTTTTAACGGATGACCAACGTTAGAACTCGCCTTAATGCTACTTGCCAGACCAAGGAGGTAGATAATAGGAAAAGAATTATCATCATAGATTTAGTGTATACTATCTAATAGGCTAGTATTGATTGGTACGAGGTAATAACTTAGTCAAATATTGAATACGATGCTTAATATGAGGTAAAGATAAGAGTTAGTATAGCAACACACGTAGCCGGACCAAGGTGCGGAGTGAATTTTCTAAATGCCGGACCAAGGATTTAGAAATACATAATTTATCACTTTGCATGCAAGATACTAGGAAAGAATTGTTATAGTTAGAATTATCAAGTTATGAACCTGTGGGGAACATGTAAACCCTAGTTACTTTGATTAATTGATTAAACTCCAACATTCGAAGATGTTAGTTGTCTCCTTTAATTTCGTTAGGTATTTTCATTTATTTAGAAATAGAAAACCCCCCTTTTATCATTTGTGCTTTCCAAGGAAGTAATTGACTGAACAATAGTAATAATAGATTGAAGTTAAGTCTAAACTATTTTCCTCGTGGGAACGATCTCAACCTCGTTAGTTGGGTTATTTACTTGACCCGCCACTTCAGAGATTCCACCACCTTTCCCTCGAGAACATGCCAATAGGTGTAAGGGTCGAGAGGAGGATGAAGCTCGAGCACGGAAGAAGGAGTGTCGTGAGATGGAGGCTGCAAGGAGAGCCTCGCTTGTTGAGGAGGAGGCACATCAGATAATAGTAGGAGAGTTAGCTTTTGGGGTGTCTAGCTCCAGAATTGTGGAGATAGCGGGATGCACTGCTGATAGTGCTGTTGATGCTGAGGATACCACTGAGGGTGTCCAGATTATAGAGGTAGTGGGTTCCGGGGAACCAGACCCACCAACTTACTGATCGTCGGCGCTTTGCGCCCCAGGTTTGCTTCACCTACCACTCTAGTATTTCAATTTTTTTTATGCATTGGGGACAATTGCATGTCTTTTTGTTGGGGGTGGGGTAAATGGAATGTGAGTGCTAGAGTGAAGTCTGAGTAGCCCCAATCACTATCCTGTTTTGGGGTTTTTTTTGCCTGTGTTCTTTTTCCCCAAGAGACTGATTACTTTTTCTGTTGAACCGGCATGTCTATATCTTGTGTACATAGTTTAATTCTGAAGCATGATGGCTAAAATGATATTTTGATAAAATGGAAAATGATGCATGACTAGGCATAGTAATTGATAAATGTGTAGCTCTAAGCATGACATAGAGGTACACCACTGTATGATCCTAAGTCTAAAAGCCGAACTAGGTGTCTGATAATCTGGTAGAGTAATGAGATGTCAAGTGAGTGTGAGGAAGATTTGGATAGTCTACTATTTAAACTGAGCTAGAACTTGCCTGGTTAGTCCTGCTAAAAGTAAGCTGTAATAGACAATTAGGAAAGGATCATAGGCCATTATTCAATATATCCCAATGTTTAGCCTAAATAAAAGAAAACCAAATGAAATTTATCCTTCTTTAATCCAAATGATTTGAGCTTAAACTAGACCTTTCTTTTTCACCCTAACTTATCTTTTCTGAGAATAATGTTTTGGCTCTAGTCCCTCCTTAGACATGTGCACCTTATCTTATGCCAAAAGCATAAGTTGAGAGAGGCTAATGCAGTAAACAACCCTTTTTATGGCTCTGACTCAACTTTGGGTATTGTGTACTTTGACTCATGGCAAAGCCATTAGTTGAGGGTGGCTATTATGAGGAATGCTCTAGAAAGTGGGGTTGAAAGAACAAAAGTAAAGTGACTCAAGAATTAGTTGAAAGAAACATAAAGAAAAAAAATATATACAAGAAATACAAGCAAATAAAAGAAGAGAGTCACTTACATAAATGAAAAAAAAGGGAAAACAGCAAATGTGAAAGAATATGAGAAACTGGGCAAAATAAAATGATATAAAATGGTATGTTTAGCCGACATGTCAAGGAGGGCAAAAAGTCACTAAAGTATACCTAAATATACCCTACCTGACGCTGAGCCTATGTTACAAGCTAAGAATTCCTATCGTGATCCTAAGAGTTGCATAGCCAACTTAAAGCAGTGAAAATAAGGGCAAGCTTATGGCAATATGTATGAATGAGTGTGAATTTCTTCTGAGAGTGACTGTTGAAAAGTAATCCTTATAGTCAAACTAAAATCATTGTGTGAAAAATGAGGATTTTATTTTGAAGTGAGGACACTAGTTGCAGTACCGAAAATATTAGCATCTCGGTGAGAAATTGAATAGGATAGGTGTTAGTGCATGGTGAGTCTGTGTCATAGTCCGATTCCACGTAGTTCAAGCCTAATAGTTATAGCATGCATAAATATGATGAGATTGATCGGGATCAATAGCCAAATGATTGCGAAAGATTAAACATGGATACTATTGTACAAAGATTTTGTATTGAGTCATAGTGCGTCGCTTGAGGACAAACAACGAATTTAAGTTGAGGGTGTTGATATATCGTGGTTTCGCGATATTATTAATACTTTTCCTTAAGTTTAGTGTGTCTAAAATCTTTTTTGTGCTAATTTTTATGTAAGTTTCTCTCTATTTGTAGGAAATCTGTCTAAAGAGGAATGCGGAGGTTTTTGAGAGAGAAATACAGAAAAGTACCACCTACGAAGCATGTGACGGTTCGTCATGCCCGTGACGGTCCGTAGGTGGCATCGTAGTGCAGCTGCTAAAGGAAGATGGGGAAATTTGACCAAGTGTGGGGTTACGGAGTGCGTGGCGGAGCGTCGTATCTATAACGGTCTGTCCTGCTGGTTCACCATGAATTTTAGAGAAGTAGTCCCAGTACCCAAATTCCAAGAGTTTAAGTGTTTTGGAACGGATACCCTCGACGGACCGTTGTGCATGTGACGATCCGTCGTATCTGCCGTCGAGGATAATAAAGAGAGTATTAGAAGAAATTGAAAAAGTATGGGACGACGCAGTCCATGAAGATCCGTCGTGACCACGACGATCCGTCGCGAGGTCCGTCGTGACCACGACGATCCATCGCGAGGTCCGTCCACCCAGTCGCGTTTTGACAGATTTCCAGCAAATAGAGTCCTTATGTAATTAGGTTTTTATTTTCTTATAAATAGTTCAAAAAACCTCGTTTTGGAGGTTAGACTTTGTATTATTTGGTTAGGCCCTTGATTATTGTTAGACTCTTGATTATTTTTTAGACCTTTTGTGAGATTCTTGATTATTTTGAAATTCTTGTAATTTATTGTTGGTGATTTTTGTTGATTAATCAAGCGAACTTTCGGATTTTACTCATTCTCATTGAAGTAAGTACATGAATTCTTATACCATATATTTGAATATTGTGATTATGACTATGGGTAGCTAAACTCCATAACTAGGGTTGTGGGAACCATAGGCAAATAATGAGGTAAAACCTAACTAAAATAACAATTCTAGAATAGTGTCTTGCAAGTATTGATTATTCTTTCACTTAGAAGTCTTTTTAACGGATGGCCAACATTAGAACTCGCCTTAATGCTACTTGCCGGACCAAGGAGGTAGATAATAGGAAAAGAATTATCAACATAGATTTAGTGTATACTATCTAATAGGCTAGTATTGCTTGGTACAAGGTAATAACTTAGTCAAATATCGAATACGATGCTTAATATGAGGTAAAGATAAGGGTTAGTATAACAACACACGTAGCCGGACCAAGGTGCGGAGTGAATTTTCTAGATGTCGGACCAAGGATTTAGAAATACATAACTTATCACTTTGCATACAAGATACTAGGAAATAATTGTTATAGTTAGAATTATCATGTTATGAACCTGTGGGGAACATGTAAACCCTAGTTACTTTGATTAATTGATTAAACTCCAACATTCGAAACTGTTAGTTGTCTCCTTTAATTTCGCTAGTCATTTTCATTTATTTAGAAATAGAAAACCCCCCTTTTATCATTTTTGCTTTCCAAGGAAGTTTGACTGAACAATAGTAATAATATATTGAGGTTAAGTCTAAACTATTTTCCTCATGGGAACGATCTCAACCTCATTAGTTGGGTTATTTACTTGACACGACCACTTTACTTCTTATTTGAGAAGTAAGTTTGAGCGTATCAGTAACAACTCCATATTTCAATATATACCATAAAATTTATTTTCAACAATGTCTTTCATCTACAAATGTAAAAGTTTACTCAATACAAACATTTGATTAAATAATCAGTATTTTTGGGTGACAACTCTAGATTTCAATATAAACTATAAAATTTTATTTTCAACTATAACTTCGTGTATCAAAAACAGACAATTACGGACCGTCAGTCAAATTACGGTTCGTCAATCAACACCATTGATGGGCCAGTCAAATTTCAGTCCTCAGTCTTGAACGACGGTCGACCAGTACAGACCGTCAGTCAGCTCCGTTGAGTGGCCAGTTGACTTTCAGTCCTCAGTCATGAATGACAATTGGCTAGTACGGACTATCATTTAGATCTTTCGATAGGCCAGCCAACTTTCACTCCTCAGTCGTGAACAACAGTTGACATTACGATCCGTTAGGAGACTTATAGTCTATCAGTCAACTCCGTCAGTGATTCCAACAACTTTTAAGTCAGGGATCTTTTGTTTTTTTCTTGTTCATTTGGACCCTAAACTATGTAGTTTAGACCCTAAATCATGAAAGTTTTAGTTTAACCCTAGAAATATAAATAGAACTTACCTAAGTCAAGTCATTCATCAAAACATAAAAAATTAGCAAGAGATGAGAAAAATGTTAAGAACCTTAGTACAAGAACACAACAAGGTTCCACCAGTTCCAACCCCAAAATCTAAGGACTTCTCTGTGGAATTTTGTCACCAGGTATATGGGATTTACTAGTGGGTTCCTTTCATCCATAAGGTCCCTAGATTTCAGTAAGGTTCTTGATTTCCTTATCATGATTTGACCTAGGGTTTCTAGAGCCTCAACATATTATCATGAATAGTTAGTTATATGTTCCAAATCAAATTAACATGTTATTACTCAGTTTATCACATGAATTCAGAACCCTAACTATGTATTTCTTCAGTTCTTGAAATATACATGCTAGCTTAGATATTTCAGTTATTTCAGATATACATGTCTCAGTATTTGAATGCATCATTATAAGGTTAATTGTTGCATTCTCAGTTTTCGTATTAAGTTTTGAGCTATGCAGTATTTACATAAACTCAATAATAATTAGTTAACCACTTAATTCATTGGGAAGATCATAATACCGAGTTGTACTACGGTTCAACGTTCCCAAATAGTCTCGGAACTACTAGCCACGTAGGTTCTAAGTCCACTCTGTGTGCATCATTTAAGTGATCACGCCGAGTATATTAGTTCCTCTCGATGAGGCATATACATCAGACTCCACAATTATCTCATGTGGGGCATTAACCATGTTACTGTTTTAAGTCTCAACATGTTTATAACTTGGTTATTGTCTTCAGATATGTATGTCTCTCTCTCTCTCTCTCTCTCTCTCTCTCTCTATATATATATATATATATATATATATATATATATATATATATATATATATATATATATATATATATATATATATATATATATATATATATATATATATATATATATATATATATATATATATATATATATATATATATATATATATATATATATATATATATATATATATATATATATATATATATATATATATATATATATATATATATATATATATATATATATATATATATATATATATATATATATATATATATATATATATATATATATATATATATATGTATTGTGAATCTGATACTTAATTTATTTTGAAATTTTTGCATCAGATAGTCAATTAGTATCAAGATTCAAGTGCTGAGGTATGTACTCAAGCTTATAAGAGACAACATGTAAAATTTACTAAATATATTTAAATTATATGGGACTGTATCAAGTTTAAAACATGATACTAAATTATTGTGTGTAATATATAAAAATTTCATTTTGATAATCCATATCACTCAAGAATATAGTATCAAGTGTTGTGATTTGTACTTATATTGTAAGTGTCAGCATTCAAAAGGTATTTAATTTTTTCAAATTAATTGGCGTGTATCAAGTATAATATATACAATATGAAGAATTGTGATACAAACAAATTTTATTTATTTTGTAAGCAATTATGTATCATGTACATAATAATTATTTTGTAAATTTGTAGTGTTGTGTACCATACTTATCGGATACAAAATTTCTGAAGTATTACCTATACTGAACACAAAATTAAAATAAAAAATAAACAATTTTAAACCTAAAAACTCTTCAAATAAACATCAACAACAGTATGTGAACATGAACATGGAAAACTAGTCTACATTAACAAGTTCTTTTTATGCAGCTGAAGTTAAGTCACACTTCAGCCTTATACGGTCATCATTATCACTAATATATCCCGCCTTAGCTTTGTCGAGACCCTAATTCCATAAAGTGTTTCATATCTTTTGCGAATTATTCACCTCGAAAACCATTTTATGGGATATTGATTTGCCGCTCAAGAATTCAACAAATATAGGATACGAACATTCTACACTCACTACAAAAAATATGAAGATTAATTATAAAAGGGAATTAGATACAAAAATCAAAGAAAGAGTTATACAATACTGGCGACCTTGGTAGTTGTATATGAGAATATTCAAATATGGATCAAATATAGTATCCTTGAATAATTGGATACCTTCATCCCCTATTGACAACACTAAGTCTTGAATAAAATTTATATTTTGAATAGGTAATAATTTAAGGGAGCATTTTAATTACATAATTCATATTCTGCAATTCAAGAAAAATTATGTTGATCACTAAAAAAAAGGAACCAAATGATACATACAAACCTGAATGAGAATGATTTTAAGCTAAAATATGAATGAAAATATAAAATTATATCTAAGACATAATTCTAACTGCACATTATATACATAATAGTAACAAAAACCTATAAGATGATACATTCTATTGTTCGCAACTTACATGTTATCCTCTAATTTGAACTTTAATCTTTCATAAAATTATCAAAACAAAAAACTGACCAAAATTGGAATTCTATTTGTGGAAATGATTAACTGATCCTCAATACCGACATTTGATACATTGACCATAAATATCAACCATTATATCCCATTATTTGAATTTTAACTTTTTGATACATTAGTTGTTATAACTCAACAATATATACCAAAAAATAGAGTTTTTGTGTGAGAGAATTAGATTTCAACTAATATAATAATTTTTTTAACAATAATATATCTACTATAAAGCAAATAAGAACATGTGAAAACGAAATATTAAAAATAAAGATGAACTTTTTCTTTTTTGAGGTTTCTAGAGAGATAATATTTGTAGAAAATGAACATTTTGGGATTTGATTTGGGTTTAGGGAAATAGTAAGCTGAATGGGTTGGTTAATGAATGAAAAAGGTTTACATATGTGTATTAAAACTATACAAAATGACCTCACTTAATACTAACTTAAAAAGGAATTACCTAAAATAACCCCCACTTTAAAGTGGGGTGCCCAGTAACCACGCCTAAGCTCACAAGCCATCAAGGGTCCCATGGTCCGTGAAGGTGCCCGTGGTCCATTGACCAGTAGCTATGCTATGCACCCCTAAACCCCCTAGACTTTAAGTCAAGTCCATGACCACTCCACGAGCCGTGAAGTGGCTCGTGTGGGAGCAGGCCATTTTTCGACAACGTTGAGGGGCTTATTGCCTCACCACCATGGGTGGGACCACGGGGTGTGGTGGCCTCCACTAGTAGTGTAGGCTATCATGGAGGTGGGTAGTGCCCGGTCAAGCTAGGGAAGAGTTGAATCCTTGCCCAATCCCATAAGATCTAACTCTTCTTCCTTGACGTTAACCCTCGCGTTTAGCTGTAGTTAACTGACTATGTTTTTGGACTGTTATATAAATTTGACTTTTATATGTATCTTATTTTATTTTCTTTCTAAAATTTGGTAACATCTGTCTATGTGCTTATTGATAGCACACATTTCAATTAACTAAGTATTTCAATATTGGAACTATAATTTGAAATTTTAATTATTTTAAATCATAAGAACCTAAATGTCAAACTGATTATATCCACCTTTTCATAACTATACACCCATCATTTCCAAATCCTGGATGCACCTTTTCATAAAAGTACACCCGTCATTACAAAATCCTAGATATGTGGTGTGTTATTTACCTTATGGTGACACTATCAAATGGTAATTATTACAAAAATAAGAATATAAAGAAAAAATCAACCTTATTCATAAGTCTCATCTCCAAAATATATGGGTCTATAAAAATATGCTGTTAATGACCATGCAGATAATGGAGCATAGATGTCCACTGATCAATTCAAGAAGGAGTCTGTTCACATAAGTCATGCATTCTTTAGTCTTTACTGAAGAAATCTATATGTAATTATAGATAATGTTGTATCTTCAGTTAGTTATATTAATCATGAAGGTACAGTAAATTGTTGGTTGAAAGTAGTACATGCTTGATATTCATAATTTGTGAAGTAAAATTGTGATGTATATACATTAATAATCTTACATTGACTCTTACCCTATAGTCTCTATATATGACATCTACTCTTATCATTATACTCAAATATAAACAAATTAAATTTTAGCATTTTAGGAGTTAATAACGTTTTAGGAGTTAATAACTTTTTATAAGGTTTGAAACAACTTGTAATAGTTGTTTTGAAGAGGTTAGAGGTCGCACGTCAAAGGACGACCAAGACGTCTGGAGACTAGTCTATTGTGTGTGCTGGTGCGTCTTATGTGTTTTGGGTGAAGTTATATGTGTGTTTGAGGTCTAAGTCCTGTGGAGGGGACTTAAATTAGGAGGACCCCGTCTTGCAGCCAAGCAGTTGCCTGGCAACATCGATTGACGACCTCAGTTTACGACCAATCAATACATTGACATCTGTCAATAAGGGGCATTAACCAGGCCTTACAAGGCCTGCAAATTTGAGCCTCAGCCAAAAATGAAGAACCCCATTGACGTCCAGTCAATCAATTGAGGATCCGTTAATTCGGGGGGGCATCAAAAGGGGTTAGCAAAAGCTGTCAAGTTTCGGCCCAAATGAAGGGTGAGTCTGTAACACCTTGAATATTCAAGATGTGTCGTTAAGACTAACGTAAGTGTAATAATCTATAAGTACTGTTTTAAGTCCATTATAAATTAATATATGTCATTTAGAAAGTTTAAGAATCAAAACGTCCAAGAACGTCCATGACATTCGGGAAGTTGGTTCAAAGGGGTTTTAGCGTGCCTTAGCCTATTTGACTAACATTTAGGAGTTGCAAATGAATGAAAGTTGGTGGAAGGGTAGCTAATAGGTGTTTAAGTTGTTTCATGGTCGAAATGTCGGGGTAAGACTCCCCAATAATCAACTAAAGGACCTTGAAAAGGACCCCTATAGGTTGAGGCAACACTGCCTGAAGCAGTATGCATCGACGAGGCAGTCAACAGCCCGTGTGTGGACTAACGGGGCGTCGATGCCACCGTCATCCCACACTTAGGCTGGTTGAGAAGGTCCCTTCACCTGCATAACCTCTGAACTCATCAACGGTGTGATGAGGTGCAGGTCCGTGTGTGGATCAACGGGGTATCATTTCCACCGTCATCCCACACTTAGCAAATTCATGGAATCTCATCGCGTTCACAGTATCTAAACTAATCGACGATGTGCCGGACGAGAGGGTGGTGGTCCGTAGACTCATAGACGGCCAGTCGGTGGGGTTCTATCTGTGAGGAGGTGATTTTCCTACACGTTTTAGAGTTAAGTCATTTGATAAATTAAGTTTTTAGTGGTTAGTTAGGGATTAAAGGGAGACTAATTAAATAAGTTAAAACCCAAATAAAAGCCCCAACCCCAATTAAACTAATTAGAACTCAAAAACATAAACTCTCTTCCTTCTCTCTTCTTTCTCTCTCTACTTGAACTCACAATTGAAGACTAGCAAGGAGAAGGGTTTGGGGGCTGTAAAGGGACGAATTCACCATCAAGTTTTTGTCAAATGTTAAGGTATGATATATAATTCACCTTTGAGACTCTTTCCTCAAAGGGTTCCTTCAAAATGAATTTCAAAAATGGAGTGTTCTTATGGTTTCATCAAATTACGAAATTGAAGTTATGAATTTAGTAGTTGATGATATATTTAGGTTATTTTGAATATATTAACATGAATTTGAACTTGAGTATGGTAATTGTTGATGGTTTGGTGAAAATTGAAGAACATGATCCTCAACTCCTGACCCTAGATTGTGATCTTGACTTATATTTATTGTGATCATTCAATTGACTTTGTTATTGATTAGATTACAATCCTATGGTACTATATGAATAAATTAAAATGAATTATAGGCCTATAATGCTAGTTCTTGAGATGTAATTTAGGTTATGAAGTATATTGTGAAATTAGCCTACGTATCTTGTCTTAAGCTATGATCTAGTGTTGAATTGTGACATACAGATGCAATTGGCCTTGTTATCTTATTGGTTATCATTGTGTGGTGATTTTACTTCCCTAGTTGGGTTGAGTTCTGTGTTGATGGTAAGACCTTGATGGTGAACTATGAGGAAGACTTGGTAAGTCTTAGAAGCTCTATCTTTACTTCCAATTGTAATTAACTATGGTTAAGTCATGATGTTACATTGGAGTATGCCTTATACTAGGATCATAGGGTGGTATGATGTTGAATTGAAATGTCTTGAGTATGTTGAGGTTTATTATGGTTATGGGTCTTTGCTTAGTCATTGCACTTGTTGACTTTATAAGGACTCATGAGTAGTTGTCATGCTTATTATGATATGATTTACTCAAATTCATTCTTGTGATGTGATTCCTTATAACAGGGTTGTAGTAAATTATGGTTTCAAGAATGTTTAAATACGTATTACTTTCTAAGTTAGTAAGCATGTTTAGGTGATTAATATGACTAGCTTGGCTTTGCATTAGGTTCCTAAAGGGGTAAATGACATTTTTGACCAAAAGTCTTTTTTAGCATGTTTGGCTTGTATATGTGCGTAAGGTCTCATAGTTAGTACATGTGGAGTACTAACCCCATTTTATTCCCTTTTCCCAAACATTTTTGGTTTTGGTCTTTTAAGAGTTTGGAAGGAGGCATTGTTGAAGGCTTGGATTCTTCATTTCATCCAAGTAGGGTAGGTCCTCAACTTCCGAGGGCAGTGCCGCTTCTAGCTTACAGACTTGTTATGAGCTTAAAGACTCTTTCTTTTCTTTCCTTTTAAATTGAATACTATACTTTTGTATGACCTATATATGGTCTTGATGAATTAATGTAAGGGCTACGCCCATATTGTGATAATCATTTAGATGGTATGAGATGAGACAATCTTTGAGACTATTTTTCTATCTTATATATGTGTACGTGCAATAAAAGTACAAGGCTATGTAACCTTCCTATATGAAGGGTCTATGTATACTCGACATGATTATATACTATGTGTATGTAGAGGTCTATGTAAACTTCCAAGTAGTTATAATGAATGTTTTGAAGTTTTCTGCATTTTTAAACCTATGAATGTAATGACATGAGACTAAGAGGCTAGTCTTAGTTTTTAACAAGGCCGCCGCCGCCGTTACATCTAGGGGGTAAGCCCGGATGTAACTAACTTTGTATCAGAGCACGAGGTTGAATATCATTGAGTTATATCTCTCTCTGTACCACATCTATGTAGGTTGGTATTCATAATTGTGAAACACACCACACTTATAAGTAGGAACCTATATAATGCTTAGGAATCGCTCTCTTTCTTGGAAATCTTATATCGCGCCGCTAGATTATACTTATGGTGTGCTTTTGCATCTAATAATATTGTTGTGCTTATAGGAAGCATGGACACTCGAAGAAATGCGACTAGAAGACTTGAAGAGGAATTTTCAAATACGGGAGCTCCTCCCAGTGTTGAGATAGTTCCTCCACTTGAAGAAGATGCTAATGTGGCGAAACCTCCGGTCAATACTCCATCCTTTATGGATGGAGATATAAGGGTTGGCCTCAGTCAATTGGGTCAAGCCGCCACCGTCCAAGCCCAAGATATGACGGCTCAAGCAAACCTGGAGGTTGTGCCCCATCCTCATCAACAAGTCACTACTATGGCTTCCCGTCTAACGAACTTCACTCGAATGAACCCTCCTTATTTCTACGGTCTAAGGTTGATGAAGACCATCAAGAATTTATCGATGAAGTCTCTAAAATACTTTTGGCTATGGGGTTTTCCTCAAGTGAGAAAGTCGATTTGGCCACGTATCAACTCAAGGATGTGGCACAAGCTTGGCATGTGCAATGGAGGGATAATAAGCCATTGAGGGGTGGTTCGGTGACTTGGGAAATCTTTAAGGTGACTTTTCTAGATCGGTTCTTTCCTAGGGAGATGAGGGAGGAAAAAGTGGTGGATTTCATCAACCTTCGCCAAGGAGGAACGAGTTTCCACGAGTACTCTTTGGAATTCATTAAGTTGTCCAAGTATGCTCCTTCTTTGGTCTTCGATCCTAGAGACCAAATGAGCCGTTTTCTGACAGGGGTGTCATAGAACTTACAAGAGGAGTGCCATCCGGCCATTCTACATGACAACATGAACATTTCCAGTCTTATGGTGCATGCAAGAAGGGTCGAGGAGGCAAGGGCTAAGCGAAAGAGTAAAGATGCTAAGAGAACAAGATCATATGATGGAGGTTCCTCAAAGAATAGGCTTGAAATACAAGACAATCCTAGATTTATGAATCGGGATTCTAATCAAATCCCTTCCAAATTACAAAAAGCTAGTGGTGACAGGGTGTCTAACCCTAAATTCAAGAAGGGAAAAGGTACTAATTCACCAAAGGAGAAGCCAACTTGTGGAAAGTGTGGTAAAAATCACTATGGTGATTGCCTTAAGGATACAAATAATTGCTTTAGTTGTGGCAAGAGTGGTCACATGATGAGAGATTGTCCAAACTTGAAGAGTCAAGTCAAGGGTAGTGGTCAAGCTCAAGCAAGTGGTTCTAGTGATGCTCCAGAGAAGAACCGCTTCTATGCTCTCCCGACATGGTGATCGGTATGTTGAAAGTCTTCTCTATTGATATATGCCTTACTTGATCCCGACGCTGCTTTATCATTTGTTACACCTATAGTAGATAAAAAATTTGATATTTTACCTGATATTTTGTATGAACCTTTTAATGTGTGTACTCCGGTGGTGATTCGGTTTTTGCAAAAAGGGTGTATAGAAATTGTCCAATAATGTGCCAAATAGAGTTTCTTATGTTGATCTAGTAGAACAAAATATGCTTGATTTTGATGTTTTATTGGTATGGGTTGGTTGCATGCATGTTTTGCCTCCATTGATTGTAGTACAAGGGTGGTGAGGTTTAACTTCCCTAATGAACTCGTTGTTGAGTGGAGGGGGGAAATTCTATTCCTATTGGTTGTATTATTTCTTGTCTAAAAGCATGCAAATGATCTCAAAAGGTTGTATATATCATATTGTAAGAGTCTAAGATCTAGACTCTGAATTCTCTCCCATTGAGTCGGTACCCGTAGTGAGTGAGTTTCCGGAGGTCTTTCCAAATGACCTTCCCGGTATTCCTCCTGATCAGGAAATTTACCTTTCATTAATTTGCTACCGGATACAGATCCCATATCAATTCCTCCTTATCATATGGCTCTGGCTGAATTGAAGAGTTGAAGGCTCAACTCAAGGATTTACTAGATAAGGGTTTTATAAGGCCTGGTATTTCTGCATGGGGTGCTCCGGTTTTTTTTGTAAAGAAGAAGTATGGGTGCTTGAGAATGTGTATTGTTTTTTCGCCAACTCAACAAGGTCACCATTAAGAATAAGTGCCCTCTCGCTCAGATTGATGACTTGTTTGATCAACTCTAAGGGGCAAGCTTCTTTTCAAAGATAGAATTGGCGTCGGGGTATCACCAACTTAGGGTGAGAGGTGAGGATATACCAAAGATGACTATTCGGACTCGGTATGGGCACTATGATTTCTTGGTAATGTCTTTTGGTCTCACAAATGCTTCGGCAACTTTTATGGAGCTAATGAATAGGGTGTTCCGAAATTACCTAGATGCATTTGTTATCGTATGCATTGACAATATCTTGGTATATTCAAAGAATGAGGATGATCATATGATTCATTTGAGGGTAGTATTGCAAATACTTAAGGAACATCAATTGTGTGCCAAATATAGTAAGTGTGAGTTTTTGTTTAGTTCGGTGATATATCTTGGGAACATATCTCTAGTAAGGGAGTTGAGGTAGACCTAAGGAAAACGGAGGCAGTGAAAAATATGCCTAGACCTTTGACTCCAACAAACATTAGTAGTTTCTTGGATTTCGCGGGTTAATATCGGAGGTTCATGGATGGTTTTGCGTCTATTGCATCTCTTTTGACTACTTTGACCTAAAAGAGTATGAAATTTGAGTGGTCGGAGGCATGTGAGAAAAGTTCCCAATTGTTGAAAGATAGACTTACTTCCGTTCTGGTGTTGACTTTACCAGAGGGCACAAAGGGTTTTGATATGTATTGTGATGCGCCTGGAGTGGGTTTGAGGTGTGTGCTTATGCAACACGAGAGAGTGATAGCCTATGCCTCTAGGCAACTTAAGGTACATGAGACATTGAATTAGCGGCCGTGGTGTTTGCCTTGAAAATATTGAGGCATTAGTTGTATGGGGTTCATGTTGATGTTTTGCCAATCATAAGAGTCTCCAATATGTGTTTATCCAAAAAGAGGTTAATCTAAGACAAAGAAGGTAGATAGAGTTGTTAAAAGATTATGATATGAGTGTCCTCTATCACCCCAACAAAGCTAATGTGGTGGCAGATGCCCTAAGTCGTATGACTATGCGTAGTGTATCCCACATTGACGAAGCCAAGAAGGACCTAGCAAGGGAAGTACATAGGTTGGATAGGTTGGGGGAAATTTTGGAAAATTGTCCAAATGGGGGTTTTATAGATCATCATAACTCCGAGTCATCTCTAGTGGTTGAGGTGAAGTCCAAACAACACCTTGATTTAGCCTTAATGGGGTTGAAAGAATCGGTTCTCAGCAAGTTGAATGAATCATTCTCCTTAGGGGGGATGGTGTGTTCTCGATGTAGATGGGTCGAGGGATCGTATCCTAGAAGAAGCCCATGGGTCCCACTACTTAATTTATCCGGGTTCGACAAAAATGTACCATGACCTAAGGGAGATATATTGGTGGGAAGGTATAAAAAGGGATATAGAGGAGTTTGTCTCTAAGTGTCTGAATTGCCAACAATTAAAAGGCGAACAACAAAAGCCGGGTGGCGTACTACAAGGATCCAAATTCCTACTTGAATGTGGGAAGACATCAATATGGACTTTGTAGTAGGTCTACCACAGACTCAAAAGTCATATGATTCTATATGGGTGGTTGTGGATCGATTGACTAAGTCTACTCGTCTCATTCCCGTTAAGCATACATATTCGATGGAGGATTATGCAAGAATCTTCCTAGATGATATTCTGTGACATCATGTCATTCTGTTATCCATCATATCGAATTGGGGCGCACAATTCACATCCATATTTTGGAGATCATTCCCAAAAGGGTTGGGTACTAAGGTAAAGTTGAGCACTATTTTTCATCCCCAAACGGATGATCAAGCGGAGAGTACTATTCAAACCCTTGAAGATATGCTTAGGGAGTGAATTACTGATTTTAAAGGGAATTGGGATAAACAATTGTCATTGGTGGTGTTTTCCTATAACAATAGTTTTCTTTCATCCATTTCCATGGCTCCCTACGAAGCCTTGTATGTTAGGAGGTGTAGGTCTCCTATTGGATGGTTTAAAGTGGCTGAGCCATCGCTTCTTGGTCCCGAGTTGATTTATATGACTTTGAAAAAGATTCATATCATAAGTAACCGGTTGCAAATGACCTATAGTCACCAAAAGTCTTAAGCTGATCATAGGAGAAGGGATTTGGAGTTTGAAGAAGGTGATAAGGTGTATTTGAAAATTTCACAAATGAAAGAGGTGGTTAAATTTTGAAAGAAAGGGAAGTTGAGTCCTCATTATGTTGGTCCCTATTAAATCTTGCAAAAGGTTGGTAAGCTTGCCTATGAATTGAAACTTCCTAGTGAATTGGCTTCGGTTCATCCGATTTTCCATATTTCTATGTTGAAGAAGTGTATCAGTGATCCCGAGTCCATTCTTCTTATTGAGGGTCTTTGTGTCAAGGCTAACCTCTCTTATGAGGAAGTTCCGATTCAAATTCTTGATAGGCAAGTCAAGAAGTTGAGGAATAAACATGTGGTTCCCATAAGGGTGTTATGGAAGAATCATCTAGTTGAGGGTGCAACATGGGAGGCCGAGGCCGACATGAAGTCCCGTTACCCTCATCTTTTTGATAATTAAGGTTAGTCATTCTTTTTAATAAATAAATATGAAAGAAATTAAAGTTTCTTGATTATTGGGTGAAGTTTTGCAAAATGTGCATTTTTGAGTACTTCACAGTGAAGTTACAGTGAAATTGGTGCTTTATACTTGAAATTTTGCTTTTTGCTTGTTTTGAGTTATGTTGTGCATTTTGATATGGTGAGTCTTTATGAAATGATATGGGGCAATGTTGTTGAGTAGAACTTTGTGCTAATTGACTCATGTAATGTAAGTTGAGCTCATAAGTGTTGTGAGAAGGAAATGCCTCATGATGAAGTGATTTGAGCCTTATGTGTGGTAATATGAGTTTTGAAATTTGTCTTGTTCAAATTACATGGTTTATGTTGATTTAATATTGTTGATTGGTTGGGCTACTAGTCTTAGTCTATTCCTTCATTCAAAAGAGTTTTGGTGTCAATCGGGGACGAATGTTCCTAAGAGGGGGGGGGGGGGATAATGTAACACCTTAAAAATTCAAGATGTGTCCTAAAACCTAACGTAGGTGTCATCAAGTCTAAGTACTGTATTGAATTCCATTATAAATGAATATAGGTGATTTAGAAAGTTTAAGAACCAAAACGTCCAAGAACGTCCATAATGTCCGGGAAGTTGGTTCTAAGGGGTGTTAGCGTGCCTTTGCCTATTTGACTAACTTATAGGAGTCGAAAATGTAAAAAAATTGATTGAAGGGTATCTAATAGGTGTTTAAGTTGTTCCATGACTGAATGTCCGGGTACGAATCCCCAAGGACCAACTAAGGGCCCTTTAGAAGGACCCCTGCAGGTTGAGGCAACACTACCTGAAGCAGTGTGCATCGACGAGGCAGTCAACAGCCCGTGTGTAGACCAACGGGGCGTCAATGCCACCTTTTCCCCACACTTAGGATGATTGAGAAGGTCCCTTCACCCGCACAACCTGTGAACTCATCGACGGAGTGCAGAGGTGCAGGCTACGGTCTGTGTGTGGATCGACGGGGCGTCGGTGCCACCGTCGTCCTACACTTGCCAAATTCATGGAAACCGCTAATCTGCACATTCTTTGGATTCATTGACGGGGTGCAGGATGAGAGGGGGGTGGGTCCTTAGACTCACAGATGGCCCGTCGGTGGGGTTCCGTATGTGAGGAGTGATTTTCCTACACATTTTAGAAATAAATTATTTAATAAATTAATTGGTTTAGGGGTTAGTTAGGTATTAAGGGGAGACTAAATAAATAACTTAAAACATATATAGAAGCCCCAACCCCAATTAAACTAATTAGAACTCAAAAACATAAACTCTCTTCCTTCTCTCTTCTTTCTCTCTCTACTTGAACTTACCATTGAAAACTAGCAAGGAGAATGGTTTAGGGGCTGGAAAGGGACTAATTTACCGTCAAATTGTTGTCAAACATTAAGTTATGATATTTAATTCACCTTTGAGACTCTTTCCTCAAAGGGTTCCTTCAAAATGTATTTCAAAAGTTGAGTTTTCTTATGGGTTTCAATCAAATACGAAATTGAAGGTATGGATTGAGTTGTTGATGATTTCTTTAGATTATTTAATATATTAACATGAATTTTAACTTGAGTATGGTAATTTATGGTTTGGTGAAAATTAAAGAACATGATCCTTAATCCCTAACCCTAGATTGTGATCTTGACCTATATTGTATTTTGATCATTCAATTGACTTGGTTATTGATTAGATTACTATATTATGGTACTATTATGAATAAATTAAGATGATTTATAGTCCTATAATGTTAGTTCTTGAGATGTGATTTAGGTTATAAAGTATATTGAGAAATTAGCCTCTATATCTTGTCTTCATGTATGATCTAGTGTTGAATTGTGTCATAGAGAAGCAATTGGCCTTGTTATCTTATTGGTTATCATTGTGTGGTGGTGTTTCTCCACTAGTTGGGTTTAGTTATGGCTTGATGGTAAGACGTTGATGGTGAACTATAAGGAAGTCTTGGTAAGTCTTAGAAGCTCCATCTTTACTTTCAATTGTGATTAATTGTGGTTTAAGTCATGATGCTGCATTGGAGTATGCCTTATACTAGGATGATAGGGTTTTATTATGTTTAATTGAAATGTCTTTACTATGTTGTGAGGTTTATTAAGGTGTATGTGATATAAGGATGGTGAAAACTATAATGTTCCTTGATATGCTATGAAATGTTAATGTGTTAACCTCACTTATATGAATTGTGATGAATGGATTTATACTCATACAATTCTTATTGAGCTATTGATGATGATGATTATACAAGGGATAGACCTATGACCTAAACTAAGCTATGATTGATAATTAAAGTCTTAAAGACATTTCAAAAAGGGACTCTAGCTTAGCACTGAGTGAACTAGATTGAGGAGTGTCCCTTTCCACACAGGGAAGGTAGGAACACTACATTACTCTTGAGATTGGAGAATATAATGCATGAAGCATAAAGAATGTCCCAACTATATCTCCTAGTTCTTGAACTATGTTTCTCCCATAGGAATACTAGATAGTGGATCCACGTAGTTGCTATGTTTCGTGTTTTGGTACTACCTTGGTAAGTAGTCCGTCTTATTCAGTGTAGGGTTTTTTAACACCGGATTCCACATTAACTTATGTGGTCTATGTCAGTTAGGGCATGATTTTCCCTACAGGTAAAACGAATTAAAGGAATTGAACTCTAACTTTGATAACCTAAGAGGTCTAGCTTAGTCTGTGTAAGGGTATGAGACTCTACCTAAATATTGCACTAGTTAGCCTTGAGGGGAGTCTTAGGAGGAGGTTCTTATATATGTTTACGTTATGATGGTATATGATATATATGTGATGACCTCGGCACATTGTTGATACTATATGTTTATTAGTTCATTTGTGAGTATGCCTTGGGTTATAATGTAAACAGAAAATTAAGTGTAAATGTAAATGTTATGTTATGTAAAGTTGGATGTTGGTATGGCTTCTTGTTGAGGATACTTGATTGAGTAAGGTTATGGGACTTTTCTTGGTCATTGAACTTGTTGACTTTATAAGGACTCATGAAGGTTATGGGGCTTTGCTTGGTCATTGAACTTGTTGACTTTTTAAGGACTCATGAGTAATTGTCATTCTTATTATTATATGATTAACTCGTATTCATTCTTGTGATGTTATTCGTTGATAATAGGGTTGTAGTAAATTATGGTTTCAAGAATGTTTGAATACGTATTACTTGTTGAGTTAGTAAGCATGTTTGGTTGATTAATATGACTTGCTTGGCTTTGCATTAGATTCTTAAAGGGGTAAAATGACATGTTTTGACTAAAAGTCTGTTTTAGCATGTTTTGCTTGTATATGTGCATAAGGTCTCATACTCAATAGATGTGGAGTACTGATCCCGTTTTCTTCCCTTTTCCCAAATATTTTAGGTTCCGGTCGTTGAATAGTTTGGAAGGCGACATTGTTGAAGTCTTGGATTCTTCATTTCATCCAAGTAGGACAGGTCCTCAACTTCTGAGGGCAATGCCACTATCGAGCTTACTGACTTGTTATAAACTTAAACACTCTTTCATTCCTTTCCTTTTTAATTGAATATTATACTTTTGTATGACCTATATGTGGTCTTGTTGAATTGATGTAAGGTTTATGTCCCATATTGTGATAATCAAGTGTTTGCCCTACACCGAAAAGGGGTGGTTTCACCAGCCAAAGTGAGATCACATCATACCTAGCTCTTTTAGGTGGAATCCACTAGCTAGTTCCTATGGTGGCAACATAGTTCGAAGACTAGAAGATTTTCGGAGACTCTTATCCACCTTGGTGGAGCCTCATCTCATAAGACTTACATGTGCTTACACAAGCTCATCACTAGTCTATCGGTGCATTGCTCAATTTCTTTTTCTTTATAAATTTTAGAGTTGACTACAACATTATAGAAACTTGCTTCTAGTTATGAGGTTTACTTAAATCTTTGGATTACCGGTCATACCTTTATTTACTTGATGAAATGTGAATTTAACCTTACATTATAATCTTGGTGTTAATGAGACTTGTCTCACGATTATTAATACACACTTATGTGAGTATCTTTAACATAATTGTCTAGGTGTGAGTGAGACTTGTCTACTTCATTTAACACCTCATGTGGTCACTTTCATAATTAATAAGCTTTTAATTATTTCATTGCTCACCTTACCTTGTTCAATGACATTTGGTAGCTTTATCCCACTTTGTATGAATGTTATAAACTTTATTCAATGTACTTACTTAGATTCGTATTTGATTTTGAAAGGGTATGTTGGGATTTATCCCAATAATTGGCAAACCATTGGTTATGAATTCAAGTTACATTGGTTATGCTTAATTTGGTTTAACTTAGTCATTAGCCAATTTTATATCACATTTTGGAAATAACATAGTAAGCCAATTCTATTACACTTTTTGACAATATATTGCTAGCCAATTTGTTGGCATAAATCAAACTATGTATTATCACTAGCCAAGTCAATTAAATTTATGAATATACTATAGTTATTTCATCATTCTAAAAAGTTCGACATTTAACAATGAACTAAACTTCATGAACGACTCATAACAACTTCATCTTCTCGAACACAATTAGGCATTACAACATTCTTTAACTCATGTAACTAATACCCTAATCATACGAATCAAATCTATAGGCCTCATTCGACATCAACATATCAATAACCCTACCCATAATGATCAATAAGCACCACATACCAACAACATGTTCGAGATTACATCTGCATACTATTAGAGTCGAAAACAAAGATAACTAGGGAGGTGGACGTTCAACAATGTCATTGGGAGCAACCCTAGTTTTGATAGTCTTGAATTCATAAGAATTTTGAAAACCCTCTTGGAGAAAGGAATCGAAGAGAGAAAACCCATACCTTACTGTAGAATTGAATCCACGAAGATCACCTTGCACTTTTTATGAAAACTTTGAAGAACTTCTTGGAATCACCTAAGGAGAACTTTTGTTTTTCTTGTGTTTCTTTACTGCTTTCAAGCTGTGAGTTTCTTAGTGAATGACTGTGAGTCTAGGTATAGTAACTGAATATTTAGTAATTTTACTTAGACTAATTATTTTAATTAATAAATCAATTAGCTAATCTATTAAAACGTCCCTCTTTTACTTGACTAGAATTAGCAGGACACTTGACTTAACCGGAATCTAGAAATTGCTTAGTGGTTTCGGTTTTGATTAAATTTATTAATTAAGTTGATAATTTAATTAATTATGTAACCGAGGGTAATTACTAAAGTATCCCTTAGTTGTTAGGACCATAATAAACCTTTGGACCATCCTAGGTTAGGTACTAGGATGTTTCTTAGTTAGTTACTTATCTAGTGTAAGGATTTCAGTTTGACCATTTAAATTAATTAATTAAATTTTTAATTTAATTAATTAAGTGACCTAGGGTAATTAATAATGTACCCCTAAGTCACTAGGATCATAACTAACCCTTTGGACCATCCTAGGTTAGGTACTAGGATGTTTCTTAGTTAGTTACTTGACTGGTGTAAGGATTTCGGTTTGAACGTTCAAATTAATTAATTAAGTTGTTAATTTAATTAATCAAGTGACCTAGGGTAATTAATAATGTGCCCCTAAGTCACTAGGACCATAACAAAACCTTTTGGACCATCCTAGGTTAGGTAGTAGGATGTTTCTTTAATTAGTTACTAAGTTAGTGTCACCCGGTTAGGTTTTAGGTTATCGGATGCACTAGTTAGTTTATTTACGTTATTCCTAGGTTATTTATCTAGTTAGGTAAGTTAGTTAGGGACTAGAGTTGGTTAGGAATCTCAGCCTCACATGTGCGCCTGCCCCTAACCGCCCTAACCGAATCGTTGTACACGTGCTTGCACATGTGTTGCTGCTCATTTATTGTTGTCCCAAGTACCCTCACTATATCCTTTGGCACTGCTTACTCTACATGATAATTTCAAATGATCATGTGCTATTGTACCTATGCTTGACATTTGGATGCCTCGTACCTAATTTGTGAGCTATGAAAATGAAGATTTTTAGCTTAGGGTCTTTATTGAAGGTACATTTCTTAAACAAGCTTGTTAATACTTAGAAAATTGGCTAAAAACATTTTAAGCCAATATTTTTAATATGCCCAATATTACTCAGTATTGGGCATTGGTATGCCTATGTACCCCCCAATACCTATTCATAAAACTTGACGAGCACATTTTTGGAATGTTACACACTTGTTGTTTATTTGTCTCTTAAATGGTTTTGATGAATAATGTTCACTTAGTAAAAGTATATTGAATGGAAATGTCCTTATCTAAGGTATCTTTGAGGATCACTTAGGTGTGTTTAAAGAGGGTGTATGTGCATTCTCTTCATGTCTTACTTAGGTGGCTCTTAGTATAACCTTAGGTATTGAGTCTAAAATGATGAAAATGCTTACTTGTTGAATACGGAATTTAAGTCCTATATGGTGATGCTAGTTGAATATGTCTTATGTGTGATTGCTGAAATGTATTATTCCTCTTAAACTCTTATGATGAAGGTTTTTATCAAAATATCATGAAAACCATATCTTCAAGTAAATGTCCCATATAGCATGGTTTTCTTACATATTCACCATACTTAGTAGATTGATTGTGCAAATATGTTTCTCTATGTCTACAAGTGTAGGTTATGGCAAGTGAGGATTCCTAGAAGTTGAAGCTTGGGAAGTAGATTTGTCTCAAGATTGGTATGTCCTCATATGATCGAAGACATGGATCTTAGTTCTAATTTCTTTTTTATAGACTTTGTATGCGATATAAGTTTTCTATTGATGAAAGGGCTGTGACGCTATGATAGTGACATTGTCTTAGATGACTTGTGATGAGACTTAGACTTCTTACATTTTAAAATGAATTTCCTTATTGTGAAAAATTTTACTTCCGCACTACTTTTCATACTTATGTAATGAATGAATGTTAAATGACTTGTATAAGACCTCCGAAAGGTCGAGTATGTCGCGTCACAACTTGGGGATGCTCTTGGGTCATGACAAATTTGGTATCAGAGCCTAAGTTATGAAGTAGTCTTTAGGATTCAAAGTCTCATAAATCCACGTCTAGTAGAGTCTTGTTCATCGGTGTGAGTCACGACACATCTATGAGCGAGAGACTATAGGATGATAGAATGTTTACTTTCTTCATTACTCTTATATCGTTCCATAGAGTGAGGCTATAAGTGTTTTTTCCTAATCTCCTCTCTTGTGTTTATAGGATATGAATACAAGAAGGATGCCGCAAGAAGAGTGAATGAGGAAGTGGTGTATGAGGGAGTTCCTTCCCAAGGTTAACAAGTTCCCCTAGGTGGTCAAGTTTCCCAAGGTGAACAAGTTTCTATAGCTAATCAAGGGAGTGAGGTTGCGGTAGTTCCCCCGGACATGATTAATAAGGAGGTTAGATGATCTATTCTTTCCCTTGCCTGAGCTATGATGCCCTAAGCAAATAAGGAGTTGGGACCTAGGGTGAATGCTCTTGAGAGTACCATGACCTATAGGTTGAGGGACTTTGTGAGGATGAATCCTCTTACTTTTCTTGCCTCCAAGGTTGGAGATGATCCCCAAGAGTTTCTAGATGGTGTTTATAAGGTGTTGAGTGCTACGGGGGCGACTTCTAAAGAAAAGGCGGAGTTGGCTTCATACTAATTGAGGGAGGTTGCTCAAGTGTGGTACACACATTGGAAAGATAGTAGGCTTATTGAATCGGGTCTCATAGAATGTGAAGAGTTTAAAAAAGCATTCTTAGGAAAGTAATTTCCCCATGAGAAGAGAGAAGTTAAGGTTGAGGAGTTTATAAAGCTTAGGAAAGGTAACATGAGTGTGGAGGAGTATTCCTTGAAATTTAACCTATTGTCTAAGTATACCCCATATTTGGTGTCTAACCCTAGGGATGAGATGAGAAGGTTTGGACTAGTGTTCCCGACCTTGTGAAAGAAGAGCATTGTACGATCATGCTCCATAATAACATGACTCTATCTAGGCTTATTTTGTATACTCAACCCATTGAGGAATCTAAGCTTGAAAGGAGGGGTAGAGGTGCTAGGAAGGGAAGACCCGGAGGGAAAAATCAACCTAAGTTTAAGAAGAGAGATCCAAACCAAGATGTTCCCAGTGATTCTAAGGTTAACCATGAAGGGGGGGGGGGGGTGGTTCCCAAATTGTTAAGGCTACTTGCTCTACTTGTGATAAGAATTTATTGAAATGTCTAGAAGGTACTAATGTGTGCTATTTTTATGGAAAGATTGATCACAAGGTGAGGGATTCTCCTAGTATTGCTACTAAAGAAAGATATGTCAAGAAATCTCCTTACAATGGTCCAGATGTAGGTGAACAAAAGAATAACCGCTTCTATGCTCTTCAACCTAATGAGGAAGCAAATCCTGATGAAGGTGTTGGTCAGTTGTAATTCCTTACCTTAGTTATAAGGGTTTATTGTGTTGTTCTTGATAGAGTTGATGGGATTCTCCCAAGTGAGGGAGTATGGTGAATAATTGGGTGGATGAACTTTGTCTCTTATCTTCTATTCTTTTCAAGCTGGAGAGTTAGAATTTTCTAGTAGCATGTGCATGAATTGAGATTCTTCTGTGAAAAATGAGTTTAATAGTTCTCTTACAACTTTGGCATGCTTTTCATGAATTTATGTATATATGGTAAAATGATCTTGAATGATTTTCTCTCTCATGTTGATGTGCATCACGAGTGAATTGCCTAAATGTTGCATGAGTAGATTTACGAGCATGTTTAATAGTGACTTTTGAGAATGTTGCATAGATTTACGAGCATGTTTAAAAGTGACTTTTGGAATTTTGCATAATTGTGCTTGTACTATAATTTGGCATAATGTTCTTAGAAACAATGTAATGAGCTTGATGATAGGAGGAGAAGAAAGTCCCTCCTATGTGAAATGAGAAATGTAGAGTCTCATTTGTTTGATAAATTGTAAATGTTGTTCCTGCTCTTTTGTAGTGTTTTCAGTCTCTTGATTATGTGGAGTTGATATTCCTCCTAGGAATGTGTATTATTTATGATGTGGTATGGTTGTGAGCTTCTAGTCTTGAATCTCTAAACCTTGAAAATGTTTAAAGTATTTAAGTGTTATTCGAGGATGAATGTGTTCCAAATGGGGGAGAATGTGACAACCCTAAAAATAAACTAGGATAACTAGAGCCTCACATGCCTTTAAAGAGATAATAACTTGTTTATAAGGTGTGGGACAACTTGTAATCGTTGGTTTGAACAAGTTAGAGGTCAAAATCAAAGGACGACTAAGACGTCCGCAGACTAGTCTTGTGTGTGTGTGGTAGTGTGTCTTCTGTGATTTGAGTGAATTTATATGTGTGTTTGAGGTCTAAGTCATGTGGAGGAGGCTTATACTGGTAGAACATCAAGTTTTGGGGTTTCACGTCCGAGTACGACTCCCCAAGGACCCACAAGGGGCCATAGAGGAGGACCTCATCTTACAGCCAAGAAGCTGACTGACAACATCAGTTGACGACCTCAATAGATGGCCAGTCAATGAATTGATGCATCGTCAATGTGGTGCGTCAACCAAGCCTATCAAGGCTTGCAAATTTGAGCCTTAATAGAAAATGACGAACCCCATTGATGGCCAGTCAATCAATTGAAGGTCCGCCAATTGGGGGGGTGGGGCGTCAAAAAAGGTCTGCAAAAGCTGTCAAATTTTGGCCTAAGTGACTGGTGAGTTCGTAAATTCAACCCATGTTCTAATGAAATGATAGACAATTATTTTAGGTGTTTAATGTATTTTAAGTTAGTTTAAACACCTAGACGTATAATTATACTTCATTTTCATAAATCAAAACCCCTTTTCCGAATAAAGTTCTCTCAAGACTCCATGGGAGCTTGAAGACAAATTGAAGCTAGGATTGAAGAATTATTGTGAATTCTTCATCAATTTTATTGGAATTTATACTAATAAGGTTTGATGATTTGATCCTTGAATCTTCTCTCGTTCAACGAGCCAATTCCAAAGGGTTTTCAAAAGATCTTAAACCTTAAAACCCTACTTCGAATTCTACGCATGGGTTCTTGGATAAAAAGGTTTAAATAAATGATTTATGAAGTATTCAGTTTTAATTGATGGTTTTATGATCAAAATTTCCATGAACCCATGTCTTTCTTGAGTTCCGTATTTTGTCTCTATAGTGAGGGTATTGATATTGATCTAATTAGGTTGAAGTCATCTTTAGATTGTTATGGGTTAATGAATTATATGTTGATCATTGTTGGAATTATTCATAGTTTGCCTTATAGTATTGATATCTATATTGGGTTTTGTTAAATCATTGATATGGATGAATTGTTGTCTAGTCGTATGAATATTTTCATTGGTAAGGTCTCTTGTTGTGTGAATTTGTTGGAAAGGGATAAGGAATGGTGATTGTGGCTAATGGAAGGTGGTGAGTTGACCAGCTTCAATTATTCAATGTAGAATTTATATGGAATTGTTATTGATTGGTATGGTCCACTTATGGTGACAATGTTAAATTGTTATAAATGTTATAAACAAGACCTTGTCGGCATTATTATGTTAATTGTGTATACTCATAATATGGTATGAGTGAATGCATAAGGAAGGTGCTCATGTCATGTATATATGATCTTGTATGGGTACTAGAATGATATGATTGAAAGTACTTCCTCTCTATTTGTTGATATATGATGATGAAGGACTAAGGAGAATCTTTATAGAATGGTGTTGTATCTTGTGTTGTTAGTCTTAGTTATCCCTACTTGGTACTTGTATTGCATGGAATGAATGTATGAATGAAAGTCTAGGATTGCCAAACCTAAAGTAGGTACCGCTCTTTGAAAGACTAATATTAAAGTTGATTATGAAAAGAAGTTTAAGATTGTAAAACCTTGAATATGAAAAGAAGGTTAATAAACAAGCCTTGAAGGGGTATACCTGAATGGTGATTCCTTCTTGAGTGGAATGATGGACTTAGAGGTAGGTTAGCCGGAACAACATGAAACCATATTTAAGCAAGTCATAAGAGCTATCCAAATGAACCTTGGTTGGCTGCCCTAGTGGACCCATCCTATGAAATGGTATTATGAGTTGGTAAGGCTTAGAGATGGTACCTTGTCTAATACATTCATGTGAATGAACGTACTCTATGAGAACTAAGGCAAAACACCGACTGGATATGCTTAAGAGAGTAGCTATAGTTGAGTATGAGGCTAGATTAAAAAGTAACCTTTTGATATCCCCTAGACCATGTGCCTACATGGGATGTGTCCTAGTTCTACCCTTGCATGTAGAATACCTTCCACGTGTGGGGTCTTGATGACACCGAATTCCATAAGTAGCTAGTATGGTCTATGTCGGTTAATGCCTATTCTCATCATGTGCGATGTGCACTTTAGTTATTGGATAGGTTCTACAACGTGTTTGTACGACCTCAAAATGATTTAGGACAAGCTAGAGATTCACATGTGTTGCTTGAGTTAATAACTTGTTAAAAATAGTGAAATTCATCCTTTTAAGTTAGTTTAAAATAGTTTCTTAATCAAATGTTAAAGGACGACCAAGACGTCCAAACACTAGCCTCGTGTGTCCTTGTATGTTTGCCTTGTTTTTATGTGTTATTTGGAGTCTAAAAACTGTAAAGTCGACCCTAGTGTCTCAGTAAACATGATTAATGTCAAAATGTTTGGGTACGACTCTCCGAGGACCACCCTAAGGGTCTTTGAGGAGGACCCAAATGTTAGTCAAGAAAGCTGCCAGGTAGTATGTTTTTAACACTGCCTGCATGTCATGCAACCTCCACTCAAAGGAAAAAATTTATCCTTGCGACGTGGGCTTGTCATGAACCATTCTGCCTCAAATTCAATTCCAGAACCAAGATTTTGAGGTGTCCTTGCTATGCGGCCATGTCCAAGATTTGGTCGCGTCATTTTAAAGTCAAATTACACTTCATTAAAAGGTTCAATTAGTGTAGGAGAGTTTTTTTTTACTTTGGGGATTTATTATAAATGGGTTTTGAGTCACTTTTAACCCAAATTAACCAATCAAAACAAAACCCTCAAGTTAAAATCAAAAGCTATCCATTCTTTTCTCCAAAAACCTTAATTGATGAAGCTTTGAAGCTCCAAAGAAGAAGGTCAAATTCTCCAAGTCACAACCCTAATTTCGTGGACTTGATGTCAATAAGGTAGGATGATTTCAATCTTGATTCTTTTATCATTCAAGGAGACAATCCAAAGGCATTCCAAAAAAATTTTGAAAATCCTAAAAGTTCCTATTTTGAATTCTAAGCATGGGTTCTTGAATTCAAAGGTTTTAATGGATGAATTATGATGTTTTCAATATTAATTGATGATTTTATGATAAAAAACTCCATGAACCGATGATCATCCTAATTCAATAATTTTGGCTTATGCAGTGAGTTTGATAAATGTGATTGGATATTATTGGAATTTTGTTTATACTATGTTGTATTATGGTTATCTACTGCCATTTATACCTAATTATGATGAACTGTTGGAGAATAGAGAAAAGGTGATCAATGATTAGATTAAGGGTAAGTTGACCTAAATTGTTGTAGTCTTCTTGAATTGATTTTAGGTGGTATGGTCCACTTATGGGGGCGGTGTTTACTTGATGTATATGAATTCATATGTGAATTGTGATTATGGCCTTGATTGCATTGAATCTGAAGTACAGTAATGATATGAATTACAAGTATGTAGATGTATTATAAAGTTATAAATGTGTATCTTGAAGATAACATGACTAATGGAAGTATAATGTGCTTGTGAAGCATTATTGTGTGTGGATTATGATGAATGTGGCATGATCATGTTTAGAAGTCAATGTTATGAATGATGGTGGTTATGTGAATGGATTTCTTACATATACTCACACACACAATGAATGAATAAATGAAAAGCTATTGAAAATGTAATGAATGAGAGTCTATTGAAAGGTTTTCCCAATAAAACCCTAATGAATGAAAATGAGGGATTTTGGGGTGGACATTTTTCATGAATTGAGATGTAGTGTCTACTAGAAAACCTCACTATTTCTAACAGCTTTCCAATGAATGAATGATAGGTTGGAGGTTGGATACTCTTCGGGAGTTGAGGTGTAGTATCATAATGTAACCTCTAGAGATGAGTACTCTTCGTTAGTTGAGATGTAGTACTCAGTAGAATCTCTTGACCTATAGCTAATGAATATAATGAATGTAAAAATCTCGGTGAAATTTAAACTTAGAACCATGAGGATTTGACAAAGGGGTGCATACTCTTTGTGAGTTAAGATTTAGTATCCAAATGTACCTCTTGAGATGGGTAATCGTAGTGAGTTGAGATGTATTACTTAGAAGCGATCTCCTTATCCCTTAACTATGAACCCACATTGTATTAGCTATTGGTGTTCTATGTAAAGGCTAAAATAATTACCCTACCTTAGGTAAGTGTGGACCTCTCATCCGGTAAGGGTTAATACCAGAATTCCATGTCAAGCTCTCATTGTCTATGTCGTTTAAAGATAGCCCCCACAAATGAATGTAGTGAACTATGTCTTCTTAAGGGTTTAATAATTTTGTAGGTGGTGGAATGTGATGCCATCTATGCATTGCACAAGTAGACATTTCAAGGGAGTCTTGGTGTGTCCTTGTAATGTGAATGAATGAACTGGTTACTATATAATATAATGAAGTAAGTTGACTTTATGCCTAATGTTAATGAAACATGTTGATCTTATGTCTAATATTGATGAAGTATACGTAATGATTGAATGTGATTTTCCTAGTCTATGGTGATTCCTAAGGAGCACTAAGTGGGAGTAGTAGTATGGATGCTACTTTCATATTGCATTAGTTGAACATGGAATCGTCTTAGAGGATGGTCTTTATGCGAAGTTTTAAATGCATGAATGTTTCCTTTAGTTGTGAATGTTGACTTGTTGAGTAAAGATAAGATATCCTTATCTTTGGAAGTCTTAAGGATTACTTAGTTGTGTATTAAAGAGGTTGTATGACGGTCTCTTCATGTCTTACCTAGGTGTGTCTTAGGATAACTTTAGATAGAGGGTCTAAATGACTAATGGGTTACTAAATGAAAGTGGCTACATGTTGAGAATTATGAAAGTTCTAATTTGTATGTTAAATGATGACAAGCGTGATGTCTTGTACACTTGATTCATGAAGTTTTATCAAAATAGCATGAAAAGTATGTTTAAACAAAAATGTCTTTTCTAAAGCATGTTTTTGCATGTTGCCATACTTAGTGCATTATTTGTATTAACTGCATATTCTTCTTTATTTCTAAAAGTATAGGTGTAAGGAAGTGAAGATTTCTAGAAGTTGAAACTTGGAAAGTAGATATCTTAAGGTCGGTATGTCCTCATATGTTCGAGGACATAGACTATGTTTCTAGTTTTTTTTTTCATTTTAGACTGTATTAGACTATTAGTTTCTTTTCTTTGTAAGGGCCATGAACCTATGATAATAAGACGTGTTTTAGATGGCTTGTGATGATGAGACTTAGTTTCTTTCTTATGTTTTATAAAAGAGATTCCTTATTGACTTTATTGTGAAAACTTTAATTTCGCACTACTTTTCATACCTAGGTGATAATTGAAAGCTAAGAGGCTTGTAAAAGACCTCAGAGAGTTCAAGTACGCCGTGTGACTCCTAGGGGGTACTCCCGGGTCATTACAGTGTAGGTAGTAGAATTGGATGCTATCTACACATGGCACGAGTAGACTTTTATGATATTAAAGTGAGTTCCCTAGATTTCAATGTAAGACCCCGTAAATGAATTAGGTGAAATAGAGTCTAACATATTGGTATTGATGTTCTAAGTTCCTAAATAGGTCTATTATATGGTATTTAGGAAGTTTCTAAGAGTTTAGGTGCATTGGAAGTCAAACGTCAAGGGATGACCAAGACGTTCGATGACTAAGTCACCTATGTGCCTCATATGTGGTTATACAAGATTATGTATTATTCATGAGGTTGTATGGTATTTCAATGAGTTATTATACCATATAAGGATAGTTTGTCAAGTTTCTATGAGTTTTGAGGTCAAAAGTCCAAGAATGTCCATAACGTTCGAAAGTCTTGCCTTGATACAACCTTGTCTGTCTAAGCATGTTTCGTCGAGTTTTACGTGTTTGTTTTGGATGAAATTCATGTGATAGGTGATAAAATCATATAATATCATGTTTTAATTGGAAAATTCTGTTATAACATCCCCAAGGACCAACCAAGAATCCTTGAGGGACAACCCAAACTTGGTGTCAACGCTGCCCTAGAGAGCCCAAACCATGGAGGCAGTCGACGCCCAGTGGGTCAATCTGCGCCCCGTTGGTAGGGTCTTGTTGATTGAGACTTAGTACTGTGTGAGTAGACCTTATTTGAGTCTCTGATAAAACAAACGCAAGGACATGATGGTCTGTTTATGGTCAAACGATCCACCGACTGCCCAACCATCGATGGGTCTGTATTATGCGCACACAGTTCACTGCCAAGTTGAGGGGTGAACTTGTAATTTCACACCACGTCCAAATATAAGGTTTGGAGTTTATTAAGGGTTATTTTGGGTTATTTAAACATGTATTTAAGTGTTTAACACTTAGGAAGATTTCGTTCTTCCAAATCAAAACCCCAAATCCCTTAGAATTCTCTCTAGGACTCCATTGAAGTCAAAAGTCAAAGAGGACCTTGGTGTGACGAATTTAGTGGAGATTATTCATCAAAGATAAGAATTATATTCATCAAGGTATAAATTTTTATCCTTGAAACTCTCTTCATCAAGGAGCCCCAAATCTCAAGATGTTTTCTAAAGTTTTCATGTTTAATTGTCCAATTTCATATTCTACCGTGGGTTCTTGGATTAATGATATCTAAACATTGAAATGATTTAGTTGATATTATATTTATGATTTTAACCTCAATTACCTATGAACCCATGAATTGCATGAACCCTAGTTTTTGAATAAGTTATGGGTTACTTGATATTGATCTAATGTTGATGAATTATAGTGTAGATTTCTACGGGCTTTCTAATGATGTAAGAATAGTGTTCAATTGATATCTAGGTTATATTAGATTGATGAATCTTTATTTAATTGATCTAGTTTCATTGATTATCGAAATTCCTATATTGAATTATTGTTCATGGCCATTAGTGAGGGCCTTATGGTATCGAATTGAATGATTTAGCATCGAATTGAGGAGTGGAGGATGTTTTGGTGGTAAAATTCCCTATTTACTTTATTTTAATGTTAATTAGACTTCAATTATATTGTTATTTGTATGGTACACTTATGGTGGCGGTGTTATGTGCTTTACTTGCAACTGACGTGACCTTGTCGGCATTACTTTATGCAATATGATGATCATAGCCTTGTCGACACTACTTGAAGTAATGTGTCTATTTATGTAGTTATTTATGTGAATTATGATTATATATATCTACATGTTAAGCAATTAGAAAGTATATGTGTTCTATTGATGTTATGTAGGTGATCATGTTAGACTTTGACTTTGACCTTGTTTGTATAGTCTTAGGGTTGAGTCTTGGTTGTTATTAGTTTACTATATAAGTCTATGTTGGTAACATGGATTATTTTATGATAGTGTATAGGTGACTTAAATATTATATGGTTATATTTATGTGTTTCTAGAATGACATGTATTATGAACTAAAGTTAAGTACGTGGTATCTTGTCTTGGTTGACTTGTGTCCATTACATGATGTATATATGATTATGGATATGTGATGTCTATACTGAGGATGATAAATCTCTTAGTCTTGAATGTATGAATGACATGTGACCTTAAATGAAGTTAAAAGGGTCTTTTATGTGAAACCTTTAACCTAGTGGAAAGGTTATAAATGTTGAAGTCGTAAGTTATAATGGTATCCTTCAGAGTAAAGGAATGATGGACTTTAGGTTAATTGGCTGGAATGACATCATATTAATCCTTGGGAAATTCATCATGAGCTTCTTGTCGCCATTGGAACGTAGCCTTAAGAGGACCTCTTTGGTAGGGTAAATTTAATAGGGTTATGAACTTGTTATGGAACCCTTTTATGTGAACCTTAATTGTGTATTACTATATGAGAATGAATACTAGAACCGAGTGAGTATGGTAAGGGAAGTAGTTCTAGTTAAAAATGAGACTAGATTATAAAGCATGTTCTTCATATTCCTTAACCATGTGCCAACATGGGATGTGTCTAAGTTCTATCATATGAAAGTAGAACACCTGTATACTTACTAGCATTGGAGAAGTTTTATGAAATTTAGGTGGTGGTATGGGATGCTATCTAGACATTGCACAATAGGCTTTGAAGGTGTTAGTTAGAGTCCCTAGGTCTTGTCAAAGACCATTACTTGAATGTCCTTTATGTTTTGAATGTCTCCTAAATGAAATAATGAATGTTATGAATTAAGTTAAGTAAAAAAGTATGTTGATGGAATAAGTAGTTATCTATAGTAGTTAAGGGTTTTCTAGTTAAGGTGTGAAGGGGTATAAAAATGGTCACTACATATCTTACCTAGATGAGTCTTAAGAGTGACTCTAGTTAGGGAAGATGTTGATTATGTGGACATGATCAAAACTTAGGAAGTCTAAAGGATTATTTAGGTAGTCTTGAAAAGGTCAATCATGGACATTATGTCCTTGATCTAATTAAGTAAGTCTTTTATAGTCTTTGATGAGGAAATGTGATATTTTCTATGTGTTGATACTCTGATGTCTTGTAAATGTGTATATGACTTATAAGAAATGTTCTTGAGGGTAATTTATGTATGCTTAGGGAGGTTGTATGGGCGGTCTCTCTTTGTGTTTCTTAAGTGGGTCTTGCGATATGTTTTAGTGAGAAGACTACATGTTAAGAACTATTAAGAAGGAAGGAGAAGCACTTCACTGTAACAGTGAATTACTTCACTGTACAATGAAAGTAGCTTACTGTAAAGTGAGCTAAAAAATGTGAATAACTGGCTAAATGTTATATTATGTGTTTCTAAGTTGTTAAATGTTGTTCTTATGATTATAATATGATTTTAAATGAAAAGATGCATATTTTTAATAAATGTCTGTTTTTATGATATTTATGCATTATGACATGCTTAGTACATGTGGTTGTACTAATCCGTGCTTTTATCTATCTCTATAGTGTTTGGTAGGTGAGGAGGTTTTAGGAAGTGAGGACTTGGACCGCAGAATCGTTCAAGAAAAGTTGAAGTATGACATTATTTGATTCGAGGGCATATATGTCTTTTATGTTTTCTATTAGAAATATTGTAATAGACTAAGTAAGTCAATATTAGTATTGTGTATGGGCCGTGTCCCAAGTATTCTTGTGTCTTAAGATTAATGAGATTGAGACTTAGTATTTCCTATGACTTTATATGGAATAGATTTTTAAAGACTATGATACATTTTGTTAAAAGTTTTAATTCCGCACTACTTTTCACTATGTTTATGTGATGAATGATATGTAAGGTTTTGTAAGAGATCTCCGAGAGGTCAAGTACGCCGGTTGCAATCCGAGATTGCCTCTAACTTCTAGGGTGTGGTTTCACGACGTGAAAATCTTGGTATCAGAGCATACTATTTTAAAGTAGTATTAGGAGTCGAAAAGTCTAATCAAGTCATGTCTAGTAGAAACTTGACCATCTGTGTGAATCGCGACACATCTATGGGCAAGAGGCTATAGGAAGATAGATTTTCCCTTATTTTCTAATCCTATGTTATGCCGTAAAAAGTTATGAGCACTCTTTTCTTATGGTTTTCCTTGTGTTTCAAGGAAGATGAATACGAGGAGGACACCGGCTACGAGAGTTGATGAGATTGAGGTGAAAAAGGAGATCCCTCTTAAAGTTGAGGAAGTTCCTCAAGGTGATCAAGGTGATCATGTCCCTATTGTGGGTGAAGGTGATGATGTCTCGGAGTTGAGTAATAGGGATATTAGAGAGGCTTTGCTTGCTTTAGCCCGATCCGTGACTACTCAAGTGAATTTGAGTGTGGTTCCTAGGGTGAATGTTGTGGAGAGCACTATGATGTCTAGGTTAAGAGACTTAGTTCGAATGAATCCTCCTATATTTCTTGGCTCTAAGGTGGGAGAGGATCCCTAAGAGTTTCTTGATGGAGTCTACAAGGTGTTGAGTGCTATGGGAGTAAACTCTAGGTATAAGGCGGAGTTGGATTTGTACCAATTGAGGGATGTTTCTCAAATATAGTACACTCAATGGAAGGACAATAGGTCGAAGTAATCGGGACCTATTTAGTGGGAGGAATTTAAACAATCTTTTCTTTGTAAGTACTTTCCCCATGATAAGAGGGAGGTTAAGGTAGAGGAGTTTATAAATCTCAAGCAAGGCAATATGAGTGTTGAGAAATACTCTTTGAAGTTCTCTATGTTATCTAGATATGACCTTTCTCTTGTGTCTAATCCAAAAGATGAACTGAGTCATTCTATGACCGGTGTGGGCGACTTAGTGAGAGAGGAATGCCGTACCGCTATGCTAAATGATAATATGACCCTAGCTAGACTCATGGTGTATGCACAATTGATTGAAGAGTCTAAACTTAGAAGGATGGCTAGAAGCTTGAAAAGGAGTGGTGCTAGTGACCAAGGGCAACCTAGGTTTAAGAAGAGGGTCCAAGGTGAAGATGAACCTAAGAGTGTTAAGGTCAAATTGGAGAGAGGAGGTGGTTCTCAAAATGTCAAACCTACATATGTCACTTGTGGCAACAAATATTATGGTGAGTGTCTATTGGGTACCGTGAGTTGCTATAGTTGTTGTAAGGTAGGACATAAAGTGAGAGATTGTTCTATGATTGCTTCTAGATGAAGAGAGGGTAAGCAAGTTGCTCCTAATGCTCCAAAGGATGCTTCTCAAACAAAGAGGCGTTTCTATGCACTCTAGACTAGAAGACCAAAGCTAGATGAGAATGGTGATGATGATGAGGTTAAGTCCTTGCATTTCTTTTTAGAGATATGACTTCCTTATAAGTGGGGGAGTATGGTTTGATGATGGGATAGAATGATATAGAAGCATGTGTATGTGCATGGTGTTTAGGAGTTTTGCTGAAATTGAATTTCATTAACTTCTTGAATTATGTGTTTTGTGAAGCCATGATTGTCTTGTAAAATTTGTTTACATTATTTGGCCTTGCATACTCGCTGTTCATAAAATGAGTTGTATAAAAGTTGTATTTTTGGAAAAAATTTGCTCAATATTGTTGTAGTACTAAATTACCCATTGTTAAATTTTTCAAAATTTGAGTAGTTGATTATTTGGTCTAAAATTGTTGTAATGTTGTTAGAACTGATGTATATGAGTATGACATTGAATATAAAATGAGTTTTTACTATTTGGAATGTCGCATGTGAGTTTTGTAGAATAATGAGTTATAGAATTGTCTTCTAGTTTCTTGTTGTGTTGAGAATCTCTTGACTATGTGAAATTGGTGTTTTAATTTTTATTATATGTTATATGGTATGGTCATGATCTTCTAGTTAAATCTATATTCTTGGAAGTGTTGGGAGAGTGGCAAGTGTCATTCGAGGACGAATGTTGTTCAAGTGGGGGAGATTGTAAGACCCCGAAAATGACTTCGGTAAACTAGATACTAACATGTTGGTATTTATGGTATAAGGTCCTAAATAGGTCTATATATGGTATTTAGGAAGTTTCTAAGAGTTTAGGTGCATTGGAAGTCAAACGTCAAGGGACGGCCAAAAAGTTGGACGAATAAGTCACCCATGTGCCTAATATGTGGTTTTATGTGTGATTAATGAGGTTCTAAGGTCTTTAATTGAGTTATTATAGATTATATAGGCAGTGTGTCAAGTTCCATGGAGTTTGGAGGTCAAACGTCCAAGAATGTCCATAACGTTCGAAAGTGATTCCTTGAAATGAGCTAGTGTGTCTAAGCTTATTTCGTTGAGTTTTGCGTGTTTGTTTTGGATGATATTAATGGCAGAGGTTCTAAACTCATATAAGATGATGTTTATGTTGGAGATATCTGCGCATACATCCCCAAGGAAAAACCAAGGGTCCTTCAGGAAGGACCCAAACTCGGTGTAAAGGCTGCCATAGACAGCCCAAACAACAGAGGTAGTCAACGCCCAGTGGGTCAATATATGGAGACTTAGTCTGGGGTGATAGGAGACCCTGGTTGAGTGTCTGATCCAATTAACGGAAGTATAGGACGGTCCGTTTGTGGACAAATTATCCATCGACTACCCAACCGTCGATGGGTCTGTGTTATGTGCAGTTCACTGCCAAGTTGAGGGGTCAACTTTTAATTTCACCGCACTTCCAAATAGAAGATTTGGAGGTTCTTAAGGTGTATTTTGGTTATTTTAGACATGTATATGTGTGTTTAAAACTTATAATATTTCATTCTTCCAAATAAAAACCCCAAATCCCTTTGAATTCTCTCTAGGACTCCCAATTGAAGTCCAAAGTCAAAGAAGAGCTTGGTGTGACGAATGAGTGGAGATTTTTCATCAAAGATAAGAATTATATTCATCAAGGTATCAATTTTGATCCTTGAAACTCTCTTCGTAAAGGATCCCCAATTCTCAAGATGTTTTCTAAAGTTTTCAAGTTTAATTGTCCGATTTTATATTCTAGCATAGGTTCTTGCATTAATGATTTCTAAACATTTAATAATGATTTAGTTGATATTATATTTATGATTTTAACCATAATTACATATGAACCAATGAATTGCATGAACCCTAGTTTTTGACTAAGTTATGGGTTACTTGATATTGATGTAATGTTGATGAATTATGGTGTAGATTTCTATGGGCTTTCTAATGATGTAATAATTTTGTTCAATTAAAACATAGGTTATCTTAGATTGATGAATATTTACTTAATAGACCTAGTTTAATTGATTATCAAAATTTCTACATTGAATTATTGTTCATTATGGTATCAAATTGGATAATTTAGCATCGAATTGAGGTGTTGAGGATGTTTTGGTGGTAAGATTCCCTATTTCCTTTATTTTGATGCTAATTACACTTCAATTATATTGTTATTGGTATGGCTCACTTATGGTGGCGGTGTTATGTGATTTACTTGCAATTGACGTGACCTTGTCGACATTAGTTTATGCAATATGATGATCATAACCTTGTCGACACTACTTGAAGTAATGTTGCTATTTATATAGTTAATTATATGAATTATGATCATATAAATCTACATGTTAAGAAATTAGCAAGTATATGTGTTCTATTGATGTTATGTAGGTGGTCATGTTAGACTTTGACTTTGACCTTGCATGTATAGTCTTAGGGTTGAGTCTTGGTTATTCCTACTTGACTATATAAGTCTATGTTTGTCACATTGATGATGTGATGATAATGTATAGTATGAATTGAGGATGATATGGTTATATTTATGTGTTTCTAAAATAGCATGTATTATAAGTTAAAGTGAAGTATGTGGTGTCTCATCTTAGTTGACTTGTGTCCGTTACTTGATGTATATATGGTTATGGATATGTGATGTATTGAATTAGGATGTTAAAGCTCTTAGACTTGAATGTATGAATGAAATGTGACCTTAAATGAAGTTAAGAGAGTCTTTTATGTTAAACCTTTGACCTAGTGGTAAGGTTATGAATGTTAAAGTCGTAAGCCGTAATGGTATCCTTCAAAGAAAAGGAATGATGTACTTAAGGATAATTTGCTGGAACGCCATTATATTGATCCTTGGAATAGTCATCATGAGCTTCTTGTCGCCATTGGAAGGTATCCATAAGATTATCTCTTTGGTAAGGTAAAATGCAATTGGGTTATGAATTTGTTATGGAACCATTTTATGTGAACTTTTAAGTTTAAATTACTCTATGAGAACGAAGTCTAGAACCGAGTCAGTATGGTAAGGGAAGTAGTTCTAATTAAGAGTGATACTAGATTACAAAGCTTGCCCTTCATATTCCGTAACCATGTGCCTACATGGGATGTGTCTAAGTTCTACCATTTGCAAGTAGAACACCCTCATCGGAGTAGGTTAGAACTTCGGATTCCATGTCTTGTTACCATGGTCTATGTCTGTTATTGCCTATTCTCATCATGTGGGATAATGAAGTTTAGGTGGTGGTATGGGACACTATCTAGACATTGCACAATAGGCTTTCAAGGTGTTAGTTAGAGTCCCTAGGTCTTGTCCAAGACCATTACTTGAATGTCCTTTAAGCGTTAAATGTCTCCAAAATGAACTAATGAATTTAATGACTTAAGTTAAGTAATAAAGTATGTTAATGGAATAAGTACATATCTAGAGTAGTTAAGGGTTGTCTATTTAAGGTGTGAAGGGAGAATATGAATGATTACTTCGTATCTTACCTAGATGAGTCTTAATAATGACTCTAGTTAGGGAAGATGTTGATTATGTGGACATGATCCAAAATTAGGAAGCCTTAAGGATTATTTAGGTAGTCTTGAAGAGGTAAATCATGGACTTTATCTTCTTGATCTACTTCAGTAAGTCTTTTGATAGCCTTTGATGAGGAAATGCATATTTTCTATGTGTTGATACTTTGATGTCTTGTAAATGTGTATGTGACTTATTAGAAGTGTTCTTGAGGGTCATTTAGTAATCTTAGGGAGGTTGTATGAGCGGTCTCCCTTTATGTTGTTTAAGTGGGTCTTAGGATAGCTTTTAGTGTTAAGACTACACGTTAAGAAGTGTTAAGAAGGAAGGAGAAGATACTTCGTTGTAACAATGAGTTACTTGATTGTACAGTGAAAGTAGCTTATTGTAAAGTGAGGTCGAAAATGTGAATAATTGGCTAAATGTTATCTTATGTGTTTCTAAGTTGTTAAATTTTGTTCTTATGATTATATTAAGATTTTTAAATGAAGAGATGCATATTTGTAATAAATGTCCGTTTTCATGATTTTTATGCATTATGCCATACTTAGTACATGTGGTTGTACTAATCCGTGCTTTTAACTATCTCTATAGTTGTTGGTAGGGGAGGAGCTTTTGGGAAGTGAAGACTTGGACTGTAGCATTGTTCAAGAAAAGTTGAAGAATGTCCTTATTTGACTTGAGGGCATATATGTCTTTTATGTTTTCTATTAGAAATATTTTAATAGACTAAGTATTTCTATATTAGTATTGTGTATGGACCATGTCCCAAGTATTCTTGTGTCTTAAGATTGATGATATTGAGACTTAGTATTTCTTATGACTTTATATGGAAGATATTTGTAAAGAATACGATACATTTTGTGAATAGTTTTAATTCTGCAGTACTTTTCACTATGTTTATGCGATGAATGATATGTAAGGGCTTGTACGAGACCTATGATAGGTCCAGTATGCTGGTTGTTTCGAGATCACCCTAACTTCTAGGGTGTGTCTTCGGGATGTGACAAGCTTGGTATCATAGCATAGATTGTGAAAGTAGTATTAGGAATCAAAAATTCTCATCAAGTCACATATAGTAGAGTCTTGACCATTGGTGTGAGTTGTGATACATCTATGGGCAAGAGTCTATAGAATGATAGAGTTCCCATTATTTTCTACTCCTATGCCATGCCTTAGAGTAAACGTTATGAGTACTCTTTCTTATGGTTTCCCTTGTGTTTCTTGGAAAATGAATACGAGAAGGACACCATCTAGGACAGTTGAGGAGAATGAGGTGCAAAAGATTCCTCCTCAAGTTGAGGAAGTTGAACAAGTCCTTCAAGGTGTTCAAGGTGATGATGTCCCGGAGTTGAGTAATAGTGATATTAGAAACGCTTTGCTTGCTTTAGACCGAGCTGTGACTACGCAAGTGAATTTGAGTTTGGTGCCTAGGGTGTATATTATCGAGAACACTATGACGTCTAGGTTGAGAGTTTGTGAGGATGAATCCTCATATATTTTATGGGTATAAGGTGGGAGAGGATCCCCAAGACTTTCTTAATGGAATGTACAAGGTGTTGAGTGCTATGGGAGTTACATCTAGGAAGCACACATAGTTGGATTCGTACCAATTGACGGATGTTTCTCAAATATGGTACACTCAATGGAAGGACAATAGGCCAAAGGAATCGGGTCCTATAGAGTTGGAGGAATTTAAAGAAGCTTTTCTTGGTAAGTAATTTCCCCATGAGAAGAGGGAAGTTAAGGTAGAGAAGTTTATCAATCTCAAGCAAGGCAATATGAGTGTTGAAGAATACTCTTCGAAGTTCTCTATGTTATCTATATGCCCCTTATCTTCTGTATAATCCAAGGGATGAAATGAGTCGTTTTGTGATGGGTGAGGCTGACTTCGTGAGGGAGGAATGCCATACCGCTATGTTATATGATGATATGACCCTAGCTAGACTCATGGTGTAAGCATAATTGATTGAAAAGTCTAAACTTAGAAGGATGGCTAGAAGCTTGAAGAGGAGTAGTGCTAGTGGTCAAGGCAACCTAGATTTAAAAAGATGGCCCAAGGTCAAGAAGAACCTAAGAGTTGTAAGGTCAAATTGGAGAGAGGAGGTGGTTCTCAAAATGTCAAACCTACATGTGTCACTTGTGGAAAGAAAAATCAAATCAAAGAGTGGAGGTGGTTTTCAAAATGTCAAACCTACATGTGTCACTTGTGGAAAGAAACATTATGGTGAATGTCTATTGGGTACCGGGAGTTGCTATGGTTGTGATAAGGAAGGACATAATGTGAGAGATTGTTCTATGATTGCTTCTAGAGAAAGAAAAGGTAAGTAAGTTGCTCCTAATGCTCCAAAGGATGATGCTCCCACGAAGAGGCGTTTCTATGCACTCCGGACTAGAGGACCAAAGGCGGATCAGATGGTGACGATGATGAGGGTAAGTACTTGCATTTATTTTTAGAGATATGAGTTCCTTCTAAGTTGGGGAGTATGGTTAGAAGATGGGATAGAATGATATAGAAGCATGTTATATGTGCATGGTGCTTAGGAGTTTTGCTGAAATTGAATTTCATTAACTTCTCGCATTGTGTGTTTTGTGAATCCACGATTGTGTTTTAAGATGTGTTTACATGAAGTTACCTTTCATAGTAGCTTATTCATATCATGAGTTGCATAAAAGTTAATTTTTGGAAAAAAATTGCTCAAAATCACTGTAGTACTAAATTGCTCACTATTAAATTTTTCAAAATTTAATTAATTGATTCTTTGGTCTAAAATTGTTGTAATGTGGTTAGAACTGGTGTATATGAGTATTATATTAAATATAATGAGTTTTAACAATTTGGAATGACGCATGTGAGTTTTGTAGCATAATGAGTTATAGAATTGCCTTCTAGTTTCTTGTTTTGTTGTGAATCTCTTGACTATGTGAAATTTGTGTTTACTTTTTGATTATATGTCATATGGTATGGTCATGATCTTCTAGTTAAATCTTTATTCTTGTAAGTGTACGGAGAGTGGCAAGTGTCATTCGAGGACGAATATTTTCCAAGTTTGGGATATTGTAAGACCCTGAAAATGACATAGGTGAATAGAGCCTAACATGTTGTTATTGGTGGTCTAAGGTATTAAATAGGTATATTATATGTTATTAAGTTTCTAAAAGTTTAGGTGCATTGGAAGTCAAACATCAAGGGACGACCAATATGTTCAACGACTAAGTCACCTATGTGCCTCATATGTAGTTTTATGTTTTTATGTGTGATTAATGAGGTTGTAAGGTCTTTAAATGAGTTATTAGAGCATATATAGTACATGTGTAAAGTTTCGTGGAGCTTGGATGTTAAACGTCTAAGAATGTCCATGACGTTCGAAAGTGTTGCCTTGAAACGACCCTGTGTGTCTAAGAATGTTTCGTTGAGTTTTACGTGTTTGTTTTTGATGAAATTCATGTGAGAGGTGAAAAACTCATATAAGATTATTTTTGGGTTCGAAAAATCCGGGCAAACATCCCCAAGGACCAATCAAGGGTTTTTGAGGGAGGACCCAAACTTGTTGTCAAGGCTGTCAAACACAACCCAAACCACGGAGGCAGTCGACGCCCCATTGTTAGGTTCTCATCGATGGAGACTTAGTATTGGGTGATATAAGATCCTAGTTGAGTCTCTGATCAAACAAACGAAGGACAGGAGGGTCCATTTGTGGACAAACAGTCCGTCGACTTCCCAACCATCAATGGGTCTGTGTTATGCACAATTCACTGCCAAGTTGAGGGGTGAACTTGTAATTTCGCTCAACTTCATAGAAGTTTTGGCGGTTCTTAAGGGGTATTTTGGGTATTTTAAACATGTATATAGGTGTTTAACACTTAGAAGATTTCATTTTTCCAATAAAACCCCAAATCCCGTAGAATTCTCTCTAGGACTCCATTTGAAGTCCAAAGTTAAAGAAGAGCTTGGTGTGACGAATTAAGTGGAGATTATTCATCAAAGATAAGAATTAACTTCATCAAGAATCCCTAATTCTCAAGATTTTTCTAATGTTTTCAAGTTGAATTGTCCAATTTCATGATTGTACCATGAGTTCTTGCATTAATGATTTCTAAACATTGAATAATGATTTAATTGATATTGTTTTGATGATTTTAGCCTAAATTGCCTATGAACCCATGAATTGGATGAACCCTAGTTTTTGACTAAGTTATGGGTTACTTGATATTGATCTAACGTTGATGAATTATGGTGTAGATTTCTGTGGGCTTTCTAATGATGTAAGAATTGTGTTCAATTGATATATAGGTTATCTTTAGATTGATGAATCTTTATTGAATTGACCTAGTTTCGTTGATTATCATAGATTCTACTTTGAATTATTGTTCATAGCCATTGGTAAGAGTCTTATGGTATCGAATTGGATGATTTAACATCGAATTCAGGTGTTGAGGATGTTGTGGTGGTAAGCTGCACTACTTCCTTTATTTTGATGTTAATTAGAATTCATTTATATTGTGATTGGTATGGTCCACTTATGGTGGCAGTGTTATGTGCTTTATTTGCAATTGATGTGGCGTTGTTGGCATTACTTTACGCAATATGATGATCACGGACTTGTCTGCACTACTTGAAGTAATGTGGCTATTTGTGTAGTTGATTATGTGAAGCATGATGATATCCATATAAATGTTAATAAATATGAAAGTATATATGTTCTATTGATTTTATGTTGGTGATCATGTTAGACTATGACTTTGACCTTGTGTGTATAGTCTTAGGGTTGAGTCTTGGTTATTCCAACTTGACTATTTAAGTCTATGTTGGTCACATGTATGATGTTATGATAGTGTATAGTATGACTTGAAGATGATATGGTTATATTTATGTGTTTCTAGAATGGCATGTATTATGAGTTAAAGTGAGTATGTGGTGTCTTGTCTGGTGTCTTGTCTTGATTGACTTCTGTCTGTTACTTGATATATATATATATATATATATATATATATATATATATATATATATGATTATGGATATGTCATTTATTGAATTAGAATGTTAAAGATGTTAGTCTTAAATGTATGAATAATATGTGATATTAAATGAAGTTAAGAGGGTTTTTTATGTGAAACCTTAAATCTAATGGTAAGGTTTTTAATGTTGAAGTCGGAAGCCGTAATGGTATCCTTCAAAGTAAAGGAATGATGGACTCAATGTTAATTGACATGAACAACATCATATTAATTCGTAGGAAAGTCATTATAATCTATTTATTGCCATTGGAAGGTAGCCTTAAGAGGACCTTATTGGTAGGGTAAATGTGATATGGTTATGAACTTATTATGGAACCCACTTATGTGAACCTTAAGTGTGAATTACTCTATGATAATGAAGGCTAGAACCAAGTGAGTATGGTAAATGAAGTAGTAGTAGTTATGAATGAGACTAGATTACAAAGCATGCCCTTCATATTCCTTAACTATGTGCCTACATGGGATGTGTCTAAGTTCTACCATTGGCAAGTAGAACACCCTCATCAGAGTGGGTTAGAACTTCGGATTTCATGTCTTGCTACAATGGTCTATGTCATTTATTGCCTATTCTCATCATGTGGGTTACTTACTAGCATTAGAGAAGTTCTATGAAGCTTAGGTGGTGGTATGGGACGCTATGTAGAGATTGCACAATAGTCTTAGAAGGAGTTAGGTAGAGTCCTTAGGTCTTGTCCAAGACCATTACTTGAATGTCCTTTATCTATTGAATATCTTCTAAATGAACTAATGAATGATATGACTTAAATTAAGTAAGAAAGTATGTTAATGGAATAATATTTATGTAGAGTAGTTAAGGGTTGTCTACTTAATGTGTGAAGGGAACATAGGAATGGTCACATTGTATCTTACCTAGATGAGTCTTAAGAATGACTCTAGTTAGGGAAGATGTTGATTATGTGGAAAAGATCCAAACTTAGGAAGTCTTAAGGATTATTTAGGTAATATTGAATAGGTCAATCATGGACATTATCTTCTTGATCTACTTAAGTGATTCTTTTGATAGCCTTTGATGAGGAAATGTCATATTTTCTATGTGTTGATACTTTGATGTCTTGTAAATGTTTATGTAACTTATAAGAAGTGTTCTTGCGGGTCATTTAGTATGCTTAGAGAGGTTGTATGGGCGGTCTCTCTTTGTGTTGCTTATGTGGGTCGTAGGACAGATTTTAGTTAGAAGACTACATGTTAAGAAGTGTTAAGAAGGAAGGAGAATCACTTAACTGTAACAGTGAATTACTTCACTGTACAGTGAAAGTAGCTTACTCTAAAATGAGGTCGAAAATGTGAATAATTGGGTAAACGTTATCTTATGTGTTTCTAAGTTGTTAAATGTTGTTCTTATGATTATAATATGATTTTTAAATAAAAAAATGCATATTTCTAATAAATGTCTGTTTTCATGATTTTAATGCGTTGTGCCATACTTGATATATGTGGTTGTACTAATCCATGCTTTTATCTATCTCTATTGTTGTTGGTAGGGAGGAGGTTTGGGAAAGTGAAGACTTGAACCGTAGCATCATTCAAAAAAGTTTATGTATGTCCTCATTTGACTCGAGGTCATATATGTCTTGTATGTTTTTTATTATAAATATTGTAATAGACTAAGTTTTCTTTATTAGTATGGTGTATGAGCCGTGTCCCAAGTATTCTTTGTCTTAAGATTGATGAGACTGATACTTAGTATTTCCTATGACTTTATATGGAATATATTTTTAAAAACTATAATACGTTTTGTGAAGTTTTTTAATTTTGTACTACTTTCACTATGTTTATGAGATGAATGATATGTAAGGGCTTGTACGATACCTTTGAGAGGTCAAGTACGCCGGTTGCAATACATGATTGCCCCTAACTTCGAGGATGTGGTTTCGAGATGTGACATTCAAGACCATTATTTGAAGTCCCCTAATTATTTAGTTGTCTCTTAAATTGATTTAGTGAATAATGTTCACTTAGTAAAAGTAGGTTAAATAGAAAGGTTCTTATCTAGGGTAGCTTTGAGGATCACTTAGGTGCGCTTGAAGAGGGTGCATGATAGGTCTTACCAACAAAGTATAAATTCTTAATCTGGATAAACAGGGAGCGGATGCTTATCCTGGTTCCCTGCGTCTACATCATAATATGATGCATGCCAAAGGACATCAATACATCGAATGTACAAGTATGAGAGTTGGAATGCTAACATACATAGTCTTGGAAGTTATTATGGAAGATACACTTACATTGACACTTCTCAACTCATGAATAATAACTCAACTCAATATAAAGCAATAAAAACACCTGCGATATATTATAAAATATTATAAAATATCCAAAAACAATCATAGTTTGTTAAAGGTAAAACAATAATAAACATAACTTTACTTATATAAAAAATATTATATCTTTTGTGGGAGATTCTCTAATCGATAACAATCACTATGAACTTGAGTAATGGTACAACATTTTTCCTCTTATTGCCAATGACTTTCCTACACCTTGCAATCGGGATAGAACCTGTAGAACTAATTGAATCCACTAGTCTATGCTAAAAAACACTAAGGGATCATCTAAAAAGCATGACCCTTTTTCATCCCATGATGGGTACATAGTTTATGGGGGCTTGAGTTAATATGAACCTTCGTACCCATATCGGTGCTCTATACTACTCCCAAAATGTACTTAGCTCATATGTTTTTAAAATAACTTCTTCTATGGTTTGATATAATTACTCAAACGAAGCTTAAAATCTTTTTAGGAATCAATGTTTTATTTTGCTGTTCAAAACTCTTTTGGAAATCTCAATTTCCTCTTATCTTAAATGTGAAAACATTTAATCTTGGGAATACTTAGATCCCATATATAATTTTAAAAAAACTAAACATTGTTCTTGCTCTTTACCCAACTTCAAAACTTAAGTATAAAACAAAGTTGAAACGTTTGTAAGACTTCTGAAAACTTGAAATGAACTTCTCTTACTTGACTCTTGACTTCTCTTACATAACTCTTAACTGCTCCTCAAATTGAATTATGGATTCAAGGATTATAATTTTTGTTTGGAATGATCTCATGATGTTTAGGAATGATTGTAGATAGAAAAACAAGAGAAAAGTCACGAAATCACTGTCTTGGAATAAGTCAGCGACACAAAGATACTTTTAATAATTTACTACAAAATTTAATTGTTGAAACAGAGGAGTCAACGTCCTCTCCGTGATGTGGCGAGAAAATTTTCACGCTGAAGTAACACGTCCACGTCAACTTGTTCCTTGTCTAATTTTCTTCTTCTTCATTTTCCAGCCCCAATTTGCCTAAACTGGACTATTTTTTTCAATTTCATATTAGATTCCGATACCCAAGAGATGTTCTCAAGAACTGTCACATCTGGGTTTACCCAGTAGACGTAACCGGCGTCGTCGTCCTTTTTAAGGACTAAGACTATCCTCTTAGTCTCATGTCGTTACATTCATAGGTTGAAAAATGCGGAAAAAATTAAAACTTTCATCACATCTACTTAGAGGTTTACATAGACCTCTACATACACATAACATATAGTCGTATCTAGTATACATAGAGCCTTCGTATACGAAGGTTACATATCCTTCTACTTTTATTGCTCATTCATATATATAACATATAAAGATAATCTGAAAGATTGTCTCATATCATACAATCTAAAATATTATCTCAATATGGGCATAGCCCTACATCAAATGTAAAGAAACCACATATAGGCTTATACAAGTCTTACACAATGAAAATGGAATAGACATAAAAGTCTTAGAAAAGAAAGAAACTTTGTAGGTAAGATATTAGCATGTGAGGACGTACCCACCTAGATGATAGAGAATATCCAAGCTTTCATCAAGTCGTCCCGAATGAGACTTCAACGATCCAAACCTAAAATGTTTGGCAAAAGGGAAGAAAATGGGGTTAGTACTCTACATGTACGAAGTATGAGACCATATGCACATATAAGAGCAAAACATGCTGAAAAGGGACCTTTAGTAATAATATGCCACTTTACCCTATTAAAAACCTCATGCATAATCAAGCAAGTCATACCAACGACCCAAACATGCTTACTAACACAACAAGTAATACATATCCCAACATACTTGAACCCATGATTGACTACAATCCTATCATCAAGGAATAACATCACAAGTATGAATAATAGTTAATCATATCATAATAAGCAAGACAACTACTCATCACATTTCTCAACCAAGTAGACTTAACAAGAAAACATACTCAATGTCTAACTTTAACAATATAAACCAACTACATGTATCAAGAGGATAATCATCATCATATATGGTAATTTACATTCTAGCATCAACCTTTTATCATCATATACATCATTATCATATACATACATAATATCAACTTCCTAAAGCTTCATTCAAGGTCAACTAGTACAAGGCATAAGTAGAGTCCCATACGCCTACCTAAGCTAAGTTAAACCTGTCAAGTCACCTTAGTTAATTTATACTTCATTACTTTATTTTAATATAGGAACATTTGCCTTAACCGACATAGACCACAAGAACTAAGTGTGGAATCGGTGTTGTAAAACTTTACACTGATGAAAGGTGGTCAATCGGCCAAAGTAGAACAAAATATATATTTGGCTTTCTTGGTGGATCCACTAGCTATTCTTACTATGGGGGCAACATAGTTCAAGAACTAAGAGATAGTACATTCCCTCTTGATACCACTTGGTAGTTTGGCCTCCTCCCACAAGAATCTATCGGATGAGTATTCCTCTTTAGGAAGTCAACATCTCATATAGAACTATAGGGCGAATCTTCCTCTCTGGAAAGTTATCACCTCCCTTTGTCAAGTTCACTCGCTGCTAAGCTAAGTCCCTTTATTGAAATGTCTTTAAGACTTTAATGATCAATCATCACTTAGTTTATGTCATAGGGTCTACCCCTTGTATAATCATCATCATCAATATGTCAATAAGAATTGCATGAGTATAGTCCTTTCATTACAATTCATATAAGTGAGGTTAACACATTAGCATTTCATAGCATATTAAGGCACATTGATAGTTATCACCATCTTTATATCACATACACCTTTATCAACCTCATAACATAGTCAAGACATTTCAATTCAACATCATACCACCCTATCATCCTAATATAAGGCATACTCCAATATAATATCATGACTTAGCCCCAATTAAGCACAATTAGAAGTAAACATAGAGATTCCAAGACTTACCAAGTCTCCTTCATGGTTCATCATTTAGGCCTTACCATAAAACCTCAATTCAAGCCAATTTATATGTTTAACATCATAATACAATAATCACCATGATAAAAACACTAGAAGAGTCACTGCACCATAATCCAATATCTATTCAATGCTTAAAACAAGATTACTTAGGCCAATTTCTATAACATAGATCACTTCTCAAAATTAGAATGAAAGTAAAAAATTCATTCTAATTTGTTAATGATTAGTGTATCAACATCATCTAATAGTGATTTAACCCATAATCAAGATAATTGAATCAATCAAAATCTAATTTACATCAAGATCAATCTAGGGTTAAGGTTTAAGGATCAAAATCTTCAGATTGAACCAAACAATCACAATTGATCATAATTAAGTAAAATTACATGTAAATATATCCATTACATCCTAAAGAAACCATAAAAAACTCAATTCAGAACAATAATTTTGTAATTGGATGAAACCCACATGAAAAGTCATCTTTTGTAATCCATTTTGAATCAACCCTTTGAGGAAAGAGTCTTAAAGGTAAATTAGATCCCATACCTTAAAGTTTGATGAAGATTTTATGGTGAATTCATACCTTTGAATCCCTCAAAACCTCCCCCTAGATTGTCTTTAATGGTGATTTCCAACAGAGAGAGAAAGAAGAGAGAAGGAAGATAATTTATTTTATGAATTGTAATTAGAGTAATAGGGGTTGGGGTCTTTATATGGGAGTTAAATTAGTTAATTAGTCTTTCCTTAATCCCTAACTAACAACTAAAACTTAATTAATTTAACGACTTAACATTAAAAGGTGTCGCAAAGTAAGGACGCTCACAGACGGAACCCCGTCAATGAGCCGTCTGAGTCGACGAACTGTCCCCCCTCCGTCTTGAACATCTGTAGGCAAGTTCATAGACTTTTGCAGGCGAAGGATTCATCAAATTGACTAAGTGGTGGACGACAGTGGCATCGACACCTCGTCGATCCACGCATGGGTCGTCCCTTGTCCAGTCAATGCACATTGTCTCAACCTGCAGAGGTCCTCCTCAAGAGCCCTTGGTTGGTCCTTGGGGAGTCATATCCAGATGTTTAGACCATGAAACAACTTAAACACTTACTATATACCCTTTCACCATTTTTTGTAAATTTCCAACTCCTAAAAGCTAGTCAAATAAGCTAAGGCACTCTAGTACCACTTTGAACAAACTTTCGAACGTCATGGACGTTCTTAGACATTTGGTTCTTAAACTTCTTAAATGACCTATATTCATTAGAATGATCTTAAATACTGTAATTAGACCTCATGTCACCTATGTTAGGCTCAAAGTCTCATCTCGTATTTTCAAGGTGTCAAAAGAACCTAACTCAAAACAACTCTAAAACTCAACGCAAAGATCTCAGAAATTCTTCAATTCAAGAACGATATTCAAATTCAAGAATACATAGTAAGAACATCCACTTTCAAACTCTTTAGGATGAATTTTACTGAATTAAACATGTTTTGTGCGGGAATGAACCCAATTATGTGAAAGACTAACAAACCTTGTAGGATCAATTCTTTGACGAATCCACAACCAAAATCGATTGTTCTTGGCAAATTTTATGTTTCCTCTCCTCCTTTCTCTTTCGTTGTTTTCCCACAATCCCTAACTCTATTATTCTAAGGCTTGAACTGAACTCACTCAATTTTAACCCTTATTATTTTACCAAATCAGATTTAATTTGTTGGGTAAGAAAAAGACTAGACTACCCTTCAATAGTCCGTATTGGACATTTCCTTTATCCAACAACCCAACTTCCAAAGGGAATAACTTTCTCGTATGAACTCGAAATTGCACAAACTTTGCGGAGTTAGAAAGATCATTCCAAGAGATTCACATCCATATCTAGAACTACACCTAACTTAATTATCGTTTGAAGTTGACCAAAAACTCACTTTAACTTACTTAAAAATATCCACATATCCCCATACTTTCCAAAAGTAACCATTTTCAGATTTTTTACAAACTTCCTTCTAATTCATTCTAGTTTTACAAGAAGCTGCCAAAGACAACCCCATTAATGACCCAATCAACTCCCCTTTGACCAATTGTCGCCCCATCTAAAGGGGGCGTGGCTCCACATTATGTTTTGGGAGCGTATCCCCCAAATTAGGGAGTCTGTAACCAAAATGATGGAGCAACAAGAAGAACCTTCATACAGTTGATGCCCCTTAAATGGTTGCCGTTAATGGCACCTGTAATTTTTTTTGCAGGGTATCTGCTAGCCTAGGGGTGAATCGGTAAATTCAGCCCACGTTCTAATTAAATGATATACGATTATTTTAGGTGTTTTGATGTATTTTAATTTAGTTTAAACACTTAGACCTATAATTACACTTAACTTTTCAAATAGAAACCCCTATTCCATATAAAGTTCTCGCAAGACTCTAAGGGAGCTTGAATCCAAATTGGAGCTAGGATTTGCAGATTTCCGTTGATCTCTTCATCAATTTTCATGGGATTTCTACTAATAAGGTATGTTGATTTCATACTTGATATCTTCATCAATTTTTGTGGGTTTTCTACTAATAAGGTATGTTGATTTCATACTTGGTTCTTCTATCATTAAAGGAGCCAATACAAAGGCTTTTTAAAGGATTTCAAAATCCTAAAATTCTTATTTCAAATTATAAGCATGGGTTCTTTCATAAAAAGGTTTTAATGAATAAATTATGACGTTTTCAATGTTAATTGACGATTTGATGATAAAAACTACATGGACCCATGAGCATCCCAATTCTCTAATTTTGGATTATGAAGTGGGTTTAATGAATTGTATATTATTAGAATTGTGTTTATACTGTGTTGTGGTATGATTATCTACTTCTATCCATGCCTAATTAAAATGAATTGTTGGAGAATTGAGAAAAGGTGATCATGGCTTGGATGAAGGGTTAGTTGACCTATATTATTCTTGTTCTTATTGAATTAATCTTTTGTGGTATGGTACACTTATGGTGGCAGTGTTAGTTAATGTATATGAATATGTATATGTGAATCGTGATAATGGACTTGAATTCATTGAATGTGAAGTAAAATGATGTTATGAAGTATATGCATAGAGATGTCTTATGAATGTGTATCTTGAAGATAGTATGACTAATTGAAGTACCATATGAATGTGAAGAATGATTGTGTGTTAATTATTATGAATCTAGTATGCTCATGTTTAGAAGGCAATGTTAGGGATGATGGTGGTTATGTGAAAGGCTTTCTCAAATATATATACACATATAATGAATGAAACTAACGAACATGTAATGAATAAGTCTATTGAAAGGTTTTCTCGGTAGAACTCTAACAAACGAATGGGGGATTTCGAGGTGTAGTACTTAGTAATAATCGTTTAACCTATAGCAAATGAATGTAATGAAAGTCTAAAACTCCGTGGGGATTAATGCTTAGGGCCGAGAGGATTTGACAAAGGGGTGGATACTGTTCGTGAGTAGAGATGTAGATCAAAAAGTAACCTCTTGAGATAGGTAGTCTTCGTTAGTTGAGAAGTAATAATTGGAAGCACTATCCTTATCCCTTAACTATGTGCCCACATACGACTAGCTAGTGGTGTTCCACATAAAGGCTAAAAGAATCACCCTATCTTAGGCAAGTGGGGATCCCTCATCCGGTAGGGGTTAATACCGAGATTTCATGTTAATCTCTCATGGTCTATGTCGGTTAAAGCATACCCCTATAAATGAATGTAATGAACAAGGTCTTCCTAAGGGTGTAACACTTAGGGTAGGTGGTTGAATGGGACGCCATCTATGCGTTGCACAAGTAGGCATTTGGAGGGAGTCTTTAGTGTGTCCTTATAATGTTAATGAATGAATAAGTTACTCTATGATGTCAATGAAGTAAGTTGACTTAATGTCTAATTTTAATGAAACATGTCTGTATTATGGGTTGTCACGACCGGGGAGCACCCCCTAGAAGTAACATGTCATACTTGACCTCTTGAAGGTTTTATGCAAGCCCATATTTATCATTCATAGCATTCTCATAGGTTAATTTAGCGGAAAACTTAAAATTTTTATAGCACATCAAATGCTCGAACATCACTTCCAATACATATAAAAATATCATATTTACATAGTTAAACCCTCTAGTCTCTTTTTGCCATCCTAGACTCAACATAATTAGATTATAATAGGGACACGACCCTTTCAACATAAAACATAAGTAACACTATTACACAACTTTATAGTAAGACATTACTTGGGAAATCCTTGGAATTAAGGATTCCTTTCCTTGAGCTTGGGAATCACATATAAAGCTTCTCAACACTAAAGACATCCTTTAAGCATCTATAACCTCACTTTGTGTACGAAGGTAGAGAACAATGGAGTTAGGTACAAGAATGCACTAAGTATGACAAACATGCATTAAAAGGGACATTTTACTTGAAACCATGCATCATGCCTTTTTGTTAAAACTTCATAAAATTTGATACATTAAACATGATACAATTCACATACTTAATTTGAGCATACACCATAGTCATAATATACATGTGCGCAAACCTTTCGCATAACACCTTTAGACCACACATATTCATACTTCATTTCATTCATGCATAAGAGTGTAGGTGTAACTATATGATCGATCCTTTCATATAAACACATATAGAGACTATGCACATTCATACTTCACATATATTACATATTCATAACATGCTCATGCATTCATATTCTTGTAAATAAATCACCAACCTAGGGACTATCATATCAAGGCACACATGTGCAATGCATAGACAAGGTCTCATACCCTTGCCCATACTAGTACACCTATCAATTAATCCTTGTTAAGGGATACATAACATACTTCATAGACATATACTTTACATGCATAGTAGTAGATATTAGTACATATGAGAATACCCTTTCGTTAGGCACCACCTATACTACTTTGTAAACATACATTGAGAGTGAACTTGTGTACTTTGGTCAACATGATCACCTAATGGCTATTAGCAACACATTGAGGCAGCCACCCTCTTAGGACGACAATGCACATTCAAGCATAGACCACACAACACATAATAGCATAGGAGACAATATAACTTCAATACTTGCATTCAAGGCTTTTAACTATAGCTAATCACATATTCATGTAGGGGTATGTAGGCAAGGATTATTCATTATTATACTTCATCATTGGCAGCATATAGACCATACCTAACATAGACACCTACATACTCACAATATTGGTAATACAACTAGGGCAAAAACTAGAAAGGAGACTAGGCATGAGACTTCACATTGGGTGATTATCACCACCACACATGCACAATACAATTTCCTTGAAGGACACTATCACATCACATATATAATGACAATAAAGTAAAAACGACCACCATAAGTGGACCATACCACACAATGCTATACAATTCCAATTTACTAAGCATACTATAAGAAAGTAAAGAAGATAGACAATCTTAGAAATTTCTAAAACTTTGATCATAATTGATCAATACTCCTTTTTCATGAACAATACAATACTTCATTACCCTAGAATTAAGATCACATTATGTACATTTTATTATCAATCTATAGAGGATAGGAGAACATAAGTAACTCTTCAAACCTTGATTCCCATGAATAAATTTAAAATAATTCACCATCACATTACATCATAGGCAGTATCTAAAGTACAACAATAATATACAAAATAATGATTCAATTATCATAGAATCAAGGCCAAATCATATACACAACTTCATCAAGTATAGAAGATATAGGAGTATAGGTCAACCTTACCAAACTTCCAAGAATTTATCATAATTTATAACTCATCAATGATTTACAATCAAATTGAATACAAAACAATATTAACAAACAATTTAATATGCTAGAATCATAATTCATTTAACATATAATCAAAAGCATAATGCCCACATATAGGCTAAATCGAGATTTTGGACGGGAACATGGGTTCGTCATGCAATTGAATTGAAATTAACTTTACATTTAATACATTATCATCAATTAATTATGAGAAATATTTTGAAAACTTTTTGAGAAAGAACCCATGGCCAATTGAAACATAAAGAGTTTGATCATGATTTCTCTTTGAAAACATTAAAAGGAACTCTCTAAATGAAAGGTTATCTAGAGATGAAGGATCACCATACATCATTGTAGGACAAAACCACCAAAAATTGATGAAAAAAGATTGAGAATCCATCACCATGGTTGTTCTTGAGCTTCATCTCCAATGGAGATTTCTATAGAGGATATTTTGGTAGAGGAAAGTGTAATTTTTGAATCATGGATTAGGAATGGGATTTTCGCATTTTGAACCAACTTAATACACCCAAAAATAATGAAATTAAAATCCTAGGGTCAGTTTAGGACGTGGGGTAAATTACCATTCACCCCTTCAATAAAACAGCGCGTAACCAGCTTGTTGCAGGCTGCATTGATTGACAGCCATCGACGCCCCTTAGTCCCAACAACGGTCCATAGGTGGCCACCGTCATTTGGGTCTGAGGCTTGTGTTTGGCTGAGCCTCCACCAGGATAAGTGTGGTACGATGCCTCTCTATTTACAGGGCGTCACCACACCTAGTGGTCGTCGATTGAGGGTCGTAAGTAGACACTGCCAAGGCAGTGTCTAAGCAGACATTGGGTCCTCCTTAAGGATGTTTTGCGGTTCCCTTGAGAAGTCGTACCTAGATGTTTACAACGTAATACACACATTTAAATGTTAGGGACCTTTAATTTCAGTTTCACCCAAAACAAAAACGTAAAACATGTCAAGACACACCAAGACACACATGCACGTCTCAAGGGCTAACTTCGAACGTCTTGGACGTTTCACTTCCAAATGACTTCAAATCAATTATACATGCTTTAAAACACTTATTTGACATTTTAAAAAACTTATAAGAAAATGTGAGTCTCTAGAAACCATAAATAATTTGGGGGTCTTACAATATCCCCCACTTAAGAATATTCATCCTCGAATGACAGTAGGACCACTTTAATCACAACAAGGACTTCAATGAATCATAGATCATCTCACAATATTAATAATTTCATCACAATGAAGTCAATACACCAAACTTACAAGGAACATAAATTCAAACGATTTATACTTAATGCAACACAAGCAAGAAAAACCTTTATTCACTCACTTTCTAAGTGTATCAAACACATAAACTCTTCTCATGTTCATAGGAGGAACATCCTTCTCCTAATCATAGCATGGTATATTTACATTTCAATTCGTTAAGAGTTAATTATGCAACCACATTAAGTCACACTTAGGTATATTCAACAACACTCACAAAGGTAATAAACACTCATACTTCAATGCACATAGACTTGAGTTAAGTAAAACAACAAGGATATTTATTAATTAGACCTAGTTCCATGAAGGTCATACTCAACCATACCATTCTTAGTTGTGTCCATGGAGGAATTCGCTTCTCCTCAACACACTTACATGCCTCATGAGTCCTTACAGTAGCAATGAACAAAGGTCAATTCAGTGTAAAAATGGAATTTCTCAACACTTAACCATAGCATGCTTAAAATTTCTTCCTACACACTACAAACATTAGAACATTAGGAAGTCATTTTATTAAATTTCAATGTCTAGCATAACACTAGCCCTCATAAGCTAGCATCAATTTGGGAAAAATTTCACAATTTATATGAACACACAAAGACACTAGCTAGACATGCCTTCAATTTCCAAGAGTGAGCCTACATGCATACTTCAAAAATCGTAAAATTAACATAATTTTCAAGAGACTCATCATTTTTTCAGTTTAAGGAGACAACTTTTTCATTAGTGGCTTAAAACACCACACATTATAAGTGACATGAACATGCTTCTTACATTAACTCATGAATGCACAAACAACATATCAAGATGCACAATCAACATGATAAACCCATAATTTGTTCAAAAATTCTTTTTCATGCAGTTTAGAACTTCCAAACATGCATAACATAGTGTCATTTAAGACATACTTAACATATGGAGACCATGAATCTCATACTTTCATGCAAGACTTCATCATGAACAAGATTTAGAAACTCTTCAGTTCAAGCTCAAGTAAGAATAGAAGGACAAGATAGAACTGTCAAAAAACTTACTACTCACATCACCATCCCCCACTTAGGGTAAACCCATTTAAGAGCAACTTGACTCAACTATCATCATTCCTATAGTCCTAACACCTAAAGGAAATCTATAACATTCAAGTTAGGTCATACTACCCAACCACATAAGGTCTCAACTATACAGTGAATACCAATGGTCATAAAACCATAGGGGAAAGGACAGAGGAGACTTAGACATAAGGTCTCTTTCTTTCCTTTTAATTCTAATGTAAGGTAACTTCTAGGTCATCTAAACCCATATCATCACCCTACAAAGGAAGCACACTACTTTCCCTTCTAGGATCAAGTCTATACAAAAGATTCCAATCTATGCAAGGCACCCTTGAGGTTCAAGCATGTAAACAAAGGGAAAAATTTGAACCATTACACATACATAAGGCAACATTTAACTATTAAACATGCATATATAGGAAACATGCATTTTTGGCCCTTTACCACACTTTCTAAAGAATTTCAAGTCTAAAACATATCATAGGACTATCATCATACAAAACCATATAGCAACACACCAATAAAAAAAGCAACTCATTTTAACCATAACAACTTCTAACATGCTTTAACCATATCATGACATACATTTCTCAACATAACGTGCCATTTTACATAGATATCATATATAGTCAGAAAGAACATCATATCAATATAAACTAAAGTTCACCATCTCACATACTAATCAAACCATAAAACCAAGATAAGCGTCAAGCTCACTTTTTCTCCCTAGAGCATAGAGATACCATCTCATCCAAGAAATCACATTTAAAAGACCACCGAACAAGAAAACATAAGATATTGACTTTATAGAGTAAAGTTCTGCGGCACGACATGAGAATAATTAGGAAAGGAAACTCTATCTTCCTATAGCCTCTCACTCATAGATGTTTCGCGACTCACCGGCAATGATCGAGACTCCAGTAGACGTGACAATATAAGTCTTTGGACCCTAAAACCACTTTTATAAACCTGATACTCTGATACCACGTTTGTCACGACTAGAGAGCACCCCCTAGTAGTAACATGACGTAATTGACCTCTTGGAGGTCTTATACAAGCCCATAGTTATCATTCATCGCACTCTCATAGGTAAATTTAATGGATATTTTAAAACTTTCATGCCACATCATATGCTCGAATATCACTCCCAATATATATATATAAAATATCATATTTACATAGTTAAACACTCTAGTCTATTTTCGCCATCCTAGACTCAACATCATTAGAGTATAATAAGGGCACGACCCTTTCAACATAAAATATAACGAAATTATTATACAACTTTATAGTAAGACATGACTTAGGAAATGCTTGGACTTAATGATTCTTTTCCTTGAGCTTGGACATGACGTATCAAGATCCTCACCATTAAAGATATCCTTTAAGCATCCATAACCTTCATTCACGATAGGGAGCACCCCCTAGAAGTAACATGGGGTACTTGACCTCTCGGAGGTCTTATACGCGCCCATAGTTATCATTCATCGCATTGTCATAGTAAATTTAGCATAAAATTTAGAACTTTTAATAGAACATCATATGCTAGAAATATCACTTCATATATACATAAAATATAAGTCATAAAACATATTTAGACTCTAAGTCTCTTTTTCCATCTTTGACTCAACATCATAGAATAGAATAGAGACACGATCATTCTCATCATAAAATAATATCAAATCTATTACATATAGTTTGAATGAAACATAATATAGGAAATACTTGAAATATAAGGACCCCTCTCTTGAACTTGGGGAAGCAATCCAAGCCCTTCACTTTAAGAGACATCCTCTAGTCACCATCACCTACACTTTGTGAAAAAAGATGAAGAAAAATGGTACAAATGGAAACCATGCAAAAAAATGCATTTAAAAAGGACATGTTATTTTGAAATAATGCAATATGCCCTTTTGAAAGAATCTTTAGAAACATTGGTACACTTACACAATTCAATTCACACACACTTCATACAGGCATATACACTATTCTTGTCAACCCACCGAGTCACATTTATTGCTTTTAACGAACATCAATCATGTTCATAACATTATCTTATTTTACATTCAACTCATTCACCCCTAAGTAACCCTTTAGTGATACTTGGTGTAATACATGAATAGTGTTCCAATCCACCATCCAAACTCAAGCATCACCCTAAGGCTACCATGGTTAACACTCACATAACCTTCTTTAACTTAAAACGTACATATTCATATAACATAACATAACAGGAGACTCAAGCTTCACATATGACCCAACAAACTTCATGAGCAACATATAAGACTTATTCAAAGACAACATACACATCAATACTACTAATAACATCATAACAAGGAAAATAATGCATACTTGGACATCATTTCATAAAGACATTATAAGACTTTATTCATAATTAATTCTAAGCCTACTAGTACAATGTACATGTGAAGCCCTATAAACCCACACATACTAAGTAGACTCATAAAAAGACCACAAGAATCATTTACATCATATAGAAACATGACAAGTATAGTCAACTACACACATGCCAAGTAAGACTTTCTTCATATAATAGCTAAGACCAACATCATGCACATAGAGTGATACCACTTCAAATATACACCATAGGACTCATACTATGTATATTACCATAAAAAGAGGTCAATAACATAATGTCATGCATATGAGTCATACACATATATACATAAAACATCTTTCTAGAACTCCATTCAAGAGCTACTTGTGAAATGAATAGGTAAAGTATCATACCCTCACCTACTCTAAATAACTTCCCTTAGGTCATCCTAGTCAGGGTCCATTACTTTAATTCATTATCCATTTTAATTTTGGGAAACTATAGCCTTATTGGACACTAAGACTACGGTTGCTACATGGAATTTGGTCTTGTAGAGCCTTAAACCAAGGGAAGGTGCTCTAATAAGCCAAAGTAGAACATTAACACATGCTAGCATAATAAGTAATATCACTTGCTTGATCTTATGGGGCAAGCATAATTTATTAAACTAGGATGTATATATGGAAACGTCACTCTATGCAATTTGGTCTATGAGGCTAACCACCACGTGAGGACTATGGTGACCTACATTCCTACAATGGGAAGGGACACCCTTTATCTTTAAGTCCACTCGGTGCTAAGATAAGTTCCCTTTATTGGAAATCCATTATTATCATTAATTTATAAAATGTAGGCTTAGGAGAGTTAACTCATCATATGCTTAGCTCATAGGTTATAATGAGATTTCATCAACCTAAGTCATGTGAGAAACCCTTTCACATGGTAATAACAAATCCAAACACCATTTAGTTTAGGGTACTCTTAGTAAAACCTTCCAAGCGCTTCTCTATTGACTAGATCATTATATATATGTGTGTGTTTACATATATGTCAGCAAACCTTTCACATAACACACTATGGCCATACATGTTCATACATTAATGCGTAAGTGTCTTTGTGAGAAACCATTTCATATAAAGACTTTAAGACACTATGAACATTCATACCATAATCATGCATTCATGTTCATGTACATAGAAAACCAAACCTAGGAACTATCCTATCAAGTGATACATGTGCAATACATAGACAAGGTCTCATACCCTTGCCCATACTAGTACACCTATCAAGTCATCCTAGTTAATGATACATCACATACTTCATAGATACATATGCTTTACGTGCATAGTAGCATACATTAGTGCATATGAGAATACCCTATCATTAGACACCATGAACCTATACTACTTGTAAACATGCATGAGGTGTAAGTGTGTGTGCATTGCTCAACATGATCATACAATGGCAATGGACACCACATTGAGGTATCCACCCTCTTAGACCACAATGCAATTAAAGTTCCCTACACCATAGACAACTCAGATATAGTTTACTAGGGACTATAGGAAACCTAACCAAATTACAACATCGGAGATACGACATCTTCGTTACTTGAATCTAAGACTCCTAATCATTCTCAAGACCACACATTCATGTAGAGGTTCAAAGGTACGGTTATGCTACAAAAAAGTAACCAATCATCAATAGACCTCAATAATGTCAAATGTATAAACCCCTAATCTTACCATCTTCGTTCACATATAGGAGGAATCACTAATATAACCTAGATCATGAACTAGCATTGGAGACTAGGCATAATACTTCACAATGTGTGATCATCAAAACCACACTTTCAAGATACAATTGCCTTCAAGGCCATGATCACATCGAATATAGAATGACAATAAGGTAAACACCTCCAACATAAGTGGACTATACCACACAATGCCATACAAGGCCAAACATCTAGCAATTCTATACAAAAGTAGGAGAATAGGGCTAAATTGCAATTCCTCCAAGCTTTGAACATCATTGAGCAATTACCATAATTCAACATCAATATATATAAGAAAATTATCTAAATAAATGATTAAATAAATGAAATCGTACTGCAAACATCATGGTTTCAAGATCACATTAGGTACACTACTTCATCAAGTCTATAAAAAGTAGAGGGATATAGATCAATTTACCCAATCCATAAACATTGATCATTATTGATCACTCATCAAAAATTATTATTAAATACACATGAATAACAGTAGTAGTAGGCAATTTAACATAATCTAAACATATTTTAATCAATGTAAAGTAAAAATCACAAGACCCACATTATAGATCAGTTTGAGAAATGAGGGAGATCATAGTTTTTTCATGGAGTTGAATTGAAATTCATATTAAAATTATTAATATAATAATCATAAGTTCAGCATTATAATTTTTTTGAAACTAAATTGACAATGAGGCCATGGCTAGATTGAAAGATAACAATGTTGATCATGAATTCTCTTTGAAACATTTTTGAAGGAACTCTTTAGATGAATGGAGAACTATGGATGAAGGATTACCATAACTTTATACACAAATACCTTGACAAATTGTAGAATAAACCATAAAAATAATCCCCTATCTTGAACATTGAGTTTTCCCCCCCAATTGAGGTTTGAGAGAATTTGGAAGAGAAGAGAGATTTGGGATTTTGATTTCTTAATGGGTAATGGGGTTTTATGTTGGTAAAGGGGTTAAATAATTAAAAAAAAATTGTTTATAACCGTCTCATAAAGTTATCAAAACACCCCCATACTTATTGAGACCCCTAGCTTGAACCTTGAGTTTTCCCCCAAATGGATGTTTGAGCGAATTTGGAAGAGAAGAGAGATTTGGGATTTTGATTTCATAATGGGTGTTGGGTTTTTGGCTTGGTAAAAGGGTTAAATAAGTCTAAAAAATAGTTTATAACCGTCTCCTCAATCTAACAAAACACCCCCATAATTATTGAGACTTTTATACATGTCAAAATTTACTTTAAAATGACGCAACCATATCTGGAAAGTGGTTGTGCGTCGCGGAGGCAACCTCTAATTTTTTTGACCTAAAATAATTTTTGAGGAAGTAATCCTTTTGTAGGGTGCGCATCGCACATGCACACTCATTTTTAGACGTGCGACGCCAGGATGGTCCCCAATCTTGTTGTTGCATGCTTCCTTGAGCATCCTCTTTGTCCAATGTTTGGGTCCTCCATGGGGACCCTTAGGGTGTTCCTCGGGGAGTCGTACCCAAATATTTTGACCCTTAACATGTATATTATGATTCTAGGATCATTCCTACTGTTTTTGGACTACAGACAACATGTACAAACAAGGCAAACATACAAGGACACGCTAGCACGTCTGAAGACCAACTTTCAAATGTCTTGGATGTTCTTGGACGCTTGACCTCCAAATGACTTCAAACCAAGTATACATACTGTATAACGCTTAATGAAAATATTTTTAACAACTTTAGATACCTTAATTCATTTTCGGGGTCTTACACTACCTTTGTGTAAAAGGTAGAGGACAATGGAGTTAGTACAAGAATGGACAACCATGCAAAAACATGCATTAAAAGAGACATTTTACTTGAAACCATGCATCATGAAGTTATGTGAAAACTTCATAAAATTTTATACATTAAGTACTATACAATTTACATAATTAATTTAAGTATATACCATAGTCATAATATCAAATAAAATTACACAGAGCATTTTAGTGACATTTGGAATCATATTACAATAACCTCCTTGCAGTTTACAGTAAGTACATCTCCTTTACAGTAAGTTCATTTTATAGTGAGATTTACTTATTTTAACTTCTTAAATTTATAATGTAAACCTCTAGTTATACTTGGTGCAATGTACCACCTCGTGTCCACAAAGTACTCATACATATAACCTTCCTAATTAAACACATTCATTCATGGAAGTATATGTTAGACTCCCAAAATGAATTAAGGTGTCTAGATAATAACATGTTTGACTTAATTTTATTAGGTACTAAAACTACTTATAATATTTTGTAGAAGCATTGTGTAAAGTTTTAGGTGATTTGGAAGTCAAATGATAAGGGACGACCAAGGCGTTCGACGACTAGTGATCTATGTGCCTCATATGTCTATGCGTGCTTATATATTGTATTTCATGATCTTATTAAGTATTAAAATGAGTTATAATGATATTTATGAGTAGTATATGGAGTTTCGTGAAGTTTGGAGGCCAAACGTCCAAGAATGTCTAAGACGTTTGAAAGTTAGCCGTTGAGACGTTCAAGAATGTCTTGATGGGGCCTAGCATGTTTAGACGTGTTCTATGTGTGAATGAAACTTCCATGGAATTTCCTTGAATTCTCAATGTGCATATTTATGTTGGAAACATTGCGAGACCCACAAGAAGGACCGAAGGGCTGTCGAGATACTGCCTTCGCAGTGTCAATCGACGGGCTCAATGCATGTCCCGTTGGTTGACTGACGCCTCAACGATGGGGAGGCATCGATGGTCAATTATCCTGGGGAATATTGAACACATTAAAGCCTCAGACCCAATGTATAGAGGGCATAGAACGGACAGTCTATGGACCAACGCCTAGTAGATTGGGTCCGTCGATACACGTTGGTGCAACTGCTGCCTGCGCACTGCCCACTTAAGGATTGAATGGGAAATTCACCCCACGTATTAAACTACACCTAATAGTTTTATTTAATTATTTTTGGGTGCGCTTAAGGGATCAAACACGTGAACAACTCATTCCCAATCCCTTCTACACAAAATAGAGTTTCCCTCCAAAAATATTCTCCCTAGAAACCTCCATTGTTGTTAAAACTCAAGAACATTCGAGCTTGGACTCCTATGGATAAATTATCAACTTTTAAAGGTTTTCATGAATATAAAGGTATGTTTATCCTTTATCGCTAAGTAACCTTGCACTTGGAGAGTTAATGTCAATGTTTTTCAAAGAAATCTCACGATCAAATTTCTACTTTCTTTAATCTAGCCATGGGTTCTTTCTAAAAAACGCTTTTAATGGATAAATCATGATTAATTGATTTTAATGTATTGGTTTTAACATTATTTTAATCCAATCGCATTATGAACCCATGTCCCTTCCCAAAATCGATTAAGCGTTGCATGGGCTTTGTGATCATGGCTTGTTAATGGTTAAAGTGCAATTCTCTTACATTGAATTATCTATATCTACTGTTAATTACGTGAATTGATGATTATTTGATGATGAAGCATCCATTTGGATCATTGTATGAAGAATTGAATATGACTAACTTATATTCCTATAAGTTCACTGTAACCTTGCCTCTATTAAGCATGAATGTGGAATTCAATTGCGTAGGATTTGCTGTATATACTACCTTACTTGGATGTTATTTATGAATTGTAAATAAGTGATTCATGTGAATCAAGGTCGATTAGCCTATGATTCTTCTATCTTCCATTGATTTCTAAAGTAGCGTGTTTACTGTGATCTAGAGGTTATGGCAATTGTAGTAGGATTTCTTTTAGGTTATGTTGTCCTTAACTACTGCATTAATTAATGATATTAATAAATTGTGGGTATGAAATATTGATGATCAAAGAAAAGGAGTCTTGGAATGAATTGACTTAGGTTCTTCTAGCCTACAATTTGAATGTTGTAATGAACATTATCTGATCTTAATTCTAGGGTAGATAAAGCATGAGTTAGACTTGATTATTAAGTTTTTAGCTACTGCTCTAGCTTGATGTTATTGATGAAATATGACCTATAATCCATGTAAGTGAAATTGGTTAATAGTCTATGTCCTTCTACATTCTAGCATGTTAATGATGTGTTGTACTTGTTTCTAGCATGACCTTATAGTAACTTATGCACGACTTCTTATATAATTATTATGTTTTATATATGGACCTATACTTGAATTATTGACGAAATACTAGTAATGGTAAATGATGTCCAAAGGCTAAAGGATTGGTAAGAATTACTCTACTCTTCTACTTCTCTAGTTCTTTATAGTAATGTTGATGAATCCTTGTATGACATTGTGTGGTATGTCCACTTATGGTGGCAGTGTTTACTTTGTTGTCAGTATATATGTGTTGACCATGTCGTTGAAGGCAAATTGATGAATATATGAATGAGTGGTTATGATGATCACCTTATCTGTAGCTTGTGCCTAATCTTCTACTTCAGTTGTGAATCTAGGTTATGTACTATTGTTATGAGTGTGTAAATGTTTATTTTAAGATCATATGCAGGCGCTTCCATATGAATTATTAAGGATGTATGACCCCTACCCATGTACCCCTCTGTGAATGTGTGAATAGATAATGTTAGGAGTCTTGAATATATTATGAAAATTGTCTTGCCTCCCATGTTAAATGATGTTGTGTGGTCTATAATTTGTTGTGCATTATGGTCTTAAGAGGGTGGCTGACACAAGATGGTATGGATAACCATTATGTGATCATGTTAACCAATGTACACACACACTCACATATTATGCATTCTTACAAGTAGTACAGGTCATCGTGTCTAAATGAAAGATCGTTCTCATATTCACTAATGTCTACTACTATGCATGTTAAGATGATGTCTATGAAAGTATAATATGTGTTTCATTAATTAGTATTACTTGATAGGTGTACTAGTGTGGGAAAGGGTATGTTACCTTGCTTATGCATTGCACATGCATGCCTTGATAGGATAGTTTGTTTTTGGTTTCTCTGTGCATGAATATGAATGTATGAACATGTGTGACCTTATTGTGTTATGTGAAAGGTTTGATCACATATATGTATACACACACATGAAGAATGATCTAATCAATAGAATAGCCTTGAAAGGTGTATTTAGATGTATCCTAAACTAGATAGTGCTAATGATCTATGTTATTTCCTTGTGAAAGGGTTTCTCACATGATTTAGGTTGATGAACTCTCATATATAACCTATGATCTAAGAATATGGGGAGTCAATCTCCTAATCTATATTTTATAAGGTAATGTAATAATGAATTTTAAATAAAGGGAACCTAGCTTAGCACCGAGTGAACTTGAATATGAGGGTGTGTCCCTATCCAATGTGAGAAGGAAGGTATAAATCTCATGAGGTGGATAACCACAATGCCTCAATAGGCCTAAATACGGTTTCCATAAGTGAAAAACCATAATGCCTCATCTTGGCATAAGGAGGGTTTTCACATGTACCTCCAAGTTCCATAACTATGCTTGCCACATAGGATCTAGCGAGTGAATTTAATGCTAGCATGTGTTAATCTTGGCTAGGTAAGAACACCTTCCATTGCTGTACGGCTCTACAACATGAAATTCCATGTTTAGCACCCATGGTCTTAGTGTCGGTTAAGGCTATAGATTCCCTAAAGCAAAATGGATAATGGAAGTAAATGACTAAGACCCTAACTAGGATGACTTAAGGGAGGTTACTTAGGATAGGGGGAAGTAGTGAACCCATATAGACATTTCACAAGTAGCTACTTAGGAAGTTCTATGTAGGTGTTGTAAGGTGTATGATTATGTTTATGTCCATGTACATGACTTTGTAGTATTGGTCTACTTGTTGTGATTAAATGCATGGTATGAGCCTATATGAACTTGTCTTGATATATGCACATAATGTTGGTCTTAATTACTATATGATGAAGGTCTTGCCTAGCTTGGATGAAGTTACCTTTACTTGTTATGTTTATGTATGAAGTGTTAAAATTTATGGTCTCATGAAGATTTTACTAAGCATGTGTGAGGTTATGGGGCTTCACATGTACATTTCACTACTAGGATAAGATTCGGGTCATGAACTAGGTCTTATAATGATGTACATGAAAAGAAGTAAACATATGTGTAAATTGGTATAGCTTACTTAAAAGACAATAGAGCCTTGACTTAAATGTGTCTTTGAAAATTATGCTTATATGAGGGTAGGTGATGACCTGTGTAGGTTATATGTATGCTATCTTTGTGTCCTAAGGTGATTTATTGCACCAAGTATTACTAGAGGGTTACTTGGAATGTTAGTGAATAAAACAATGGATAGCTCACTGTAAAGTAAAAGAGCTCACTGTAAAGTGACCTCAAAAATGACTTAAATTTTATATGTGATTTTTTATGATGTTTGGCCTTTGAATATGCCTATATGAAGTATGTGAATGCTATAAATCTATTTGATAAAGGTTTTATGAAGATTTACTAAAAAAGGCATAGAGTATGTTCTCAAGAAAAATATCCCTTTTTCGTTCATGTTTTTGCATGGTTGCCATACTTAAAGCATTCTTGTACTAACTCCATTACTGTTTAATTTTTACAAAAAATTTTAGTTTATGGATGGTTAAAGGATATCTATAGGATTGAGGATCTTGATATGTGAATCCCAAGCTCAAGGAAAGAGGTCCTTAAGTTCACAGGATTCCTTACTTATGTTTACTGTAAAGTTTTATAAGTTGTATACTTATGTATTATGTTTTATGGGTCGTGTCCCTAATGTACTCTAGTGTTGTTGAGTATAAGATGGAAAAGAGAATTAGAGTCTATATATGTAATATGATTTTTTATATATATTTGAATGATGTTTCTAGAAGATGAAGTGCGATGAAAAATTTGAAATTTTCCGCTAAATTTACTATGATAATGCAATGAATGATAACTATGGGTTTGTATAAGGCCTCAGAGAGTTCAAGTACGCCATGTTACTTCTAGGGGTGCTCCCTGGATATGACCATATACTACATCATAGGCATATTTAATTCAAGACCCTAATGACATTACAGTAAGCCACATTCAACTAACACATATACTAACTTCACTTCCATAGACCATTGGAAGACCTTACTCATAACCCAATCTAAGTCTACTAGTGAAATTTACATGTGAAGACCCATAATGTCACATACGGGGAGCTCCCCCAAGAAGTAACCGACGTCGTCCTCCTCTTTGAAGACTAAAACTAGCATCTTAGCTTACATCATTACATTCTTAGGTTAAAAATATGGAAATATTTACAACTTTTCATAATTCTACAAGAAGGTTTACATTGACCTCTACATACACATAATATTTATATCGAGTATATATAGACCTGTCGTATAGGAATATTACATGGTCTTCTACTTTTATTGCACATAGATATATAAAATATAACATTGTTTCAAATGGATGTCTTATCTCATAAACCATCTAAACACGAGTGCATCAATTAGGCATATCCCATACATCAAAGTAATACGACAACATATAGGATATACAATGTTTAGTATCCAAAGAAAAAAGGAAAGAACATAAGATTCTGAAAACGAAAAAACCTTCATAAGCTTGATAGTGGCACTACCCTCGTAAAGTTAGGACCTACCCAAGTTGGATGAGTGACAATTCCAAGTCTTCCTTCAAAGTTGTCTAAAAATCCCTTCAACGAGCGGAACCTAAAATGTTTGAGAAAAAGGGAGAAAATGGGGTTAGTACACCACTTGTATTAAGGATGAGACCATATGCACACATATAATGAAATCATGCTAAGAAAAGGTACATTTCATAAAGGTATGCAATATACTTTTAAAATCCTTATGCACATTCAATAAGACCATTCCAATAAATAATACATATTCATTAAGTCAAAAGCATGTACATCACAAGACCAACAATACTAAGTCTAGTAAAGTCAACATGCATATCACAAAATTGAACACATAGTTAAAGCAACTCTATCATCAAGTTATAATAGCAACATGCATGGATCAGAGTGCAGTTCAGCAGAATCAAAGGAGGACAATTACCCATGAACACTTCTTCAGTCAACTAGTGCAATGACCAATCAAAGCCCCATAACCTTACTCAATCATGTAAACCCAAAAAGAATCATGAACAACATCCAAATTCACATAGCATGGCATTTAAGAATACATATCATCATACCTTAGGATTAGAGACCAAACACATATGCATAAGTGAAACCAATCATTATATAGTATCATCCATGTGTAAGGTCATCATATGCATATTATTTACAATTATAAGCACATACATACATAAGAGCATCCTCCTAAGGTTTCCCTCAAGGCTAACAAGTGCAAGGCTTAGGTAGAGTCATGTACCCCTACCTAAGCTAAGTCTAACCTCTCAAGTCACCCAAGTTGGTTTGTACTTCATTACTTCATTTTAGTTTACGGAACACTTGACTTAAAAGTCATAAACTACAAGAGCTAAATGTGGAATCCGGTGTTGTAAAACCTTACACCTATGAAAGGTTGTCTACTTCTCAAAGTAAAACCAAACATGAATGTACCTTTCTAGGTTGATCCACTAGCTAGTCTTCCTATGGGGCCAACATAGTTCAAGAACTGAGAGATAGGTACAACCTCTCTACATTCCACTTGACAATTAGAGCCTCATCTCATGGGAATTTGTAAGATGAATATCCCTCATAGGGGAGTCAACAACTCATGTGGTACTACAGCCTAAATCTTCTTCTATGGAAAGTGAACACCTCCCATTGTCAAGTTCACTCGGTGCTTAGGTAGTCACTTTTAGAAATGTATTTAATACCTTTATTAGTCATCATATCTTAATGTATTTCATACGGTATATCCCTTGTATAATCATCATCATCATATCTCAATAACAATCGCATAACTATACTCCTTTATTTACAATCCATATATGTGAGGTTAGAACATTTACATAGTTACATCAAATTAAGGCACTTTGGTAAGTAATCACCATCCTTATAACATTTAAATCTTAGCCAACATCTCACAAAACCATTGTCAAGAAATTTAAATTCTACATCATACCAACCCTATAGATATTAATACAAGGTATACTTCAATACAATATCATCACTTAAACATAATTAACCATAATTGAAGTAAAGAGTTGAGATCACAAGACTTACCAAGTCTCGTTCATAATCCATCATCAATGTCTTAAAATCAACCCTTCAATCAACCCAATATGGGTTTAACATCATCATACAACAATAACCAACACGATAACAATGCTAATTGAATCATTACATCACAATCCATTACTAGTTCATAACTTATGATAAGAGACTTAGGTCAAATCCATAGTGTAGATCAAATACTCAAGAACTAGCATGATAGGTCTATAATTCATTTCAATATATTCATAATTGATATAATAACATTATCTAGTAGTGAGACTACAAGAAATTAGACCTCTAACAACCATTTCTTATCGAAAGGATGTGAATCCGGTCATTATACATGTACTTTTAGCGACTAGCACTTTTCTCGATCGGTAAAAGGTAATTTTTAGCTTAGAAAAATGAAAGAATAATATTAATCCTGTAAAAGTAATATATACCTTTATTAAAGCTAAATATACGCAACTAAGGCCAAAAATTTTCACTCAAATATACCCCAAACTCCCTGCCTCAAAAAATCAAAAAACCTTAGAAGCCATGATATCTCCCCAAAAATAAATAATGTCGTCTTATTTTTGTTCTTCATAAAATTACATAACCTTTTCATTGGAAGTGTGAATGAAATTTTAACCTAGTCTCAGATCTAATTAGTTGCACCATAGTGAGGATTAGAATAGTAAGTCTCATGTTGGCGTTGAGATTGCAAGTGTTAGAGACAACCAAAGATTTTCTTGAATCACTTGTATTTTCATTTGATTTCATATATTTGTTACTAAAAGTATATTATTTTGCAGTAGATTTCGAGATCGCTCCTCTTCTAGATCCAGGTTAGCCATATCTTTTTTAGCTTACCATGTCAAAAATTATTTTTATCTTTGAGATTTGTGAGGTTAGATTCTTTTTCTTTTTCTTTTGAGAGATAAAATAGGATTGCTGTCTAAATTGAGATAATTTTGTTTCCTAATTTGGTAATCTGGATTTTATTTTGAAGAAATTATTGTGTCATTATCTTTCATTATGATTCCGTGATTTTTTTTTCCTTTTACTTAGGTTTGATGAACTTTAATCGATGGTCTTTTATAATTGACCTCTCTACCTCCCCAAGGTATAGGTAAGGTCTGCATACACTCTACCCTCCAAGGCCTCCACTTTGTGAGATTCCATTGTGTATGTTGTTGTTGATATATAATTATTTTAACTGCATTTGGATTAAAATTTGGTGGGTCCAAGTTTTACTTTTCCAAGATCCTGGTCTTGAGGGTTGCTTTTAATTGGGATCTTTAAATTTGTATTTTGTTTCCATTTTTTCATGGAGATTTAATCTTTACATGTTTTGGGCTTTAATCATTTATTTTGGCCCCTATATTATAATATTATGTATTTGGTGCATTTGTTAATATCTGTGCTTAAGCTCAATGAAATCAAACATATATTTTAAAATTATTGGACCAATGATATTGAGTTATAACTAAATTTTTTGATAACCAAACATGATATTTGTACTAGCTAATTTAAGATTATATAGATGTTCCTACTGGTTTGTTAAACATGTCTGATAAATACAACTTCTTTATTTTTATTCTTTTTAAAGACATATTCACCATGCACTGATGGAGTAATTTAGTTAAAATTACTATAGGAAAATATGTGCAAAAGAAAAGGAATATTACTTTTCTTATGATATAAGCGTATGAATTTGTGCAATAACAAAAATTATGAGAACTTTGTTGATGTTTGTCATGAATATGCTCCTCTTTTTCAACTTTGTTTGGTGATTGTATGAATGAATCTTAACTTCATCCAATCTTTTTATTCAATAACTTGCCTGAATCTTTGAAATATGTTTAACATCTTAGATATAAGGTTAACTTTTTATATTTTTAAATTATTTTATAGACTTGTTCGAGTTATGGTTATTGAACACTAGATTATGGATAAATAAAAATATGTATAACTATTATGATACAATATAAGGTTAAAAACATATCTATAATGAGTTATAGAAATATTTTATATTTGAAAAAATAAAAGAGGGAACAACGCTATTGTTTATGTGATATCCTTGAAGTGTGTAAGAAGGACCATACTCAGACACTCTTATGAAAATAGCGTTGACTTTGTTAAGAGCTTAAAATTCTCCTAAGTTCGCTTTTATATGTGCTTTTAATTTCTTTGTCAATCATCTTTTAGAAAATTACTTTGAGAGACAACTAACCATAATGTAAATATTTTATCATAAAATATTTTCACTTTCTAAAGTTTTTTGTGTGTATATGTATATGATAGGATTATACAGAAGGAAAGGTCGTCGTGTTTGTTGGAGTAGCTGGGCACATAGAATACTAATATACCAGTGTATATCATCTTAAAACATAACTAATAGGAGTGAGTTTGATTTTTTTTGAGTTTTTCCTATAACTCCCTAGGTTAGGTAATATAAATATTTTCTTGGTTTGATTTGTGTCTTCTAGATCTCTAGTATAACAATTTATAATTGTAGTGTCAGTATATGATTTATAGATAACGTATTGTAGTGCGATCACCCTATGTGACTTTAAAATTTGAGTAATTTAGAACAATTATATCATGTTAGAGTGTAATTTAGAGAAATATTTGCATGTTTTGATGTCCATTCTAAAGCATCTGATACAATGTTCTTGATTCTGAAAATTGTATCATTAATATTCTGCATTATGATCGTAATATTTAACTGATAAGAGTAAGCTCTATCCAGTTTTCTATTTGTCCTGTTTTTCTTAGACTAGGTAGTATTAAAAGTTTTTTTGGTTTGTGTTTTCCAAGGATCTAGTTTAGTTGTCTTGTAATTGTTATGAATAAAATGGAGATGTGAATCACGGTGTTACTATGTGATTTGTAGGTACTTTAGTGAAGTAAACTAGTGTAAGTCAGCATCTAAATCTATTAGTACATAAATTGTATAGAGATTTGTGATTAATTTTGTAGAAGAATTTTCTGATTAATGTTGACCGTTAATGTTAGGGTACTTTTTAACAGAATGGATCTCTATGATCCATATAATTTGATTGTTTACTAGTTTTGATTGATTCTCTTTTTATTATCAAAAAGGTTACTCTAAGAACATTGATTTAGGATGGATAAAGTTTTTAAGACAAAGATATGGATATTATTTTTCGATCAACTTTTAAATCATTATCACACTATTTGTTGTTGTCCTTGATCCCTTCCAATATACTTTTCACTATTTTCTTGTTACTTACTATACTTCCATTGCTGTCTCTTTGATCTTCAGTTGATCTGAGGGCCTTTGTGTATGAAATACATGTACTTTCTTTGTGTCTTGTTTTAATTAATACTCTGCTTTTACTTTCATTCACTCACATTACTAATAGTGTTTGTTTTTCTTTTTAGAGAAGGTAAAAGCATTGTAAGTTACAGTGATTTTGTGTAACTTTTTTATCACTTGCCGCTAAGATGTAGAGCTGAAATTAGTGTATATCTTTTTCTTGTTATAGTTTACATTTGTACAATATACAACAAAGATTGAAATTGACTATTTGGGATACTTCTTTGATAATCAACAATCAAGACTCTATATAAATTGATTATTTGTATAACTTTGTAATTCGTAATGTATAATGTATAATTGACTAAATGCATTTAGTAAGAGAAGTTATCATTTGTTTCTTACATGGAACATAATAGAACTGTAATGACACGATAATAAAATATTTATGTGGAAATTAGAAAAGGGACATTAGATAATTAGGTAAAGGATAATTCATTGCTACAAGAAACTAAAACGACCAGAATATGGTTGTTTATCACTAAAAGATCTTCACGACGGGGCTTTTAATGTCCGGTGACGAGTGAATTCTTTCTAGTCATTACACACTTTTAACGACCGGATTTAGCTTTTTAACGACCAAATTTCCTTTGTCTAAAGGTCATTTTTCATGTAGTGAATTCAACCAATAACCAAGTAAATTGAAAAAACATTACACAACTTATATCAAGATCATAATCTAGGATTAAGGGGAATAGGTCATCTTCAACAAACTAGAACAAATCATCAAGAAATAAAATAATTAAATTATAAAACATATTAATGTTATCATAATATATAAAAAATAAATCATAAACAAAACAATTCATAACCTCAGTTTTGTATTGGATGAAAACACACTTGAATGTCATATTTTAGAAATCAATTTGATGGAACCCTTTGAGGAAAGAAGTCTCAAAGGTGAAATGAATCTCACTCTTATTATTTTATGAAGATTGATGGATTAATTTGAACTTTTTAAGCCCTTGAACCCACCTCTAGATTTATCTTCAATGGGGTTTCTTTGGGAGAGAGAAAGAAGAGAGAATGAAGAGAGTTTTCTGTTTGGGAATTATGAGAGCTTAGGGTAGTATAATTAACTTAGGGTCCTTATATATTTTGTTAATTAACTTAATTAGACCTACCCTAACACCTAATTAACCTCATAAATAAGCAAACTAATTAAATGAATTAAATAAAAAATGCAGCAAAAACAATGGTCTAACAGACGAGACACGTCGATGCCCTGTTTGTCAATCGACGGGCCAAAGACCATCGTCATTTTTGGTTCATCGTTGGGTACAGATACTGTGAAAATCTCAACCTTGGCCAAATATTCTAAGTGTCCATATAAGGAGGCAATCAATGCCCCATCGATTGAAACACAATTCGTCGACCACACTCATTTGTGCACACTACCTTTTGGAAGCTTTTTGTTAAATCGCAAGAGTCCTCTTCAAGGGACCTTGGTTGGTCTTTGGGGATCCATGACAGGATGTTTAAGCTATGAAATAACTCTAGTAGGTGTTAGACACCCTTCAACAATTTTCATCATTTTCCAACTCCTAAAACTTAGTCAAATAGGCTAAGGCACGCTAGCACCTCATTGAACTAATTTTTGGACGTCATGGACGTTCTTTCACGTTTTGATTCCAAAACTTCCTAAATTACCTAGATTCATTAAAATTAACCTTAAAACACTGTCTAAACCTCTTGACACTCATTTTAGGATCTAGAAAATGTCTAAGACTTTCGAAGTGTTACATTATCCCCCCCTAAGGAATATTCATCCCCGAATGACACTAAAATATGTTAAAGAAAGGAGTAGACTCAAGACTAGAAGCCCAACGAACAACAATAAATTGTAACATCATTGACAACATCAATCATATCATTTACAGAAGGCAATTCAAAACATCATTTACCACACATAAGGATCAACTGTAACAACCCTAAAAAAAGAATATGCTAAGTAATGTTTAGTGTGTCTAGAATGCCTACAATTAGACCTGGTTGACACGGATTGATGTGTGTTGAACCAGACCTCTAAACCCTTGCGAAATCCAAGACAACTAACTTAGGGAGTTATTTGATCTAGAAAAGGTTGGTCCATCCATATAGGTCTCCCGAATATGATAACTTACCTAGAGGAGTCTTTACCAGACTTAAAAAGGGGAAATCTTAAGTTTAAAGGGCCTAGTGTAAAATGGTCTTTTTCTAGGATAAGGGTAGTACCATAATTATCGTAAATATGTAATTAATTATTCAAGTAATATGGTGGATGGAAATTTGGGGTAGAAAGGGCCGAAATTGCCCATTGAGCAAAATCTTGCCCCACCCGGGTTCGAACCTAGGTGGGAGAAATTATTTAACTTTATTATTTATATTGGAGAATAAATTTAATTGATTAATATTTAAATGGTGATTTAAGAAAAATTAAAATCATATTAATTATTATTTATTAATTAAGTAATGGGGCGGTTCGGGTCGGGTCGGGTCGACCCGAAGGGACTCATTTGCGCGATGGGGACGTCACGGGTTCGATCCTCGACGAAAAAGAAGCCCAAGTGAATTAAAATGGGTTTAAAACCTATTTTTTTTTGTAATGGAAATAAGGGCCTTTCACGTCTGATTTAAATAAATTATTTTTTTACAATTTAACAAAACCTTATTTTGACTAAGTCTAAAACTACAATCCTAATCCTAAGGAACCACTCAATTCTAACATTTATCCTCTCAATTTCACGATCAACTCTCTCACTTTTGTGTTCTATATGGTAACAAAATATAAGAACAGAAAACACAACCAAAATTTCTACATACTTGAAGAGCTTACACGTCGAAAACATAGACAAAAAGCTAACCTGAAATGTAAAGCAAAAAGAAGGGTTTTCCGTTGAGTTTTGTGTTGAAGTTTCGAGATTTGGACTTGAATTTTGAGAGGGTTTTGGAAAGAAGGTCGTGTGTTGAACAACACTAAAGTCAGGTATGGGGTTATCTCCTGGACTCTTCTATCCAAGAGAATTTCCTTTCCACGAATTCAACGAATTTTTAAACTAGGGTTGTTCCCGTTCTTGTCGAACTCCTTGTCCCTAGTATCCTTATGATTTCAATCTAAAATAGTTTAGAGATCATGTTGTTGGTATGTTTTGTGGTAGTTTAATTATGTAGTGTGATTTTCGTGATAATGTGTTCATTATTATGTGTTTGGAATTGTAAGCATGTTAATTTATGCAAACCAAATGTATGTGAAAAGGGATGTTTGTGCAAATGTTTGTGTAAATCATTATGTGCAAAAGTGGTGTAATATTGCTGTATTTAATGGTAATTCTTGGATGAATTTAACCATAAAAAAATATGCTTAAATATGCACCAAATGATTCATGAAACGTCCTAAGATCTAATGTACAAATGACGATAACAAGGAGCCGAAAATAGTGAGCAAATATCTAGCATTTTGTAAGTTGGGTTCGGCCAAACAAAGTAGTATAAAATGCAGTGAAAAATGATTGTAAAATAAATGATTGCACTGAGGATTGAACCAAAGAAATCATTACATGAAAGCTACAAAAAAATCAACAAAATAATAATACAAAAATTGATTGGAGGAAACTAAATTTTAAGCTTGCTGGAAATTTTAGTCTCCGCCAACTTTTCCAAAAAAGACCTTCGTTTAATTTTTTTTAAAGAAAATAACAGGTCATTGGGTATTGAACCCATGACCTCACCAAATGCAAAATTTCATAAAAATTTCGTGAAAAAATTCAAGGAAAAATAGATGTGGTGGGTGGGGATTGAACTCAGAACCTCTTGAATGGATGAGAGAGTCAGGAGAAAAATAAAGGAGAAAATAAATGTAGAGAGTAGGGATTGAACCCACAACCTCTTAGCTAGTTGAGAAAGTTAAGAGATAAACTAAAAGAAAAATAATGTGCTTGTGGGGGATTGAACCCACAACCTCCTTAACTTAAACCAAAAAAGAGAGGAGAAACAACAAGGAAATATTATGGGGTTGATAGGGATCGGTCTAGGGTCCCCCAAATCTAAAAAATGCAATTATAAAATAAGATTGAGTGTTGTCCAAGGAATTTGAAATATGGTTCCCTTGCCCAATTCCGTATTGACACAAAAGTCATACGTAAGTAAATATTTAATAAATGCTGCCTCTGAAGATCAAAATCAATATCTTGCATATCTTCAAGATGCATAAGTCTTATACCACATAATCTTTGGTAAACATGAATCACTTAGTCAAACTATAAATGAATCCTGATGTCTTGTATGTGTGGACTCATAAGTGTAGCATACATTTTAAAGTAAGTGAGCCTAAGATGTATGTGATAAAATGATGTAACCCTAGAAGGGTTAAGTAAAAGTGTGAAACACACTAAATGGCGAAGTGCATTGGCATATGATGATATGAACATTCACTTATAGGGGTTAGTAATTATTAAAAGCAAATGTGTTAAACTTAATGAATGAGGTGACAATACGATAAGAGGATAATGTCAAAGATTAGAGCAATGTCAAATGCGCCTAAGTAAATGTTAAGAAAACGTAATGACCTATGAGAGCGTAAAGTTAATGAATAGACCAGTCTCTATGAACAATCTAATAAAAGTATTGAAGTTTATGCATACTTATACTAATGATGAGATGTGAAATAATCTAATGAGCTATGATGTCCTCATTGTAGAAGTCAGCTTCCATGATGTATGAGTTAAATGTAATGGAACTTTATACTGAACACCAATGGGCTAGCTATGAGCGGTGATGCCCTGATTCGGGAAGGGCAGAGGTTCACGTAACTCTCATGAGATGAGACTGTCCAGCCATGCCGGGTATGGGTCTCCTTGTTTATCCTAGTTTTTGAACCTATACTACCTATATAAGGATCTAGTAGGGTTCAACTCCCTATGTACGCTAGTATGTTTGTGTCACTTTTGTCGGTGATTCCACCTCTTTTCGGTGTGGTGCACACACTGGGATTTCATGATGCTCACATGATCTTTGTCAGTTAAGGTTAAAGTTCCCAATGAAAGAATGAGCTAGCCCTAACTAATGCACATAATGAAATGAACGACACCAAAGGTTTTAGGATAGGATAATCAAGAGGTGAGATAGACTAAAGTAATAACACTATGTTATTCTTGGTTATTGCACAAAGAACCCGGTAAGAGTCTTAAACTAGTATATGAAAGAATGAAAATAAGGTACGTATGAATGAATGAAGGAGACTATGTGTTCGTTAAACAAGTCTCCCTAGTTGAGGTCCCATATGTTGAGCCTTCATTTTGGGAAGTCTTAATGTCAAGTCCATGATTCCACGGGTCATAGAATATGAAGGAACGATATGAACTATGTGATATGATATGTGTAATATGTTATGTGTTGTTTGCAAAATGATATGTATAATGATGCATGTCACTATCATGGTATGACTTTCCTAATCCGAAATTCGCATGTCCACTGACTTAACTTTCCATAATTCATATGGTTAGGAATGAAATCTTCTTAATCATACACGTCCTTGGTGTGTTCTTCCATATACCCATACATAGTAAAAGTGTGTACTAACCCCATACAACTCTACATTTTAGGTACAGGCACAGGTGGACGTTAGAGATTACAGGTTGACGCTGAAGCTATCCGGACGTGGAGCATTCGTCCGGATTTTGTAGGATTTCATGCTTTCGTGGACGGTTGCCCAATATATTCTAGCTTAGATATAGGTTGATTTAGTGGAGTATGTTCCACTAGCGTTTCTTTCTCATCTTATTACAGACATTATATTGGTGCCATTTTGGCAAGTATACGCATAATGCATTATGAAACTACTTCTTTCATTTGATGATCTTAATATTAGATGGTTGATGTGAACGTTTATGGTTTTCAGTAGAATATCTTATATGAATGTTAGGTAACAAAAATTGCAAATTTTCCGCTAAAATTAACCTAGATAAAGTAACGATGACTTATGTAGGCTTGTTTGCGACCTCTAAGAGCTCAACGATACCGGTCTCGTCTGAGGTCTAGACTGCGATCATAACAAAGTTGGTATCAAAGAACTAGGTTAAATTCTGAGGATAATAAGTTCAAATCAATCATATTAACTAGTTTCTAAGTCATGGTAATGTTGACACCCAATTTTTGACCCGCGTCGGTATAAATTAATTATCGAGCTTTGTGAGTTTTCAAATTATTTAAGCTAATTAGTTTTATAAATCTTGCGAAAATTAAAATATATATATATATATATATATATATATATATATATATATATATATATATATAATATATATATATATATACATATATGTATATGTATATGTATATATATGTATATGTATATGTATATATGTATATCTTAAGTTTAGAAGGTATTCTATTAAACTAGTTTGCTTTAAATCACAACTATATTTTGAATCATTATTTTTACAATTTAAATAGTTATGTTACTAAATAAATAAGCTCGTTAATAAATTTACACCAAATTCATTTTCGTTTTAACTCGATTGGCTATTATTTAAATTGAATTCCCTTTACATTTTAACAATCCATTTCAATTTCAGCCCATCCCCCTCAAACCCAAATCAATTTCCCATGTCCAAATTTGAGGGCCCAAACGTTTTCTGTAACAGCCCACCCCATTTTAAACAAACATCCAATCTTCCAACCCATTACCAATTAATCTCCCAGGCCCAAGTCCCCTCCGACCCAATAAGAAACCCCTCAAACCCAACACCCGTTTTCCCTCCCCTTCCCTTCCTACAGCCCAATCCATTTCTCCTCAGCCCACACCTAAATACCCAACAATTCCCAGGCCCAAATCCCTCAACTTTCCACCCGACCCAACCCAATTCAAACCCAACATCCGACCCGGCCCCCCATCCCTTTCCTCCCTCTTCCTCTTCACATCAACCCAAAACAGACGCCATTCCCAGAACTGTACGAAAAACCCAGGAAACGAACAGCTCCCATAAACGGAAATTGCGTCCCTCCCTGTCGCGTCTCCCTCACGCTCTCTCCCTTTCTCTCCTCCTCTCCTCGCGTCTCCCCCACGCGAGCTTCCTCTCTCGATCTCTCCCCTACTCGTTTTTCCCTCCACCCACGCTATTCCCAAAACAGGAAAACGTCAGGAACCCAGAAAAACGCAGCAGAACAGACGCGACTTCCAGACCCAAAAACGCGACCTCTCTCCCTCACGCGTCCCTCTCTCCTCGCCAGTACGCCTTGTAGCAGGTCATTGCTTTTGGCTGTGGCAGACCTGCTCGTCCTTGCGACAACGAGATGAGGACACGTCGCTCGCAAGGACGATAGCCTCAATCCGAGCCGTCCAACGATGTCAAACCCAGCTGGGGAGGATTTCGAATTTTGAATTGAGAGGGAGAATTTCGATTTTGCCCCGATCCCTTTCCATTATTCCTCCGCCTTCCCTCTTCCGAAAACCCCTAAATCTTCTTCTATATAAACCCCACCCCTCTTCCGAAAAAGGGGTTGGCGATTCTGAGGTTAGAGATTTTTATCAAAAATTCGAAAAAAACAGAACTTAGGTTGGATTTGAGCGAGAAATTGGTTAGCAATCTTGGTTGGAAATTTTCAAAAAAAAAAAAAAAAAAGAAAAGACTTTGGCTATTCTGTTTGTCGGAGTTTTGATTTTTCAGAGTTCAATCTGTTTTCTCGGAGCATTTTAGTAAGAGCGAGATAACGTCGTAGTCGTCGTTCGTGTCACCTGTGGCGTGAAGTTATCGCTCCCTTTGCTCGTATCGTCCTGTTCGCTGCTCTAAAGAAGGTATACTTCCCTTCTCTTTTAGTCTCTTCATGGATGTCGAGTTGTGGTTTGTGCTGTAGTGAATGTGAGATATCGTACCTCGCTTGCTTGTTTGAATCTGGAACGCGCCCTGCGTTATGGTTCTGTTCTGCCGGATTGTTCGTTTTTGTTGTTTTCTGTTCTTTTTCTTCTCTACGAGTTCATCATGGCGTAGGTTGCTAAAGTATTAGTATTTAGAATCGTTTAGGTTTGTTAATCTGTGTAGTGAAGAAGCTGTTGAAGATTCATGGGTTTTCGTTGGTTGCTTTGTTTGGGTTCATTGTTTTTATTTTGGGATCTCTTATTGTGATCATGTACCGATTTTTGTGTTCGCTATTATGAGAAGCATGCTTTTTGCTCCGTAGGCTTTCTGTTAATCATGTCGTTGCATATATAGATTAGTATTGAAACACAGGAGTTATCCTTGTGTTCTTCTGTTATTTATTTTTTTACGTTTAATGTAAGACCCGCCTGCTGATCTCCCACTCTCTTTTCCTCCTATATATGTTTTCACTTTAACGATTTTCTTGTTGGTTGAATGATGTGATTTTGTTCATTGTCTTCATTTGTGGAAGATCTGTTATTTTTTATTTTAAAAGAAAGTTGTTTGTGGAATTGTTGTTTCTGTAGCTATGTTTTTTTTTTCTTCTCTTTTCTTTTCTTTCTTGTCTATCTAAGCATATTATCCTTTATTATAAAAATAAAAATAAAAAATGTGTATACTAAGTTTGGATTATGGCATCATGTCTCCATGTGTTTTGCACATAGTTTTACATATTCGTTCTTAGGTTGGTAAGAGTATATGTTGTTCGGATGCTAATAACGTGTGTTGTTGCTGTCTTTACGATGTAATCCCTATCTCTCATGCACTAATATGCCTCCATGGATGTTTGATTTCTTTTCCCTTTCATGTCTGCTTTTGTCTTATCCCTATTAGCGGCTAGCTGGATTGTGTCATGCGTTGTGACGATATTTAGATAGTAGTATTTATCTTGTTTTAGTATTTTGTGATGTTAAATCATTGAGTTACCGCTTACACTTATTTCACTTTGTGTTGCATGAAAATTTGGCCTTGAGTTCATCACGAACTCCCGTTTCTACTCTCGGCATTTTGAGATACCGTAAAGGGCTTAATTTCCTTTTTGTTCGAGTCAAACCATCAAGACGGACACACAAGAATCAAATACCTTGGAGATTGAAGAAAGTCCAAAACGGACAAGAAGACCTCACCTTATCTTATTCCACATTTTTACTTTGTAATGGGCATAAGCCCTTATTGTTTTACTTTCTTGTAATTATTTTTATGTTTAGATTAGGACAGGTGAATGGGTTAAAAAAAAACCCAAAATAGGTGGGTCCAAGTTTCGGTCAAGGCGAACAGGACCCGAAAACTTGGACCCAAATCTCTCTCTCTCTCTCTCTCTTTACTACTTGCTTGCGTGTTTTAGTTTAAATATCGTTAGTTAGGGTTAGAAAACTCCAAACCCCGTCAAAACGCCTTTCAAATTTTGTCGAACTAAAACTAACTTCTAAAACGATAATTTGTTTCTAATTCGTAAGCCTGTTTGGATAAGACTTTAAAAAGTCCAAACTTCGAAACAGATTCACAAATGGCAAAATAAACAATAAATATTTCAACTTGTGAATTTGGTTATGTAAAATTCTAATGAAACTGAATCTTCAATTTGCAAGCGTTAAAACAAAAATAGTCAAATTATTAAGTCGCCGGAAAACCGTGTTTAACGGAGTGTCTTAGGTGCCTTAAACACCTTCCTAAGACACTAATATGAATCCCGCACCCCCTAAAATGTTTCAAAATAATTTTTTCTGTTTAAGTTGTTTAGAAACTAGTTTTCTTGATTTTTTCTTAATAAATTAAGTGGCGACTCCTAAAGTCAAAAAATACCTTAAAATAAAACAAACTCTTTCAAAAGTTTATTTTTCGATAAAACAGAATGGCGACTCCGCTGGGGACAATGGAGGATTCTAACCCTAAGACTTATTATTCGACTAACTTGTAATTTGTTGTTTATATTGTTTAAATTGCTTATATCTTGAAAAACTGCATTTTTCTCTCATGGCATATTTCCGATGTGTTTATATAGTATATTAAAGGACGGTTTGCGGAACCGCAGCCGGACTTTTTTATACTCACCCTATTTCGAAATTAGCGACAATTTATTGGTTCGTTAGGCGTCCAATGGTTGTCGCGAGTTTCAGCCCAAATTGTCCGTTTGGGTTCCCGGTCCTTTCAAAAGCCACTCTTAGTCAACTAGCGTAGAGCCGAGCCAAAATCCCGAACGTAAGAGCATTTGAACTAAGACGACCCAACGCCCAAGGCGCGTTGGGCCCATTAGAAGCCCACCTTGGGTCTATTTGGCCCAAATTGCCAAAAACGGACAATCATGCTTATGTGTTAATTGAAGGATGTATATGCATTTTAAAAACGATTTATTGTCTATGGGGTGGGGGGTTGACTAAATTTTGTTCGCTATTTTTTGTAGGATGAATCCGGCCCACAAACCTTTAAAGACAAGAATTGTTACTATCCCCGACCCTTTCCTCAAAGTGTGGTGGAGGTTCATGAACAACGATGATAAAAGGGTCATTCAGAAACACATAGGTCATGTTCCGTCGTTGTTAGAGATGAATGTGTGGCCTGGCTTGGTTGGAACGATGGTGAAATTCTGGGATAGCGAGAATATGGTTTTTCGATTCGGGGAAGTAGAGTTGAAGCCGACTATAGAAGAAATTCTCATCAGTTATGAAAGTGTCGCCATGTGCAACAAAAGGAAACGACATCCAGATACAGATCTCCTAAATCCTATAGCATGGGATTTCGCCAAAATTAAAGAGAAGTTGTCATTGGTTAAAGCCGAATGGATGGACAAACTCCCTGGTCCGAATATACCTTTCAGAAAGTTATATTATCGATTTGGGCGTGCAAGGGCTTATGAGAAACATGAAGACGAGTTCGTCTCAAAAGAAAAATGGAAAGAGGCGCGTCCCCTTGCATTTGCGATATGTTTGCTCGGCACAATGGTTTTTCCCCAAGGGCCAAAATACACTATTCATCCTAGCGTATTTATGGTCACTCATGCCATTTTTTATGGAGTGGATTACAAAACATCAACAAAGTACTACACTTTAGCGCCCATGATTCTGGCCGACATCTACAGGGCTTTAGACAAGTGTCAGAACGGAGAACGCTTCTTTCAAGGGTGTAATTTGATACTACAGTGGTGGATGATGCGTCACTTAATCAAGACTCATAACCCAAAAGAACCAGATCCCTTGAGACGATCCGACGAGCTACATAGTCATGACTGGTGGTTGTATCACAATCGTTGCAACAAGACTGGGGGAGAGAGTTTTTGGTATCCGAGGCTTCGGGGGTTGAGAGAAGAAGACGTACAATGGTCCATAGATTGTTTGGTGGTAACTAAGAATATGGTGGTTCGAACGGAAAAAGTCCCTTATTTGGTATTTGCTGGATTAAGAGGAACTAGACCATATGCCCCCGGTCGAGTTCTGAGGCAACTAGGAGGGAAACAAGAGTTGCCCTAGATTGCAGATATGAGGAAATTCGTAACTGACCACGAGAATGGGCGAGTTGCATTTTCCGAAGATATGCGTAGGATGTGGAGATCTCGAAGAGTGTTGGGTGAGCCTGTACCCGATAGGTTTCGTCCAGAATGTTCGAGGGAATACAAAGAATGGTTGAAAAAGAGTCTCGCTGGAACAATTGAGCCTGGTCCGAACGTCCCTCACATTATTGCCGATGTTGGAGCCAAACATCAAGTCCGACTTCACTGCCTTCAAGAGAAGTTTGATAAGAGTGAATTAGAGCATCAACGTCGTCATTCCGAAGATGCCAAAGTCATAGCTCGATTGAAACAAGAACTTCGAAGGGCCAGACAATGCATGATAGAGTTAGATGATAGCATGGAGCAACAGATTCAATCGATAGAGGGGTTCAGTCATCAAGAAGGAGCTCGACTGGCGAGAGATCATCTCTGGGCGAATAGATATGCCATGTGGGAAGAGGAAAACACCGCCAAGAGAACCAGACTTGGCGAAGGATCAGAGGAGGCCTGATTATTACCATCCCCTGCGTGGGACTGTTTTGTTTGTGCTTTGTTTTGTAATTTATTTTTTAGGACTATTTTCTGTTTTGTGTTTATCAGACATTTTGGACGCTATTAATGAAATATTGTGGGGATAATAATCGGGTTTAAAAAGGCATATACATCCTTCAATTCGTTAGGCCTACCCTTGGCACAAAAGGGTCACATGCATGTTTATGACACGATATTTGTTTAAATGTTTATGTGTTATGTTGCTTTGATTGAGGATATCGTAAACTCACTCCTAGCCAAAATTCCAAAGAATATACAGAAGCCACTATTATAAATGTCCGACCAAAAGTCCCAAGTCTCAAGTTTCTCACACAAAATCCATACCATAAATCCTAAATACCGCTCTATCATCTCAGGAAAGTCGAATCACCGCTATGGACAAAGGAAAGAATGTCCAGACGGAGCTCACTGAGGAGGAATTGCGAAGAAAGATTGAGCGAGTCACTCGAGAGATTCAGAAGGTTAAGGAGGAAGGGCTCAAAGTAGACACGACCATGGCGATCTACAAAGCTGCGGTCACGACCTTGGATGAAGATCTGGCGTCGCAGATAACGAGAAAGAAGGAGGTTGAGATGGAAACCGAAAGCCTAAGGAAAAGGTTGAACTTGCTTCGTTTGGAGATACACGAAGGAAAGGCGAGAGAAGCAAAGGTAGATGTTGAGACTGCCGTGTTGTTGGCCAGAAGTGCGGCACTCGACGAAGAATTGGCGACCCGCAGCAACTCAAAGGGCGGAAAATACCTCGCCTGTGATCAGAGAGCAGGCAACAGTGGCCCCGGCCGTGAGTTGATTGAGGAAGATGATGAAGAAGAAATCGTCTACAAGCCTCCATTTTCGACTGTCTGAAAGGAAAGAAATGACGCAGTCACAATACAAGAAATCACCAAATGTTGTCTTCTAGAAATTTCAATGTTGATTTTCAATTCCCTTGTAATCACAATGAAAGAATGAATGAAAGGATCCGAACTACGTTGGGCCTGAATTCTCCCCGTGAGATACGTAGGCAGCCTTCCCGGCCCGGCCCCTATCACCAAAAATTTTCATTCTCCTCCATGTTTCGGAGATACGAAGATAAGATCAACGGACGTCGCAAAGCAGCTGCAAGAAGACCATAGCTCAACGTGATTCAGATTTCCCAAGATAGCGCCAAACAAACAAATTCCTGTTTGTTCAAAATATATTTCCGTCCTCATTCGTGGGTTAAGATATCCTCAAACAAAGCGACTTGTGTGTTTATCTGTTTTATGTGCGATATTATGCATTTTGTACTCCGGATATATACTAACAAATTTGCCTTTGAGTTGTTTTTACCTCTCAGGTACCTCTTACTGATCTGTGTCGATAAAGCTGGCAGATCACCACTACTTCACCAGATCAAAAGGTCGCGCAGATTCCTTCCCCGGATCAAACGCAAATACAGACATGGGCGACAACAATGAACAAATCAGCCTCACAGATGTCGTGGTGGCTCAGCCCACCGCGGCAGAACAGAATGAGCTTATTGCGCAGCTGATGCAGCAAATAGCTGACATGAGGGTAGAGATGCAACGGAGGCAAGACACTCCTCCGCCCGGATTCGGCCCCAACTTTTTTGACGCAAGACCTCCTACATACTTCCCCTCGTCCAGCTCGGATCCTACTCAGCAGCGTCCATCGACACCCGTGCACAACCCGTCTGGGGTAGACATGACAACCCAAAACCCCCAATACGCGTCAGTCTCCTATCAGACTCCCTCACCACTCCCAAACAATCCTTCACAAGTACCCCCACACCCCCAAAGCATTCCAACAGCCCCATTACCCCAAAATCAAACCCAAAATCCCGCCGCCTTCAATTCCCAAACACCGCATCCCCACTTTAACCAAAATACCAATCCCCAAAATTTTCCGCAAAATTATCAAACCACACAGAATGTCCCAAGCCCTTCTATAGCTCCACCCCTCCCCAAAAGAACCACTTTTCAAATCCCTGTCCCAGTCGAGCATGAGGTGCACGGCTCCGAGTTGGACCACTACGAGGAGCAAGAAAGAGAGTGGAGGGCGAGGGAAGAAGCGAAGGTAGACATAAAGGAGGAGATCAGGAGGGCAATGAGGGAATTGCAATGTACTCCAGACGTCGCCGGGTTAAGCTACGCTGAACTATGCATCCACCCAGACTTGAACCTGCCTGAAGGGTTCAAGATCCCGAAGTTTGATACCTTCGGCGGGGTGGGCAACCCTATGGCACACCTTAGAGCGTACTGTGACCAACTCGTGGGAGTTGGCAAAGATGAAGCCTTGCTGATGAGGTTATTCAGCCGGAGCCTGTGCGGTGAAGCCCTGGAGTGGTTCACGTCACATGAGACTCGACAGTGGCCCAGTTGGAGTGCATTGGCTAAAGACTTCATTGACCGATTCGCCTACAATGTTGAAATAGTGCCCGATCGGTATTCTCTAGAGAAGATGAAGCAGAAACCAACTGAAAGTTATAGGGAATTTGCCTATAGGTGGAGGAAAGAAGCGGCGAGGGTAAGGCCGCCCATGACCGAGAAAGAGATTGTGGAAGTGTTCGTGCGGGTGCAGGAGCCCGAGTATTATGACAGGATCATCTTGTTAATCGGCGCCAAGTTCGCCGAAATAGTCAAAGTGGGTGAGACCATTGAAGATGGCCTGAAGTCGGGGAAGATAGCCCGAGTGTCTGCATCGCCTGGGTCTTCCGGACTGGTAAGGAAGAAAAGAGAGGAGGTTAACGCTATCTCACACGGGGGAAGAAAAGCCCCAAGAAACTTACCACGTCCCCAAGGCCGCTCCTACCCTCCATCAAAGCACTCAAATCATTCCGGCTACTGCAATGCCGGCCCCACTTATCCAGAGGCCCATATTGTGTCGTATCAGAATCAACCCCAAATTCCCCAAAATTTTCCCTCCTCATATCCAAACTACCCCCAGTCTTATCAAGTCCCTCCCCATTACCAGAATGTCGCTCCCAGCTGCGCTAATGTACAACCAAGCTATCGAGCGCCATCCCCCGCTTATCAAATACAAACCCCAATATATCAAAACCCCCATCCGAATTACCGAGCCCCAATGCCAAACCACCAAACAAATCCCCACCCCAGAGCCCAAGCTCCACGACCAAATGCCCGCAGTTATCAACAAGTCCCTCCCCCACAGCAGGGCGGGTATGATCCCCCTCTCCCCTGGTCTGAGAAGAAGCCCTCCAGAAGCTTCACCGTGTTGGCTGAAAGCAGAACTAAATTGTTCGAAAGATTATCCGCGGCCGGATACATCCACCCTGTGGGGCCCAAGCCCGTGGATGTCAATTCCAGATTCTACAGACCTGAGCAGAGATGTGCTTATCATTCCAACAGTGTTGGACATGATACAGAAGACTGTATCAATCTCAAGCACAGGATCCAGGACTTGATTGACCAGGAAGTGGTCTCCCTTCAGCCTGCGGCGCCAAACGTCAACACGAATCCGTTGCCAAATCATGGGGGTGGAGACACCAACATGATAGAAATTGACGAAGAGGAGCATGAAACCAAGAGAATTACTCCTGTTGTTCAGGAAGACTTGGAAAGGGCTGTCGCTTCTTTAAGCGTCAGGGAAAAGGGAGAGTTCGTCATTCTGACACCTGCAAAGGCTGTTGCCTTGGTGCCCTCAAAGACTCTCCCCAAACCTAAGTTTGTGATAGAAACGGCCGTGGCTCAAGGCATGACTAGGTCCGGAAGGTGCTACACTCCTGATGAGCTTGCTCTCGGAGGACAGAAGAAGGACCATGCTAAGAGGCCGATAAGCGAGGGGGAAGCAGAAGAGTTCTGGAGAAGGATGCAACCGAAGGACTATTCCATCGTCAAACATTTAGAGAAGACTCCGGCTCAGATATCTGTGTGGGCCCTGCTGATGAGCTCTCAGTCCCACAGGCAGGCCTTAATGAAATCTCTTGATGATACATACGTGCCCTCAGGCACAAGCAGCGACAATGTAGCTGCTATGATTCACCGAGTCATTCAGGGACACCGCATCAGCTTCTGCGATGATGAGTTGCCGTCCGAAGGGAGAGCCCACAACAAAGCTCTACACATCACCGTGGTATGCCGCGGAAAAATCGTCAACCGTGTTTTGGTAGACGACGGATCTGGCCTAAACATATGCCCCTTGTCCACGCTGAAGCAACTGAGGTTTGACCTCGGAAAGTTGGAGAAAAACCAGGTCAATGTGAGAGCATTTGATGGTGTGCAGAGAGAGACGTTGGGAGCGGTGAACTTGACCATCCAAATGGGCCCCGCGGAGTTCGAGGCAAAATTCCAGGTGTTGGATATCGACACCAGCTATAACCTCCTTTTGGGAAGGCCATTCATTCATATGGATGGAGCCATCCCCTCCACTCTTCACCAAGTGATGAAACTAGTATGGAGAAATGAAGAACTAGTTATTCACGGGGAAAGGAGCCATTCAGGTAAGCAGGTGCCGATCTTGGACGAGACGCCGCAAACTTCGGATTTCTACACAGTGGAGTTGGTAAATGCCACCGATGAGGGCTTGGCACCACAGACTCCCATGCCGACCGTGTACAAAATGATTGTCACGGTAATGCTGCAGAGCGGATTCGAACCAGGTTCCGGACTAGGAAGGAATGACCAAGGGATCATCAAGCCAGTTCTCGTCCTTGCTCATGGATCAAAGTATGGTTTGGGGTACATCCCCACAGATGATGATTTGAAGATGAAGAGGAAAAAGGATCAAGGTTTGACTAAGCCGATCCCACATCTCTACCAATCCTTTCCAGTCCGGGAGCATGCCGAGCCCGAAGACGACGGGGAAGGAATCTGTGACCTGTTCAAGGAGATCAATGCCGTCATAGAGGAGGAGGCTGAGCCAGCTGGCTTTCGTGATGCTGAACCGGGGGAGATGCTGCAAAATTGGACGTCCACACCAATCCTGATGTCCCGGACTTTTGGGTAGAAAGGAATTATTTTGTGCATGCCAAAATCGGTGGTCATTCGGAAGAGGCCCGAGACCCACCATTTCTGCATTTTCTTGATTTTGAATTTTGTTATGATTGTTTAAAGGGCGACATGGCCTTGTGCCATGATCCAAGTTTGCATTTTTGATTCAATTTAAATGAAAGCCTCCTTATTTTGACTTTTTTTATTCAATTGCTTGTTATATTTTACTTTTCTAATTTTGTCTGTTTATGATTTCAGTAACGTAAGTTACAAACCTGCCAATGTCATGTCATGTCATGAGCTAAACGAGCAAAATGAGGCAAATGACGACGAGGCTGACGACTACGACGAAGAAAGTGGGGAACCAGACCATGTGGTAGAAGAGTTTCGACAGTTCGAGAATCAACATAAACCGAATCTGGAGGAAACAGAGACGGTAAATTTGGGAGATTCAGGATGTGTCAAAGAGGTTAAGATCAGCACTCACCTGAATGAAACTCAGAAGAAGAGCCTGGTTAATCTGCTTGCGGAATACAGTGATGTGTTCGTTTGGGAGGTCAGTGACATGCAGGGGCTGAGTACCGATGTCGTATCTCATAAGCTGCCTATCAACCCAGGGTTTGAGCCGGTGAAGCAAAAGACTCGGAAATTCAAGCCTGAATTGAGTTTGAAGATCAAGGAGGAAATCACCAAGCAGATAGAGTCTCGGTTGGTAGAAGTAACACAATATCCCACCTGGTTGGCGAATGTCGTTCCGGTCGCCAAGAAAGATGGAAAAATCAGGATTTGTGTTGATTACAGAGATCTCAACAAGGCTAGTCCAAAGGATAATTTCCCGTTGCCAAATATCCATATTCTGACTGACAACTGTGCCAAACATGAGGTGCAGTCATTTGTGGATTGTTACGCGGGTTATCACCAGATTCTGATGGATGAAGAAGACGCGGAGAAAACGGCCTTCATTACACCTTGGGGGGTATATCACTACAGGGTGATGCCGTTTGGGCTCAAAAATGCCGGTGCCACTTACATGAGAGCCATGACGACTATCTTCCACGACATGATTCACAAGGAAATTGAAGTGTACGTGGACGACGTCATAATTAAATCCCGCGAGAGTTTGGATCATGTGACACACCTGAGGAAATTCTTTGAACGTTTGCGTCGGTACAACCTGAAGCTAAATCCCACCAAATGTGCTTTTGGTGTCCCAGCTGGGAAGCTGTTGGGGTTTATAGTCAGCAGAAGAGGTATTGAGCTCGACCCTTCCAAGATTAAAGCAATTCATGAGTTACCTCCGCCGAGGACGAGAAAAGAGGTGATGAGTTTCTTGGGGAGGTTAAACTATATCAGCCGGTTTATAGCACAATCGACAGTGGTATGTGAGCCTATCTTCAAGTTGCTGAAGAAAGATGCCCCAACTAAGTGGACTGAGGAGTGCCAGACCGCTTTCGACGCTATCAAGAGCTACTTGTCTAATCCACCAGTATTGGTTCCTCCGCGAGAAGGGAGTCCTTTGTTGCTGTATTTATGCATTTGAATAACGCCTTTGGATGTGTACTGGGTCAACACGACGAGACAGGGAAGAAGGAAAGGGCAATCTACTACATCAGCAAGAAATTTACTCCGTACGAGTCTCGTTACACTCTGCTGGAAAGAACATGTTGTGCTCTGACGTGGCTTGCCCAGAAGCTGAGGCACTATTTGTCGTCGTATACTACATATCTTATCTCCAGAATGGATCCATTGAAGTATATTTTCCAGAAAGCGATGCCGACCGGGAAGTTAGCTAAATGGCAAATGCTGTTGAGTGAGTTTGACATCGTGTACGTGACTCAGAAGGCAATAAAAGCACAAGCTTTGGCTGATCATCTTGCGGAAAATCCCGTTGATGAAGAGTATGAACCTCTCAAGACATATTTTCACGATGAAGAAGTGTCGTTTGTAGGTGAAGATATCTCTGAAGCTTATCCAGGTTGGAGATTATTCTTCGATGGAGCGGTGAATCACCAAGGCAAAGGTGTTGGAGCAGTCCTGGTATCAGAATCTGGTCAGCACTATCCTATGGCGGCTAAACTACGATTCAACTGCACAAACAACATGGCTGAGTATGAAGCTTGCATTCTCGGTTTGAAAATGGCAGTTGACATGAATGTTTACGAGTTACTGGTTATTGGAGATTCAGACCTCTTGATCCATCAGGTTCAAGGAGAATGGGCTGTGAAGAACCCGAAGATTGTACCTTACGTACAATATGTGCAAAATCTGTGTAAAAGGTTTCGCAAGATCGAGTTCAGACATACTCCCAGAATACAGAACGAATTAGCTGATGCTCTTGCCACCATCGCTTCAATGATCAAACATCCGGATACTTATTACATCGACCCGTTGGATATAGACTTGAAGGAACATCCAGTCCATTGTTCACATGTCGAATCAGAACCAGATGGTTTGCCTTGGTATTTCGACATAAGGAGGTACTTGGAGTCTGGGACATATCCAGAAGATGCCACATCTAATCAAAAGAAGTCGATACGTCGTATGGCTCTCAATTTCTTTTTGAATGGAGAAGTCCTTTACAGGAGGACTCCAGATTTGGGTCTTTTAAGATGCGTGGATGCTGCTGAAGCCGTAAGGCTTATTGAACAGATACATGCTGGAGTTTGTGGTACACATATGAACGGGCTTACCTTGGCAAGAAAAGTCCTTCGAGCCGGTTATTTCTGGATGACTATGGAGAATGACTGTTGCAAATTCGTGCAAAAATGCCACAAATGTCAAGTGCACGGCGATCTGATAAGGGTGCCACCTCACGAACTCAATGCTATGAGTTCACCTTGGCCATTTGTAGCTTGGGGAATGGATGTCATTGGCCCTATAGAGCCAGCCGCTTCAAATGGGCACAGATTCATTTTGGTCGCCATCGATTATTTCACCAAGTGGGTGGAAGCAGCCTCTTACAAATCGGTAACCAAGAAAGTGGTGGCCGACTTTGTCCGCAACAATCTGATCTGCCGATTTGGAGTTCCAGAATCCATCATCACTGATAACGGTGCAAATCTCAACAGTCATCTGATGAAAGAGATATGTGAACAATTTAAGATTATTCACCGAAGGTCAACTGCTTATCGCCCTCAAATGAACGGAGCTGTAGAGGCCGCCAACAAGAACATCAAGAAGATTCTGAGGAAAATGATTGACAAGCAGCGGGGTTGGCATGAAATGTTGCCATATGCTCTACTGGGTTATCGAACGACGGTCAGAACATCAACTGGGGCTACTCCATACTTGCTAGTATACGGAACAGAAGCAGTCGTACCTGTTGAAGTTGAGATACCATCACTGAGGATCATCCACGAAGCTGAGCTAAGTAATGCTGAGTGGGTTAGCAAACGGATTGATCAGCTAACTTTGATTGACGAGAAGAGGATGGTCGCTGTTTGCCATGGCCAATTGTATAGACAAAGAATGACTCGCGCTTTTCACAAAAGAGTAAGAGCCAGAAATTTTGAAGTTGGTCAGTTGGTTCTTAAGCGTATTTTTCCTCATCAAGACGAATACAAAGGAAAGTTTGCACCAAATTGGCAAGGTCCTTACATGGTTCGCAAAGTACTATCCGGAGGTGCTTTAGTCTTGTCAGAGATGGATGGCGCTGTATGGCCCAAGCCTATCAACTCAGACGCTGTCAAAAGATACTACGCGTGTTCGTTTTGCATTTTCTATCATTTACTTGTAATCTTCTGTTTGCTTGTACTGGTTCGAATTTGAACTCTTATCCCACTTATAACGAACTACGTTTGACCTGAATTCTCGAGAACGAGATACGTAGGCGGCCTATGTCGGCTTCGGTCACCCCATTTACCCCCCTTTATTATTTCCTTGTATTTGAACTACGTTTGACCTGAATTCTCAAGAATGAGATACGTAGGCGGCCTTTGTCGGCCTCGGTCGGTTTCTTTGTATAATTTATTCTTGTTAACCTTTAAGGGGAACTACGTTTGACCTGATTTCTGCCTCAACAGGATACGTAGGCGCCACAAGGGCTCGGTCATATATCTCGTAGGTTCTATTTCCTCCTTCTACAATAGAAACTGGGACAGAATTTTTGAGAGGGACTCAAAAATTCTCCAGAAGGAACCTTCTCTTCAGCGGATCAAACTAAAGACATTTCGAATTTGCGACTGGGACAGAATTTTTGAGAAGATCTCAAAAATTCCGCGATCCGTCCGGTTACAATGGAAAGATGAACAAGATACTAAACTGGGACAGAAATTTTGAGGATGGCCTCAAAATTTCGTCATGGGTCTTCCCTACAAGTCCAGAATGCCTCTGAAATTCATTCGACAAGCGTCGGACTCTAAAGAGCTCGTTAAGCCTGACATGACATGACTTGGCAGTGACTTTTTCAAGATACTATTTCTTAAATAATTTCTTGTTTCTCTTAAAAAATTTCACTTTTATATTTCATCTGTTTTGGCATAAAATATTTTTTTATCTATCAAGAGTCGGGAAATCGGGAAATCAACCGGAGACATCAAGACAAGGAGCAAACAACCGAAGGGATCGACACAGATCAGTATGTTTGAAACTGACAATTTTTCTGTGGATGCAGGTTTATAGCTTCGCTTCGAAATTGGCCGAATTCTTCCGACTGATGAATACGGAGAAGGAGAAAACTAGCTCAAAAACCAGTGATTTTATGGAAAGCGGGAATATCGTTTGTGTCAGGATGCTTGAATGTGTTTGTTTATTTCAAACCATTCTCAGCAATGGGAAATTTACAAAGTATCCAATCAGATTCAAAGGTGAATCAAACGGGAATCTCAGCGAAGATTTCGTGATTTCTATAGAAGGCGCTATTTGCATTGCGTTATCAAAGCAAGATGATTATTGTCGATCAAGACCATGCATTACCTCAGAAGAGACGATTATGCAATTATTATTTTATCATTATTGATCAAGTCGATATATTATTTGGAGATCGTCTTACCGTAACTATTCACGGGGGTGATATAAATATTCATGCATCGCGGAATTTATACACTGAAGAATCATGCATCGCGGGAATCATGCATATCGGAATAATGCATCGCGAAATCATGCATCGCGAGTCAATAATTATGCATGACGAGAAGATTTCATGCCTCGTCAAAATTTATACATCGCGAGAAGAATTTATGCCTCGCTGGAATTCATGCATCGCGGAATCATGCATCGCGGAAATCATGCATCGCGAGTCCATAATTATGCATGACGAGAAGATTTCATGCCTCGTCAAAATTTATACATCGCGAGAAGAATTTATGCCTTGTTGGAATTCATGCATAGCGGAAATCATGCATCGCGAGTCAATAATTATGCATGACGAGAAGATTTCATGCCTCGTCAAAATTTATACATCGCGAGAAGAATTTATGCCTCGCTGGAATTCATGCATCGCGGAATCATGCATAGCGGAATCATGCATCGCGGAATCATGCATCGCGGAAATCATGCATCGCGAGTCAATAATTATGCATGACGAGAAGATTTCATGCCTCGTCAAAATTTATACATCGCGAGAAGAATTTATGCCTCGCTGGAAATCATGCATCGCGGAATCATGCATCGCGGAAATCATGCATCGCGAGTCAATAATTATGCATGACGAGAAGATTTCATGCCTCGTCAAAATTTATACATCGCGAGAAGAATTTATGCCTCGCTGGACTTCATGCATCGCGGAATCATGCATCGCGGAAATCATGCATCGCGAGTCGATAATTATGCATGACGAGGAGATTTCATGCCTCGTCAAAATTTATACATCGCGAGAAGAATTTATGCCTCGCTGGAATTCATGCATCGCGGAATCATGCATCGCAGAAATCATGCATCGCGAGTCCATAATTATGCATGACGAGGAGATTTCATGCCTCGTCAAAATTTATACATCGCGAGAAGAATTTATGCCTCGCTGGAATTCATGCATTGCGGAATCATGCATCGCGGAAATCATGCATCGCGAGTCCATAATTATGCATGACGAGAAGATTTCCTGCCTCGTCAAAATTTATACATCGCGAGAAGAATTTATGCCTCGTTGGAATTCATGCATAGCGGAAATCATGCATCGCGGAATCATGCATCGCGAGTCCATAATTATGCATGACGAGAAGATTTCATGCCTCGTCAAAATTTATACATCGCGAGAAGAATTTATGCCTCGCTGGAATTCATGCATAGCGGAAATCATGCATCGCGAGTCATTAATTATGCACGACGAGAAGATTTCATGCCTCGTCAAAATTTATGCACGACGAGAAGAATTCATGCCTCGTCAAAATTTGTACATCGCAAGAAGATTTTATTCTTCGCTGAAAGTTATGCATCGCGAGAAGATTCATATCTCGCGGGAATTTACGTATCGCGGGAAGATATTCATGCCCCGCAAGAGGACGTACTTGGATAAAGAAAGAGCAATGCTTATCCATTGGCCTCGACTGCATTCTGTTATTTCTTATAAAAGTAAACATCAAGAAGAGCATCGAAGATAGCGACAAAAGAGACATCAATATCGCATCAACATTCATTTATTTATTTTAGCATCAAATGAAGATGTACATTGAAGATTTTATTGCAAAGCACAAGGCATAAGCTTTATTTGCTGGATGTCAGACTGATAAAGTCGACATCAAATATGGAGAAGAACAATGAAGTGTCGACACGGTAAAAGGACACTGTCTCCCATCCTAATTGCATTTTTAAGCTGACGAGTTTTATCTCACTCTTTGTCGAGAGCATCCGAAAAGGATGAATTCTCCAAAAAACCACAGGTGCGGACGACATCAAAAAGGATGCAGCACAACGTGAAACTTTTTCTTAGCAGCGAACTGGGACATAGTCCGAAGAGGAATGTCAAACTCTTAGGACGCGAGCAGAGGAGCGACTTCCACCACAATCGAACCACCCTCTCGAAGCGTGCGGGTTTTTCTTTAGTCTTGTCAGTTTCCGTCTCGCGTCCGGAAGTTTTGTTTTATCGGAGGCAAGTTTCCAATCTGAGTGACAATGCGCCAAGAGCTTTGGAAATTATGTCCATGTAAGTTCTTACCTATGGATATGAAGAGCTCCACATTCATGGCTAAGAGGTTAGAAGCCTCCTTTTCATACTCGTTAATGAGTCACTTGTCCAAAACCGAAGGTTATCTAGCGTAATAGATTTCCTTTTCCACCGATCGAGTCGAACTACACACAGCCTGATTTCGACGGTTTACGGATATATAGGCGGATTCTATGTCAAAAAATCGGCTGTATTCCAACATTCGCTCTCGAATTCTATTCTCGAGCATTTCGATACCTTCATAATTCCGTATCCATGTGGCTTTTGATTCTTTCAAGATCTTGCGGTGAATCAAGCTTATCGAACTACCAGTGGCCTGAATTCTCATATAGCCTGAGATAGGTAGGAAACCCGTTTTCAAGGGTTCGGCCATAATTCCTAAACTCTTTGTCAAATCCTTCCTTCAAAATGAATAGGGTTGGCCAAAATTGGTGGTCAATTTCATTTTCCTCGAGTTGCTTGCATCAACCCAAGTAAAATGAGGGACAGTTGTTGACACCCAATTTTTGACCCGCGTCGGTATAAATTAATTATCGAGCTTCGTGAGTTTTCAAATTATTTAAGCTAATTAGTTTTATAAATCTTGCGAAAATTAAAATATATATATATATATATATATATATATATATATATATATAATATATATATATATATATACATATATGTATATGTATATATATGTATATGTATATGTATATATGTATATCATAAGTTTAGAAGGTATTCTATTAAACTAGTTTGCTTTAAATCACAACTATATTTTGAATCATTATTTTTACAATTTAAATAGTTATGTTACTAAATAAATAAGCTCGTTAATAAATTTACACCAAATTCATTTTCGTTTTAACTCGATTGGCTATTATTTAAATTGAATTCCCTTTACATTTTAACAATCCATTTCAATTTCAGCCCATCCCCCTCAAACCCAAATCAATTTCCCATGTCCAAATTTGAGGGCCCAAACGTTTTCTGTAACAGCCCACCCCATTTTAAACAAACATCCAATCTTCCAACCCATTACCAATTAATCTCCCAGGCCCAAGTCCCCTCCGACCCAATAAGAAACCCCTCAAACCCAACACCCGTTTTCCCTCCCCTTCCCTTCCTACAGCCCAATCCATTTCACCTCAGCCCACACCTAAATACCCAACAATTCCCAGGCCCAAATCCCTAAGCTTTCCACCCGACCCAACCCAATTCAAACCCAACATCCGACCCGGCCCGCCATCCCTTTCCTCCCTCTTCCTCTTCACATCAACCCAATACAGACGCCATTCCCAGAACTGTACGAAAAACCCAGGAAACGAACAGCTCCCATAAACGGAAATTGCGTCCCTCCCTGTCGCATCTCCCTCACGCTCTCTCCCTTTCTCTCCTCCTCTCCTCGCGTCTCCCCCACGCGAGCTTCCTCTCTCGATCTCTCCCCTACTCGTTTTTCCCTCCACCCACGCTATTCCCAAAACAGGAAAACGTCAGGAACCCAGAAAAACGCAGCAGAACAGACGCGACTTCCAGACCCAAAAACGCGACCTCTCTCCCTCACGCGTCCCTCTCTCCTCGCCAGTACGCCTTGTAGCAGGTCATTGCTTTCGGCTGTGGCAGACCTGCTCGTCCTTGCGACAACGAGATGAGGACACGTCGCTCGCAAGGACGATGGCCTCAATCCGAGCCGTCCAACGATGTCAAACCCAGCTGGGGAGGATTTCGAATTTTGAATTGAGAGGGAGAATTTCGATTTTGCCCCGATCCCTTTCCATTATTCCTCCGCCCTCCCTCTTCCGAAAACCCCTAAATCTTCTTCTATATAAACCCCACCCCTCTTCCGAAAAAGGGGTTGGCGATTCTGAGGTTAGAGATTTTTATCAAAAATTCGAAAAAACAGAACTTAGGTTCGATTTGAGCGAGAAATTGGTTAGCAATCTTGGTTGGAAATTTTCAAAAAAAAAAAAAGAAGAAAAGACTTTGGCTGTTCTGTTTGTCGGAGTTTTGATTTTTCAGAGTTCAATCTGTTTTCTCGGAGCATTTAGTAAGAGCGAGATAACGTCGTAGTCGTCGTTCGTGTCACCTGTGGCGTGAAGTTATCGCTCCCTTTGCTCGTATCGTCCTGTTCGCTGCTCTAAAGAAGGTATACTTCCCTTCTCTTTTAGTCTCTTCATGGATGTCGAGTTGTGGTTTGTGCTGTAGTGAATGTGAGATATCGTACCTCGCTTGCTTGTTTGAATCTGGAACGCGCCCTGCGTTATGGTTCTGTTCTGCCGGATGGTTCGTTTATGTTGTTTTCTGTTCTTTTTCTTCTCTACGAGTTCATCATGGCGTAGGTTGCTAAAGTATTAGTATTTAGAATCGTTTAGGTTTGTTAATCTGTGTAGTGAAGAAGCTGTTGATGATTCATGGGTTTTCGTTGGTTGCTTTGTTTGGGTTCACTGTTTTTATTTTGGGATCTCTTATTGTGATCATGTACCGATTTTTGTGTTCGCTCTTATGAGAAGCATGCTTTTTGCTCCGTAGGCTTTCTGTTAATCATGTCGTTGCATATATAGATTAGTATTGAAACACAGGAGTTATCCTTGTGTTCTTCTGTTATTTATTTTTTTACGTTTAATGTAAGACCCGCCTGCTGATCTCCCACTCTCTTTTCCTCCTATATATGTTTTCACTTTAACGATTTTCTTGTTGGTTGAATGATGTGATTTTGTTCATTGTCTTCATTTGTGGAAGATCTGTTATTTTTTATTTTAAAAGCAAGTTGTTTGTGGAATTGTTGTTTCTGTAGCTATGTTTTTTTTTCTTCTCTTTTCTTTTCTTTCTTGTCTATCTAAGCATATTATCCTTTATTATAAAAAAAAATAAATAAAAAATGTGTATACTAAGTTTGGATTATGGCATCATGTCTCCATGTGTTTTGCACATAGTTTTACATATTCGTTCTTAGGTTGGTAAGAGTATATGTTGTTCGGATGCTAATAACGTGTGTTGTTGTTGTCTTTACGATGTAATCCCTATCTCTCATGCACTAATATGCCTCCATGGATGTTTGATTTCTTTTCCCTTTCACGTCTGCTTTTGTCTTATCCCTATTAGCGGCTAGCTGGATTGTGTCATGCGTTGTGACGATATTTAGATAGTATTATTTATCTTGTTTTAGTATTTTGTGATGTTAAATCATTGAGTTACCGCTTACACTTATTTCACTTTGTGTTGCATGAAAATTTGGCCTTGAGTTCATCACGAACTCCCGTTTCTACTCTCGGCATTTTGAGATACCGTAAAGGGCTTAATTTCCTTTTTGTTCGAGTCAAACCATCAAGACGGACACACAAGAATCAAATACCTTGGAGATTGAAGAAAGTCCAAAACGGACAAGAAGACCTCACCTTATCTTATTCCGCATTTTTACTTTGTAATGGGCATAAGCCCTTATTGTTTTACTTTATTGTAATTATTTTTATGTTTAGATTAGGACAGGTGAATGGGTTAAAAAAAAACCCAAAACAGGTGGGTCCAAGTTTCGGTCAAGGCGAACAGGACCCGAAAACTTGGACCCAAATCTCTCTCTCTCTCTCTCTCTCTTTACTACTTGCTTGCGTGTTTTAGTTTAAATATCGTTAGTTAGGGTTAGAAAACTCCAAACCCCGTCGAAACGCCTTTCAAATTTTGTCGAACTAAAACTAACTTCTAAAACGATAATTTGTTTCTAATTCGTAAGCCTGTTTGGATAAGACTTTAAAAAGTCCAAACTTCGAAACAGATTCACAAATGGCAAAATAAACAATAAATATTTCAACTTGTGAATTTGGTTATGTAAAATTCTAATGAAACTCAATCTTCAATTTGCAAGCGTTAAAACAAAAATAGTCAAATTGTTAAGTCGCCGGAAAACCGTGTTTAACGGAGTGTCTTAGGTGCCTTAAACACCTTCCTAAGACACTAATATGAATCCCGGACCCCCTAAAATGTTTCAAAACAATTTTTTCTGTTTAAGTTGTTTAGAAACTAGTTTTCTTGATTTTTTCTTAAAAAATTAAGTGGCGACTCCTAAAGTCAAAAAATACCTTAAAATAAAACAAACTCTTTCAAAAGTTTATTTTTCGATAAAACAGGTAATAAAGTGTGCCACTACCCTGAATAACTGCATGATGTGTAGGAAAATTTCTTTTATTCTGATCTTATCATGCCTTTTCCTAATGTATTACACCGGGGTGTTATAAGTGTGTCTAACATCAATTCTTATCAATTTATGAGAATGAATACTAGGATGAACGTTGGTCATAGAAGAGGAGGAGCAGCGGCTGGGGGCAATCACGTTCCACCCTAGGATCCAGCTAAGGGAGTGGCTATGCCGGTTAACACAACTAGGCTGACTAATGCGGTGATGCGGATATATCTTGCCCAGATGGCAAAAGACATCACTATGCAGGCCTAGTCCATGACTTCCAAGGTCAACCAGCAGAATGTTCAGAGGGAAAACCCACTGGTACGTAGCATGGCTGACAGGCTACGAGACTTCACGAGGATGAATCCTTCTATTTTCACAGGGTCAAAGACATCAGAGGATCCCTAATAAATCATGGATGAGGTACATATTATTTTGGTGGCCAATGGGACCATAAGTTCTGAGAAGGCTGAGCTGGCTTTCTATCAGCTCAAGGATGTTGCACAAACTTGGTGCAAGATGTGGCAGGATAGCCGAGCTTTTGGCGGAGTTCCGGTCACTTGGGAGTTGTTTAAGACAGCCTTCATGGGGAGATTCTTTCATAGGGAGATGAGGGATGCCAAGGTTGAGGAATTTATCAACCTTGGGCAAGGATCTATGACAGTGAGGGAGTATTTCCTGAAGTTTGTTAAACTGTCCAGGTATGCTACTTCCCTTGTATCTAACATCAGGAATGAGATGAGTAGGTTCCTCATAGGAATCACAGGAGATCTGGAGGAGGAGTGTCGGGCTATACTGCTCCACAAAAATATGGACCTCTCAAAGCTAATTGTGCATGTCCAGCAGCTAGAGGACAGCCGAAAGAAGAGGGTCGTCTGTGATGCTAGGAGGCCTAAGACTTCTGCTCAAGAAGTTCCTAGCAATGGAGGAAACATGAACAACTTTGGCGTCCTTGAGCAACCCAATTTGAAAAAGGGGAAACAAAGTTCAGGGAACTCTAACTTTCATAGTTTACGACACCTAGAGGATGCAGACGTGAGCCCAAGAAGGGACATGGAGGTGATGTGCATAATCCCAGAAAAGATTGTACTAAGTGTGTCCGTGCTCACAGTGGAGAGTGTAGACATGGAACTAATGCCTACTTCGGTTGCGGTAAGAGCGGTCACAAGGTTAAGGATTGCCCACAGAACAGGGGTCAGGTTAGAGGTAATGCTCAACCTAGGCCTAATCCACAGGGTACACCAGCAATTGAGCCTTCTACGAGGAACATGTTCTATGCCCTGAAGAAAAGGGAGGAACAGGAGAAGTCCGCTTATGTGGTCAAAGGTATGTTGCAAGTATTCTCAACTTCTGTTTATGCTTTACTTGATTTGGGGTCTAAGCTTTCCGTTGTAACTCCTTCGCTTGCTCTTGCTTTAGAGATATTGCCTAAAGTTCTTCATGATCCTATAGTGGTTAATACAACTTTAGGAGAAAATGTAAAAACTGATAGATTATACAAGGATTGCCCAATATTTGTATGTGGTAAGACTACGTGTGCAGACCTTGTTGAGTTACCAATGCATGATTTTGATGTTATTATTTGCATTGACCGGCTTCATAGTTGTTATGCTTGTATGAATTGTCGTAGTAGGGTTGTGAGATTTCATTTCCCTAATGAAGAAGAGCTGGTCTGGGAGGGGTAAAACTCGAGTTGTCCTAATCCCTTGATTTCCAACCTTAAGGCATATAAATTTATGTACAAGAGGTTATTGTGTCATCTTGTGAATGTTAATGATTTAGATCATGACATTCGTTCCATAAACTCAGTTCCTGTAGTAAATGAGTTCCAACATGTATTTCCTGATGATTTTCCTGGAGTTCCTCCCAATTGAGAGATTGACTTTGGTAGACTTAGAACCCGATACTAAACCAATTTCAATTCGTCCTTGCAAAATGGCTTCAACTGAATTCAAAGAGTTGAATCTACAATTAAAATATCTCACTGATAAGTGTTTCCTTTAGCGGAGCATATCACCTTGGGGACCTCGAGTGTTTTTTGCAAAAAAGAAAGATGGATCCCTTAGATTGTGTATCGATTATTGGCAGCTCAACAAAGTCACTATCAAGAATAAGTATCAACTTCCCAGAGTACACGACTTGTTTGACCAACTCCAGGGGTGTAGTTTCTTTTCAAAGATTGATATTCGTTTAGGGTACCATCAGCTTACGGTTAGGGATGGAAATATCCTAAAGATAGCCTTTTGTACAATTTACAGTCACTATGAGTTCCTAGTTATGTCATTTGGTCTTACGAATTCACCTGCTGTATTTATGGATCACATTAATAGAGTTTTCCATGAATACCTTGACTCTTTCATCATAGAATTTATTGATGACATTCTCATCGACTCTAAGACCAATGAAGAGCATTAACAACATTAGAAACTAACCTTGCAAGTACATAGACAACATAAACTATATGCCAAATTAAACAAGTGTGAATTCTGCCTCAGATCAATGATCTTCATGGGTCATGTTGTCCTTTAAAGGTGTGGAGGTAGATCCCAGGAAGACTGAGCCTGTTAAGAACTGGTCGAAACCTCTTCCTCCCATTGATATTCGTAGCTTCTTGGGATCGGCTAGTTATTATCGCAGGTTCCTGGATGATTTTTCTTCTATTGCTGCTCCACTCACAACCTTGATGAATAAGATAGTTAAATTTGAATGCGCGATGACTTGTAAGAAGAATTTCCAGGAGCTCAAAGATAGACTCACTTCAGCATCGGTGCTTACTTTGCCTATGTGTGGTGAGAATCACACTGTTTATTGTGATGCATATAGGGTTGGTTTGGGTTGTGTTCTTATGCAGGGTGGTAAGGTGATAACTTATGCGTCCAGATAGCTCAAGTTTCATGATAAGAATTATCCTACTCATGACCTAGAGTTGGCAGCTATGGTATTTGTACTGAAGCTTTTGAGGCACTACTTATATGGAGTGCATGTGGATGTGTTCACAGAACACAAGAGTCTCCAGTACATGTTCACGCAGATGGAGTTGAATCTACGTCAGCGTAGATGGTTGGAGCTGTTGAAGAACTATAATATGAATGTCCACTACCATCCAAGTATGGCTAATGTTGTAGATGATGCTTTGAGCAGGATGAGCAAGGGAAGAAAATCCCACGTTGAGGATGAGAATAAGGTGTTGATGAAAGATGTACACAAACTTGCCACACTGGGTGTCCAGTTGGTTGACTCTACTAGTAGGGGTGTTTCAGTTTATCTAAGTTCTGAATCATCCTTGTTGTTTAAGTGAAGTAGGGTCAGCATCTCGATTAAGTATTCATAGAGCTGAAGCAATCCCTGTTGATAAAAATGAATGAGTCTTTTGCTTTGGGAGGTGGCGGCATACTTAGGTACTAGGACCGGCTGTGTGTACCAGATGTGGATGATTTACAGACCATGATTATTGCAGAGTCCACTGGTTCTACATATTCAATACATACAGTTTCCACAGAGATGTATAATGATCTTAAGCAAATCGATTGGTGGGAAGGCATGAAGAAGTACATTGCAGAATATGTTTCCAAGTGTCCAAATTGTCAGCAGGTTAAGGTAGAACATCTTAAGCATGGCGGTCTTACTCAAATCATTGAGGTCCCAACTTGGACGTGGGAGGCCATTTTATGGACTTCGTGGTTGGTCTTCTTAAGACTAGGAGACAACATGACTCCATATGGGTTATTGTTGACAGGTTGACTAAGTCCTCCCACTTTATCCCTATGAAATCTACTTACAAAGCCGAGGATTATGAGAGACTCTACATTGATGAGATTGTTACATGGCATGTGATTCTTTTGTCTATCATTTCAGATAGAGGAGCTCAGTTCACTTCACATTTCTGGATATCTTTCCGGAAGAGCTTAGGCACGCATGTAAAGCTTAGTACTGCCTTTCATCCTCAGACTGATGGGCAAGTAGAGCGCACAATTCATACATTGGAGGAAATGTTGAGGGCATGTGTGATTGATTTCAAGGGTAGTTGGGACGACCATATGCCTTTGATAGAGTTTACGTATAATAACAGCTATCACTTTAGCATTGGGATGGTACCGTTCGAGGCACTATATGGTAGGAGATGTATGTATCTAGTTGGGTGATTCGAGGTTCGAGAGTTATCCATTTTGGGTCTAGATATCATTCATGAGGCCTTAGAGAAGTTCAAGGTAATTAGGGACAGGTTGGCTACTACTTACAGTCGGTAGAAGTCATATGCAGATAACAGGAAACGACCCTTAGAGTTTGATGTTGGTGACAAGGTCTATTTGAAGATATCACCTATGAAAGGGGTGATGAGGTTTTGCAGGAAGGGGAAGTTGAGTCCGAGGTATGTTTGTCCATATGATGTCCTACAACGTGTGAGTGAGGTGGCCCATGAAATGTCATTGCCTATGGAGCTTGATGTACCGTTGTTTCACATTTTTTAATATTTTTTCCTTAAGTTTAGTGTATGTCAAAAAGCCTTTTTGTATTGATTTTTATGTAAGTTTTTCCTTATTTACAGGAAATCTGTCCAAAGGTTAACGCAAAAGTTTTTGAGCAAGAAATACATAAGAGACCACCTACGGAGATTATTAAAGTCCGTCGAGTCTATAACGGTCTATAGGTGGCACCGTAGTGAGGAGAGAAGCTGTTGAAGGAAGATGGGGAAGTCTGACCTAGTGTAGGATTACGTAAGTCCATGACGGACCGTCATAGCCATGACGGTCCGTTCTGCTAGTTCATCGTAATGATCAGAGAGTAGTCCCATTACCCAAATTCCAAGAAGTCAAAGTATTGTGGAACGGAGACCCTCGACGGACCGTCGTGCTTGGAACGTTTCGTCATACCTGTTCGGTGAGGGTAATGAAAAAAGCAGAAGAAGAATGTGTGAAGTATAGGACGACGGTGGCCTTGAAGGCCCTTTGTGATCACGATGGTCCGTCACGAGGTTTGTCGACTCAGACGCATTTCGATAGATTTTCAGTAATTAGAATCCTTCTTTTATTAGGTTTTTTTTTCTATTATACATAGTTCGAAAAACCTTGTTTTTAGGCTTGGAAACATTTGGTTAGATTTTTGGTTAGACGATTAGACTTTTCGATAATCTTTGGTTCTCTTGTTCAAGTATTGAAGGATTAATTTCAGTAATTGATACACTTTTTCTGAAATTGATTGTTGATGCTTTTGGTGATTAATCAAGTGAATTTCTGGATTTTATTCATTCTCATTAAAGTAAGTGTATGTATTCTTATATTAAATATATGAATAGTGTGATTATGACCATGGGTAACTAAACTCCATATCTAGGGTTGTGGAAACATGGATGAATAATGAAGTAAAATCTAACTACAATATCAATTCTAGAATAGTGTCTTGAATGTATTATAATTCTTTCGTTTAGAAGTCTTTTTAACGGAAGGCCAATGTTAGAACTCGCCTTAATGCTATTTGCCAGACCAAGGAGTTATATAATTGAAAAAGAATTATCAACAAAGATTTAGTTTACACTATCTAATAGGCTAGTGTCGGTTGGTACGAGGTAATAACTTAGTCAAATATCGAATACAATGCTTAATACGAGGTAAAGGTAGGGTTATTATTGCAATACACGTAGCCGGAACAAGGTGCGGACTAAAATTTTCTAGATGCCGGACCAAGGATTTAGAGATACATAACTTATCACTTTACATGGAAGATACTAGAAAAGAATTGTTATACTTAGATTTATCAAGTTAGGAACCTGTGGGGAACACTTAAGCTCTAGTTACTTTAATTGATTGATTAAGCTCTCAGATTCGAATCTGTTAGTATTTTACTTTAATTTAGTTAATTATTTTCATTAGTTTAGAAATAAAAAACCCTTTTTTTATCTTTTGCTTTTTAGGGAAATAGTTGACTAAATAATAGTAATAATTGAATAAAGTTAAGTCTGAACTATTTTCCTCGTGGGATCGACCCCAACTATATTAGTTGGGTTCTTTACTTGATACGACCGCTTTACTTCTTATTTGAGAAGTAAGTTTGAGCATATCAAATTTTGGCGCCGCTGCCGGGGAAAGTAGCTTTTAGATTAACTTAAACTTATTACTAAAGTTTAGTCAATATTTTCTTAGTTTTACTTTTCTATTGTTTTTGATTCTTGCAGAACTAACTTCCTTGTATGCAAAATACACAGAGAGGTAGAGAACTCTTGTTTCCTACCACCACGAATTAGAGCATAAAATACGCAATATGAATAGAAACTTGGGTATTAACGATGATGATCCAAACTGTAACATCCCATCTCAAGTTGATGCTCATGGTCAGTTATTACCCGATGATCCTGGTGAAAATTAACAAAGGGGACAAATTGCGCTCCCGTCCTCAAGAATACTACAAAGGTTATGATAAAAGTGCTGACTCTGATGGGCCACTTGTATTGCCCCCTACAAAAAGGCCACACCTTTGTGTTAACTAGTAGTCTGATGCAAATGGTCACCGCTAGAGGTTTGTTTTCAGGTCTACCTTTTGAGGACCCACATGCCCATATAGATAAGGTAAGGGCAGGGTGTAAAACCTGTGTAGGGAGGCCTGATTTGAACAGGGGTAACTATGGTAACAGAAATGATCGGAATAGGCCCTATGTTCCTCCTCAAAATTGTGAAGTTGCTCCTAGGGATGGTTGAATTAGTATGGCACGAGTTGAGAATATGTTTCACCAAATGATGATGAGGTTCGATGTTGGTGATAAGAACACTAAAGATTTAACGAATGATTTAGTGGGTATTGGGTAGAAAGTCGATACACATGCAATATCAATTAAGCAACTTGAGTTGCAAATGTCCTAATAATCTGCGACTGTGAACACACGGCAATCGGGCAATCTTCCTAGCAACACTGTCCAAAATCTAAAAATGATGGAATCTTTATGTCAATCACTACTCGAGGTTGTAAGAAAACCATTGACCCTCCTATGCCGTTTAATGAGGAAATGGTGATCAAAGATAATGAAAAAGTGGTAGAGGTTAGTGGTGAAGTAGAAGATAACACTGGAAAATATGCTAAAGTGATTAAAAAGGTAACTCCCATTCCTAGACCACCCCCGTTTCCTCAAATATTAGTGAATTAGAGCGAGGATGGTAAATATCGGCGTTTTATAACAATGTTGAAGCAACTTTCTATAAATGTCCTTTCGTAGAAGCTCTAGAACAAATGCCTGGTTATGCTATGTTTATGAAAGATCTGTTTACAAAGAAAAGATCGGTCACTTTTAAGGATGATGATAGAATGCAGAATCTTAGTGTTATTGTTACAAGATCAGTAGTACAAAAGAAAGAAGATCCAGGTGCGTTCACTATTCCTTGTACAATCAGGTCATTACATTTTGCGAAAGCATTATGTGATCTGGTGCCAAGCATAAATCTCATGCCCCTCTCAATTTACAAGAAGTTGGGTTTGGGTGATCCAAAGCCCACTGCTATGCGGCTACTGATGGACGACCTGACAATAAAAAGGCCTTTAGGGATACTCCACGATGTGCTAGTAACATTGGAGTCGTTCATATTTCCGGCAGATTTTGTTATTCTTGATTGTGAAGTCGATTTTGAAGTACCTATTATTCTGGGGAAGCTATTCCTTGCTACGGGTAGATCCTTAGTTGATATAGAAAAGGGGTAGATGAAATTTTGGTTGAATAATGAAAAAGTGACCTTCAACATTTGTAGGTCCATGAGGCAGAGTGGTGAGCTCCAATCGGTATCTGCTATATCCTACAAAGTGGGTAAGTCAATTGAGATACAAGTAGAAGAACATCTAGGTGTAGAAGCATTAGCGGCTGTTGATCGTGGTGATGTTCGTTTAAACCAAATAAATATGAGTTAGACATGAAGAATCATGAGTCTCCACCCGCGAAACCATCTATAAAGGAGGCTACAAAGTTAGAACTAAAAGCTCTCCCACCTCATCTCAGGTTTGAATTCTTAGGAAATGGTGACACTTTGCCAGTAATCATTGCATCAGACCTTAATAAAAAACAAGTTGAGAGTTTGGTAAAAGTTCAAAAAAGGTTCAAATGAGCTAATGGGTGGACTATTGCGGACATTATTGGGATCCCTCCTGGTATTTATTCTCATAAAATCCACTTCATTCCCGATCATAAGCCAAGAATTGAGCACCAGAGAAGCTTAATTCCACCTATGCAAGAGTTCGTGAAGAAGGAAATCATTAAATGGTCGAATGCTGGAGTAATATATCCAATCGACGATAATAGTTGGGTATGCCTTGTTAAGCGTGTACCTAAGAAAAGGGGAATGACTGTGGTCCCCAATGAGAAAAATGAACTTGTTCCAATGAGACCGGTTACTGATTGGAAGGTGTGTATGGATTATCATAAATTAAATGCATGGACCGAAAAAGACCATTTTCCTATGCCGTTCATGGATCAGATGTTGGATAGACTTGCCGGAAAAGGTTGGTGCCGTTTTCTTTATGGATATTCGGGGTATAATCAAATTTCTATTGCACCAGAAAATCAAGAGAAAACCACCTTTACTTGTTCATATGGGACCTTTCCGTTCAAGAGAATGTCGTTTGGGTTGTGCAATGCACCTGCCACATTTCAGAGATGTATGATATCGATATTCTCCGACATGGTGGAAGATACTATTGAAGTTTTTATGGATGATTTTTCTGTGGTTGGTGAATCATTCGAGTGGCCTTTCAACCATTTCATTGAGGTCCTTAAGAGATGTGAAGACTGTAATTTAGTACTAAATTGGGAAAAATGCCACTTCATGGTGAAAGAAGGTATTGTTTTGGGTCATTGCTTTTCAGAATAGGGCATAGAGGTTGATCGAGCTAAAGTCGAGGTAATAGCGAGACTTCCCCCACCTATCACTGTGAAAGGCGTGAGAAGCTTTCTTGGGCATGCAGGTTTTTACCGGAGATTCATCAAAGATTTTTCAAAAATTACGCATCCGTTGTGCAAACTGCTCGAGAAAGATTGTAAATTTTATTTTGATGAATCCTATCTTAAAGCATTCGGCGAGCTACAAGAAAATTGGTGTTTGCACCTATCATTATTTCTCCGGAGTGGAACATTCCATTTGAGGTGATGTGCGGTGCTAGTGGGGTTGCTCTTGGTGTGGTATTGGGACAAAGAAGAAACAAAATCCTTCACCCCATTTAATATGCTAGTAAAGCCCTAAATGAAGCCTAGAAGAACTACACAGCGACTGAGCAAGAACTTCTTGCCGTAGTCTTTGCTTTTGAAAATTTTTGTTTCCTATTTGCTAGGTACTAGACTTATAGTGCATACTGACCATTCAACATTAAGATATTTGATGGATAAAAAGGATGCGAAACCGAGGTTGATCGTTGGGTATTACTGCTACAAGAATTTGAGTTTGAGGTGAGGGATAGAAAATGGACCGAAAATCAAGTTGGCGATCACTTTTCCTGTCTTGAAGATGAAGCTATGAGAGAGTTAGGGGATAAGACTGATATTTATGATACTTTCCTCGATGAGTATGTATTGGCTGACTCACAAGACTTGATTCCATGGTTCGCAAATTTTGCAAACTATCTGGCTAGTTATATTGTCCCATCGGACTTGTCCTTTCATCAAAGAAAAAAGTTCATGTACGATGTGAAGAAGTTCTATTGGGATGAACAATACTTATATAGGAGCTGTGGCGATGGGCTTATTAAGTGTTATGTGCCAGAAGTTGAGTTGTTGAGTGTTTTAGAGGCATGCCATTCCTCAATCATTGGTGGATATCATTGCGGTATTCGAACCGCTCATATGATATTACAATGTGGTTACTATTGTCCAACTATTCATCAAGATGCTGATGAGTTTTCTAAATTATGTGATAGATGCCAAAGAGATGGCGGCATTTCAAGAAAGCTAGAGCTCCCTCTAAACCCCATTCTTGTGATTGAGTCATTTGATATTCGGGGTATTGAATTGATGTGTCCTTTCGTGAGTTCTCCAGGAATGAAGTATATTTTAGTAGCAGTTGATTATGTATCTAAATGGGTGGAATCTATCACCCTCACAATCAATAAATGGAAGAGTTTCATTGCGTTCTTGAAAAAGAATATATTCTCTCGATTTGGTACCCCAAGGGCAATTATTAGTAATGGGAGGATCCCACTTTTGCAACAAATTGTTCAAGGGATTATTGGAGAAATATGGGGTTCGCCATAATGTGGCCACTCCTTACCATCCTCAAACTAGTGGGGTAGTTGAAGTGTCAAATAAAGAGATCAAATAGATATTATCAAAAATAGTGAATGCTAGTAGAACGGATTAGTCAAGGAGGCTAATTGTTGTCCTTTGGGCCTACCGGACAGTGTATAAGACTCCCATTGGTATGTCCCCGTACCAAATTGTATATGGGAAAGCTTGTCATCTTCCAGTTGAATTAGAGCATAAATCCATGTGGGCTATGAAGAAGTTTAAAATAGATTGGAATGAAGCTGCAAAACAACGGCTAACTGGGTTGAATGAACTCGATGAATTTTGCCTGAAAGCTTATGAAAGCACCCTCTACAAACAAAAGATGAAGAAGTACCATGACCTAAAAATTGTAAAACGAGAGTTATGGTTGGGGATTTGGTGTTTTTATACAATTCTAGGTTGTGCTTGTTTCAGGGCAAGCTCAAGTCAAAATGGATTGGCCCTTACTTTATTACCCAACTATTCACTCATGGAGAAGTTGAGTTGGAAACTAAGGAGGGTGTGCGGTTTAAGGTGAATGGACCACGGATAAAAATATATTTCGGGCATGCTTAATCGGCAAATCAAGTGATCGAGGCATACCATCTTGATGAAGTCTGAGTAATCAAGTATCTTCAGTCGTGTCCCGATCTTAAATCAGGCGCTGGTTGGGAGGCAACCCAATACGTATCCTCTAACCCAACTATTGTTTTCTTTATAGTAATTGTAGCATTTTATACTAATGGGTTTTAAATTTGCAGGTAGCACATCACCAGGAATTTCAGCAGAATATCACTCTGCAACATCCACTAACGGATACATCGACGGACCGTCACGCATGCGACGGACCGTCTCATGAACCTGTTATGCCAGGTATGTTTTTCATTTTTTTTTCAAAATTAGGGTACCCACGACAGAACCTATGACGGATCGTCGCATCTGCGATGAACCATCGTCGGGGACTCATTGCGTCATTAACCAGCAACCCGCCCCGTTTGGATGGGGAATATTAAAAGTTTTCGACCTTTTAAACCCGCCACCTCTTAATTGAAAACATTTCTTTCCCTCTTTCTCCCATTTCCTCGCTTTCCAACTTCCTGCCTTTCTCATCCTCTTCTCTATTAAATGATCCACATCACTTCCCCAAATCCCCAACTCCTAAAATCTCCTTTATACTTGTCGGAGTCTGTTACTGTGGTTCTGCTCTTGATAGATGTGTGCCTCACTTGCTTGTTTTTCTCCTCTTCTCAGGCATGTGTCTCTGATCTCTACCCATTTACACTGCATTTTTGTTTTACAATTACTATTGACCTATTTCTTTTTGGTTGGTCTTTGCTTTGTGATCCGATTTTGTCTGACCTAGGTTGAGAGTCCCTCGAATTGCCTTATTAAAATTCAAGAAGTTGGTGTCTTAGCATTGTTAGTTTGCTAGGTATTTGGGTTAGAAACATGTAGGTTAATATCAAATATTTTGTCTTAGTCATAGGGGATGATTGTGGCATCCTCAGTTCTATCACTGAATGACAGAACGAGACCCCGACGATGGACCGTCGTACCAACGACGGACCGTCATAGGGTCTGTCCCAACACCCTACAATTCATTTTCTCTAAGTGTTTACTAACGGACATATGCGACGGACTGTCGTTCCCACGATGGTCCGTCCTGCACAACCGTTATGGTTGTCAAAGACCTTATTCCTAAGGATCTTTAACTTTTTTAAGTGTCCTATGACGGACATCTACGACAGACCGTCGTACCTACGACGGTCCGTCCTTTACAACTGTCATGCTTTTTAGAGACCTGTGTCCTAAGGGTCTCCATTTTTTTCTAAGTGTCCACTGAAGGACATCTACGATAGACCGTCGTACCCTCGACGGTCCCTCCTGCACAACCATCAGGTCAGAGACCCCTCTCCTAAGGGTCTCTATACTTTTTCTAAGTGCCCCACGATGAACATCGATGACAGACCGTCATTATCATGACGGTCCGTCCTGCTTATCCGTCATAACTGTTAGAGACTTTCCTTTTGAGGGTCTCCAAACAAACTTTGTTTAAGTAAGATATGACAGAGCCCATGACGGTCCGTCATACTCACGATGGGCCGTCACCTGGTCCGTCGTGTTTCACTGCTACTCCAGAGATATCATCACAACTTTGCTCTTATGTGTATTTCGTCTCATATTTTATTATCTTGTTTTCTCATTCTAGTATTAATAATGATTCTTTACAGGTACTATCTCTAATGGCACTGAAAAAAGATCGAGTTTATGCACGTGGTTGTTCAAAGTCTATCGCCCCACCTACCTGACTAGTTATAGGCTCTGATGATGAGCATGACCCGGAGTAGGTGCCCCCAGGCACTGCCATTCCAGAAAGAGTTGTACGTGCAACAAGAGCTACGCCCAAAAAGGTGGTGTCCGGCGTAGTCACTACCTCCTAGTATGATGAGGAGCGCACACTGACCAGCACACCTTCAGGGTCAGCTACATAAGAAGAAGGAGCGTCTGGTTCTTTAGGAGTTTCGTGGTCGAAGGAAGCCTCTGGGTCCACAGAAGTCTCTACACCTGCCACGGATGCACAGTCAGCCTCGTCTGCTAGGGCTCACAGTCCTGATTCAAGTCCAAGCACACCGACTTGAGTTCCTGCCCCGGTTGCCAACCTGCTCAACCGGTGGTGTGTCGACGGGCAATACCAAGTGTATTCAGACGCCAAGTTTCTAAATGATAAAGGTGTCATGACACAGACCCTTACACTTGAGAGGCGGGTCCTTACGGGAAGTCTCCCCACCATTCCAGATGTCCACACTAAGATGTCTCCACCTATACATAGTGGTGGTATTCATTTGGTTTGAAACATACAACATACAAGAGAAAAATATAGAAGGAAAGAGTTGGACAAAAAGTAAGTTCTTATTAGTTAAAGGGAGGTGTTCTTTTGTGGAGATTTAGACTCAAATCTTGTCTTGAGTTGTTGAATTATCTTTTGTGAATCGGTTGTTTTATCTTGGAGGGGACAAGTCAAATAGGACTACTGTTGGACCAGTGAATACATTTGCTGCAGTGGGCTTGAATCTCCTTAAAGAGAGCGAGATATCCGCGCCTTATCTAGAAGAGATTTATTTCTTAATATTTAATTTCAATTGTAATCTTGTACTTTTGTTATATTTTAAGTCTTTCTCTAACAATTTTAAGGAGATTATCATGACTACAATTGAAAAAATCCAGATGTCAAGATGGGAGATCTTAACAAGCCATTTCGATGCAATGGTAACCATTGCAAGAGATGGAGGGGTTAAGTAATGTTCTACTTAAGTCTTCTTAATGTTTCTTATGTGGTAACTGAGAAGAATTCTAATAAATAAGACATCACCTCTGTAAATGATGATGCAATTATTTCTCCTCTATAGAAAGTGGAATCACATTGGTGATTCCCATAAGTGTTTGTATTATATTCTTAATTGTTTGTCAGATGATTTTTATGATTATTATGATAGAACATACCCTATTGCAAAGAAAATTTGGAAAGCATTACAGAGTAAGTGTGATAACGAAGAGGCGGGAGCGAAAAAATATGCGCATAGTAGAATTTTTCATTTTTGAATGGTGGACAATAAATCTGTGGTAGACCAAGCTCAAGACTTCATAATGATTGTTGGAGAGATGATGTCCGAAGAGGTTAAAATTGGATATATTTTCCACAAACAAAAGGAAATATAACTTGAAACCTTAATTATGAAAATCTGCATGGAAGAAGAAGCAAGGGGCCAAGATGTACTTTTACAAACAGAAGAGAACAACATCACAATGAAAGTAAATTTAATTACTTCGGATAATGCTGCTCCTAAAACTCACAAAAATACTTCTTTGAAACCTTAGAAGAAAAAATTCAAGAAAAATAATAGTAAACCTCCCAAGAAAAGTAATGCTGAAAATAGCCAAGCAAAAAATCAACAAGTTAAAGAAAAGGGACGATGCTTTGTTTGTAGCAAAAATGGTCGTATTGCTCAATTATGCAGATTCCAGAAACGTGGTCCTAACCCTCAGGCAAACATAACTGAAGAACCTTTTATGGCGTGATTACCGACATAAACATGGTTGACAATGTTGATTGATTGTGGGTTGATTTTGGTGAAAACCCTCATGTCTCTTCTGACAAAGACATGTTTAATAATATGCGCATTTTCAGGAGCCCAAAACCATCATTCTTTGTGATGCTTGCACTACTCATGTGCTTGAAAAGGGAGATGTTGAATGGTGTTTTACTTTTGGAAGAGTATTAATTTTAAAAGATATACTTTATACTCCTTCCATAAGTAAAAAATTTGATGTCTAGTTTTTATCTTAATAAAGTCGACTTTAAATAGCTTATTGAATCAGATCAATTTATAATAGTGAAGAAGGGTATTTTTGTGGGGCTGGGTAATGCATATGATGGGATGCTCAAATTGAATGCTGAAATGAATAATGTTTCTACTTCTGTTTATATGCTTTCTTTTACCATTTTTTCGCATGCTTGTTTGTGTCATATTAATGATCGTTATGTTGGAATCATGAGTAGTTTAGTATTAATCATTATGGTTAAAAATAATTTTGAAAAGTTTGAATCTTGTAGTGAAGCCTAAAATTACTAAAAGTCTCATTTTTAATTTGAAAGAAAACATATTTGTTAGAATTAGCTCTTACTGATATTTGTGAACTTGGTGGAATTCTAACTCGTGGAGGTAATGGATATTTTATCACTTTCATTCATGATTTTTCTAAGTTTAAATATGTTTACTTGATGAAAAATAAAAGTGCTGCTTTTGAAAAGTTTAAAACTTATCTCCATGAACTTGAAAATAAGTTTGGAGAAAAATTAAAAGAATTAGAAGTGATAGAGGTCGTGAATATAAATCAAATGAGTTTAATTCTTTTTTTAGATCATTGGGAATAATTCATGAAACTACTCCTCCTTGCTCTTCTTCATTTGATGGAGTAGCGGAAAGGAAAAATAGAACTTTGGTTTAATTGACAAATTTCATGCTTATCGATTAATATGCACCTTTAAATTTTCGGGGTGAAACTATTTTAACTGTTTGCTATGTGTTGAATTGATTGCCTCAAAAAAATTCAAAACTGACACCTTCTGAATTGTGGAAAGGTTACAAGTCAAGTTTGGGATTTCGAAGAGTTTGGGGTTGTCTAGACTTTGTAAGGATAATGGATCCCAAGATTACAGAGTTGGGTAAGAAAGTTACTACTTGTGCTTTTCTTGGTTACGCTTCAAATAGTACATCATATAGATTTTTTAATCTTGAAGATAATATTGTAATAGAATCTGGTGATGCAATTTTTCATGAAAATAAATTTCCATTTGAATGTAAAAATAGTGGGGGTCAAAGGATTGAACAAAATATTTTATCACTACCTAGTTCTTATACTTCTTCTTTAAAAAATAAAGAAGTTGATGGTTTTGAGATAAGAAGAAGTAAAATAGCTAGAGTAGAAAAAGATTTTGGTCCGGATTTTTTGTGTTTAATGTTGAAAATGACCCTCTAACTTCGAAAGAAGCATTATCAGCAGATGATTCTATTTTTTGGGAACAGACTGTATATGAAAAAATGGAATACCTAATTTCTAATAGAACTTGAAAGTTAGTTAATTTATAACCGTGTTGTAAAATATTTTGTTGCAAATGGGTCTTAAAGAAAAAGTCGCAACCAGATGGTTCTATTGAAAAATACAAGACTAGGCTAGTTGAAAAAGGTATTAAACATCTAGAAGGCCTAGAATTTTTGATACTTTTTCTCCGGTAACAAGAATTACATTCATTAGACTTTTAATTTCTATGGCTGCAATTTTTGATTTACAAATTAATCAAATGGATGTAAAAAGTAATTTTTTGAATGGAGACCTAATTAAAGAAATTTATATGGATCGACCCGAGTGCTCTATTGAAAAAGTCCAAGAAAGCAAAGTATGTAAACTTACTAAATTCCTATATGGATTGAAACAGGAACCAAAACAATGACATGAAAAGTTTGATTCCAGCATGAGTTAAAATGGATATAAAAACAAATGAGTGTGATAAGTGCATATATCACAAGTCTTGGAATGATTCACATGTGATTATTTGCCTTTATGTTGATGATTTATTGATCTTTGGCTCTAAGGTGAATGTTATTGGTGAAGCTAAAAATGTTCTTACAAGCCATTTTGATATGAAAGGTCTTGGTGAGGTAAATTTTATTCTTGGAATAAAAATAACAAGAACATTTTAGGGTATTTTCCTTGACCAGTCACATTATGTTTAGGAAAATTTGAAAAAATATAACTTTCACAATTACAAGCATGTTTCTTTGATTCAAGTGTTCACTCCTTTCCCGTTTATGTAATAAATCAAATGGAATATACAAGTATAATCGGATGTTTGAGATGTGTGACTAATTGTACTAGGTCTAATATTGCATATGCAGTAGGAATACATGGCTAGTTTACAAGCAAGTAAGATAATGAACATTGGCATCTTATAACAAGAGTTATGAGATATTTGATTGGAACAAAAAATTGTGGCTTGTTCTATAAAATATATCATGTTGTACTTGAAGACTTTTGTGATGCAGATTGGAACACTTTGTCAGGTGGTTCTTGTGCTACATCTGGTTATATGTTTAATCTAGGTGGTGGTGTTGTATGTTTGTGATTGAAAAAACAATTATAATTGTTAACTCTACTATGGAGGCTGAACTAATTGCTTTAGCTTCACTACTGAGGAGCGAAATGGTTTAGATATTTATTATTTCAAATATCTTTTTTTTTAAAAAAATCAATTTTACCTATTTTAATACATTATGATAGCACAACTGCAATTGGTAGAGTTCAAATCCAATATTATAATTAAGACCTATAAGGAGGAAGCACAGTAATGTAAGATCGTATTTGACAAGTGGTACCATTAATATTGATTACGTAAAATCTTATGATGATCTTGCAGATCCTCTTACTAAGGCCTTAACAAGAGAAAAAGTCTAGAGTGAGGGGGATAGGATTGAAGCCTACAAATCCTTGAGTCATATATGAGGAAACCCAACATGGGAACAAGAGATCCTATAACCAGGTTAAAAGGAAAAAACTAATCATATGATAACTTGTTGTGAGAAATGCACTATTTCGTTATTCCCTCCCTATAATGTTAGTGAATTGTTTCCCATAGTTTGTGCAGGTTGAGTTTATAAGACTCTTAATGAATATATGTAGCGTGTATACTCTCAAATGATTTAACCTATGTGATTTGTTGAAGTAGGTTGTTTCCTATATGAATGAGGCTTATTCTCAAATGCACTCATGATATCGGGATAGTAGATGGCCATAACGTGCTGGATATTAAAGATCATGTTAACACCTTGATTATTATGTGTGAGCAGTGATATTTTATTTCCCTTAAGCAGTCATAGTTCAAGTCTGAGACCACTACGACTTTGGAGTAAAAGTTACAGTTTCACTAAGAGAGGTTCAATGTATGCATGTTAGCATTTCTTCAGCTGATATACTCTCTTGTCTAATATTAAAATGAGTGGGGAATTGTTGCTAAACATTTTACTGTTGATAGTTTTTTTATATTAATTTGCTTGTATTGTTTGGAGTAAATGTGATGGATTTGCTATAATTGGTAGACATTTACACATGGAACATAACTCCATTAGGAGTTAGTTCAAAATGGCATTTATGTTTTTCGAAGTTTCAAAATGCCGTTGATGTAATTTGTGGCTATTTGATGGTCACTCGTAATTTCTCCACCATCTCATTCTTTACTCCTCCATTATTCTACCTTCATTATTCTTAGTAACTTATGTAACATATGTAACCTCTAGGTCATTTATCTTCACTATTTGCTAACCCATTATCTTCCTATTCATGACTAGGAAGATATGTCCAACTATAATTAGTGGTGGTCTTCATTTCGTTTGAGACATACAACATATAAGAGAAAAATATAGAGTGAAAGATTTACTCAACAAGAAAGTTCTTATTAGTTGAAGGAAGGTGTTAGTTTTTGGAGCTTTATACTCAACTCTTGTCCAGAGTTGTTGAGTTATTATTTTTGAATAGGCTGTTATATTCTGGAGGGGACAAGTCAAAGAGGACTACTGCTGGACTGGTGTAAACATTTGTTGCAGTGGGCTTGATTCTCTTTAAAGAGAGCGAGATATCCGCGCCTTAGCCTGAAGAGATTTATTTCTTAATTTTATTTTAATTTTTTCATATTGCACTTTTGTTATATTTTAAGATTTTCACTAACACATTGACTAACATTCCTATGAGGGATATCATGCAACGGACATTTTTTTTAATAGCTATTTAATGAAGTACTTAAGGGGATAGATTATGCTAATTTAAGCATAAGCCTATGATACGTAATTCTCTATCCATTTTATGTGAACTGGTTGATTAGTATTATATATTATTTCTATTTTGTATTTTTTGTTACTGGAGAAAGCTAATCTAGTATGAATGAAGTCTGTTTGATAGGGTAAATAGCTAAAATATCACACCAGATTGTAAATTTAAACTATTCAATTGTATAGCATATTTGTGGTATCAAGTTCAAAAAATACTTGAAAGTTATAAATAATATAGTATTTTTGCTTTATAGAATGAAAGATCAATTGAATCTTGTAAATGATATAAGCATATTTGTGGTATCAAGTTGAGCATCGATGCTACAATCTATTTTTGAGAACTGGGTTTTTTCTCTTTGTTAGCTTGTCATATTTATTACGTACTTGGTTCATGCTCGCCTACTACTCAAAAATATGCACTCCTATGGAAGTTATTTATTGATAAACTGCTAGACATCCCAATCATGTGAAAGAGAGCTAATTCATTATCATAAAACTTTAGATGAATGAGCATAATGGAGATTTAGTAGTAGTAAGACAACCTACGGCAAATTGTCAGTTGATCTAACAATCTTCACCTTCATCTTTATTCTTACAAAATCGAACTTGAGATGAATGAGCACAATGGAGATTGATTTAGTAGCAGTGAGACAACCTACTGGCAATTGTCAGTTAAGATAACAATCTTCACCTTCATCTTCCATCTTATAAAATCGATTACTCTTTTGGGATAATTCCAGCACCATCACCCTAGTTAAGGTTCATAAGGCAATCAGATGACTTGTTGTTTCTCACAATGTTCAGCTTCTAGATGAAATATGTTTATAACGTTGTATTTTACATTGTTTCTCTATCAGCTCCATATCTTCTAAATGTTATGTAATGCTTTCACTACTATTGCTATGTCCTCTAAGGTTTGCGTACAAACTATTCTCCCAAAACCCCAACTATGATACTACAGCAGGTATGTTAAAGTGGTGCAGAGGGGCTTAAGAGAAGAAACATATTCTAATTACATTTAGTTTGTTCGCTAAATGTGTTAAGACTATGTTGTAAGGTAAGAAAATGTTGTGAAACGAAATTACATAACTAGATGGTGACAATAATGTAGATTGTAAATCATATATGTTCTCTTATAAGATTGGTGAAGTTGATGGTTGGTTCAATGTGTGGGACACATGATTTAGTTTTTTTAAGACACCCATTTCTTTCAAGAATGATTGAAGTTATGTGTTTGATGAAACGCATGAATGATTATTTATCATTGTCTAAATGTGTTGATTTCTTCTTCCTGAAATGGAGGAATCACATTAGATTGTTAAATTCCCTCTATTTTTGATTGATTGCGGGGTGTGTTTGGGTTTAACTGGGGTGCGTGCTATAAAAATTTATCTTCCTCTAGAAACATACTATTTTGTTGGGCCCAAATGCCTAGCTGATGTTCCCATGACCTACTATAAGAACTGGTGTGTTAAAATAAAATAATCTTTTCCCTTCTTATTTTTTTTAGTTTCTATGCTACTTTACTATAAGCGATTATGTTATTAATTATTCTTATTCTTTTTGTTATTATTTTCCATAGAATGACTCCATAAGGTGTAATGACTTGCTTGGTTGTCCATTTCTTTTATACATTTGTTGCTTTTGAGTAAAACCTTCTTTCAAAGAGATGGTTTATTGCGGCATGACTCTATAAACATTTCATCAGAAGACTATAGTTTTGTGTAATCAGGTCCTTGATTTGCATTTTACGACATTTAAACTTTTATTTTACAAAATGTATCTTGCTGGTAATTGATATCATAGCTTCCTTGTTAGAGGAAGTTCCCATTAAAAATACATATCTACTAGTAGAAAGAAGATTAGAGAGATTATTTATGAATTGGTATGTATGTGATTCTTGTAATATTATAAAAATACATCTCTTTGTGTAAAACATATAATTGTTTATTTGAATGTGAAGGGAGGAAAATATGGTAATCCACAAGGCATGGAAACTATCTTCTTTTAAACTCATAAGAAGGACAAGAAGCTTTGTGGACCTGAAACCTATGAAAACTATGTAACGGTTATTGTTTAAATTTTATTCTATATACTTTTTAATGTACTGCACTATCTTAAATTAATTTGTTTTTTTTATAGATACAAATTCAAGAAGTACTACAATATGATCCATCCCTTAGTGACATTGAACTCATAGAGAGATGCGTCGGACCTGGATACAATATTCATGTTGTTGGATTTGGTGGTGGATAACTATTTGGGATTTGAAAGGAGGTAGCTCTGCAAAGGCTAATCTTCTAGAAGATCTTATTGCGAGCATAAAGGAAAAGGCTGCACTATTAGAAGAGGTAAATGTGAGCCGAATGGAAAATTAATCAATTAAAAGGAGCATAGATAACATAGAGAAGAAATGTGAATGGTTAGAAAGTGCAATATTTTGACATCAATTACCTTCACGATCGATAAGTGAACAAAATACTACTTGAATGATTTTACAGGTTCGTAGGTTTTTTACAATTATACAGTTCTCTTGAGAAAAAACATGTCAATTTTGCTTAATCATGTTATGAACCGTTGGAATTAAAACATCAATATTTAATCTTCCAAAATTGTCTCTTAGTTTTTCAAGAAGTCTCTTTAGAATTTCGTAGTAAATGTATCTAGTAAATTGTGATACATGTATTTAGTAATTTGTGCAAGACTTTTTGTTTTCTATATTGAGTAGTATAAATAGTGATGTAGTTGATGATTGTAATCATCTTAAGTGGCCTTAAGTAGCCTATTATAAACTTGACCATTTTCTAAAGATATTATTTTTCGTTCAATATTTCCTACAAATTAGTATCAGAGCAGTTTTTCGTTCATAATCTGGGTTGGGTGAAGAAAAAAATATGGCATCTAAAACAAATGAGGGTGCTTATTCTTCAGTTGTTCTTACTCCATTTTTTAATATAACTGATTTTGAATACTATAAGATAAGAATGAGAACACATTTGAAAGCTGAAGGTTTTTCGATTATTGATGCAAATGGTTTTTAAGAGCCAGACAACGATAGTGATGTTATAGCAGCAGAGAAGAAAAATCTTTAAGCTAAGTATCCTCAAGACGCAAAAGCCTTGAGCAAAATCCAAATGGAAGTGTTAAGAGCATATTTTGCAAAAATTGCTACTTGTAAGACTACAAAGAAAGCTTGAGACTTTCTGGAAACTGAGGTGTATGGTGACGTAAAGGCAGGTACTATAAATCTTCATACTCTTAGGAGAGAGTTTCAAAATTTAAAGATGATATAATATGAAAAAAATTATGAATATTGCCAAGAGTCATGAATATTGTTAATGAAATGAGAAATCATAGTGATACAATTTATGACAAGCAAGTTGTGGAAAAGATTCTAATTACTGTCACATAAAAGTATAAGTACATCGTTGCTATCACTGAGGAGACAAAAGATCTTTCTAATCTTTCAATCAAAGAGCTAATTGGATCATTTCGTGCACACGAGAAGTGTAGAATTTTTGTGAAGATCAACCCAAAGAGACGACTTTCCATTCTAAAACAAATGAGAATTCTCAAAATTTTCCAAAAAGTCATTAGAAGAAAAATCATAAGTCAAACAAGAAGTAGGAACATGATGGTTCTTTCAAGAAGATAGAAGAAAATTGTGAGAAAAACTCTAGTCTTTTTTGTAAAGTTTGCAAGAAGACTAATCACAATGCAGAAAAGTGTTGGCACAAACGCAAGCCCCAATCTAACTTTTGTAAAATGTTTTGCCACATTGAAAAGGATTGTTGGCACAAGAAACGGCAGAAAGAAATTTTTTGTGAAAAACAGGAGGAAGAAAGGGAAGAAAACCTTTTCTGTGCTGCTAAATCTGATGCTTCAACAAAAAGAAAGGAATGGTATGTTGATAGTGGTTGTAGTAATCACATGCTGAAGATGAAAGACTTCCTCTCAATTAATAATAGAATCACTACAAAAGTGAATATGGGGAATGGACCCTTAGTTGATGCGAAAGGTAAAGGTACTATTTCGATCAATATGAAAGGAAGCAGTAAACAAATTCTTGATGTTCTTTATGTTCCCGACTTGGAAGAAAATTTGCTTAATGTTGGTCAACTCATGGAAAATGGTTATTCTCTTGTTTTTAGAGATAACTATTGCAGCATTTATGATAAAATTGAGCCAAATCAAGTCATATTTGAACTAAAGATGATAAAAAGAAACTTCCCTTTGCAATTTCATTACAATGCATCAAAAAAGGAAATTGTAGATGATTCATGGCTTTGGACAAAATGATTTTCTCACTTGAATTTTTATGGTTTAAATCTTCTCAAGAAAAAGGACATGGTGAAAGTCCTTCCTGAGTTACATACAGAGGTGGATACATGTGAAAGTTGTATAATGGGTAAGCAACACACGAAGACTTTTCCAAATAGGGTGTTGTGGAGAGCAAGTGTACTTTTAGAACTAATTCATACCGACATTGGTGGACAAATGAAGACTTCATCTCTTGGAATTCGAAGGTATTTAATAATCTTTATTGATGATTTCTCAAGAATGACTTGGGTTTATTTCTTGAAAGAAAAGTCAAAAGCATTTGCTACATTCAAGAAATTAAAGCCCTTGTTGAGAAGCAAAAAGATTGCAACATCAAAACCACTCAAAGTGATCGAGGAGGTGAGTACACAAGTCGAGAATTTGAAGAATATCGAAAAATGAAGGCATTCAGAAGCAATTTACAACATGTATACCCCTCAACAAAACGGTATAGCTGAAAGAAGAAATAGAACAATTGTTGAAATAGCCAGAAATATGATGAAGGAGAAAGGGCTTCCAAAATATTTTTGCGCAGAAGCTTGTGCATACAGCAGCTTACATCCTTAACAGGTGTCCAACAAAGGCACTAGAGGAAAAGACACCAGCTTGGAGTGGAATTATACCTTCTGTAAGTCATTTAAATTTTTTTTGGTGTATTTGTTATGCTCATGTACCTGCTGAGAAAACAACAAAATTGAATAAAAAAAGTCAAATATGTGTTTTTCTTGGTTATAGTGATTTGACAAAAGGATATAGACTTCTCGATGTCAAAAATAACAAATTTGTTGTTAGTAGAGATGTCATTTTTTATGAAAAAACAACATGGAATGGGGAGGATAAAAAGATAGAAAATATTGCTATCATATCGTCAAATCAAAAAGAGAATGAGAAAGATGAAGATGTCTCTCAAGGAGGAGAAATCCCAGTTTCAGATAATGAAGAACCGTCTCCAAGAGGAACAAAAATGTTTAGTGACATTTATCAAAGAAATGGAAGATATTTCAACTTGATGTTAAATCAGCATTTCTGAATGGAAAACTTGATGAAGAGATTTATGTTGAGCGACCTCAAGGATTTTTTGTTCAAGGGGAAGAACAAAAGGTGTATAGGCTAAAAAAATCTCTTTACAGGCTGAAGCAAGATCCAAGAGCCTGGTACAATAAAATTGATAAATACTTTCTGAAAAATAATTTTCAGAGAAGTAAAAGTGAAGAAACTTTTTATGTGAAGAAAGAACTTGGCAGCAATATCATTTTTCATCTCTATGTGGATGATTTGCTCTTTACAGAAAATGATGTAAAGATGATGAAAAATTTCAAACAACATATAATGCAAGCTTATGAAATAAGTGATCTTGGGTTGCTAAATTATTTCTTGGGCATCGATGTTTCTCAAGTGAAAGAAGAAAGTTTCATTTCTCCAAAAAAGTATACTGAAAGTATTCTACAGAAAGTCAAAATGATGGATTGCGGGTTTGTGGTCATACCATTAGCAACAAATGAGATGTTTAGAAATGATAATGGAGAAAAGAAACTTAATATCTAACTTTATAGGAGTTTGATTTGAAATTTGATGTATCTTACTTCAACAAGGCGAAATATTATGTTTGTTGCTAATTTATTATCCAGATTCTTGCAAGAACCAAGCCAAGTGCATTTTGGAGTTACAAAGCGTGTTCTACTCTACTTGAAAGAAACAACGGATTATGGGATAATGTACAAATTTGGTGGAGATTTAAACTTAATTGGTTATTCTGATAGTGACTTGGATGGAAGTATAGATGACATGAAGAGTACTTCTGGTTGCTTTCTTATTTGGATCAAGTATTTGTTCTTGGTATTCAAAAAGGCAAAGTGTTGTTGCTCAATCCACTACCGAAGCAGAATATGTTTCAGCATCCAAGGCTACTTCTCAAGCAATTTGGCTTATGAGAATATTTGAAGACATTGGTGAAAAACAAAAAAAAGGATTGTTATGCATTGTGATAACAAATCAGCAATTCGAAATTGCCAAGAATTTTTTAGTCAGCCATGAAAGATCAAAGCATATCTCCATCAAGTATCATTTTATCCGAGAAACACAAGAGAAAGGAGAAATTCAGTTGCATTATTGTCAGACAGGAGAACAACTTGCTGACATCTTCACCAAAGCAGTTCCTAGAGAAAATTTTTGTTATCTTCGAGAACGCATTGGAGTTATCAAGCAAATGTATTAAGGGGGAGTGTTGGAATTAATAAATCAATTTTTAGTCTTCCGAAATTGTCTCTTAGTTTTTCAAGAAGTTTCTTTAGAATTTCATAGTGCATATATCTAGTAAATTGTGACACATGAATCTAGTTATTTGTGCAAGACTTTTTGTTTTCTATTTTGAGTAGTATAAATAGTGATGTAGTTGTTGATTGTAATCTTCTCAAGTGGTCTTAAGTAGCCTATAATAAACTTGGGCATTTTCTAAAGATGTTATTTTTTCTTCCATATTTCCTACATGAGCAAATATAACTAATAATGTAAAATGATAACTTCACTTGAAAATATTACAAACACTACAAGTAAACCCTTCTTCCTTTGAAAATTTAAATTGTGACTTAATGTTTTTTTATCTGATCAGTTTTTTTTCTAGTAGAACAACTCTATTGGCTTCTCTTCTATATGTTGCAAATAAGCTTAATATAAGTAAAATTGTGGTAATAGCATATTGATATTCATTCTTAGTAGGCTACAACTTTTAGTCATGTTATGCTTGAATATAGTTCTAATCACAGAGCACTACAAGCCAACGTTACGACAAAGTGAATTAGATTGATGAAGAAAGTCATTGATCTCATTTAAAATTGCATGATTTTTTATGCCTTGTAACAAACCATTTAATTAGTTAATTTATACTCATTTCTTTATATCTTCCTTCCTCATCTTCTTGTTTAACCCTCTTTTGAGACTCATAGCTTTACAGTCTTTCTCATTTGTTTATTTCTTTAATCGTTTGATACTAGATAGTACTATATAACAGGAAATACCTTAATGTATTCAAACGTACGTTGCGACGGTGTCGTGATAAGTTTACTCATGAGATAAGTTGGGAGGGACCTAAAAGGGGTGGTATTAGCAAAGTGATGGTATCCATGCATATATATTATAGTTCAAAACATTTTTGGTTCGTACACGTATACATGACTATTCAATATGTTGTGAGGGGAATCGATAGAGATTTAACTTTTATGTCTCTGCCATTACTTGAGAAATAATATTCTTTTGGGGTGGGGTAGATTTAAATGCTCTTGAAACTGTTGCATATATTATATTTCAAATATAAAGGAGGAATATTGACTCGTTTGTCTAAACTAGCCGAACTGCTGTAGATATTTCATTTTTTCCTTTTCTGCTAAACCAAAAAAAAAGGAGTAAATTTACTTCATCGTAATCTTCCAACACCAACCTGAATGAATTAGAATGTTGATTTAATATTTTTTTTAGAAAAACCTCATATGGATGGAAAGTGTCTAAACACTTCTCTTATTTGAACTCTTATTATCATATAGGATATCTGTTTTAAATTGTTTCAATCTGAACATATGTATGCAAATTTTCTATTTTTGTTTTAGGAGTTTAAAAAATCAAATACGTTACAATTTTTAATTTATAACTATGTGATTTATTATGGTATGTGTTGATTATATATTGTGTTTGGATGTAATTTGTTTACAAATAATATATACTTATATTTGAATGTGTATTTAACAATTTAATTATGAATCACAAAAAAAGTATATTATATTTATAAAAAAAAACTCCATCAACGAAGGGAACTTTGTTCGTTAAATGAACGATTTTGTCGCTAGAAGTGTTTATAATAAGGGAATAGATAAAAAATCACTTTACCTAACTACGAAAATGGTAAATAAAAAATGGAATATTTTGCCGTATTCGTAAGGGACCATAATAACTGGAATTTATCTTTTAACGAATAATTTTCATTTAACTAAAGAGTCCTTTTGTTGTAGTGGCGGCCACTCGCTGGGGAGAAGTCTTGACTCCACCTTAAACTGATCCTGCTCCAGTTGTTGGGGAGCCAAATAGGTGGTGTGTCGAGGGACAATGGTAAATCTTTCAGGATGCCAAAATTTTGAACGACTAAGAAAAGATGGCCCCACTTATTGCAGAGGAGCGTTAAGTCCTCACTAAGAGTTTACTGACCCTATCAGACATCTTTCACGCCCCTATCCTAAACCCTGGTCGTGCCCTGCACTCGATGACCATTGTTGGCCTCGAGTGGACCCTAGGCCAGTCTTACTCAACTCTACGTAAGACTTAACACAACTCAATAGTATCATTCAATAACTTCAAGTAAATAAATTGGCCAAAATTGCACTTAAGTTTAATAGAAAACTGTTTGCAATACAAAAGTAAGAGATTCAATACTAACTGTCTGACAGTCTATAAAGCCTGTATAATACTAGATGAATCTTTGGACAGACCCCACAACACTCTGTAAATAAATGACTGAAAAGTGAATAAATGTTCCTTTGGAATGCATGGAGGCTCACTACTGCATCTGAGTGCTCAGCTGATCAAGGAGGAACTGGATGATGTTGATCCTGGTTACTTACGTTTGCATCATGATACGTTGTTGCCCAACTGGCATCAGTACATGGAATGCTAATACAACTTAATCTTGAAAAGGTGTAAGAAGGGACATCTGCTAAACTTATGAATAACATAACTTAATAATACTAACTCATTTCAATACAAAGTAATTTAAAAGCAAGTGCAACATAAACAAAAGTTGTTTGAAAACATGTCTTAAATTTTTAATGTTTAAAAGGATAGAAATAACCCTAAATTGTATGTGAAAATACAATTAAATTAATATATATATATATATATATATATATATATATATATATATACATACATACATTCAATTTATGTTGTAGTTTCTCTAACCGACAACAATCACTTAAGAGTTATAGTGATGATACAACGATTTGCAACACACTGCCAGCGCATGCTATACCCGGACAAAGGTATGGACCTTAACATCCTAATGGATCCAGTAGTCTATTGTGAAAAGGGTTCATCTAAAAATTATGACCCTTTTCTACCTGTGGTGGCTACATGATTTTGAGGGTTGGGAGTTGTCTGAACTCTTCCCCATATCAGTGCTCAGTATTACTCCCAAAATGGAGTGGTTCTTTTGTACTTAAAAACATATTGATTATGTGATTTGAGATTATTGTTCAAAATACTTAGCTCAAATGCTATCTTGGAAGACTCAATTCCCTATTTGCTTCATTTAGAAAGTTATTTCTATTTAACTGAAAACTTTCCCGAAGGCTCTTTAGAAATCTCAGCGTTCCTTCTTTTTAAATGTGTAAACATTTAAGTTCCTTTGGAAATACTTAGTTCCCATATATTTCTTTGAAGGACTACTTCACATTACTACAGAATAAACTCGAGTTATGTCTTAAAACAATACTTCAATTTTTATAAAAACTTATGAAACGTGATATGAACTTCTTCTTTTTATCTTTAGTACTTATTTAACATGGTTTTTAAGTCATAAAACAAGTTTAAAGTATTTTCAAAGACATATTGAAAGGACTTTAAGAATTCTCTGGACTTGGCTCTAACTTTTTCGTGAATTTAAAGTTATGGATTCAAGGTTGTAATTTCGTGTTTCTAGATTATTTAAATATGATTGTAAGTCATTTAGAGTATATACAATCATTAGGAAGTGTTAAAACACTTTAGAAGGGCTTAATCGTACTGAATTACAAAAATTGGGTGAAAAACACCAATTCAGTTTTGTTACAACCCTAGAGGAACCCCAAGTCGCGAAACAGCGTAGTCGACCCCTCGGAGGTCTTAGACAATCCTCTTAGAATTCATTCATCACATATGTATGAAAAGTAGTTCAAAATTAAAACTTTTCATGATAGAGTCAATAAGAAAACTCTTTATGAAACATACGAAGATTAAATCTTATCATAAGCCATCTTAGACACATCACAATATCATAGGGTGGCCAGCACGCACTATCAGGTCAGTCGCTTCCTTTCTCTTGGAACCGAAGCGGGAATTGGGAAGGTTGTCAAACAACTCTATGAACTCTTACTTTTCTATCTCGTGTGCAGGATATAGTGTATGACCTGCAACAGGGTACACTAGAAGTTTCCTTCATCCTTTGGGAATCAAGTCATTCAATGAATGAAAAGTGAAAAACCTATAGATAAATGCTTTACATATATGACAATAAGACTTTCCAATTAGTAGGGGGGTTAGGGCTTATTCTGATTCACATGATATGGCATTTGTAGCATCAATTCCTTTCATCCCTTATATTAATAAGGTAATATGGCTCTTCCCACTCAGAGTCCAAAACTTTTGAGTTTTGAGTGGTTTATGCTAAATGTACGAGGGGTACCCGTCGATTATTGTGGGATGCAATGGAATCTATTCAGAGGACTGTCCTCGCACGGCTTGATTGAACGCAACATAGTTAGAGATTAGAGGAGATACCCTTTCTTTCTATTGCATAAGTGGAATTAGTTGACAAAAAGCTCGAACGTAATTGGCTTCATTCTTAACATAAATAAAGGAAGAGATGTTTTGGAGAAGAATTCATTCCTCTTCAAGCAGTAAAGTGCCATATCCTAGAAAGAGGGCTTTAGCGGTCGTTAAGATAGAGTTAGTGTCGGTAGCTGATCTTGCTTAGCGCGATCATGTCACCAATTAGTGACATAGTTTCGGAATGAATATCTGTAACTCCCATTCCAGTACTTAAACTAACAAAATGGAATAAACAATCAAGACCTAGCTCAAGGCTAACCCCTCCACAGTCAGGGTCAGGAACGGGAAAGGGAGAATGAGTAGGACAGGCTCGAGGTCAATTCTTTAATTTAGGAGAGATCCCACCCCATTCTTTAGTTCTTGTTCGTTGTATAAGAATTCCTTTTTGTTCTCGGTGAAGGAATCGAAGCTGCTATAGAATCAGCATCTTACACTATAAAGGCAAGCGCATCAACGAGAAGTTTTTCTATACTGGAAAACAGTCCTTCAAAACTCTTACATTAAAAGAAACTTATATCTAATGAAATTGTTTTAGTGAACGAATGATAGAAACATACTCCATGTCCTCGAATGTGTGAGGACATACCAATCTTTAGAGAAATCTACTTTCTAAGCTTTAACTTCTAGAAATCCCCACTTTCAACCACCTACACTTGTAGACGGAGAGAAACATATGTAATTAGAACAATTAATGCACTAAGTACGGTAAACATGCAAGAAAACCATGCAAAAAGGAACATTTACTTAATCATATGCTTTTCATGTTCCTTTTGTTAAAATCTAATAATACAAGTACAACAAACATCTTAAAATCAATATTCACAGATAAGGTAAGACCATAGTAATTAAGTAACCAATTTAACATACAAGCTCTCTACCTAAAGTTATCTTAAGAGACACCTAAGTGAGGCATGAAGAGACCTCCCATACAACCTCTTAAGTACACAACTAAGTGTTCCTAAAGACTAACAAAGATAAGGATGTTTCCTTTCCAACAAAACCATAACAAGTCAACCTTCATTACCAAACATACTGAAACAGACATTCATATATTTAGGGGACTTCACATAATAGTATTGGAATACCTAGGGATCTCACCTTATAATTTTCAAATCCTTCTCGTTCCATGTGTAAATAGCGTCCCATTCCACTACCTACACATTGTAGAACCTATCCAATAACTATAGTGAACATCCCACATGATTAGAATTGTCATTAACCGACATTGACCACACTAGGTGGGGTGGAATCCAGTGTCATGAGACCCCACATTGTGGAAGGCGTTCTACTTAGAGCCGTTAATATGGGCTAAGCCCGTTGGGGTGGCCTGACCTAACCCGGGATTTAATAGGGTTGGGCTAAGATTTTTGGATCCCATTTGAGAAAAGGGCTTTTTAGCCCGGCCCGAATAAGTCTATTTATTTGATGGGCTTGAGAAATATAGGTAGGGCCAGTCCATGGGCAAATAATAATTAATTTATAAATATGATATACTATTAAAATTTAAAATTAAAGAGACTCCACATTCAAAATAGAGATAATTTCAGAGACCTCCCTCCTGGCTTCGCTCTATAACATTCACCTTCCCTGTGGATTACGATATTACGTCTACCTCCCTTATTATCATTTTCTTGTAACCATTCTTTAAACCTATTTAAATAAATATAAATTAATTTAGATTTTATAAATTTACCCTTATATATGAATGTTTAGATCTAATTTTAAATGATTTATTTTTATTCGTTGGATTATGTTTCGTCTTCGCTTGTGTAAATGTATAACTAGAACAAAATCTTATCGTTCTTAATGAATTTATTTCTTGGGAAGTTCAATTTTTTCTTCTATTTGAAGAAATTGTTGCCAAAAAATGATGGGTTATTGTGGGAAAAATTTACGTAAATTGGTAAAGGTGAAACAGAGAAAAAGAGTTAATATGTGGTGAAAATGTGGGTTGACGTAGTTGAAGACTTTGATCTTTGTTGGATTAAAAAAAATAAGTCTTTCTGTTAAATTATTTTTAAAGTATTTGTTCAATGAGTTTTTTTTATATAATATTTATTAATACGAAGAAATTAATATAAAAAAGAGTAAAATTGTCAAATCTATATTAATTTATATTTATTTTAAATAGGTTTAAAGAATGGTTACAAGTATATGAAAATAAGGGAGGTAGACGTAATATCGTAAACCAAATGGGAGTTGAGAGTTATAGAGCGAAACATGGAGGTCTCTGAAATTATCCCTAATAAATATTACAAAAATAATTTTATTTTGATTTGATTAACAAGTACTAACATTAACATCTTGTAATACTATTTTTTCGATATTTATGATAATATTTCAAATAATTTAATAATTATAAAATATATAATTTTTTAAAAAAAGTCGACTGGCCCGTCAAGCCTGTAACCCACGTACTTGTGGGTTGGGCCGACCATTTTCTGGCCCACGCCAAAAATGGGCTAGCCCGGCCTGACGCATAAAATTTCAAAGGCTGTATGGGTTAGCCCGGATGGGGTGGGCTAGCCCATATTGACAGCTCTACTTCTACTTGCCAAAGGCAAAACTAAAGACACATCCTACGTAGGCACATGGTTTTGGGATATGAAGGGCTTCTTTATACTCTAGTTTAATCATCATGTAGAGCTACTACCAGAATCATATCCATTCTATATTCTTTCTTGTTTCCCATAGGCGAAGTTCATTCACATATTAGTATTTCAGAAGGTACCATCTATAAGTCCTACCAACTAATAATTCCCCTACCAAGAAGGGGTCGTCCACAAGGGTTGCCGAAAAGGTTCATGAGGATAGCTCTTATGACTTTCTTAGAGAAATTTCATGTCTTTCCAATCAACCTACCTCTAAGTTAATCATTCCACTCAAGAAGGGCACCATTAACATCTAACACTTCAAAGCTTCTTTATTAACCTTCTTTTCTTATTAAAGGTTCCATAATAGTCTTTCATAAAAGGGTACCTACTTTAGGTTTACCGATCCTAGAATTTCATTCATTCATACTTCATGAAAAGGGTGTCTAAGCCTACCATGTCAAGAGATCACATTCACGTAACTTTTATAGATCAAGCAGGTACAACTACGCATACCTAAATAAAACACCATATTAACATTTACAGGTTCATGTTGTCACCTCACACATGCACATATACAATACCATTCTTTACATTGTACATCGATAAAGACATAACATGATGATACTACAATTCACATAATAATGCCGACACCGCCATGTTCATAAAAACTATAACAATTAAGCACCGCTACCATAAGTGTATCGTACCAATCAATAGCAACTTGATATGAATTCTACATTAGATAAAACATCCACTATCACCATCCCTCAAGGTGTCCAACAATTAAATACATTAATGAAACTTACAAATTCTAATGTCCATAACACTAGACCAACAATTTATCTATATAAATGATTAAAAAAAGACGATAGATATTAATAATATAAAGCAAACTAGGAAAAGTTCCAACAATGATCAACATATAACTTAATAGCCCAAAAAATTCTAAATATTAATATAACAGAATTAAGTCATCATCAGTATTCCCAATTTAGAGCCAAATTTAGGAATTCAATGGATACATCATTTCATGGATATTTTAATAATAAAGCCATAAATTCAAACCTTTTCATGCAAGAACACATTTTTAGAATTTGAAATAGGAATTTTCTAATTTTTGAGATCTTTTGGAAAGTCTTTTAATTGGTTTCTTGAATGATAGAAGAATCAAGGATGAAATAACCATGCCTAGTTTAAGTCCTATCAATTAAGTTAAGGTTGAAACCTTGGATATTTGACATTCTTCCTTGGAGCTTAAAAGCTCATCAATGGAGGGTTTGAAAGGAGAGAATGAAGAGCTTTTACTTTTCAACTTGAGGGTTTTGTTTTGATTAGTTAATTTGGGGTAAAAAGAAATCAAAAACCGTTTATAAAATAAACCCTAAAGGACCCAAAACTAATTGGACCTTTATATAAAGTGTAATTTAACTACGCGACCAAATAAGTGACATGGTTGCGCGGTGCTGGGACACTTCCAAAATGGTTCGGGAATTTATTTTGAGGTAAATTGGTTCGTGACAATCCCACGTTGCAAGGTAACATTTTTAGCTTTTAATTTCCAAGGGAGTTATGCGCGAACACCTTAAAAAAGGGCTTCTAGCACGTTGCCTTGGCAGCCTCCTTCCAAACCTTTGGTCCTCTTCAAGGACCCTTTGGTTGGTCCTTGGAATGTCGTACCTAGACCTTTTGACACTAAACTCGATTATTAAGACACTAAGTTCAGATCCACTGCTTTTAGACTCTAAAAAACACAAAAAAACAAACAACATACAAGGATACACAAGCACACACATGACTAGTTTCCGGACGTCTTAGTCATCCTTGGACGTTTGACATGGAAATTCTTCAAAATTGAATTGTAAAGATGTTATTTACTATTTTAACAATATATTAACTCATAAAATTCATGTGAGGATCTATTTAACACTATTTTCTTTTTAAGGGTTGCAACAAGATGCGTCATGGGTGCGCCATGCTAGGCCTCAAGTTTAGAGGTATAAAGACCCTCCAAATGGAATATTACAAACTAGAGCTTATAATATGTTTAATGGGTTAATAAATATGTTAAAAGTATGTATAATATCCTTTTAGGTAAGTCTTAAAGAGTTTGGTAGTTCAACGCCAAAGAACAACCAAGAGGTTCTGAAACTAGTCTTTTATGTGTTAGTGTGCCTTTGTATGTTTTATTTTTTTATTGATGTTCTAATAGATAGGAAAGTATCATAGTACCTATTTTTTCATTTTTAGGGTTGAAATGTCCGGGTAAAAACACTCAAGGACGACCCTTGGGGTCCTTGAGGAGGATCCAAATGTTGGCAAGAAACCTCCAAGGAAAGATCCAAACCACAACCCAAATGACGCGCAGTCGATGGATTGACACCCCGTAAAAAGGGGTGTAGATCCACACATAGATGTGAGTGATAAGCGAGCATGTTGGGGAGTTTCTTTCACAAATGACACCCTGTAGATGGGGTCCGTCATTTGGACATGTACTTCACTGCCTGTAATATGACCAACATAGGGGTGAATTGGGAAATTCACCCCACAACCAAATTAACTAGTAGGCGGCTGTTTTCTGTTTTTTTAGGTATTTTAAATTATTTTATACCCCTAAGAAAAAATTTAGTCTTCACGTTTCAAAATCAAAAGCCCTCTCCCAAGAAAAATATCTCTCAAGACTCCATAGAAGCTTGAATTCAAGATAGAGATAGAATTGAAGATTTTGCGTTGTTTCTTCTCCAAATCTCGTGAAGTTTCTCCTAATAAGTTATGGTAGTTCATCCTTGAATCTTCTCTCGTTCGAGGATCCAATCCAAAGGATTTTGAAAAAGGTTCAAATTCCTAAATTCTTCTATTTTGAAGATTAAAAATGTATTCTTAAATGAAAAGGTTTAGTGGATGGATTTTAATGTTTTAAATAAAAAGTAATGGTTTATGGTTTGATGATCAAAAACTCAATGGACCCATGGTCATGCAAATTCTCAAAACTTTGACTTATGAATTGGGTTTGATGAATATGATTAGACAATGTTAGATTTATGTTTTTCTTATGTTGTAGTGGGGTTATATACTGTCATTTATGCCTTATTGTGATGATTTATTGGAGAATTCAGAAAAGGTGATTAAGGATTGGATGAAGTGTATGTTGATCTATAATGTCTAGTTCTTGTTGAATTGATCATGAGGGTTATAGTTCACTTATTGAGGAGGTGGTTATATGATGTATATGTATATATATGTTATATTGATTATGTACTTGAATGCATTGAATGTTAAGTAAGAGATGGTATGACGTATATGCATGACATGTTTTATGAAGTTGGGAATGTGTGTCTTGAAGATACTATGTCTATATGAAGTATAAAGTGAATGTCAAGCAAGATAGTGTGTGAATTATAATGAACTTGGTAAGATCATGTTTAGAAGTTAATGTTATGTGTGATGGTAGTCATGTGAAAGGTCTTCTCACATATACTCACACACAATAAGTGAGTAAATGAAGTTAAAGAATGAAAATTGGGGAATTTTAGGCTAGACACTATTTGTGAGTAGAGATGAAGTGTCTAGTACCATACTTAATATGCCTAAAAACTCTAATGAATGAAAAAGGGGAATTTAGGGTAGACACTATTCATGAGTAGAGATGAAGTGACTAGTATTAATCCTCATATTCCTAATAAGTCTAGCTAATGAAAAGGAGGATTTTGGGTGGACACTCTTCATGAGCTAAGATGAAGTATTTAGTAGAAATCTCAGTATTCCTTAGAGCTTTCCAAAGAATGGTTAGCGGTTGGATACTTTTCGTGAGTCGAGATGTAGTATTCAAATGTAACCTCTAGAGATGGGTACACTTCATAAGTTGAGATGTAATACTTAGTCGAAGTCTCTAACCTATTAGCTAATGAATGTAATTAATGTGTAAGACTCCATGGGGGAGTTATGCTTAAAACCAAGGGGATTTGAATAAGGGATGAATACTCTTCGTGAGTAGATATGTTGTATCCAATGTACTTCTTCAGAGGATTGCTCTTCTTTAGTTTATACTTAGAAACAATCCCCAGATCCCTTTACTATGAGCCCCCATAGATCTAGCTAATGGAAATCCATGTAAAGGATAGAAATAATGACCCTAGCTTAGGCCAGTGGTTATCTCTCATCTTTTAAGGGTAAATACCGGGATTATATATCCAGCTATCATGGTCTATGTCAGTTAAAGCTAGCTCCCACAAATGAATGTATTTAACAAAGTCTTCTTAAGGTGTACTACTTAGGGTAGGTGGTGGAATGGGATGTCATCTATCCATTCCACAAGTAGATATTTGAAGATAGTCTTGGTGTGTCCTTCTATGAAAATGTATGATTGGGTAACTATATGATGTTAACGTAGTGACTTTAATTTAAGTCTAACGTTAATGAAGCATGTTTATCTTATGTGTAATATTGATGAAAGTTATGTAAATGATTGAATGTGATGTGCCTAGTCTAGGGTGATTCCGAAGGATAACTAAGGTAGAAGTAGTAGTATGGATGCTACTTTCACATATCACTAGTATAACTTCGGGATGGTCTTGAGGGATGGTTTTTATGTTATGTTTTGAAATGCATGTGTTGATCCTGTAGTATCTTTACTAATGAACGTTGACTTGTTTAAATGAAATGAAGCATACTTATATTTGGTAGTCTTATGGATCACGTAGGTGTGTATTTAAGAGGTCGTATGGGCGGTCTCTTCGTATGTTACCTAGGTGAGTGTTAGGATAACATTGTATAGGAAGGTATAAATAATAAATGGAAGTATTACTTTTATTTGAAATGATGCCTTGTACGATTCTTTGTAAACTTGATACATGAAGGTTTTACTAAAATAGCATGAAAAATATGTTTCAACTAAAATTTGCTCTTTAAGAATGTTTTTTCATATTTCCATACTTAGTAAAATGTTTGTACTAATTCCATATTTTTTGTATTTTTCTAAAAGTATGCGTTGAAGGCAACTTAAGGTTCTTTCAATGTGAAGCCTAGAAAGTAGAATTCTCTAAATATTTGTATGTCATCATATGTCCGCAAACATGAACTCTGTTTCTTTTAGTTTCTTTCTTTGTAAGACTTTTCATATGACTTAGTATGTTTCTTTAAAATAAGTGTCGTGACCACATGGTGTTAACACTTGTCTAGGTTTGCTTGTGATAATGAGACTTTGTTCGTTCATTTTATGAAAGAGTTTTCGTATTATTTATATTGGGAAAATTTTTAATTCTACATTAATTTTCATACCTATTGAATGAATGAAAGCTAAGAGTCTTGTACATGACCTACTAGAGGTCGACAATGTCGTGCAACACTTAGTGGGTACTCTTGGATTGTTACAAACTTGGTCTCAGAGCAAAAGGTTTTGAAAAGATAGTCTTAGGGTCCAAATTCTGGCAAGCCACGTCTAGTAGATTCTTGTTCATCAGTATGAGTTGCGACAAATATATAAGAAAGAGGTTATAGAACGATAGAAATTTAACATTCTTCTTTACTCTTGAATCGTGCCATAGAGCTTGACTCCATATGATCTCTCTCTTATTTCATTTTTCTGGTGGTTTTCTAGATGCGATTAGTTGGAAGGGGTGATGTTGCAAGGTTTGAGGGAGAAAAATGTGATTTATGATGCTTATTAAGGTTTATGAATAAATGAGTATATGTGAAGGTATATATTGAAGATTTTGATGAGATGCCATTCATGACTATATATGATTTATGAGGTTTATAGAATCATTATAAGGAGTTGTATTGTGAGGTAGTTCTATCATTATAAGTTTTATAATGGTTTAGTGAAATCCTTTGTAGTGACAATGACTTAACTTATAGTTGTGTGCAATGATTGTAGAAAGTTATGGTGTACACTAGAGGAGTTTTGGAGAAATGTGGTAGATACTAAAAAGTGAAAGTTTTCCTTTCGTTTGTAATGCTTCATAGTGTCGTTGTGTTGAATTGGAGTACTTGTGCAGACCTAGTATTAAGAAGGGGAGATAGTGAGCTTACCTAGCAAGGTAATTTTGAGGTTATTCTAGAAAATGGTAAAACCTATATAGCTTGATTGTTCGTTCCCAAATGAATCTACCTTAAGGGTGGAAAGAGAAAGAGGGGTTTTTATTCCATGAGTTTGGGTTATGTTGTCCTTTACAATTGAATGAGGCGATGTTCAAAAGAGTTTGTTTAAGCATAAGTCCTAAGAGAAGGATGTCATTATTAACTAGTAAGGTTGGTTGGTAGTCTTGATGTTCATGAGTTAGGTTTGTATGAGTTCCTACCTTATTAGAGGTACAGAGGGGGCATGAAGCATTACACCTTGAATATGCTTTGTAAGGATCCTAATAATATTTACAAGAGAATGTGCAAAGCATCTTATCCATGATACATTCCCTGGTAAGTCATAGATGTTTTGATTGTTTCCTAGATGGGTTTACCCTAAATGTGGGAGAATGAGTTTAGTAAGGTAGTTGATATCCTTATCCTTTCTCTCTATTCTTACTAAAGCTTAAGAGAAAAATTCATAGTTGTTTTGATATGTCTTGGAGTCTTTCATATGAGAATGAGTTTCATGTCTCCTTATATTATGAGTGCCATTGAAGGTATGATATTTTGCATGCTCTTGATGATATCATTGTTACATGGGAAGATTGTTAGTTAATCTATATTTCTCTAGTAAATGTGTATCTAATGATATTTGCTCAATTGCCTTTTGAGTTGTTATATTTGTGTGCCAATGTGTGATTTGAAAGTTATTACATGTTGAGATATATAATGATATGATAAGTATGTCTAATGTTGGAGAAGCTAGTTCCTCCATAAATGCAATGAAAATGATGAATTATGTGTGCACTTTGAATTGTGGAGATAGTTCTAATTTCCATGCATTGCTTAGAGTGAATAACGATGTGAAGTTGGTGTTCCTTGTAGGTTTGGAGCACTGAATTCAAATGTGGTATCCATGATGATGTGTGTTCTGATCTTCTAGTTGAGTTTGCTAGTCCTAGAAAGTGTTTTCTGTCATTCTAGGACGAATGTTTTTCTAAGTGGAGGAGATTGTAATTACCATCAAAATGGAACAGAAAAAACTACAGCTTTTCATGTGTTTGATTAGTTAATAATGTGCTAAAATTATAAATAATTACCTTATCGGTCAGTAATTAAGAGTTTGGTAGTTAAACGTCAAAGAACAACCAAGATGTTCGAAAACTTATCATCTATGTGCTAGTGTGCCTTTACATGATGTATTTGTTGTTTGGTTTTCAAATTGATACGAAAGGACCCTAGAAACAATTTAGTCATGCATAGGGTCGAAGTTTCTGGTATGATTCCCAAAGGAGTGCCTTAAGGGTCCTTAAGGATGACCCAAATGTTGGAAAGAAGATGCTAAGGACAAGTCCAAACCATGACCCAAATGAAATGCAATCGATTGATTGACGCCCCATAAACAGGGGGAGTGGATCCACGCCAAGACGTGGTAGATTAGATACCATGATGGGGAATCTCTATCACAAAAGACGACAAGGAATACGGGCCGTCGATCAAACGGCACCCAACAGATAGGGTCCGTCGTTTGGACCTGCAGTTCATTGCCTCCATTTCTTCCAACTAAGGGGTGAATTGGGAAATTCCGCCATGTCTTAATTACCTATTATGTGGTTGTTTTAGGTTTTTTTTATTATGTATTTTATGTTATTTTATACCCCTAAGAACTAAGACTTCAATTTCAAATTAAAACCCCTCTCCCAAAAAATCTCTCTCAAGACTCCATTAAAGAATGAACTCAAGGTAGAGCTAGGATAAAAGATTTTGGGTGGTTTCTTCACTAAATATCATGGGTTTTACCTAATAATGTGTGCTTGTTTATCCTTGATTCTTCTCTCATTTAAGGAGCCAATGAAAAGACTTTTAAATGGTTTCGAATATCTAAAATCTCCCATTTAAATTTTTTGCATGGATTCTTGCGTGAAAAGGTTTTAATTGATGCATTCTGATGTTTTCAAGTTAAAGAAATGGCATAATCTTCAAAAACTTCATGGACCCATGATCATGCGAATTCTAAAATTTTTGACTTATGAATTATGTTTGACGAATATGATTAGAAAATTTTAGAGTTTTGTTTTTATTATGTTGTATTAGGGTTATTTACTGCCATTATGCCTTATTATGATGATATATTGGAGAATTGAGTAAAGGTGGTCAAAGGCTGAAGGGTAAATTGATCTATAATGTCTAGTTCTTGTTGAATTGATTTTGAGTGGTATACTCCACTTATGGCGGCGTTGTTTACTTTGTCAGAATATATATATATATATATATATATATATATATATATATATATATATATATATATATATATATATATGTGTGTGTGTGTGTGAATTGTTATTATGCCCTTAAAGGCATTGAATGGAAGAAAAAAAGAATTTATAATGTATATGCATGAGATGTCTCATGAATTCGAGAATGTGTGACTTGAAGATATTATGTCTAATAAAGAATAAAGTTAATGTGCAGCATGATAGATTGTGAATTATGATGAATATAGTATGATAATGTTTAGAAGTTAAAGTTATGAATTATGGTAGTTATGTGAAAGGTTCTCTCACATAAACTCACACAAACAATGAATGAATAAATGAAGGAAGTTAAAAATAAAAATGGGGGATTTTAGGGTAGACACTACTCGTGAGTACATATGAAGTTTCTAGTACCAACCCTAATATCCCTAAGAACTCTAATGAATGAAGATGAGGGATTTTAGGGTAGACACTATTTGTGAGTAAATATGAAGTGTCTAGTACCAACCCTTATATTCAAAAGAACTCTAGTGAATGAAAAGGGGTATATTGGGGTGGACATTTTTCGTGAGTTGAGATGAAGTGTTTAGTAGCAACCTCACTATTCCCATGAGCTTTTCCATGAATTGTTTGAGGTTCTATACTTTACGTGAGTTGAGATGTACTATATAAAACTAAACTCTAGTGATAGGTACACTTCGCAAGTTGATATGTATTACTTAGTAGCAATCTCTTAACCTACACATAATGAATGACTAAGACATCATGGGGTAGTTATGATTCACATCGAGAGGATTCAAAGAAAGGGTGGAGACTCTTCGTGAGTAGAGATGTTGTATCCAATGTACCCCTTGAGATGAGTGTTCTTTGTTGAGTTGTATTAATTAGAAGCAATCTCTTTATCCCTTAACTATGCATCCGCATAGGTCTAGATATTGGAGATCTATGTTATGGATAAAAAGAATGACCCTATCTTTGGGAAGTGGGATCCCTCATTCAGTAGGGGTTAATACCTTTGGCAAGTGGGAATGAATTTTTTTCCAGATTTCTATTTTTCTTTGAAAAAGTGATTATTTTTAGTTTGTTACCATATTCTTAGTTATTTCAAATTGTGAGATGTTACAATATCTCACCCTCGAGAACATTAGTGCTCAAATGAGACTGCTTTAACCATGCTAATGATAGTAACATCAAGAGAATTAGTACCTTGATATGCATTCTCTCTATACTCAAAAAGGTGTGGATATCTCTTCTTCATATCCTCTTTAGCTTCCCTAGTTGATTCTTCAACAAATTTGTTCCTCCAAAGGACCTTGATTGATGTAACCTCCTTTGTTATCAGCTTGTGAATAGGTGATCTAATATATTAATCGGAATCTCATCATAGGATAATCTATTCTTAATACCCACCTTATCAGTTGGTACGATCAATGAAGGATTTCCCATGCACTTCTTCAACATTGAGAGATGTAACACTGGGTGAACTGTTGCAAAATCTTATAGTAACTCTAACTCATAAGCTTCGTTGCCAGTCTTTATGGCTATACGATAATGTGTAATGTAGAGGGGACTAAGTTTGACCTTATTACCAAACCTCATAACACCCTTAATTGGTGAAATGTTCAAGTATACCCAATAATCCATTTCAAACCCCAACAAGTTTCTCTTAACATTAGTGTAGGATTTTTGACGACTCTGTGTCATTTTAAATCTCTCTTGAATCACCTTCACCTTCTTATTTGCTTGATGAACTAGATCTTGTCCTACCAACCCTGTTTCACCAACTTCAAACCACCCAATAGGAGATCTTTGTATTCTCCCATAAAAAGCTTCGTATGGAGCCATTTGGATGATCGAAAAATAACATGTCTTGTAAGAGAACTTAATGAGAAGTATGTAATCATCCCAATTCCGTATTAAATAAATAATGCAAGACCTGAACATAGATTCTAAGGTCTGCATAGTTTGCTCTTATTTCCCATCCGTTTGAGGACAAAAAGCAGTTCTTAAGTTTACCTTAGAATTCAAACCTTTATTGAACGGTTTTCAGAATTGTGTAGTACATTATGTACCTCTATCTGAAATGATCGAAACAGAGATTCTATAAAATCACCACTTACTGAAAATATAACTTAGCATAATATTCTATCGAATGAATTATCTTTACTACCGAGAAGTGCGCTGATTTTGTCATTCTATCGACAATCACCCAAATTGAATCATGTTTCCTGCGAGACTTTGGTAACTGATCTTAGGCATATTTGTATGCCAATATAAATAATTTTACCCATAATTATGCTCAGATTAGGGTTGTTAAATTTAGGTTTAGGATTTGTTTTTTATTTATTCTATGTTTCTTGACTAACCAACATGATTGGTTGTGTAGGAAGGCAATGTGAAAGGAAATATACACTAAAAGAAGCAAAATGAAGTTGTAAAAATTCCTCAAAAGGATTTATGTGTTGGCTTCCCATCACACAGAAGGGAGAGAATTATCAAGCCTCGAGTTAATTTCGAAGCAGAAGACTCCGTGCAACATCTACGTCATGTAGAAGCGAGAAGATTATTAACTCTTGAATTAATTTTGAGGCTAAATACGTTTTGCTATCTCTGCATCGCGTAGAAACATTCCCATTGGATCCAAAGAATCAAAGGCTTCTCTGCGTCGCGCGCTAGAAGCACAGATTCAGCAAATTAAATTTTAGTATAAATAGGGTATTATTTTATTTTATAAGGAATTGTTTTTCTGATTTTTAAACAAGGAGCAACAGGAACAATACATTAATGTTTTAGGGTTATATAATTTCTCTTCATCTTTGAACTCTTCAGAGTGATATACGCACATTAAAAGATTGTTTGGATTATGTGTAGCTAAATACGTTAGTTCTAGGGCTGTGACAACATGATGAATGTAACATTTTTACATTGATAGGGTTTTACTATGGGTTATCTATGATTCGTTCTTATGTTATTACTCTTTGTATTTCATGATTGTCCACCATAGAAATAAAACCAATGTCTAAATTTAACCCGAGAGAGGAATAATAGGATAGAACATGGAATGTAAGAAGTTTCATTGACTCCAAATGGCTGGGGTTTATAAGTTTCTACGATAGAGATATACCTAGAAACCTTTCTTGGATCATCATATAGGAAGATATCTTAATGCTCGAATTTTATTCACCTTATCCCCATTCAAAGTTGTAGTCATGATGAAATTTGTTGTAGACAATTAAAGGTCAACAGATCATGATCATACATCTAACCCTGTAGTTTTGCGCTGAGATAATTTCAATGTAACCTTTAGTATCAGATAACGACTTCATAATTCATGGTAAGAGTCAATCCGAGAGCTTTCATACATTAATATATATATATATATATATATATATATATATATATACATACATACATAATAGTTAACATTTTCTATAAAATTTTGAAATTACACTTGATTTAAGTTGAGAGTTGGAAAATTAATAGAGTCTAGTCTTAAGTCTCTATGGGTACGATACTCGGATCTTTAACAAGAGCCATTTCATTGCTTGTTCAATAATGTGCACTTTAATGGGCATTTTGAGCGCAACAAGATTTTGGCGCCGCTTTGTTAGTAATTAGAATATAGTTGATTTACATAGTTCTGAAGTTAAACATTTATGAATGTGAATATGTAATGTCTTGACTTAAGATGATAAAGACTCTTAGTCTTGTATGTATGAATGACATGAGACCTTAAGTGATGTTAAGAGAGTCCTTTATGTGGAACCTTGAACCTAGTGGTAAGTATATGAATTTTGAAGTCGAATGCCGTAATGGTATCCTTCAAGTAAATGCATGATAAACTTACCCTTGATTGGCTGGAATGACATCATATCAAACCTTAGTGAAGTCATTATGAGCTTCTTGTCGACATTGTAAGGTAGAACTAGTGGACCTCATTGGTAGGGTAAATGTGATTGGGTTATGAACTTGATATGGAACCTCTTTATATGAACCTTGAATATAAATTACTCTATGTGAAAAAAGGCTAGCACCGAGTGAATATGGTACGGAAGTAGTTCTAGTAAAAGAATGAGACTAGAGTACAAAGCACACCTTTAAATTCCTTAACCATGTACCAACATGGGAAGTGTCCAAGTTCTTCCATTGGCAAGTAGAACACCCTCATCGGAGTAGGTAGAAATCCAGATTCCATGTTTTGCTATCATGGTCTATGTCGGTTATTGCCTATTCTCATCAATGGGATAACTACTACCATTAGAGAAGTCGTATGAATTTCAGGTGGTTGTTTGGGAAACTATCTTGATATTGCACAAGATACATTGAAGGCCTTAATTAGAGTCCCTAGGTCTTGTCTAAGACTATTACTTGAATGTCTTTATATGATTCATGAGTCTTAAATTAACTAATGAAATTAATTACTTATGTTAATAAAGTAGTTTAATGAATAAGTTCATATTTAGAGTAGTTAAGGGTGTCTACTTTAGGTGTGAAGAGGGCATTGGAATGGTCACTTCGTATCTTACCTTGATAAGTCTTAAGAAGGATTCGAGTAAGAGAAGATGATGATTATGTGGACATGATCTAAGCCGTAGGTCCTCTTAAGGATTATTTAGGTAGTCTTGAAGAGGTTAATCATGTATGTTATCTTCTTGATTTACTTAATTAAGTCATTTGATAGCCTTTGTAAGGGAAATATTATATTATAAATGTTATGTGTTTTGGTGTCTTGTTTGTGTGTATATGTCTCATTATAGCTGGTCTTGAGGATCATTTAGGTGTGCCTAGAGAGGTTATATGGGTGGTCTCTCTCTGTCTTACTTAAATGATTGTTAGGATAGTTTTTAGTACGACAACAACATGCTAGAAAGTGTTGAAAGGTAAGAGAAGGCACTTCACTATAACAATTAAGGAATTCAGTATATAGTGAATTGAGGCTAATCTAAAGTGACCTTAAAAATGTCCTAAATTTCTTAAATATTATCTTATGTATTTCTAAGTTTATAAATGTTATTCTTATGATTGTGATATGATATTTAAATGAAAATTTGCATATTTATAATAAATGTTTGTTTTCATGATTTTATGCATAATGTCATACTTAGTACAATTGTTTTTACTAATTCCATACATTTTGCTATATCTACAGATGTAGGTGAAACATGAGAAGGATTGTGAAGGAGAGCTTGGATTATAGAGTTGTTCAAGCAAAGTGAAGTATGACCTCATTGATTTTAGGGCATACATATATATATTTTCATTATGTATATGCGATGAACGATATGGAAAGGGGTTGTAAATGACCTTTGAGAGGTAAAGTAAGCTGGTCTCAAAATGAAACTGGACCTAACCTCTAGGGTGTGGTTTCGGGATGTGTCACGGTTGGAAGCCTAAAGTGATTTTGATGGTAAAGTATTTCTACATCACAAGAAAACACTGGTGCTTGTTGACCCCGCCTAGCGAGACTTGTCCGAATGTTTAGGTAAACTGGAATTAAAATTCGGTAGACCTTATGTAGGTTGCGCGTTGCAAGGACGGGGTATCTTTTCATGGATTTCATTAAATAAAATAGGTTTTAAACTAGTTTTATTCAACTAACCCGACCCATCCCCCTATTTCTTCCCTTAAGTCGTGATTCTTTTCCCTAATTCCCCATTCCCCCTTCTCTGATCATGAAACACACCTATTTTTTCCCCAAAATCCCAAAAACATTTTGACCCCTCGTAATACGCAGTCAGGGCCGTTGTTGCTTTTTCTCTCGCGTGATTTTTGCTACTTGTCAGTATTGCGCATGTACAATTTATTTTTATAGTCATGATGTTTACTTTGCGGATGAAATGCATGTGGAGCAGGTGAAAAAAAGGTGTTGGAGAGTTATTTCTGCTTGAAAATGTTGCTGTTTTGAATTCTTGAGTATAAACTATTGTTATTGTAAGCATGGGTTAGCGTAACTTGGGGGTTAGGGTCAGAATTGGATGAAGTTCTACAATTGTTTTTTGTAGTGTGTAGGTGTTGTTATTTGAGCGGTTATGTTACTTGTTGGTGAATTCCTCTATCAATGTTGAGCTAAGTTGTGTTCCATTGTCGTGATGATATGGTTATTGCACAATAGACATTGATGAGTTGTGGTTGTTTGTGGGCACAATGGGAAAGTACGAATTGCATTATCTTGTTTGCTAATGGTGTAACATAAGAACTAGGGGGAAGTATGAGTGACAAAATTGGGAGTTATATGGTCTAAGTGCGAGGTGGCGTGAGGCTACCTCCCATGTTTTTCTGAAGCGTAGACAACTCATGGACTGAAGTGTATACATATGCGGGTATCTATGTCTACATGATAGAGTTAAGGACAAGTTGTTCCTTGGGGATCTCATAAAAAGAAGCTAAGGCGTGGAAATGTCCCACCAGCACCCCCAGCTCCCAGAGGGCAGACTCGGCTATGTGAACTAAGAGCGGGTCCAAAGAAGGAAAGAATTAGTACAAGAAGCATACCAGAACGTCTTATTTCTCTGACGTGTGTATCAATCGGGATTGCCTGATCCACGAGTTCCCCCAAATTTAGAGGAGGATAAAAGAGTTGCAGCTTGTCTTTGTATTTGAGAAATCTGAAGAGTGTATTTTGAGCTTGGTTCGCGATTTCTATTACAACTGGATCTCAAACATGTATTCTCACTTTGTGATTGTCCATGGACGGAACGCTCCTATCACATGTACCAGAATCAATGATATACTTGGTGCGACGAAGGCCACAAACTTATAGGTGCTATCTCAGTTTAACAATCGACCTACGTATCCGGCGATCCATCATTTACTTTGTGGACCTCAGTCCATGGCCAGGTGGTATAAGCAAAATAATAAGAAGTATCAGAAAATCTCCCTTATACGTGATACACTCAAACTTACTTCTCAAATAAGAATAAAAACGGTTGTATCAAGTGAAGAACCCAACTAATGAGGTTAGGATCGTTCCCAAGAGGAAAATAGTTCAGACTTAACTTCAATCTATTATTACTACTATTTGGTCAATTTTTTCCTTAGAAAACAAAGACAATAAAAGGGTTTTTTTTACTTCTAAATGAATAAAAATAACTAGCTTAATTAAAGAAGACAACTAACAGATTCAAATGTTGGAGTTTAATCAATTAATAAAAGTAACTAGGGTTTACGTGTTCCTCAAAGGTTCCTCACATGATAATTCTAACTATAACAATTTTTTCCTAGTATCTTGCATGCAAAGTGATAAGTTTTGTATTTCTAAATCCTTGGTCCGGCATCTAGAAAATTTCACTCCTCACCTTGGTCCGGCTACGTGTGTTGCTATACTAACCCTTACCTTTACCTCATATTAAGTATTGTATTCGATTTTTACTAAGTTATTACCTCGTACAAATAATTACTAGCCTATTAGATAGTATACACTAAATCTATATTGATAATTCTTTTCCTTTTATCTACCTCCTTGGTCTGGTAAGTAGAAATAAGGCGAGTTCTAATGTTGGCTATCCGTTAAAAAGACTTCTAAGCGAAAGAATTATCAATACGTGCAAGACATTATTCTACAATTGTTATTTTAGTTAGGTTTTACCTCATTATTCGCCTATGGTTCCCACAACCCTAGTTATGGAGTTTCGTTACCCATAGTCATAATCACAATATTCATATATATGATGTAAGAATTCATGAACAAACTCAATGAGAAAGAATAAAATCCAGAAATTACTTGATTAATCGAAAAAATCACCAACAATCAAATCCAGAGAAAAGTGTAACAATCCAAATTGTAATAATCAAAATAATCTCCTCACAAAGAATATAACATAAAAGTGTCTAATAATATGTAGTCTAACTCAAAAATGAGGTTTTTCGAACTGTTTACAAAAAACAAAAACCTAATAAAAGAAGGACTCTATTTGCTTGAAATATCTCAAAACGCGGCTTGGTCAACGTAGCACAAGACGGGTCCTCGTGATCACGAAGGGCCGTTATGGATTCCCTCGTCCCATACTTTTTCAAATTCTTCAGCTGCTTTCTTCATTACTCTTGACAGAAGGTATGACGGATCGTCATAGGCACAACGTTCCGTCGAGGGTCTTCGTTCCATAACAATTAAACTTTTTGGAATTTGGGTATTGGGACTACTTCTAAGATCTTCACGATGAACCAGCAGGATGGACCATCATGGCTACGACGATCCGTCACGCACTTCGTAACTCCACACTTGGTAAGACATCCACATCTTCCTACAACAACTTCACTACGATGCAACCTACGGACCATCAAAGGCACGACAGACCGTCACAAGCTCTGTAAGTGGTGCTTTTCTGCATTTCTTGCTCAAAAACTTTCGCGTTCATCTTTAGAAAGATTTCCTACAAATAAAGAGAAACTTACATAAAAATTATTACAAAAAGGCTTTGGACACACACTAAAAATAAGTAAGAATCATTAAAAATACCGTGAAACCAAGGTATATCAACACCCTCAACTTAAATTCGTTGTTTGTCCTCAAGCGACACACTATGACTCACTACAAAATCTTTGTACAATAGTATCCATGTTTAATTTTTCGCAATGATTTGGCTATCTATCCCATCATTCTCATCATATTTATGCATGTTATCACTATTAGGCTTGAATTATCTGGAATCAGACCATGACACAGACTCACCACGCACTAACACCTATCCTCTTCAATTTCTCACCGAGGTGCTAATATTTCCAGTATTGCAACTAGTGTCCTCACTTCAAAACAACATCCTCACTTTTCATACAATGATTTTAGTTTGAGTATAATGATTACTTTTCAACACTCACTCTTAGAAAAAATTCTCATCTCATTCATACATATTGCCATAAGCTTGCCCTTATTTTCATTGCTTTAAGTTCGCTATACAACTTTTAGGATCACGATAGGACTTTCTTAGCTTGTAACACAGGCTTAGGGTAAGCTAGGGTATATTAAGGTATATTTAATATCTTTTTTCCCTCCTTGACATATCGGCTAAACATATCACTTTTTATCATTTTATTTCACCCAGTTTCACATATTCTTTCACCTTGCTATTTTCCCTTCTTTCTTCATTTTGTGTAAGTGACTCTCTTCTTTTCTTGCTTGTATTTATTATATTATTTTTTTTCATTTTTTTTCTTTTTTATTTTACTTTTATTTCAACTAATTCGTGAGTCACTTTACTTTTGTTCTTTCTCTCTGTTTGTTCTTTCAACCCAACTTCCCAGAGCATTCTTTATAATAGTCACCCTCAACTCATGGCTTTTCCATGAGTCAAAGTACACAATAGCCATAGTTGGGTCAGGGCCATAAAAAGGTTGTTTACTTCCCTAGCCACCCTCAACTTATGCTTTTGGCATAAGCTGAGGAGAACATGTTCAAGGAGGAACCAGGACCAACACATTATTCCTAGAGAAGAACAGTCGGGATGAAAAAGAAAGGTCTAGTTTAATTTCATTTATTGTTTTTATGTAGGCTAAAAATGAACTATATTGGATAAGGTCCTATGATCCTTTCCTAATTGTATATTACAACTTACTTTTAGCAGGACTAACAGGTAAGTTCTAGCTCAGTACAAATACTGGACTATTCTAATCTTCCTCACACTCACATGACATGTCATTAATATACATGATTATTAGACACCTAGTTCGAATTTTAGACTTGAAGTCATGTAGTGGTGTATCTCTATGTCATGCTTAGAGCCACACATTTATCAATTACTATGCCTAGTCATGCATCATTTTCATTTTATCAGGATATCATTTTAGCCATCATGCTTCAGAGTTAAACTATGTACACAAGATTTACACATGCCGGTTCAACAGTAAAAGTAATCAAACTCTTGGGGAAAAAGAACACACGCAAGAAAACACCCTAAAGAGGATAGTTAATTGGGATACTCAGACTTCACCCTAGCACTCACTTTCCATTTACCCCACCCGCAACAACAAGAATTGCAATTGTCCTCAATGTATAAAAAAATTAAAGTACGAAAGTGGTAGGTGAAGCTAACCTGGGGCGCAAAGCGCCGACAATTAGCAAGCTGGTGGGTCCAGTTCCTCGAAACCCACAAACTTTGTAATCTGTACACCCTCAGTAGTGTCCTCATCAGAAACAACACTATCAGCATTGCCTCCCGCTTTTTCCAAATTTCGGGAGCTAGATGCCCCAACAACTAATTCTACAACCCTCACCCGACGCATCTCCTCATCAGCAAGTGAGCCTATCCTCGCAGCCTTCATCTCACGACGCTCCTTCTTCCGTGCTCTAGCCTCATCCTCCTCTCGACCCCTACGCCTCTTGGCATACTCTCGAGGGGGAGGTGGTGGAATCTCAGTAGTGGCAAATAGGGTCGCTTCAATGTTTTCTAAGTAGGCTCTGCAGAAGGGGCCTGAGACTTAGTCACCCTAGCCTCTAGGATCATATCAATGTTTGCTCTGAGACTCTCGACTGCAGTCTGAAGGGTTGACATATCCACCTGACGGTCTGGCCAGGCTAGCACCCACAACTCAAAAGCGTCGAAGCGCTGATGAACCTCAACGATCTTCCACTCTCTGTGCTGGACTATTCTCCGGTCCAAGAGCTTTTCTGCCTGAGCAATAGACTTCTGCATCAAAGGCTGGATGTGTTGCAGAAGTTTAGCCATCTATGCCTCTAGTTTCTTGACCCTAGCAAGCGGGACTAGAGTGTGGAAATGGGCTAAGGGAGAGGAGCTCGGGTTAGTGGTACTACCAAGGATAGAGTCGACTTGGGTAGTGTAATTGGTTTTAGAAGCAGCCTGCGTAGCAGTGCGACCCTGTCCTACCATATCAGCCAGATTGTCACCAAGTGGAGGAAACTCTTGACGGGCCCCTCTACGTTGAGCCAACTTGTTGGCCTCATCCGTGATGAGGCCGATATCAACATTTCCCAGTGAGGTCTTGAGCTGATCAATGTGCCAGATGGGCATACCTGTGGACCTGTATAGAGAAAATATCATGCACCGGAAAGGGTAAGTAGTTGTCACTTTAAAAGCCCTCTCATGCATGACCACCTTTAGAAGCCAAGAAAACTGCACCTCAAATCCGGCTATCATTGCCGCCATCAGAACTGCACGATCCCATGTGACTATATTATCAGCGGCTTTAGGGGAAAGGCAGGGGCGGACAATCACCCGTATGAATTTAGCCGTGTAGGTCTGGTTAGCCTTCTTGATGTCTCTCTTCAGCTCAGTTACCGAGTCAGCACCCTCTCCATCAACAGACAAGTGGAGGGCCATCCACCTTTTGGTCTCTCTCTCGGCGATGGCTCAGGCGAGAATTGGCCATCTTTGAAAATTTGTAACCGGTAGTCAATGTTGGTGGTGATAGGGGTCCGATTGGCATGAACATCCTCACCATATAGATATCGGCGTATGGCAGGCAGGGAGATATCAACCTGAATGCCATGTACTCGGACATGCTCTAAAAGGGCCTTTTTTTGGCGGGGTGGGGCAGACCGCCTATCAATCCGTGACATGATAGTAGCCACATAGGAGGCGTAGAACTCTCGGACCAATTCTTCACTATAACGGCCCAACGAATGCGCTGTCCATTCTAATCGGTATTTGGTGAAGATATTGGTGATCTTTGGCATAGTCGGGAGAATAATCGTAAGGACCCGCCTCTCCAATGTAAGGGTCCGTGTCATGACTCCTTTATCATTCAAAAACATTGCGTCTAATAAACTTGATACTGCCTGTCGACACAACACCGGTTGGGCTAGTCAGTAATCGGGGAGAGAGCACGAGTCGGTGAGCTGGTTATGGATTCAGAACTGTCTGCCTCATCAGACGAGGGATACTGTGGAGCTGTGGCGGGTGCAGGGATCTCAGCATATCCGGAGGCTTCCTCCGACCACGAAACTCGTAAGGAGCCAAACACTCCTTCTTCATGAGTAAATGACCAAGAAGGTGTGCCGATCAGTGTGCGCTCCTCATAAGACTGGGAGGCAGTGACTACGCCGGATGCCACCCTTTTGGGTGTGGCTCTTGCAACACATGCACCTTGAGATACGGTGGAAGTGCCTGGGGGCACGTACTTGGGGTCATGCTCATCATCAAAGCCAATGACCAGCCGAGCAGACGGGGCGACAGACTTTGATCGCCAACATGCGTAGACTCGATCTTGTTTTGGTTCCATTAGATTTAGTACCTTTAAGGAATTAATATTAGTACTAAAAGGATCAAACAAGACAAGAAAAATGACACAAAATAAATACAAGATTTAAGATGTATTGACATTTCTATAGTAACAGTGAAACATGATTGACCAGGTGACGGCTCGTCATGAGTACGATGGACCAGGTGACGTCTCATCGTGAGTATGACGAACCGTAATGAGATATGTCATGTCATACTTAAACTATGTTTATGTGGAGACCCCTTATGGAAAGTCTCTGTCAGCTATGATAGATAAGTAGGACGGACCATTCTGATGATGACGGTCCGTCATTGATGTACATTGTGGGACACTTAGAACAAGTATGGGGACTTTTAGGAGAGAGATCTCTGATTGTAATGACGGTTTGTGCAGGACGGATTGTCGAGGGCATGACGTTCCATCGTAGGTGTCCGTCATAGGACACTTGGAATAAATATGGAGACCCTTAAGAGAAGGGTCTCTGATTGTCATGACGGTTATGCATGATGGACCGTTGAGGGTATGACGGTCCGTCGTAGATGTTTGTAACAAGACACTTGGAAAAAGTTAGAGACCCTTAGAAACAAGGTCTTTGACAACCAGAACGGTTGTGCATGACGGACTGTCGAGGGTATGACGGTCCGTCATATATGCCCGTAAGAGGACACTTAGGAAAAGTGAGAGACCCTTAGGAATAGGGTCTCTGAGAACCATAACGGTTGTGCAGGACAGACCGTCGTCAGAACGACGGTCCATCGCATGTGTCTGTTGGATGACACTTAGAAAAAGTGAGAGACCCTTAGGAATAGGGTCTCTAAGAACTAGAACGGTTGTGCAGTATGAACCGTCGTGGGAACGACGGTCCGTCGCATATGTCTGTTTGAGGACTCTTAGAAAAAAGTGAGAGACCCTTAGGAATAGGATCTCTAACAACCAAAATGGTTGTGTAGGAAGGACCGTCGTAGGAACGATGGTCCGTCGCATGTGTCTGTTGGTGGACTCTTGGAGAAAATTGGATAGTGGGGTGTTAGGGATGTTGGGACGGACCCTATGATGGTCCGTCGTAGGTACAGCGGTCCGTCATCGGGGTCTCGTTCTGTCATTTAGTGAAAAAACTGGGGTTTCCACAATCATCCCCTATGACCCAAATGGAATTTTAAGTGTTTTAACCTACATGTGTCTAACCCATATATCTAGTAAACTAGTAATGCTAAAGAACCTATTTCTAGAGTTTTTAATAGGCACTTTTGAGGATTCTCAACCTAGGTCAGACAAAATATATAATAAAGAATGAACCCATCAATTAGAAATAGGATAATACTAATTGATAAACAAAAATGCAATGAAAATGAGTAGAAATTAGTGATAGATACCTGAGAATTTGAGAAAAACAAGCGAGGAAGATTCTTGGTGATGAAGAAGAGAACCACATCAGCAGACTCCGACTAGTAAAGAGTGAATTTTAGGAATGGGGGAATTTGGGGAAATGATCGGTTGAAAAAGAGGTAGGAAGTGGGAAAGAAACCGTTCAAATGAAAGGGTGGGGGGTTTTAATGGTTAAATTTTTTTTAAAGTTCCCAAATCTGGTCGGGTTGGGTACGCTCATTAATGACGTGATGACTCCCCGACGATGGTCCGTTGCAATTGCGACGGTACGTCATTAGTTCACTCGCGTGTGCCCTAGTTTTTAAAATAACTTAATGAAGTACCTGGCACAATAGATTCATGCGACGGTCCGTCGCGTTTATGATGGGACTTCGATTGGTCGTCAATTACTGTTGCAGAGTGATTTTCTATACAATTTCCTGGTGATGTGCCTACAAATTTAAAACCCATTAGTAGAAAATACTACCTTTACTAAAAAAAAAACTATAAGTATTGGGTTGCCTCCCAACAAGCTCCTGATTTAACGTCGCGGCACGACTGAGGAAACTTGATTACTCAAACTTCATCAAGATTGTATGCCTCGATCACTTTATTCTCCGATTCAGCATGCCCGCAATATAGTTTTATACGTTGTCCATTCACCTTGAACCGCACACTCTCCTTAGTTTCTAAATCAACTGCTCCATGAGGGAATAGTTGGGTAACTATGTCAGGACCAGTCCATTTGGACTTGATCTTGCACGAAAACAAGCGCAACCTAGAAATGAATCAAACCACCAAATCCCCAACCATAAAATCTCGTTTTTAAATTTTTAGGTAATGGTACTTCTTCATCTTTTATTTGTAGAGGGATAATATTTTATAAGCTTTTAGGAAAAATTCATCGAGTTCATTCAACCCAGTTAACCGTTGTTCTGCAGCGTCGTTCCAATCCATTTTCAACTTCTTCATAGCCCACATGGCTTTATGCTCCAATTCAACTAGAAGATGACAAGATTTTCTCATATATAAGTTGGTATGGGAACATACCTATGGGAGTGTTATACGCTGTCTGGTAGTCCTAAAGAGCATCATCAAGCCTCGTTGACCAATCCATTCTACTAGCATTCACTGTTTTTGACAATATATGTTTGATCTCCCTATTTGACACTTGAACTTGCCCACTAGTTTGAGGATGGTTAGGGGTGGCCAAATTATGGCAAACCCCATATTTCTCCAATAACCCCTTGAACAATCTATTGCAGAAGTGGGAGCCCCAATCACTAATAATTGCCTTTGGGGTGCCAAAATGAGAGAATATATTCTTTTTGAATAACGTAGTGACACTCTTACCTTCATTGTTTGCGAGGGTGATAGTTTCCACCCATTTAGATACATAATCAGCCGCTACAAAAATATAATTCATTCCATGAGAACTAAGAAAAGGACCCATAAAGTCAATACCCCAAACATCAAATAACTCAATCATAAGAATGGGGTTTAGAGGGAGCTCTCGCTTTTTTTTGTGGAATGCCGCCATCCCTTTGGCATCTATCACATGCTTTAGCAAACCAATGAGCATCCTGATGAAGAGTTGGCCAATAGTACCCACATTGTAATATCTTATGAGCGTTTCGAATACCACTATAATGTCCACCAACGGGTGATGAATGGCATGCTTCTAGAACACTCAACATCTAAAATTCTGGCACACAACGCCGAATAAGCCCATCGGCATAACTCCTCTATAAATATTTTTCATCCCAAAAGTACTTCTTTACATCGTACATGAACTTTTTCTTTGATGAAAGGACAAGTTCGATGGAATAATATAACTAGCCAGATAGTTTGTGATATCTGCGAATCATGGAATCAAGTCTTGTGAGGCATCCAATACATGCTCATAAGGGAAAGTGTCATCAATATAAGTCTTATCCCCTAACTCTCTCATACCTTCATCTTCTAGTCGGGACAAGTGATCGACAACATGATTTTCGGTCCCTTTTGTATCCCTTACTTCAAAGTCAAATTCTTTAAGTAGTAATACCCAACGAATCAACCTCGGTTTCGCGTCCTTCTTTGCCATCGACTATCACAATGTTGAATGGTCAGTATGCACTATAACTCTAGTACCTAGTAAATAGGAGAAAAATTTTTCAAAAGAAAAGACTAATGCAAGGAGTTCTTGATCATTCACTGTGTAGTTCTTCTGAGCTTCATTGCGGGCTTTACTATCATAGTAAATAGGGTGAAGGATTTTGTTCTTTCTTTGTCCCAATACTACAGCAAGAGCAACCAAACTAGCATTGCACATCACCTCAAATGGACTGTTCCGATTCGGAGAAATAATGATACCTGCAGACACCAATTTTTCTTTTAGATCAACGAATTCTTTCACACAGGATTCATCAAAACAAAATTTACAATCTTTCTCCAACTTTTTACACAACGGATGTGCAATTTTTTGAAAAATCTTTGATGAATCTCGGGTAAAAACCTGCATTCCCAAGAAACCTTCGCACACCTTTTACAAAGATAGGTGGGGGAAGTCTCTCTATTACCTCGACTTTATCTCGATCAACCTCTATACCCTTTTTTGAAATGCGATGACCCAAAACAATACCTTTTTTCACCATGAAGTGGCATTTTTCCCAATTTAGTACTAAACTGCAGCCTTCACATCTCTTAAGGACCTCAGATAAATTGTTCAAACACCGCTCGAATGAAACACCAACCATAGAAAAATTATCCATAAAAACTTCTATAGTATCTTCTATCATGTTGGAGAATATCGACATCATACATCTCTGAAATGTGGCGGGAGCATTGCACAACCCTAACGACATTCTCTTGAACGCAAAGGTCCCATATTGACAAGTAAAAGTGGTTTTCTCTTGATCTTCTTGTGAAATAGTAATCTGAATATACCCCAAATATCCATCAACAAAATAGTACCACCCTTTTCCGGCAACTCTATCCAACATCAGATCCATGAAGGGCATAGGAAAATGGTCTTTTTCAGTCCATGCATTTAATTTGCGGCAATCCATACACACCCTCAATCATGTCCGCAATAGTTTGGTAAAAGTGCTAAAAAGGTTAAAAAGAGATATTGGGTGGACTATTGCGGACATTATTAGGATCCCTCCTGCAATTTTACTATCACATCACGGAGTATCCCTATAGGCCTTTTTACCATTCGATCGACCATTAGTAGCCCCATGGCAGTGAGCTTTGGGTCACCAAAACCCAACTTCTCATAAATCTATAGGGGATGAGATTTATGCTTGCCCCCAGATCACATAATGCTTTCGCAAAATGTAATAACCTGATTGTACAAGGAATAGTGAACGCACCCGAATCTTCTTTATTTTGTACCAGAGATCTTGTAGCAATAGCATTACAATGCTTCATTCTATCATCATCCTCAAAAGTGACCGATCTTTTCTTTGTAACTAGATCTTTCATAAAATTGGTATAACCGAGAATTTGTTCTAAAGCTTCTACCAAAGGGACATTGATAAAAAGTTTCTTCAACATTGTTATAAAATATTGATATTTACCATTCTCGGTATATATAAGAAATCTGTAAGGAAATGGGGGTGGTGGCCTAGGCATGGGACCTTTTTAGGCACTTCAGCATCTTTTCCTGTGTTATCTTCTACTTCACCATTAACCTCTACTACTTTATCAGTATCTTTTGTCATCTTTTTCTCATTAGACGGCATAGGTGGGTCAATGGTTTGTATACCATCGCGAGTAGTGATTGCCATACAATGTCCATCATTTTTCGGATTTTGGATAGTGTTACTGGGAAAAGTGCCCGGTTGCCGTGTGTTCACAGTCATAGATAATTGGGCAAATTGTAACTCAAGCTGCTTAATTGATATTGCATGTGTATCACCTTTCTGCCCAATACCCGCTAAATCATTCCTCAACTCTTTATTGTGCTCATCACTAGCATCGAACCTCATCATCATTTTAAGCAACATATCCTCAACTCGCGCCATACTACCTCCACCATCCGTAGGAGTAACTTCACAATTTTGAGAAGGAACATAGGGCCCATTACTATCACCATAGTTACCCTTGTTGAAGTTGTTGTCACGGTTGTCATTTCCTTCTCCAACATAATGGCCCTTACAGTTATAGTTACCATAGATCCGACCTTGGTTCCCTTGACCTTGGCGACAATTCTCCTGATTAGAGCCTTGGGCACTCGGTCTGAAACCCCCCGTATGCTCATTTAACGCATAGGAATCCTCTTCATAATAGCATTCTTTATTTGGTGGTGGTGGTTTAGACAAGTAGTTTACTGAATTTATCTTTTCTGCACCCCAGTGACATGTTTTAATACCAATCCAAGCTCAATTCTCATCTGAGCCATCTCTCCATGAATCTCATCTGTGGCTGGGTTGTGAGTGGATTGCACTGCGAAGGTATTTCTCCCAGTATCTGACTTCCGAGTACTCCAAGATTTATTGTTACGGCAGATTTTCTCTAACTTTTCAACAATCTCAACAAAAAGACACTCCCCATAAGAACCACCTTCTATAGTATAGAACACCGTTTTATTATTATCATCCTATCCCCGATAGAAGTATTCCTTCAGTAACTCATCATTTATACGATGATTGGGGACGCTTCTAAAAAACGAGGTGAATCTATACAAAGAACTACTAACTTACTCTCCTGGTAGTGCCACAAAGTTGTTCACTATGTCTTTGTGGTTTAGTTTCTTGGAGACCCGGAAGTAGCGTGCTATGAGAACGTCCCTTAGTTGGTTCCAATGAAAATTGTATTATATGGGAGCTCAGTAAACCAAATAGCAGCCTTTCCCGTCAGTGAGAGAGGAAACACTCTTAGCCCTTTTACATCCATGTACAAGTTAGGCCTCCCTACACAACGTTTACACACTGCCCTTACCTTAGCTATATGGGCCTGTGGATCCTCAGAAGGTAGCCTTGAAAAGAAATCTCTGGCAGTGACCATTTGCATCAGGATACTAGTTACCACAAAGGTGTGTCCTGGTGGTAGAGGGAGAAAGACTAGTGGCCCATCGGAGTCTACTATATTGTCATAGTCTCTGTATTATTCTTAGGGCCATGGAGCGGGATTTTGTCCCCTATGTCAGTTTTCACCTGGAGCATTGGGTAACAACTTACCATGAACATCAACCAGTGCTGGGATGTTCTGGTTTGGATCATCATCATTAATACCCAAGTTTCAATTCATGTTGTGTAGTGTATGCTCTAATTCGTGATCGTAGGGAAACAATGGTTCTCTTCCTCTCCATGTATTTGTCAATACAAGGAAGATAGTTCGTCAAGAATAAAAAAAAGAAAAAAAGTAAAATTAAGAAAATATCGACTAAACTCTAGCAATAAGTTTAAGTTAATCTAAAAGCTACTTTCCCCGGCAGCGGCGCCAAAGTCTGATACGCTCAAACTTACTTATCAAATAAGAAGTAAAGCGGTCGTATCAAGTAAAGAGCCCAACTAATGAGGTTAGGATCGTTCCCATGAGGAAAATAGTTCAGACTTAACTTCAATATATTATTACTAGTATTTAGTCAATTATTTCCTTGGAAAATAAAGACAATAAGAGGGGGGGTTTTACTTCTAAATGAATGAAAATAGCTAGCTAAATTAAAGGAGAACACTAACATATTCAAATATTGGAGTTTAATCAATTAATAAAAGTAACTAGGGTTTACGTGTTACCCGCAGGTTCCTAACTGTATAATTCTAACTATAACAATTCTTTCCTAATATCTTGTATGCAAAGTGATAAGTTATGTATTTCTAAATCCTTGGTCCAGCATCTAGAAAATTTCACTCCGCACCTTGGTCCGGCTACGTGTGTTGCTATACTAATCCTTACCTTTACCTCATATTAAGCATTGTATTCGATATTTGACTAAGTTATTACCTCGTACCAATCATTACTAGCTTATTACATAGTATACACGAAATATATGTTGATAATTTTTTTCCTATTATTTACCTCCTTGGTCCGGCAAGTAGCATTAAGGCGAGTTCTAATGTTGGCCATCCATTAAAAAGACTTCTAATCGAAAGAATTATCAATACATGCAAGACACTATTCTAGAACTATTATTTTAGTTAGGTTTTACCTCATTATTCTTCAATGGTTCCCACAACCCTAGTTATGGAGGTTAGTTATCCATAGTCATTATCACAATATTCCTATATATGATATAATAATTCATTTACTTACTTCAATGAGAAAGAATAAAATCCAGAATCTTACTTGATTATTCGACAAAATCACCAACAATCAATTTTAGAGAAAAGTGTAACAATCCAAAGTGTAATAATCAAAATAATCTCCTCACAAAGAATATAACATAAAAGTGTCTAAAAGTCAAGTGTCTAACCACCAAAATGAGGTTTTTCGAAATATATATAAAAACAAAACCTAATAAAAGAAGGACTCTATTTGCTTGAAATCTGTCAAAACACGGTTGGGTCAACGGACCTCGTGACGGGTCATCGTGGTCACGACGGGCCGTCATGGACTCCGCCGTCCCATACTTTGAAAATTCTTCTTCTACTCTATAAATTAACCTTTATGGCAGCTATGACAGATCGTCATAGGCACAACGGTCCATCGAGGGTCTTCGGTCCATAACACTTACACTCTTTGGAATCGGGTACTGGACTACTTCTCAGATCTTCACGACGAACTAGCAGGACGGACCGTCATGGCTACGACGGTCCATCAGGCACTTTGTAACCCCACAGTTGGTCAGATATCCACATCTTTCTTCTGCAGCTTCACTATGATGCCAGCTATGGACCGTCACATGCACGACGGACCGTCACACGCTCCGTAGGTGGTACTTTTCTGCATTTCTTGCTCAAAACCTTCCACGTTCATCTTTAGAGAGATTTCCTACAAATAAAGAGAAACATACTTAAAAATTAATACAAAAAAGCTTTTGGACACACACTTAACTTAAGGAAAAACATTGCAAATACCGTGAAATTATGGTATATCAATACGGAAATTTGCAGCGAGATTAGGGTGTGGTTGAAAATTATGATTAACAATTTGATTCCCGGTATACACTACATGGAAATTACACATAATCGGGTGTGTTTTGTGTAAGACATAATGACCGACACAGAGCTGAATATTAGGGCCATCCTTAGATCTTCTATGAGGAAGACTAAGGGCTAAATGTAGGCTTTTGGTCATCTTATCACAAAAATGTGTCATCGTGCAGACGTTTCGGAGGAAAATACGGACTACATTGCCCGACTTTATCATGCAGATGTAGATGTCACAAGATCAAAAGGGCCTGATACAGAATTAGGTCCAATATCACAACGGTGATACGTCATAGATGGAATAAATTTATTATGGCACAGATGTATGGTTTTGAAATATTGTGCTATAATACATGTGGTCGACCATCAAATTTTGTGGGTCTGAGTGATGTCCACTGGTGTTACCCATCGAAAGCACATGCAGAAGTTCTTTTGAGAATCGGCCCAAATTTATAGAACCATTTGATGATGATATTATGACAAATGCGGAGAATTTGTGAGGTGGTTTTGATGTTTAATCATACATTGAGGACGATATGGACTCTTCAAAGGCCGGAGATGATGATGTTATGGAGGAGTAGTCAGGGAGTGCTTACCTTACCCTATGAACTTAATTGTCATGTTTTTCTCTGCATTGCCGACAATTCTATACATTAAGTGTAGGGTGGGGTAAAACATTGTTCGTTTATGCTTTTTTTTTTATTTTCATGATAAGTTATTTTTTTTGATCTCATGGTTGTTGTTTACATTCATTAGCCAAGGATAGTCCCTTTGAATTGTACAAAAATATATTTTATTGGTAGGATTGAGTCTGTAGTAGTCATAGATCGAGTTAGACTATCGAATGATATATGGATGACGACCGTCTTAAGGGAATTTGCGTCACTCGAGACTTAGGTTTGGTTGTGTTAAAATCGTATTTCTTTGTAAAGCATACGTATAAAAGAGTGTAATGAATTGATATGTATATGAAGCTCAACTGTTTTTCATTCTGTAGAAATGTAAAACTTAAGCGCAAATGAACCTTCTGGTTAACATCATTATATGTTGAGTATGATCTTAGCGAATGAAACTTGTGCCATGAGTGGTGAGTTATTGATATAGTCCTTGTAATGTTGTTGAGTGTAGAACTTGTCCAGGTTTTTATGGAAGCAATATACAAATTTATTATACTCACAAAGATGATAGCAGACCTTCCTCAAAAATTGGTTATTTTGAGATTTATATGATCCCTAGTAAGCCCATTTGAGACTTTCACCTTATTTTTTTGAAACCTGGTATGCTCAAATTATACTTCCCTAAAGATGTATAAACGGTTGAATCATGTAAAGAACCAAATTGTTAGGTTGGGGTCAATCCCACGAGGAAAATTATTTAGACTTAAGTTTAATCTAGGATTACGTCCATTTAGTCAAATACATTTCAAAAACAATTAATTAAAGGGGTGTTTTGTGTGACAAAAATGTTTAATTATTTCCATGTAAGACAGATATCAAGTTTACAACTTTAGTGTTTATCAAGTGACGAGAGAAACTTGGGTGTTATTGTTCCCCATAGGTTCATAACTCGGTAATCCTAGCTATAAAAATCTTTTCCTAGTATATTCAATGCAAACTGGTAAGTTATGTATCCCTAATTACTTGGTCCGACAACTAGAGAATTTCACTCCGTACCTTGGTCCGTCTACGTGTGTCTACTTTACAAAACCTTACCTTTACCTCATATTAAGCATCATATTCAATGTATGGTGAATTTACTACTTTTCACGAATTTATAATAACCTATTAGATAGTGTATACTAAATCTATGTTGATAATTCTTTTCCAATCACCTACTTCCTCGGTTCGGCAAGTAGGAATAGGGAATGTTCTAAAGCGTGAACTTGTTGAAATGAATTCTAAATGAAAGAATTATCAATACATGCAAGAAACAATTTTAGAATTGTTATTTAGCTAGTTTTACATTGTTAATTACCCATGGTTCCCACAACCCTAGTTGTGTATTTAGTTACCCTACATTATCCGGTTTGATTTTTGAGTATAACACATTTCATTAGTAAAAAATGTGCATAATGGGAAAACTTATGGTTCTCACTACATGCATGTGAATTAATTTCGGGAGAGTGAGAAGTTCTATGCTAGTTCTGCGATTATCTTAAATTGTAGTTTGTTTGAACATAATTTTCTTTGGTGTGAGGGGCACTTGTTGCAGGAAGTAAATTTATTATAAGTAAGAGTGCATATATAGTTACTAGTATGGTTGAGTAGAGTTGTCAAAGCATGCTCAGATTCGTTGCATATCATAAGATGAAAGATGTTGAGAGTAAGGTGGATACACAACCTAGTTAAAGTCCAGGTCTAAGAGTCGTTAATCGTTGTTAGAGGACAAAAAAAGCTTTAAGTGTGGGGCAGTGATCTTGGGCATATTTGTATGCTAATATTACTAATTTTTTCATAATTATGCTTTGTTTTGAGTCGTTGAATTTATGTTAAAGAGCCGTGATTGAGTTAATTCTGTGTTTCTAGACAAACCAACTTTACAAGTTGTGTAGGAAGGCAATGTGAAAGAAAATATGCACTAAAAGGATAAAAGGAAGCGACATGAAAATAAAGTTGAAGAAATCACTCAAAGGCATTTATTGTTTGCTCCATGTCGCGCAGAAAGGAGATGATTATCAAGCCTCGAGTTAATTTCAAAGTAGGAGACTCCGTGCAACCTCCACGTTGCACAAAAGGCAAAAGATTATTAAGCCTTGAATCAATTTAGAGGCAAAAGACCTCGTGCTACCTCCACGTCGTTTGGAAAGCTTTCCCGTAGAATAAAAAGAATCAAAGGCTTTTGCGTGTTGCACACCTGAAGCCCAAATTTGGAAAATTTGAATTTAATATAAATAGGGTTTTATTTTATTTTATTAGGAATTGTTTTGAAAATTTTTGAACGGGGAGCAACATGAACGATGCTTTGATTTTTTTAGGGTTATAGTTTTTCTCTTCATCTTTTAACTCTTAGGAGTGATATATACACATTGGAAGATTTCTTTGATTATGAGTAGCTAAATAACCTAGTTCTAGGCATGTGGCTATATGATGAATGAAACTTGTTTAAATTCTTAAGGGTTTTATTATGAGTTATCTATGATTCGTTCTTATGTTCTTGATCTACATATTTCATGATTGTCCACCAAAGAAATCAACCCATAGGAAGGCAGGAGGCTTACTACCCCCTTCCACCATACTATCATTTGAATGTGAAGGTTTATCTCGGTAATTCTGACCATAGTACTCACCCCTTGTTAATAGGTGCAGGCGCACTAGAAGATGATGGGGCAGGACCCTTTTATTTCCATTGGAAGGATGACCAGTTCAAATTGTTCTTCTGCTAACCGGTCTCATTTCTTGTCTTAATTCTCTTGTTTTTATGCTATTCTCTATCCCTCATCTTCTCCTCTTCAACCTACTGCACTTAAACCATAAACATAGATATTTTACATCAACTATTAGCATTGCACATCTGCCCTCTTTGCTTTATGTAAGACCTAAGCTAGGGACGATCAAAAGTCATCCTATTCCTCATGTCCTTAACAATTTTAGGAGTATAACGGAAGTACTCGGTAAACATCAACCAATACTCATGCACACTCAATGAGTCCTACTTCAAGATAAGAAAATCTCGTACCTTTTCATCATTCAATTCTATAGGAAAGAACTCCATAAGAAAGACTCTAAGAAATAGGCCCAACGTGGATGTGGCGCATCCTTATCTCTGCCTTCCTTCCACTTATCGAATGAAGTCCTAGCCAAAGTTTATAATTTATATGTATCTAGCTCGACTCTTTAAGCATGAATGCCATATATTACATCAAAAACCTTTTAAAGTTTCTCAACAAAATAATCCAGATCCTTAGTGGTGCTCAAACCAGTGAAACTTGGAGGATTCATCCTCGAGAACTCACAAATTAGTGAAGTGTAAGCCTCTTATTGTCGAGCTTCCCTCTATTGCAAAATTTGATTGGTCACAACTTTATTGAGATTACTTATTGCCTCTTTGAACTCAATATTAGAATACTCTCCTTGCGGTTGCACTTCAGGTGCATTGGGCAACACTCGTTCCTCAACGTCCCTCCTAGATGGATGACCTTTTTTTGCTCTTTGTGCAAGCATGGTTATCTAAAAACACGTGCAAGCACGAGTTAGAGAGAAACATTTAGAGATTATCTTTAACGCTTTAAAGGATAATGAAAGAAGTAAAGTATTTCCTGAATGTCGTAGCCTTCTAATTATATATATGGCGCGCTACACACTAATAGCTAGAACTCTACAGACACGACTTCATAGAATCCCTAGGACAATAGAAACCTGACTCTGTTACCAAGTTTGTCACGCCCTGATCATACATCCTGGACGTGGATAGAACTCAATGAACATTGCTGGCCTCAAGCAGACCCATGGTATGTCTTAAATAACTAAGTGGAAGACTTAACAAAACTCAATAAACACAATTAATCACTTTAAGTAAATAAATTTGCTTAAACGACACTTAAGTTTCCTAGAAAAATATCTGCAATAAAAAGTAGGAGACTCAATACTAATTGTGTGACTCTCAAAAAGGCTCTATAATACTAAGATGAATGTTAGGACCGACCCGACAAAATCCTATAAACAAAGAATAAAAATAAAATAAATGTTCCCTCCAAAATGCAAAAAGGATCACCACTGGGTCTTAGTGCTCAGCTAGATCAACAAAGGCATAGGATGATACTAATCCTTGTTACATGTGTCTGCATCATAATATGATTTGGCCAACTCGCATATGTACATTGAATGTATGAGTATGCCTATTGTTATGCTAAAACAACTTATTATTGAAAAGGAGTAAGAATGGACACTTACCTTGGCTCTGCTCAACTTATAAATAACATAACTCAATAGTACTAACACATTTCAACATAATGCAATTTAAAAGCAAGTGCAATCTAAAGAAAATATATTTGAAAACATGTTTTAAATTATTAATGTATACAGGGATACAAATAAATCTGAGATGTATATATAAATATAAATAAAATGATGCATATATATATAAAAATGATCATCTTATACCTGTCCAAAGGTATAAGACCTGATCCGCCTAATGGATCAACTAGTCTATTATGAAAAAGGTTCATTTAAAAATTATAAATCTTTTCAACCCATGGTCGCTACATTTTTTATGGGAGTTGTTAATTGTTTGAACTCTCCCCCATATCAGTGCTCAAGAGTATTTTCAATGTATATTGGATCTAATGTTTTTAAGAACATACTGATTCTGTGATTTTAGATTTACGCTACAGAAACATAGCTCAAAGGCTATCTTAGAAATCTCAGTTTCCTTGCTTGCTTCATTTTTAGAAATCTATTTCTATTTAACTGAAAAACTAGCCCGAAGGCTCTTTGAAAATCGTAGTTTCCCTTTTAAGTGTGAAAATATTATAAGTTCCTTTGGGAATACTTAGTTCCCATTTACATCTTAGAAGGAATACTTCACTTTACTCTAAATTAAACTAGAGCTTGAGTCTTAAAACGACACATAAAATGTTTATGAAAGACTTATAAAATTTGAAATGAACTTCTTCTTCTTATCTCTAGTCCTTACTCAACCTGATATTTACGTCTTATAACAAGTTTAAAGTATTTGAAAAAGACTTGTTGAAAGGACTAGAAATTCTCTAGACTTGTCTCTAACTTTTCCTACAAATTGATGTTATGGATTCAAGGTTGTAATTTCAAGTTTTTTGATGATTTCTATATTATAAGAAGTCATTTAGAGTAGTTAGAATCATTAGTAAATATTAAAACACCTCACAATGCCTTAATTCGAAAGAATTACGAAAACCGAGCAAAAATCAATAATATGGGCGCACCATGCCAGGCCCCATTCTGGCGCACTACACGAGCGCCCCCCAGTCCCTCTAGCGCTGATGGGGCGCGCTGCACTTTGATTTACCCAAGTAGGGCTTGGAAAATTTTTCAACTCATTTTTCAATGCTAAACCCTTTAAACCTCCATAGTTCTTTTCCCTTTCTTAAATCCAAATTTGGTCTTTTCTTACTTCAACAACCAAACTTACAATAAGCATATCCCCTCGTATGATATCAAAAATTTGCAAACTTCTAAGAGTTGGAAATATCTCTCCATGAAATTTCAAACCATATCAAAAACTACCTCTAACTCATCTTGAGCTAGAAGTTATGGCCATTTGAAAATGAACAAATCTCACTTTCTTAACTTAGAAAGTTTTTTTCCAGATTTCTCCTTTTCATTCTGAAAAAAGAAATTTTTTACTTTCTTATCTTATTCTAAGTCATTTCAAATTTTGATATTTGACAACATCTAACGGCTATTTCGACTTCACAAGTGTGATTGGATAGCTAGAGACCTCGAGATTTATAGTGAGGAGATTGTGTGGGTGTGCTCACCTCCTATGCTGCCACTTTGTTATATTCGATCGACAAGAGGTCTAAACCACAACCTAGGGCCCTATCACATATACTATGGTTCTAGGTTTCTTTGTTTACATATCACACGCCACTATCAATAGGTTTTTCTACTGCCCTGGCCTGATCGCACTTGGGTATTCAACATAACCGAGTTTGACAATAGGCGGGAGATAGTGTGGAGTGGAGCCTTCACCTAAAATGCCGAGCAAAGGGAGGTTGTGCTACTGTGGACTTCCATACACATTAGTGTAGATGGAAAGCATGCGGATTTGGTTGCCACTGAATGGTTTGGAATTTGAAAGGCCACCCTGAACATGGTGGAAAATGTATTTTTGTTATTAGTGCAAATGATAGTGTAAAAGACCAAGGCTTACAATTTGATTACATAGGATAGAGTAGTTATGGTTGAACCGCTGGTGGGAATGACTAAGATAGACTTTGCCCACATGTTTTTAGCAAAGATTTGTGAGCGGGCTTTTATGGCCTCCACTACTTACATATTTTTCTTGTCTCATCTTCCTATTATATAGGGATATTGGAGTGCTGATCCGGCATTATGATAAATTTTTGTAGGCTACTGTGACACTGGACATCGGAATGATTCATGATGATGGGAAGCTAGAAGCACCATGGAGAGGGCAAATGTTGATGTTCCATTAGGAAATGATTTGGTTGACCCAGTGGAGAATATAAAGGGCGATGAGCAAACTTTTCCGACCAATTCAGATGATATCCCAACCTTCTCATTTAAGTCCACTAGCAGGATCCTTAGATCATCTCGATCCACCCTTCTTAAGGAGCATATTTAGTACCCCTAGCTTGAGTTCAGAAATTAGAAGCGCAGATGGCCATGGTTCTTCATAATTTAAAGCCCTGATTGATAAAATTCCATCGCTAAATTGTAGAACAGGATGGAGAAAAGAATGGTCACAGTGGTACAACAGAAGGTTCAGGCTGTCCATAACCCCCTAGATTCGTTAGGGTTGAGAGTATTTGCACAGCCAGCCCTGTCACATATTTTTCCTCCATCGAGTTTGAGTTGTCTAGTCTATGGGACGATATTGGCTCAATTCTTGCTACGCTTGCAGAAGATCTAGATTTTGAACCATCGATGATACCTGAGCTTTTAGCGTTTGATGCTTTATCCAGTGAGGATGTAGAGGAGCACTTTGAACATGCACATGGATTAGGTAAGCGACACCAATCTAGCCGCAGTGTGGATACCACTTAGGATAAGACACTTAAAAAGAGGGAGAAAAAGCAAAAAAGCAATAAAAGAAAGCGAAAAAAGACTCCATGTTGAGTGGATGTGAAGTTGAGGCAGTAGAGGGACCTTGAAATTCTTGTTGGGGCATCGAGTTCCCTGTACGTGACTAAGATATTTTCTACTACGTTATATGATGTGAGCACCACAAATGGTGAATTGAGACCGACAAATATATTTGCTGATGGTGCTGTGGCAAAAGATATGGGAACAACTTAGGGTAGACACTATGTTGCTGTAGCGTAGTATGGGAAACTGGACCCACCCGCTTGTTGATAATTATACGGTGCTATGCACCACCGTTTTGCTTCACCCAAACCCATTACTTTGTATAGTTTTTTATGCATTGGGGAAAATTGCATCTACTATTTTAGGTTGGGTAAATGTATTGTGAGTGATAGGGTGAGGTTTTGAGCAGCCCAACTCATAATCCTCTCTTGGGATTTTCTTGCTTGTGCTCCTGTTCCCAAGAGACTGTTAAATTTCTATTGACCCCGCATATGTTAGGATTGTATATGCAGAAGTATGAGAAGAATAAAATATGATGGAATGATTTTCTTTGAATAATAAAATACTCATCCAAAAGTTGATATATATGCTAACATCGGTATGCTAGAATGCATTGAATGTGTTAGATCTTAGTATGATATGATAAGAAAAGCACATGATTTTATGACTTAATATCTGACTTGAACTTGGTAATATGATGTTAGAACTATGTGCCAAGTTTGTAAGAATAATTGATTGTTCAAACAGTTTTAAATGTCAATATAGAACAAGACTGGTTTGTCCTGCTAAGATAATCTACTTTAGAGGCTATGATGTGATCATAGGTCGTTATTCGAAAAACTATAGTAAATTCCATCAAAAATACAACCAAATGAAATAAATGGTTTGGTTGATCCAAGTAGTTTGATCCTTAATAAGACTAATCTTTTATAACCCCTAGCTCACCTTCCCATAATCTACGGTGTTGGCCCTGTCCTTTGTAGGGCATGTGCACCTCAACTTAGGACGAAAAACAAAGTTAAGAGCGACTAATGCTAAAGTTACATCAATCCTTACCCTGATCCAATAGTGGGTATTGTCCACCTCAAATAAAGGAAAATCCCTAAGTTTAGGGTGGAAATGCAAGGGGAATACAAATAAAAAATGGGTATGACAAGAAATTATTGTGTAAAAACAAAAGTATCAAGAGGATGTGTCTTTGTGTGAACAAACTCAGAAAAATGGTCACAAAGTGAAAGGAAATAAGCAAATGCATAAAAAAAAAGAAAGGAATAAAAAATAAAAGAGATACAAATGCCAAAAGCCACATCGATTGTTGCAATGGGTCAAGGGGAAGAAGACAAAAAGGAAGCATGTTTAAAATAGGTAGAAAAACATAATGTAATGTAAAGGAGGTCATAAAGTCACTAAAAGTAACCAAATACACCACAATTGATCCTGAGCCTACGTTACAAGCCAACAAAGTCCTAATGTGATCCTATAATCTAGTTGGAGAGTCTAAGTAGTGAAAATAAGGGAAAGCCTTTGTTAGTGAGCACTAACTGAAATTAAAGTTACTTATGTGCGTGAGTGCTTAATAGACCCTTGTACTCAAAATCATAGTTAATGTATGGAAAAGGGATTTCATTTGAAGTAAGGGCAGTAGTTACAATATTATTGAAATGTTAGTACCTTGATGATAAAAAAAATGTAAATGTTGTATGCTTATCGGTTGATCTTTGCGTATTTTAATCCGCACAAATTATCTTATTGAGTCCAAAAAAAACACGTGTACGTAAAAACAGGGTCGAGATAGAGAGACATATACTTGCTTTTGCTAGAATTGCTTACTTCTAGTCTTAGTGTATTGCTTGAGGAGTAAAGAACAATTTTAAGTTGAGGATGTTGATGTACCATGAGTTTAAGGCATTTTTTATACAGTTAAGAGTTGTGTGTGTCTATGGTCGTTTTTATTGCTTTTCATGTGTTTTTCTCATGATCGCAGGAAATATCTTCAGATGCGAATGTTTAGAGACACAATTGATAGAAATGCAGAACACGACATCTACAAAGGAAACCTACGGAGCATAGGTCAAGTAACACTCCGCAGATGGTGGACTTAAAAGAATCCAAGACATTTGTAAAGATTAGAGAATTCTTGACTAAGTGTGGAACCACGGTCGGAACCTACGGACCGTATATTGATGTACGGACCATACTATTGCTCTTTCAATTGTATCTGAAAGGTGGTTCCGCTACCTGATCCGGAAGAGTTTAAGTGTGGAGCTACGAAGAAGTGTTACGGACTGTAGATCATTCAGTGGTTTATACTGGTGAACTGTTGAATATGGAAAATATTTTTGGAGATTCTAAATCTTGAAAATTTGCCTAAGTCGTTCAACCACAAAAGGGACCTAGGAGCCATAGATTGACATACGGATGATAGTTTAGTGTCGTAGATTTAAGATGTGCTGTAAAACTTTATTTCGTTACTTCATTTCCTCTTTAGTTAGGACTTAACTTTTCTACATATATGGCATGTAAATCTCATTATTTGGGGGCTAGAAATTATCGATCTTAAACTAGTTCTTCACTTTGGAGATTAATATGAAAGTTTGGCTATTATTAATGTCTGAAACACATTTTGAAGATTTTGATTTTGCAATTCATGTTAAAATTTTGAGTTTATTCTTTTTATTATATAAGTTCAACATTTTTTCATCCAAAAATATTGTAACACTCTGAAAAGTAAAGACCTAATCTAGAGCCGAAAATGAGTGCCTAAAAGTTTAGATATTGTTTTATGACCTAAAATAATGTTTAGAAGTCGTTTGAGAATTTCTAGAACCAAGACGTCAAAGGACGTCAGGAAACTAGACTAATTGCAGTAGTTGACGTCTCTATATTTGGGGATGGTTTCGGAAGGTCAAATAAATTCTAAAACTTGTAAAAAGACTTTGGTTAGGTAGAGTGTAGTATACAGAGTCTAAAATTCAAATAACGACGCCCCAAGGACCACCCGAAGGGTCAAAGTGGCGGACCCTCACATTGTTGTGTAGGTTGACAAAGCAGCCTCCGAAAGTCAAGAATCAGTGAGTTGCTGCACGACGCGCAGATCACACGGACCTCACTGTCCCAAAATTTATTTTTGGGAAATAAAATGCATGTTGGCCCCGCAATGCGGAGCCACTTCCCGGATTCGGTAAAATCATATTTTTGACATTTAGACTTCCCAAAAAAACAATTTAAGTTAGGGGTGTTTTGGGTAATTTAGTGTGTGATTATATATAGCCTAAGGGTTATTTTAATGTCACTCACCCAAACCCAATTCCCAAAACAAACCCAAAAGCTCTCACCTCTCTCTCCTTTCTCTCTCCCCAATTCCTCCATTCAAGATGGAACAAAGCTTGAAGAAGAAGATCAATTAATCTAGGGTTGAACTTCAATTTAATGGGTTTATTTTTATTAAGGTATGGTTTCTTCAATCGTGGGATTCCTTTCCCCAAAAGGTCCTCTCACTGTTGATTTCTAAATTACCCAATTCCATGGAATTTTTCAATTCTAATTGGTTTTCTTCTAAACTTCAAAGTGATAATAGATTTTGATATCCTATGACTAATTAAGTGTATATTGTTAATTAATTGATTTTAATTGATTAAATTTGATGCTTATCATGTTTATTTCAACAATTTCACAAATGTTTGATCTTGGTCACGAATTTATGGGAATTGAAGAATAAATTTATTATTCGACTTGTTCTAGCTATTCAAATTGATATATGGATTGGATAGGGTGATGTATGGTTGGGAATGTACCAAATTCTTGATGAATTCTGGATGAAACCGAATTCCCCTAACCCTAGGTTATGAGTGGATGTTAATTGGGATAGTGATGTAATTGACCTAGTTCTTGTGTTATATACTATTGATTGATGTTACTACACCTATTTTTTTTATGTAATTGGTTGGTTTATGGTAAAACCATGATGTTTGATATTGAAGTATATTGAGTAAATCTTTGTGATCCTTACCTTTGATTCAATTCTAATTGATTGGGATTAATGATGTAGTTCAATTGAAGCATGACTTGTAATTAGCCTAAGTAGGTGTTGGTATGATGTACAATTGAAATGCCTTGACTATGTGATTATGAGATATTTATTTATATGAAATAATATACGGTTCGTTATAAAGTACCAATGTGCCTTATTATGACATGATGATGAGTTAAACTAATCTCACATATGAGGGTTGCCATGAAAAGATATTCTCGTGCAATTCCTAATGAGATAATGACAATGAATATACAAGTGGTTAGAAACTATGACCTAAACTACGCTTATGATTACTAAGGAAAGACATTACAAAAAGGAATCTAATTTAGCACCGAGTGAACTTGTAGATGAGAGGTGACACCTTTCCAAGGAGAGAAGGTAGGGTCCACCATTATCCTCATAGGGTGGATAGCCTTATAGTCCAAAAACGGAATAGAGTGATGTTTCCATGACAGCCCCCAAGCTCCATAAACTATGCTGCCAGCATAGGAATACTAATTAGTGGATCCTCCTAGATGATATGTTAATGTTTGGTACTACTTTGACCAGTAGACCACCTTTGATCGGTGTATGGTTTTACCACACCGGGTTCCACACATAGCTCTTGTGGTCTATGTCGGTTAAGGTAAGTGTTCCCAAAAGTAACATGAAGTAATTATTACACTAACTAGGGTGACTTGAGAGGTTTGAGTTAGCCAAGGTAGGGGTATGGAACTCTACCTATGCCTTCTACTAGTTTACCTTGAGGGAATCCTTAGGAGGTTGTTCTTGTGTTCTCATAATGTATATGATATAAATATGAGAACTTTACATGTTGATGATCAAATATGTTGTTAATTTAATTTATGAAAATGTTATTGGTAAAAATTACTAAATGTGATGATGATTGCTATTGATGCTACGCTACAGTCACATCTGGGCTTACCCCCTAGATGTAACCGACGTCATCGTCATAACTTTCATAGGTTGCAAAATGCAGAAAAATTTAAAACATTCATTATCACCACTTGGAGGTCTACATAGACCTCTACATACACATCATATATATTCATATCAAGTATACATAGACCCTTCGCATAGGAAGGTTACATAGCCTTCTACTTTTATTGCACATACATATAAGTAAAATATAGAAATAGTCTCAACGATTATCTCATCTCATAACATCTAAGCAAATATCACAATATGGGAATAGCCATTACATCAATCCAACAAGACCATGTATAGGTCATATGAAAGTACAATACTCAATAAAAAGGAAATGAATGAAATAGTCAATAAGCTTATAACAAAATATGTAAGCTAAAGTATGGCATTGCCCTCGAAAGTTGAGGACCTACCCCACCTGGATAAAAAAAAGAATCCAAGCCTTCAAAAATATTGCCTTCCAAACCTTTGAACGAACGAAAACTAAAAAATTTGGGAAAGGGGAAGAAAATGGGGTAAGTACCCCAGATGTACTAAGTGTGAGATCTTATGCACATACACAAGCAAAACATGCTAAAAAGGAATTTCTAACAAAACAGGCCAAATTACCCCTTTAGGGCCTAATGCAAAGTCAAGTAAGTCATATCATCCAACTAAACGTGCTTATTACAAGTAATATTGATCCCAACATACTTGAAACTATGATTTACTACAACCCTAACATCAAGGAATAATATCACAAGAATGAATAAGAGTCAAACATATCATAATAAGCAAGAAAACTACTCATAAATCCTTATCAAGTTAACAAGTGCAATGGTCAAGCAAAGCCCCATAACCTTTCCCAACGAAGTAAACTCAACAAGAAAACATAACCAATGTCCAACTCCATGTATATAGTACAGTTACATAAATAAGGAGGATAATAATCATCATATATAGACATTTACCTTGTTGAATCAACATATTATCATCATATACATCATTATCATATGCTTACATAATATCAACCTTCTTAAGCTTCCATCAAGGTCAACTAGTGCAAGGCATAAGTAGAGTACAATAGCCTACCTAGGCTAACTTAAACCTCTCAAGTCACGTTAGTTATTTTATACTTCATTACTTTATTTTAAGTTATTTTATAAACCAGATGAGATAAGTGTGCAATCTGGTGTTTTAAACCCTTACACAGATTGAAGGTGGTCTACCGGCCAGAGTAGAACCAAACACAAACGTAGTTTTCTAAGTGGATCCGCTAGCTAGTCTTCCTATGGAGGCAACATAGTTCAAGAACTAAGAGATAGTATATTCCCTGTTCATACCACTTGGTATTTGGGGCCTCATCTCATGGGAATCCATTTTATGAGTATTCCTCTTTGGGAATTCAACATCTCATGTAGAACTATTGGATGAATTTCCTCTTTGGGAAGTCATCACCTCCCATTGTCAAGTTCACTTGGTGCTAAGTTAAGTCCCTCTATTGAATTATCTTTTAGCCTTTAATTATTAATCATATATCAATTTAGGGCGTAGGGTATACCCCTTCTATAATTATCATGATCAATAGCTCAATAATAATTGTATGAGTGTAAGTCCTTTTACCACAAATCATGTAAGTAAGTTTAACACATTAGCAATTCATAGCATATCATATTGATAGTTTTCACCATCCTTATATCACATACACCTTAATCAACCTCACAACACAGTCAATACATATAAATTAAACTCATACCACCCTACGAACCTTGTATAAGGCATACTTCAATGTAATATCATGATTTAACAGTAATTAATCACAGTTGGAAATAAAGTTATAATTATAAGGCTTACCGAGTTTTTATCAATTTCTATTATAAAGGTCTTAACATCAACCCATAACAAAACCCAATTTGGGGAGTAACATCATAACCAAAGGATAACAGATAAGATAACAAGACCAATTGCATCTCTATAACACAATTCAACTGAAGATCACTACTTGATACAAGATACATAGGCTAATTTCACCTTTACAATTCATAACCTAAACCATAAATAGCATCATAGGCCTATAATTTATCTTAATTAAATCATAATAAAACCATAGGATAGTAATCTAATCAACAATCAAGTCAATTGAATGATCATAATACAATATAGGTCAAGATCACTACCTAGGGTTAGGGATGAAGGATCATATTCTTCAATTTAGACAAAACCATCAAAAATTACCATAAAAACGTTGAATTACATGTTAATATACTCAATATAAACCTAAGAAACCATTACCAACTCAATTCATAACTTCAATTTCGTAGTTGAATGAAATTCATAAGAAAAATCAACTTTTGAAATCTATTTTGAAGGAACCTTTTGAGAAAAGAGTCTCAAAGGTGAATAAAACTCATACATTATGGTGAATTAGTCCCTTTCCATCCCCAAACCCTTATCCTTCTAGTCTTCAATGGTGAAATCATGTAGAGAGAGAACTAAGAGAGAACAAAGAGAGTGTATCTGTGAGTTGTCTTTAGATTAATGAGGATTGAGAGTATTTATTGTGGGAATAAATCAATGTAATTAGTCTCCATTTAGTCCCCAACTAACCCTTAAACAACCTCATTCATTAAATAAATTAAATTAAAAACGTGCAGTAATTGAGGACCCTCACAGATGAGACACCGCTTACTGGCCGTCTGTGAGTCGATGGACAACCCCCCCTCCGTCATGCACTCTTACATCTTGGTCAGAGATTGTGAGGGTCAAGGGATTCCTCCACTACACCATTTTTGGCCTATGTCCACACTAAATCTGAGCAACGCTTGAAAAGTGTTGCCTAATATATTTTAAAATGTAGCCTAAATTTTAATGTTATGGCGACAATAATATTGGCACAGTTGTAAAGTGTACCTTTAATGGTATAGGCTACACTTTCTAAGTGTTATCAAAGTGTGAAATTAATGGCAACAATTATTTATATATATGGAGGCACTTTTAAAGGGTCTGATGTTTATAATTGTAAAAAAAAACACTATAGAAGTGTGGCCTAAAAAATTTCACCAAAAAATTATATTCTCTCCAACATTTCTACTCTCCCTCCCATTTTTATTGGCAAAAAAAATAATTGTTAAAATATTAGGAAAAACAAATTGGGGCTTTGAGAGGAAGATGAGCAGAAAAATCCACACGATTTTTACGCTCAAGAACATACTCTCGAAAACATAGCTTAAAAATCCACATCATTTTCTTCTTTTGAACTTCGAATTGGCTGAAGCAGAGTTTAAAATGGAAGAGTGGAAGCTGAAAATCGGAGGAGCTGAAGAGAGGAAGTTGCAGACTGAAGCTGAGCTGAAAATCGGAGTAGCTAAACTGATTCTATTCTCCGAAATCTTAGGAGTTGAAAATTAGACGAGCTGGGCTGAGCAGATGTTGACTAACTGATTCTAAGCTCCAAGCTTTGTTGCTGTAAGACATTCTTTTCCCAAAATACAAAAATACAATTTCCATTAAAGATTTCCATCAAAATTGCTTACAGATTCCTTGTGGAAGATCAAAGAACTAAAGAAAGTAATTTTCATCACATATTTTTTGTTGATGAGTTTCTCTTTACATCATCGATTCTTTGTTAACGAGTTGTTCCGTTAGATTCACAGATGAACAAAATGCTTCACAGTAGAAGACGCCTCACATCTTGGGTTGTTGCGACAATCTTTATAAGGTATGCAATTTTATCTCTAAGAGTCTTAATTATAACTTTTAGGTTTTGATATTCTTGTGTATCTTTCAATGTCCAAATTTTAATTTAGGGTTTTAATATTAATGTGTTGTTGATACTAATTTACCTACCTCCTAAGGTTAGTAAACTCAACCTATACAATGAGTTTTTTGTAATCAAAGACTAAGCACATAGAGAGATTACATAAATTAGGGACATTCTCCCTTTAAAAGAAGACATTTAAAAAAGCTAAACCTATTCAAATAACTATACCTAAGTTAGACATAGTAAATTTGAACAATATATAAATTATATGACTCTTTCAATCTTTCTGTAGCATAGGAATGATATTGGCATCTGAAATGCTCTGTTGTTTGTGACTTTATAAATTTGTTGGTGGTATGTTTATTTTAGTATATATCCTCAAAATGTACATTGTACTCAAGTCTTCATAATATGGTTATATTCAATGCATGACAACATTCTATGTTCCCAGATTACCAACAACTTGAATATGCCTTCTAACCAGACTGCAACTAGTTGCTGCCTGCAATCACATATCTGCATTTTGTTGCATAGGACTGTGATTGTCTTTATTTGTTGTTGAATGTACGTTCCTTCATCCACTTAGATCCATAGAGTGTTTACTATTAGATTTTAGGACCTGATGACATGATTATCTCCAACCTGAAAATTCGTAAAGACAAACCCAGCTAAACAAAACTAGTTATATTCAGAATCAAAAGGAATTGTACAGAAATAAAGGAGGAATTTTAATCTTTCTAAAATGATCATAGTGCAGAACTACCTGAACTTTCTATTCCTCAAAATCAACAGCTTAAATAATATTTAAGTTGAAACACAAGAAAAACAAAAAGTCCAGAAGTTGTATTTAACATAGAGGAAATAAGAAGGATCATTATTCCTTCTCAATTAAAGATAAATAATTGCCTTCTCTCGGAATTGATCCTCACCTAGCAATTCAACTCCGTTAGAAATGCAGACTACCTAATCCTCCCCGTTGCTAAATTAAATATGAATTATTAAAATTCGAAAGTGTTTCTTGAACAAGCCTCGTTATGAGAATTAAGCCTTTCTAAGCTCTCACGTTCTTATACTTGTATCACCATATGTTATGTGTACTTTAAGATTTATTGATTTTACTTAATAATTCAGATGTTTTTACTTAATAGAAAGGATGAAATGTGTGAATGCTAGTTAAAGTAACTATAAATGTAAATTATTTCATTGACTGTTGTTGTGCAACCTTCCACATCTATTTTCTTCATTTTATTGCATTTTTTTTTTCTTTTTATTAAGTTGTGTATGAGACTTTTTATTAATAGGCTTAGTAGTTTCCCCATCCTTGTTCCTTTTAGGAGTGTTGTTATTTGCAGGTTTTCCTTCTGGCTGTACAGTAGGATCATTAGGTTGAGTGTGATGAAGTTTATGGATTTCCTGATTACCTGTTTGGTTACTGTTATTTGGATCCATAGACTGAATGATCAAATACAAGTAACAACATCACAAAATTATATTTCTTACATTCTATATTGGATATAACAAAGGGAAGAGGCTTTGCTGTCAAGTTGTCTTTTGCCCTTTTCTCCTGATATCCAAATGGAAGGTGCAGACATTTTGCCTGCCAAAATTCTTATTTTGTGTCATGTGATATAAGTTGTGAATCTAGATTTCATTTGGAAATATAAAGTTCTCAAGACTTCAATTGAAATTCAACTTGGCATTTTATATCCACGACTAGAACTGACACCTCTTCTTCCAATTTGCGTTCTCTTTTGTCTTCTATAGACTAGAGTAAGTTCATGACTAATAGAAGTATCATGAACTGCAGGACTGGGTAAGTTCATGAATAATAGAAGTATCATGAACTGCAGTCCTGAAATAGTACATGTATTGCTCAGATATGAACTGCATGCCTCGAAAAACTGAACTGCAGGCCTCAAACATTGTACATACTTGGAATCTGGAAATCTGGAATTTGGAAATAATGAAATCTGAAATTTGGAAATCTGGAAATTTGGAAATATGGAATTCGTAAATCAATCAGGAAGTCTTGAAATGAAGATGAATATTCAGGATGTCTATAAAATCGAGCTAGTGATCATGACAGTACACTGATGCATAGGTCTTCTTTACTTTACGGCCTTTTGATTATGATGCATCATGATGTTTGTTGTTTCATTAAGGTTCCATTCTTATCTTTAAAATCTAGGATTCATGTTATAGCTAAACATCTACTTTTGGTGTCATTTTCAAATCAACTCAATTAGAAGTTTACTCATCTTTAATATCTACTTTTTTTGCAATCTAATTTGTCGTAAATTCTAAATTTGTAAAGAAATGGTGGTGATCAATTATGAAAGCTATCTACAATTAAATTTAATCTCATTGATGTGGATTATGAAGCGTTTGTGAACTATTGTAATATTACTTTTTGAACAATTGTGTACACGTATTTTGAATATTGCTGTATAAGTATGTGTAAGTATAGAAGACGTACAATGTTTTGACGTTTATTTAAAATATATGTATCTTAATAACTTATAATCCAATTTAATGCTTGAGATTATTTATTGTATAATAATATTGGTAGTTTTTTAAGTAGAAATTGTGGCATATATTTTATGGCCAAAATGATATGACCACACTTCAAAGTGTAGCCTTAGTACTGCATATTGTGGTAATCACATGGGAAAGGACTACACTTCACATTGTTGTCATACATTATATAGAAAAGGCCACACTTACGAATTGTGGCAAAAAAGAAAGCTAAGACAACACTTAAAAGTGTAGTTGTATGAGATATAAATGTTGCTATTGAGGTAAATAAAAGCGTGGTCATTTTATTTTTTAGGGTACGCTTAAAAGCATAATTGATAAGGCAACACATGAAAATTGTTGCCTAAAATCTAAGGTAATGCTTCATTTGGGCACCCCTGGTAAAGTGTTGACCAATGTCCAAAAGTGTAGCCTTTTCTCTAAGGCCACAGTTTTTTCTAGTTTAGGCTATACTTTATTAGGGTGATCGTAGACCTAAAATTGTATATTGTCCAATTATCTATGTCTGGGACAACGGTGGCATCGACGCCCCATCAATCCACACACGGACCGTAACCTTTACCTCTGCATTTTGTCGATGAGTTTAGAGGCTGTGCGGTTGAAGGGGCCTTCTCCACCAGCCTATGTGTGGGACGATGGTTGAATCGAAGCCCCGTCGATCAACTTACGGGCCATCTTTTGTCCCGTCGATCCACATTTCTAGGCAGTGTTACATCAACCTACTAGGGTCCTCCTCAAGGACCTTACTTAGTCCTTGGGGATTCATACCCATCCGTTTCAACCATGCAACAATACAAACACCTATTAGCTACCTTTCCACCCATATTCGTGCATTTCTGACTCCTAAAAGTTAGTCAAATTGGCAAAGGCAAACTTGCATCCCTTTTGAACCAACTTACCGGATGTCATGGACGTTCTTGGATGTTTTTGTTCCTAAATCTCCTAAATGACCTATATTCATTAAAAATGGAATTAGGATCTGTACTTAGACCTTATGACACCTATGTTAGGCTTTACAAAATGGTCTTGGATTTTGAAGGTGTTACATTATCCCCCCCCCCCCAGGAACATTCATCCCCTAACGACGCTAAAATTCTTTTGAAGGAAGGAATAGACTCAAGACTACATCCCAGCCAATCCATAATATCTAATCACCATAAATCATGTCATTTCAACAGGGAAAATGTCAAAACTCATATTACCACATATAAGGCTCAAAACACTTCATCATGAGGAATTTCCTTCTCACAACACTTATGAGCTTCAACTTAACAACATGCTACTTATCATTTCATAAAGACCCCCCATATTAAAATGCACAACATAACTTAATAGAAGCAAAAATAAAAATTTCATGTTTTTAAGAGTAATACTACATTAACTTCACTTTATGTTTTTCAAAAGTGCATAATGTTCAAAACTTCACCCATAATCAAGAAACTTCAATTCTAGTCATATTAATATTATTAAGAAGAATGACTAACCTTAATTCTTAAAAAGATGAGGGTAACGGGACTTCATGTCGGCCTCGGCCTCACATGTTGTACCCTTAACTAGATGAATTTTGTATAACACCTTTACAGAAACCACGTCTTTATTCCTCAACTTCTTGACTTGCCTATAATGAATTTGAACCGACTTTACTAATAAGATAGGTTATCCTTTACACTAAGATCCTCAATTGGAAGATTGGACTCGGGATCACCAATAAACTTTTTCAACATTGAAACATGGAAAACTAGATGAACCGAAGCAAATTCACTAGGAATTTTCAATTCATAGGCAACCTTACCAACCCTTTTCAAGATTTCATAGGGACCCATATAACGAGGACTTAACTTCCCTTTCTTGTCAAATCTATCAACCTGTTTCATTGATGAAATTTTCAAATACACCTTATCAACTTGTTCGAACTCCAAATCCCTTCACCTATGATCAGCATAAGACTTTTGCCGACTATTGCCCGTTTACAACCGGTTCCTTATGATATGAGCCTTTTCCAAAGTCTTTTAAATCAACTTGGGACCAAGAAACGATGGCTCACCCACTTCAAACCATCAATAGGAGACCCACACCTCCTACCATACAAGGCTTCATAGGCTACCATCAAATGGATAAATGAAAATTATTTTTGTAAGGGAAACTCCACCGAAGGTAGCTGCTTATCCCAATGCCCTTTAAAATCAATGATGAACTCCCTAAGCATATTTTCAAGGGTTTGTATCGTATGCTCTGCTTTACCATCTGTTTGGGGATGAAAAGAGGTGTAAAACTTCACTGTAGTGCCCACTCCTTTTTTGAACGACCTCAAAAATCTAGATGTGAATTGTGCTCCCCGATCAGATATGATGGATAACTGAATGCCATGGCGGCACACAATCTCATCTAGGAAGATTTTGCATAATTCTCCCCCGAAATGTAGACTTGACGGGAATAAAGTTAGCGGACTTATTTTATCTATCCACAACCACCCATATGGAATCATATGACTTGAGTCCGAGGTAAACCTACTACAAATTCCATATTCATGTCTTCCCACTTCCATGTAGGACATTTGATCTCTTGTTGTAACCCACCTTACTTTAGGTGTTCGGCCTTTACCTGTTGGCAATTCGCACACTTAGCGACAAAGTCCGCTATGTCCCTTTTTATACCTTCCCACCAATATCTCCTTTAGGTAATGGTACATTTTTGTCGACCATGGATGATTTGAGTAGAGAGACCCATGTGCTTCTTCTAGTATCGGATCCCTCAACCTATGCACATCGGCAACACATAATATACCTTGGTACCTTAACATAACATCCCCCCTAAAGAGAATTATTCATTTAACATGCATGGAACTGATTTTTCCAACTCCATTAAGGAATACAACATCTTAACTCACGAAGTGTAACCACCTCCTCTTCATGTCCTCTCTTTCTGGGCATAACTTCCTAAGGATTCTAAACATTATACACTATAGGTTAAGGATGACCTGTGAACACCACATCTTAATTGAAGAAGGACATTCATCCTCAAACCTATCATAGAAAGTTCATAGGATGTAGTGGGGTTTCTACTAAACACTTCATCTCAACTCACTATGAGTGTTCACTCCCCTTTAGGACATAACTTAGGTTCATTCATTTATTCAAGTGTGTGTGTACATTTGCGCACACCCTGCATATAAGCTTCATTTCATTTACATTTAACTTCTATACATACTCAAACCTTTGTTCATCACAACACACAGTTAACATACTGCACATAATCATATAAGTCCTTTCCATATAATACATAGTATACTTCTCATAACAAGCTTGATAAAACAATTAAGTATAATAACTTCATTTAAGCATACTCTGTAGCCTACTTCACATTGTAGATGCATTGGGCACATTTCTACAAGAATAACATTATTATCATCTTACTTCACATAACAATCCTTTATGGTCTCATTCACAATAAAGAAGTAAATCACATTCATACAATTCAAGTAAACACCACCATGAAGAAGGTGGACCATACCACGCAATAGTATTTTGAAATTAAACCTAAACAAGCTAATAAATTTGCCCTTTAATCCAAGCTTTCATCACTTATTAAATGTTACTCAATATTTCATCATAATAAATCCCTTTTGGAAGTATCTAAACCACAATATCAACCATACGAAACCAAATCTCAAAGACCACCAATTCATGCTCATTTAACAATTTCTTAAGCCAAAATTTGATGAAAATCTTTAAAATGATTTCATTGAAGTTTTAATTCATAAACTAACATTATAAGCATAATTATTAAGACATTCATAATATTTTCATGCAAGGCCCATATTTAGATTTGAAGATAGAAGAAACTAGGGTTCAAAACTCTTTTTGAAATCTTTTGAGAAAGGGAATCCTTGAATTGAACAGAATTAAAATATGGATTCCATACCTCATATTGAAAAAACACAAATGATTTTGATGAATAATCGACCACCAATATCCCTCCTAGTTCCTTCTTGACTCCTAGCCTCCATGGTGACTTGAGAGAGTCTTCCAATTTAGGGTATTAGGAAATGAAGGCTAAAATTAGATATTAGGGTTTGGAACACGTTAATATATCTAATAAATCCTAAAATTAATGTTCTAGGGTCATTAAAGACTTTGGGTGAATTTACCAAACACCCCAAGCCAAGGCAGCCCCATAACGGTTTTTGCAGGCCTCACAGATGAGACCTAACCAACGGACCGTCTGTTCTTCAACGGATCATTGGTGGGGTATAGTAGGTTTACACTAAGCTCCATTTGGAGCCTGTCCAACTGACCATGCATGTCCAATAGATGGACAAAGACAACGGGCCGTTGGTTGACCTACCGGCAGTTGTTTTGGTCTTGTTGGTGGACAGTGCCAAGGAAGTTTTTGACCAAGTCTTGGGCCCTTATCTAGGGCCCCTTCTGGTTCCTAGGTGGGTTTGTTACCGGAAATTAGACCCCTAAACTAAGTCATCTAGGTCTTAGGAAAATCCCACATCAATTTTGATTAAAACGAACACGTAAACTCACACAAACACATCAAGACACACAAGCACTATCTATGGTACACCTTCCGAACATCATGGTTGTTCTTGGATCTTTAGCCTCCAAACTTAACAAAAAATAACACACTTCCTAATAAAACTAATTTAACTCATTTTAACTTCATATTAACTAAATAAACACTCATGAGTCTATAGTTCACCTTAGTTCTTTTTAGGGCATTAGAGACCAACGAAAAACCTTATTAGAACTTCAAGACTTCATATTTTATCCATCAAAAACAGTAATATTTAAGTGTGGAATCTCTTAATCTTGGGATTTTTTTCCCAATGAGGGTCTTCAAAATTGATTTCAGATGATTTTGAAAACATGGGTTTTCATTCCAATTTTGTGAATTGTCTTTCAAGTTTATTTGCTATTGATTAACTTTTTATTATTATTGATTTATAATGATTATAGATTGGTTATTTTTTGTATTTCTTAGTATTGGTCCTAGTTCTATGAAAGAATCCATGGTTTGAACCCTTTTCCCTTAAAGCTAGATATGAATTGGACTTGTAGATGATTAGTGTTATTAGAATTGGTTATGATATTATTTAATGCACTATATTATGGTGTTGATGACTGTGTCATTTTATAATTGTTATGAAATTAAGGTAAGATCTTGATGAAGTCAATGGAGGATATTTGGTAAGACATTGTGATCTTAAACTTTTAACTTCCATTATGATGACTTATACATGATGATGGTGTTCAATTGAAGTATTTTATTTAACTAGATGAAGAAGGTATGATATGATAAATATGAAGGCATGTTATGATTAAGTTGAATGTGACATCATGGTAAGGGTATGATGATGCAAGGTTGAAGATGATTCTCTTGTGTGCCTTATATGATATGACTATGATTTGTTGATTTCACTAATGATGGCTTGCGATGAAAGGAAGTTCTCATCCAATACCTAATGAGTTGATGACATAACGTACAAGGGGTTAGTCTCCTATGAGCTATATTAATCTATGATGATCATAAAAGACTTAATGGCATTTAAGAAAGGGTGTTTATCCTAGTACCGAGAGAACTAGATATGAGAGGTGTCCCTTTCCATAATGAGAAGGTAGGTTCACAATTGTTCTCATTATATTGTGACTATAATGCAATTTCGCATAAAGAGGATCCAAAAGATATCTTATAGTTCCTTAAATGTGTTGCCACCATAGGAATACAAGCTAGTGGATCCACCTAGAATACTACGTTCATGTTTTGTTTCTACCTTAGTATGTAGACCAACTTCATTCGGTGTAGGGTTTCATGACACCTGATCCCATGTTTAGCTCACATGTTCTATTGTCGGTTAAGGCTATTGTTTCGGAAAGTAAAATTAATGAATGAAGGCAACGAAGTGAACACAAACTAGGGTAACTTAAGGGGTTCTACTCAATATAGGTAGGGGTATGGGACTCTACTTATACATTGCACAAGTTGGTCTTGAGGGGAATCCTATCTTTTTATTCTTATGCTCTTATCATATGAAAGATATGAATATGTTGACATTATATGTTGATGATCCTATGTGATGTTAGTTTCATTGATAATCATGCGATAGTTTAAGTTACTATACATGATAACGACTACTTATTATCCGATGTTATATGAATTAAGTAATTATTTATCAATTGTTTCCTTAGTTACTTGATTATGTGGGGTTATACGGCATCACATAAGCATTGCACTTGTAGGCTTGTGAGTAAGAGTCTTATATGTTGTGATGATATGAAATCTTCTACAGTTATTGTTGTTATGACTTTATGTTTGAGATATTCATGATGATATGACCTCATGTTGATAATATCCATGTTGACTTGACTATATGATGATGTTATTCTTGTCTTGTATATGAACTTGTTTTAATGAGTTATGTCTATTTACTTGTATGTACTCTATATGAACATAAAAGACTTTCAAAGTGACTTACCATGGTTTTGAACTAAATGTCCCTTTAAGCATAATTTCAAAGATTATATGTTCTTGTGTCTCCATACTTAGTATAAGTGGATGTACTAACCAATATTCTTTATATTTTTACTAATTTGTAGGTTTGAAGAATTACGTTCACCTATAAAATGGACATGATCATCATGGGGAGGAACTTTTAAACCATGGGGATCTTGAACTCCTTGTGGATACAATTGACCTACGGGATTTCCTTTTTGCACTCATTCCTCTTCGAACCTTCTAGCAGCTATTCTTCTAGTTGTCATCTCCTAAAAACACAAGAGAAGAGATTAGGAATACACACACATAAACTCAATTTTATTGGCACGATAAAAGATTGATGAAGAAAGTGAAACTCTATCGTCTTATAGCCTCTCTCTCATAGATGTATTGCGAATCACATCGATGAACAAGACTCTACTAGACGTGGCTTTAATGAGACATCGGACTCCAAAGCACAACTTCAACACCTAGCTGTGATACAAACTTTTTCACGACCCAAGAGCACACCTTAGAAGATATGTATTTTCAAATCGTGGCATGACGTGTTTGACGTCTTGGAGGATTTGTACAATCCATTTGACATCATTCATTGCATACATGTATGAAAAGTAGTGTGGAACTAAAACTTTTCACACGAATTTGTAATACTTCAAAATATATCTTTTCTAAAAAGTCACAAAGAAAGACTATGTCTCAAAGTCTCCATCTTAGACACACAAATATCTTGGGACACGGCCCATACTTCAATATAAATAAATATCTAAGTCTATTAAAATATATTAAATAAGGAAAACTAGACATAATTAATACCTCGAATCTAGTAAGGACATACAAAGACTTGCTTGAATGGAATGCTAATCTATGAATAACTTCAAGATTCCTGTAAAATTCCACTACACATTTAGAAGTAGATAAAATATATGGAATGAGAACAGTAGATTGTACTAAGTATGGCATAATTCGTGAAATCATGATAAAGGGACGTTTGTATAAAACATTCTCTTTTTGAGTAGAACATCATAAAACAATATTAAGCGATCACATTGAGTCAACATAAGCATGTATAGTCTAATTCCACAATATAGCATCAATATCACTTCAACATATATATACTTGAGACTCTACTACCAATATTGATTCTAAGACTTACTTGAGTGAGTTTAAAAGTGACCGCCAATATAACCCCTTCACACAAACCAAAGTGATAGTATAGGATACCTAAGATAAAATTATTCCAATTTATACATTTAAGTCCTTACCTAGAATTACTCCAAGAATCACCTAAGTAAGACATTAAGGCACCACCCATACACCCACTCCAAGCCTTCTTAAGAAGTTGTCAAAGCTACTATATATAGGTACCTTTTGATTACCATACTTTTAACTCAAGTTACTAAGTTCATTATACCACTAAAAAGACATTCAACAATAAGGAATTTTACACAATGATCTTGGAGAAGACCTAGGGAACTTACATACCATCATCTTCAAATCCTACTCATGTAATGTCTATATATCGTCCCATTCCACTACCTAAACTTCATAAAACATATCGAACAAAAGCATGTATCCCACATGATGAGAATAGGTAATAACCTACATAGACCATACTAGCTAGGCATTATCCGGAGTCAACCCTACTCTTATAGAGGGTGTTCTAATTGCCAATGGTATAACTAGTACACAACCCATGTACGCACATGGTTAAGGAATATCAAGGGTTTCTTTGTACTCTAGCCTCCGTCTTAACTAGAGATACTACCCAAAAATATATTCTCGGTGGTAGTCTTTATTCTCATTGAGTAATTCATTAAAGGATCATATGTAGAGGTACCATATCTTGTTCATAACCAACAGTATACACCTTACCAAAGAGGGTCCAATAGGGTTCCCTACGATTGTTATTAAGATAGCTAATGACTTTGTTAAGGATTATTTAATGCCGTTCAAGCCAACTAACCCTAAGTCCACCATTCACACAAGAAGGATACCATAATGACTTTCAACTTAAAAGATATGATAACCTTCTTCCTAAAGGGTTCAACATAAATGAACTTCTTAACATTATTCAACATTATATTCCCTCACACATATACATTCATGACAGAGGTGCTTTAGCTTACTCATTCATAAGTCATATTCACATTCTTCATGTATCAAGTCAGGGATATAGGTCTACCAAAGACAAGACACACTTCATTATCATCTTAACACATGTACAATATTATTCATGTAGCATATATTTCCATCTAAGCATACTTACAAGTCACCCTACACATACCCATAGAAAGGTAATCATAGTTCATCATAAGACTCATAGTGTCAACTAGGAAGATTCACACTTCAACATCAAGAATACACACATGAGGCTTTACTATTGCCTATCATGTACACATATAATCACTTAGAAGGACACATAATATGAGCTCACATGTACACCTAAGTTATATAAACATTCACAACAGTCATGTAATCAAGTTATAACATGATAATATCATAATTATAAAGTAATGTCGACAAGGCAATATTGTTTCTTAATTAATAACGTAATGCCGACAAGGCCACATTATTAACAAGTATAACATATAATCACTGCCACCGTAACTAGAACATACCAAGCATCATCTTAATTCAAGACTAATACTACATAATATATAAAAGGTTAGGTAAGTAAAACCACCATTCGAATCACAAAACTCCAATCCATAGTTAATTCAACCAACTCAATACACAGGTTTTAATCAATAACCATGATCACCAATTAAATCCAATACTCATAGTATAATGAATCCAATATAATACAACCAACTTTTGAAAGCCTACATAAAAATTCTACCACATCTCTTTCATAACTTAATAGCGCAAATCAAACAACATAAGAAGTTAACAATATTGAGGCATGATCAAATCACCCATAATATGGCCAAAAATAATTAATTCATGATTTTAATGGGTTTAGGGAGTTTAAAGTCTTAAATAATCAAATTAAAATCAATTTAATCATAATACATTGATTTAAAACGTTTTATGCAAGAACTCATGGCAAGATTTCAATCTAGAAGTTCATCCTTTGAGAAAGTCTTGAAAAAACACTTTGAAGATTTACTCCTTGAAGAAAATAGATTCAAGGATGAAAATTCTTGAAAAACACTTTGAAGATTTAATCCATGAATAAAAGAGATTCAAGGATGCAAAAAGATACCTTAATTTATGTGAAGCCACCAATTGAGAGAAAGTTGATGGAGAAATCAAGCTCCAAGCTCCAATATCTCTTTAAGCTTCAATGGTGTTCTAGAAAATTCTTCTTTGGGTTTTGGGTTTGAATATGTCATAATGAACTTGCTTAAGGTTTCTAGACTTATAAAACCATTTAAAATAAGAAAAATACTGTTAAGATACCACCCAACAATTTATAGAAGGCAAGGTGAAATTCCCAAAACACCCATGAGATGGCTGAGACACGTTAAGAAAATATGCAGGTGTCAATCGATGGTTGCTACTGACGGTTGAACCATACTAGCAAGTCTTCGATTGCGTCAGAGACTCCATAATCAAGGGTTATAATCTCTCATGATAAGAGTGGGGATATTTCATACATGATGGGGCATCACCTTGGCTACGAGGCATTGATTTCCAACTGTCGATTGAGATTGATTTAGGGAGTCTTGGCTACAAGCTGGGTTCTTCTTCAAGGACCATTTGGTTTATCCTTTGGGTGTTTTTCCCTCACGTTTCCGACCTGAATATACTTGTATGCAAGTTTGGAACCTCTCTCATCAATATCCACAAAAACGACCACGTAAAATATGAAAATGCACACCTAAACATATAAGCACTTCTCAAGGCAAATATTTCAGACGTCATCGACGTTCTTTGATATTTTACCTCCAAACATTACCAAACTTTAGAAATATCCTCAAAACATCATTTAAAACAAATTTAGGACTTTGAAACGTTATTACACATTTTTTAGGTTCTAGTTTTCATATGTTGTTTTAGAGTTGGTACGATATTCAAAAATATCATTAATGATATCATGAGCCTACATGGGGTCCCTTTATAAATCATATAATATAGAGGTTATCAATTCACTTCTTGTTGTTGGAGGTCTATGCAATATGTGTTGGCTACTCAAGTGAAGCCCATGCTCAAACTGATTTGTAGGCGGAGCTTACCATTTAGACCCGAGAATATATATTTAGAGCTTGTATACTAGATTTATAAGAAAATTTGGACAATCCCCTACTGGTGATTTATTTATCTTATAATAATAATTCCCATTTGATTATTTCAACGAAACTATTTGAAGCAATCTATGGTAGGATATGTGGGTCTCTTATTAGGTGGTTTGAGGTTTGTGAGTCTTCACTTCTTGGTCCTGAGATAATCTATGAAGCATTGGAGAAGGTTTGGGTGATAAGACATACATTGAAAACCACATAGATTCGGCTAAAGTCCTATGCCGACAGTAGAAGAAAATATTTTGAATTTGAAGAAGGGATGGTGTACCTAAAAATTTAACTCATGAAGGGGGTGATAAAATTTTCTAATAAGGAAAAGCTAAGCCACGTCATGTGGGTCCGTATGAAATATTGAACACGTTAGAAAAGGTGCATATGAGTTGAAACTACCTAGTGAACTAGCTTCGGTTCATCTAGTATTTCATGTCTCCGTGCTTAAGAAGTTTGTTGGTGACCCTGTATACATTTTTCCTGTTGAAAGATTTGGTGTGGATGAGAACCTTTCCTATGAAGATGTTTCGGTAGAAATTCTAGATCGCCAAGTCAAGAAGTTAAGGAACAGAGAGGTGGCCTCTATAAAAGTCCTATGGAGAAACCACCTAGTTGAGGGAGCAACATGGAAGACCAAGGACGACATGAAGTCGTGTTATCCTCTTCCTTTTTCTCAAATTTCTAGCCAAATTCGAGGTAAGTAATTATTCTCTTAAAATAATGAATAATTTTCAATTGGTCTTGCTTTGCTAAAATATGCATAATTATGGTAATGGTCCATGCTAAAATGAGTTTGCGTGTAAAAATTCTCTTTTACTTAATGTGCACTTATTTGTGATTATGTGTCCAGGTTCTTTCATGAAATGGTAGACAGCATGTTTAGTGTGTCCTAAAAGAAGTTTTTCATAAGTTACTATTGATGTTTCTATTAAGATCATGTTGACGTTGAGAAGGTAGTTCCTTATGCTGTGATGTTGAGTTCTTATATGTGGTAAATTCAGATTTGAATTGGTATGCGTAAAAGAATGTATATGTGTTGATTGGATTTGTGAGTTACTTCTATGGATTTTTGCTAATAATTATTTCACGTTGTTTTTATTGTTGGTTGTTGCTGGTCATGAGTCATCCTCCTTTACTAAATATGATTTAAATGTCCTTCGGGGACGAATGTTGCCAAGGAGGGAATAACGTAACACTCCATAAGTCCATGACGTAGTCTAGAGCCTCACCTGATTATATAAGACTTGAAACACTATTTATAAGCCTAAAATAAAGTATTTAAACTATGTAGGAAGTGTTAGAGTCAAAATGTTAAGAAATTATTATGACGTCTGGAGAATTGTGAAATTTGTGCTGGTGTACCTTGTTATGTTTCATGGGATTTTAAGAGTCAGAATTTAGTGAAATTTGTTACAATGGTGGTAAATAGTTTTAGTGTGTGTTAAGGTTCGGAATGTCATGGTACGGCTCCCCAAGGATGACACTAAGGGTCATTGGAGTTAACCCTTCCATTTGCCCAAAAATCGTCATTTGGGACAGTATGCATCCACGAGCCAAGTGACGAGCCGTCATTTGATTGAATCTCCATCAATGACTCAGTTGGTTTTCACTTATCCATTTTACTAAAATTACCCAAATAACATGTCTTTGACCAAAACTCAGACAAGTAGGATGGTCTGTGGTCCAGTGGAGGATCAGTTTGTCGGGGTCTCGTTGGTTGGCGTCTACTTTACTGTAAAACTTTTAAGTTAAGTTAGTTATTTAATTATTTGGTTAGTTTATTAATTAAGGTTTATAGACCGGTCAGTTTAGCCATTTGGGGGATTATATAAAGACTAAACGTCATTAAACTAACCTAACAACCCATATTTCCCAAACCCAATTCTCTCCAACTTCTCTACGTTTTCTCTCTATTGCAAGAATCCATTGAATTCTAAATAAAAGCTTGATTAGGACTTAAATAATTTATATTTTCTCCATAAAACATTAATAAATATTAATTTGTGGATGCTCGTCAAACTTGGGATCTCTTTCCCTAAGAGGATCTTCAAAAATTGATTTCGAAAGATTTCAAAAACATTGGTTTCATTCAAATTTTGTGAATTGTGCTTCAAATTGTTTTGATATTGGTTTATTTTAATTATTATTGATATATTTTTATTATATATTGTTTAATTGTTGTAATTCTTAGTATTTGACCTAGTTCTATGAAAGAATCCATTGTTTGAACCCTTTTCCCTAGCCGTAGCTATGAATTTGACTTGTAGATTATTAGGGTTGTGAGAATTGGTTATGTTATTGTTTAATGTACTATATTATGATTGTAATGAGTAGTTCATTTGATAATTGTAACGAATTGAGGGTAACATCTTGATGAAGGTCATAGAGGCTATTTGGTAAGACTTTGGGATCTTGAACTTTTTAATTTGATAATGATGGCTTATACTTGATTATGGTGGTAAATTGAAGTATAATATGTTATTAGATTAAGAAGATATGACATGATGAACATTATGGTATGTTATGATTATGTTTACTGTGGGATCATGGTTTGGGTATCATGATGCAAGGGTGAATATGATTCTCTTGTGTTCCTTATATGATATGAATATGATATGTTGATCTCATTAATGATGTTTTGTGATGAAAGAAAGTTCTAATCCTATACCTAATGAAATAATTACATGATATAAAAGGGGTTAGCCACCTATGGCATATGTTAACCTTAGCACCGAGCAAACTAGGAAGGAGAGATGCCCCTTCAAATGTCGGAAGGTAGGTTTTCAACGGTTATTAGGAGATGGTGACTATAATTTAAGTGTGCATAAAAAGGGCCCAAGACATATCTCCTAGTTCCTTAACTATGTAGCCTATATAGGAATACTAGCTAGTGGATCCACCTACAATGCTATGTTCATGTTTTGGTTCTAAGTTGGCAAGTAGACCACCTTCTTTCGGTGTCTGGTTTCATGACAATTGATGAAATTTTTAGCTCACATGGTCTATTGTCGGTTAAGTAAATTGTTCCCTAAATTAAAATGAATGAATGAAAGCAATGAATAAACACTAACTAGGCTGACTTAAGGGGTTCTACTTAGTGTATGTATGGGTATGGGACTCTACTTATACATTACACAAGTTGGCCTTGAGGGGAGTCTTACGATGTTGTACTTATGCTCTTATATTATAAAAGATATGCATATGTTGACTTTACATGTTGATTATCCTATATGATTATAGTTTCATTGATGAAAATGCTATTGTTCTAAATTGCTATAAATAGTGACGACTACTCATGATGCTATGTTATATGAAGTAAGGCATTACTTATGACTTCTTTCCTTTTTTAGTGTATTATGTGGGGTTATGGGTCTTCACATAAGCATTACACTTGTAGGCTTTGGAAGGGGTGTGAGTAAGGGTCTTATATATTGTGTTGATATGAACTCTTCTACATGAATTGTTGTTATGACTTTATGTTGAAGTTATTCCTAATAATATAACCTCATAGTGATAATATCAATGTTGACGTGACTTTATGATGAATTTGGTCTTGTGTTGATATGAACTTGTTTTAATGATGCTATGCCTATTCACTTATATATAATCTAGTATGTGCATAAAATATTTTCAAAGCGACATAGCATGATTTTGAACAAAATGTCCCTTTAAGCATGGTTTCAAAGGTTATATGTGCATATGTTTCCATACATAGTACAAGTGTATGTAGTAACCCATATTCTATATATTTCTACAACTATGTAGGTTCGGGCCATTGAAGTTTCGGAGGCCATTTGTATAAAGACTTCAAATTTTTCCCAAGTGTTTGGTAGGTCCTCATTGTACGATGATGGTGCTGCTTTCTATCTTGTTATGAAGTTGTTATGTCTAAAGACATTTTTTCATTTCCTTTCATTTCAAGACTATTGATGTAAGCCTATAAGGGCATATGGTACATGTGTATGGGATTTCTGTAAACTTGTAAAACTCATTAGATGGTTTACATCTGAGATGATACATTAGACTCTCAATATATGTTTATTCTAAATTAGAAGCCTATGTATGATTCACTAAATGATGAGTCTATGTAAACTCCAAATATGATATGTGAGAGGCATGTGTGTACCTCACTATGTAAAAGTTATAATTTTTCTGCATTTTGACCAATTGATATATCATGACAAATGTTAAGGGATTGTCGAAGTCCTCTTCGAGGACGAACCCACCGATTACGTCTAAGGGGTGCTCCTAGGTCATGACCGATGCGAAGGTAAAAACTAAGGCATACATCAATGTGATGACTAATATGAGGTAAAGGGAAGGGTTCGTAAATTATACAAACGTAGATGGACCAAGGTGCTGGTGAAAAATCTAGATGCAGGACAAATGATTTAAAGATACATAACTTATGGCTTTGCATGTAACACACAAGGAAATGATTGCTAGTACAAGGATATCCATCTTACGAGATTATTCGAAAAACTTAGGTCCTAGTTATTTTATTATATTGATACAAACTAATGTTTGAATCTTGCTCGGTAATTACTTATATAATTTTACAAATTTTTAACAAATCCCCCCCTTAATAACATATTTTTGGAAATACATTGGCTAAACGACTATAATTGTTAGTTATGTTTAAGTCTAAACCATTTTCCTTGTGGGATCCACCCCAACGTGTAAGTTGGGTCCTTAATTTGATAACGATCATTTATACTTCGTTAGAGAGGCTTAAGTTGAGTGTATCAAAAGCTTCTCTAAGCTTGGGAAGGAAAGAGGAGGAGCTTTCTAGCGTGGGATGGTGGAATCATGAAAATTCTTTGCCAATCTACCCATATCAAATCCCAAAAAGTTTGAAAGAAAGTCAAAAATATCGTACAACTACTTGGTGTTCATGTACTCTACGTTTTATGCATTGAGTAGTTGAAATTTGTGCTTACTATATAATATATAGAATCAATAGTATGGGTAGTGTATAGATCTTCATGCACCAAGAGAATTCGGTGAAAAATTTCTATAATGCAACGTAATTTGGTTAGTGCTTAAAAAGTTATTTTTTTTACTTGTCAAGGTTTCTAGAATTATTTTTGAATAGAATTGCTTCAAAACAAGGAAATGATAAGTTGGAACAAGTTCATGGGTATATGCTATATTCTATCTACTGAAGTTATGAAATTGATGAAATTTGGTGAATTAGGAATACACCCTATAAGGAAACCTAATGAAGAACTAGGACTGAGCATGGTATATTTGGATTTAGGAATTATGGAGTTATTCGTAGGTCATGGTTTTGTTTATATGATTATGTGATATTGTTGTTGTTCCTTCATTATGATACTTTTATATCTATGAATGTTGCAAGATTGATCAAGCTTGTTTTAAATGAGATAGATGAATGATGATTGTCATGAAATAATGATGTAAATGAATGATCTTCATAATACAATTGTGATTGTTACTTTGGTGTGTGATTTGGATCGGATTTTCATGTTCCAGCATAACTAACTTGGATTGTTTTGCACGTTCCGACATAAATATGTGATCAGTTTCCACATTTTAGCATAAACATGTTATCAATTTCTATGTTCGAGCACAGTAACAATGGGATTGGTTTGCACTTTTTGCCATAAACTTGGGATCAACTTCTACATTACGACACTCTAACAATGGGATCTAATTTCCATGTTCAAGAAAGCTAAGTATTTAGTTGGGGTTTCGTGAGAGAACTATTGAATTATGTTATCAATTTAATTAAAAGGATTGCGTTTATATTTTTTTGTAAGTGATATTTGAATATAGTATGTTCCTTTATAACTTATAACCAATGAATATGTGATAAGTGTATGTCAAGAGCTTATTGTAATTATATATATGCTTGAAGTATATTTTTTTTAAAAGTGTTGTATTGGTGGTAAAAGTCATAGTAGTGAACTCGAGTTATAATTACTTGTTGTTAATGTGTCTTGAAAAGGAAATGGTGAGAGTAGATATAGTACATCCAATAAAATATGTCTGGTGGATTTTACTTGGGGAGGTGCAGATGGGATCGGTATGTTGAAGGTGATTCTAATGACTTAAAGAGACAATGTTAAAGTATTACAATTAGGAAAGGATATGACCTGACAAGATAATTAAATTGGCGCTTAGCGTACTTGGGATTAAATATGTACTTTGAATGGTTAAAACCTAATCTAGAATTTGCTAAGTGTGTAGAAAACAACGAATTTGATTGATTCATGATGCCTACTAGTACACGTTTTTTTTACTGATACTAATCTTTATATGTCTTTTGACATAGTATGATTGAAGGATTTGGTGATATTTCCTTAGGTGAAGAGGAAGAATCTCCAATACCTTCTACTTGTCATTTTGATTAATGGGAGTTTTGTCATGTATTTTATCGTCCTTAGTATCTCTTGTGTTTGTTTTGACAAGATCTTCGGGTTGTTAATTCCTTTACAAGTCTTAAATAATTCTCTAAAAATATTCCATTTATAAAGAATTTTTATCTCTACCATATTTGTCTTTCGTTAATTTTCCGCAAGTTTTAACCTTCGGGTATTAGGGTTCTCCTACTTAGGTGTTAGAGTAGGTGCCCGCACGACCTAGCATATTGGGTCGAGACAAATTATTATCATAAATTAGTTTACTAGTCTCCTAGTAAAAGAATAAAATATGAACTAGACTCATGCAGATTGGTGTGTTTACGTCCACACCTAATGTTTAGGAAGATATGAAAAATTCAAGGTAGTCGTGTCACTCATTTTGTCCTTCTGGAGGAGTATCGGTTGTGGTATTGGTTGAGTCCAATTAGTATCTACCTATTCGAATTAGTATGTCAATAAAATGAAGTAGATGGAATGAATTCGACTAAAGTGATACAAGAAAAAAAATTGAAACTGGGAAGGCTCCAATTGCTATCTGGTCTTAAGGGCTGTATGAGGATTAAATTACCAGTAATGGCCATGTACAGGACGAACTAACCTATAAAGTGAGGTTTTTATGATGCATCATTTATGTTTGTGAGTGTGTGACTTTAAGTCTGATTATTGTTCTAACTGTGTGGGATTTTTGTTGTTTGGAATCAGCTTCGAGTATGTGCTTCTTATTGTATGAAAGGACTAGGTGTGTGGAGATATTGAGAGGGATGTGTGTAATAGGAATAATAACATAGTGTTGTGTGTGAGGATTATCATGTTATTTAATTTTTCGGATGAATCATTAAAGAATTCAAGTGTAATTTACTGAAAATTGAGAAATTTGTTGAGAAAAACTCAATTATTATGTATGTTATTGTCTGGGTATATCATGGATGTTTGTGGGTGGTAATTTTGAATGGTTTATAACATTATGGGTTTAATATTTTTTACCCTAGTTTGACTAATTTAGTAGTTCAATGAAATAGAAAAATGGGGACTTGGAAAATCTTTGGAAGTGAAAAAAACTCCAGAAACTTTTGGTTTGGGTTCCATGAAGTAGGTGGCTCTAGTATGGGAGGTTCATTTGGGGCTATAGCGGATTAAGATGGCCTAATCTTCTTCAATATCCTCAACATTGAATGACCCTTTATAACACCCTTCCTTCTCTCCTAGCGCAGCTGGTGGCGGAGCATCTCGACCTCTAGGGCCGTGCTGTGTGGGACCAAACATAAATATACATACGCGCTCTACATGCTATCTTGGATAACATTCATATCCTCCTCAATCAGTGCACCTTAGAGTGGGTCCCCTTCATTATAACCTGGGCCGCCCTACTGGTGCTAGCCTGGATTGTCCTCATCCTTTGTCCCTTAGAAATAGAATAAATCAAAACGGGGTGAAGCAAAGGGGATCCATTATAAGTACCTCATCAGCATTAATTTGGGGAACTCTCGCCCGCTTGTATATAGTCGTTATGATACCTATAAGAAAGAACAAATTCTTATTACCCCTATAGAACATCATTCATTTAGAGATCATTGGTGCCCCCACGTTAAGTTGCATTCCTTTTATAGCACAGGGGACAACCAAAGGCCATGGAATGGTCACGTCGATACAATTACTCGATGGGCGGATCCTTCTATATACAAAGTAAATCCACCTCTTAGATTCTAATGACCAGTCAACACTTGTAATTCCCTCTGGCATAGCCCGGTAAACCGTTTCCCAACTCATATACTTTTCTATATTGTGCCTCAGCCACAGATATACCGTGGTTTCACGGTATAATTAATACTTTTTCCTTAAGTTTAGTGTGTCCGAAAGACTTGTTTGTGCTAATTTTGATATAAGTTTCTCTTTGTTTTGCAGGAAATTTGTCCAAAGCAGAATGCGGAGATTTTGAGAGAAAATTGCAGAAGAGACCACCTACGGAGCTTATGACGGTCCGTCGTGCTTGTGACGGTCCGTAGGTGACAGCGTAGAGAAGCTGCTGAAGGAAGATGGGGAAGTCTGACCAAGTGTCGGATTACGAAGCTTGTGACGGTCCGTCATGGCTATAACGGTTCGTCCTGCAGGTTCGTCGTGAAGATCAGAGAAGTGATCCCAGTACTCAGATTCCAAGAGTTGAAGTATTTTGAAACGATACCCTCGACGGACCGTTGTGCCTATGACGGTCCGTCCCACTTGCCGTCGAGGGGAGTGAAGAAAGCAGCAGAAGAATTATACCAAGTTTGGGACGACGGAGTCCACGGCGGTCCGTCGCGTGGTCCGTCAACCCAGCCGCGTTTTGGCAGATTTCCAGTAATTAGAATCCTTGTTTAATTAGGTTTTTATTTTTTATAAAAGTTCGAAAAACCTCGTTTTTGAGGTTAGACTCTGTGAGATTAAACATCATATTATTAGACTTTGTGTTTTGAGTGTTTGACTGTTGGAGATTCTTACAAGTAATTTTTGGCGATTATTCAAGCAAATTTTCGGACTTTATTCTTTCTTATTGAAGTAAGTACATGAATTCTTGTTTAACATATTTGAATATTGTGTTTATGGCTATGAGGAACTAAACTCCATAACTAGGGTTGTGGGAACCATAGGAAAATAATGAGATAAACCCTAGCTAAAATAACAATTCTAGAATAGTGTCTTGCATGTATTAATATTTATTTCTCTTAGAAGTCTTTTTAACGGATTATCAACGTTAGAACTCGCCTTAATGCTACTTTTCGGACCAAGGAGGTAGATAATAGGAAAAGAATTATTAACATAGATTTAGTGTATACTATCTACTAGGCTAGTATTGATTGGTACGAGGTAATAACTTAGTCAAATATCGAATACGATACTTAATATGAGGTAAAGATAAGGGTTAGGAAAGCAACACACGCAGCCGGACCAAGGTGCGGAGTGAGATTTTCTAGATGCCGGACCAAGGATATAGAAATACATAACTTATCACTTTGCATGCAAGATACTAGGAAAGAATTGTTATAGTTAGAATTATCAAGTTATGAACCTGTGGGGAACACGTAAACCCTAGTTACTTTGATTAATTGATTAAAACCCAAGATTAAAAGCTGTTAAGTGTCTCTGTCAAGTTCGTTAGTTATTTTTACTTATTAGGAAATACAAACCCCCTTTTATGCTATTACTTTCTAAGGAAGTCATCAACCGAACAGTAGTAATAACAAGTTGAAGTTAAGTCTAGACTATTTTCCTCGTGGGAACGATCCCAACCTCACTAGTTGGGTTATTTACTTGACGCGACCGCTTTACTTCTCATTTGAGAAGTAAGTTTGAGCGTATCAAATTTTGGCGCCGCTGCCGGGGAATTTAGCTTTTAGATTAACTTGAACTTCTTACTATAGTTTAGTTGATATTTCTTGATTTTACTTTGTTTTATTGTTTTTGATTTCTTTTTCAGAACTATCCTCCTTGTATGCCAAATACACGAAGAGGAAGAGAACCGTTGTTTCCCTACAATCACGAGCTAGAGCGTACACTGCGAAACATGAATCGTAATTTGGGAATCAATGATGAGGATCCAAACCTGAACATCCCAGCTCCGGCTGATGTTCATGGTTAGATGTTCCCCGATGCTCCGGGTGAACATCAACAGAGGGGACAGAATCCCGCTCCACGGCCCCAAGCATACTACAGAGGCTATGATAACATAGCAGATTCGGATGGGCCACTGGTTTTGCCTCCTCTACCCACAGGCCACACTTTTGTGGTAACTAGTAGTCTGATGCAAATGCTCAATGCCAGAGGTTTGTTTTTAGGGCTACCTTCTGAGGATCCACATGCCCATATAGCTAAGGTAAGGGCAGTGTGTAAAAGTTGTGTGGGGAGGCCTGATTTGGATCTAGATGTAATAGGTCTCAGAGTGTTTCCTCTCTCACTTACGAGAGAGGCTGCTATGTGGTTTACTGAGCTCCCATACAACTCCATCTTCACTTGGAACCAACTACGGGATGTCTTCTTAGCACGCTACTATCCGGTCTCAAAGAAATTAAACTACAAAGACAGGGTGAATAACTTTGTGGCACTACCAGGAGAGTCAGTTAGTAGTTCTTGGGATAGATTCACCTCATTCTTGAGAAGTGTCCCAAATCACCGTATTGATGATGAGTCACTAAAGGAATACTTCTATAGGGGACAGGATGATAACAATAAAGCGGTGTTGGACACTATAGCAGGTGGATCTTATGGAGAATGCCCTTATGCTGAGATTGCTGAGAAATTAGAGAAAATCTCCCGTAACAACAAAGCTTGGAGTACTAGGAAGTCCGATACAGGGAGAAACACCTTCGCAGTGCAGTCCACTCACAACCCAGCCACAGATGATATTCGTGAAGAAATGGCTCAGATGAGAACTGAGCTTGGGTTGGTACTAAAAAATGTCACTGGGTGCGAGAAAAAGATTAATCTGAGTCAACTACTTGGCTAAACCACCACCTCCAATCGATGAGTGTTATTATTAGAAGGATTCCTATGCAGTAAATGAACAGATGGGGGGTTTCCGACCAAGTGCCCAAGGCTCTAATCAGGAGAATTGGCGCCAAGGTCAAGGGAACCAAGGTCGGAACTATGGTAACTACAATCGTGAGGGTCATTATGTCCGAGATGGAAACTACAATCGCGACAACAACTTCAACAGGGGTAACTATGGTAATAGAAACGACAGGAATGGACCCTATGTTCCTCCTCAAAATCGTGAAGTTACTCCTAGGGATGGTGGAGGTAGTATGTCGCGAGTTGAGGATATGCTGCATAAAACGATGAGGAGGTTCGATGCTAGTGATGAGCACAATAAAGAAATGAGGAATGATTTAGCAGGTATTGGGCAAAAAGTTGATACACATGCAATATCGATTAAGAAACTTGAGTTAAATTGGCCCAATTATCTGCAACTGTGAACACACGGCAACCGGGCACTCTTCCTAGCAACACTGTCCAAAATCTGAAAAATGATGGACATTGTATGGCAATTACTACTCGCGGTGGAAAGAAAACCATTGACCCACCTATGCCATCTAAGGAGAATGAGGTGACAAAAGACACTGATAAAGTGGTAAATATTGATGCTAATTTAGAGGATAACAGTGCAGAAGATGCTGAAGTGCCTGAAAAGGTAACTCCCATGCCTAGGCCACCAACCCCATTTCCTCAAAGATTAGTGAAAAAGACTGAGGATGGCAAATATCGGCATTTTATAACAATGTTGAAGCAATTTTCTATCAATGTCCCTTTGGTAGAAGCTTTAGAAAAAATGCCCGGTTACGCCAAGTTTATGAAAGATTTGGTCACAAAGAAAAGATTGGTTACTTTTGAGGATGATGATAGAATGCAGCATTGTAGTTCTATTGCTACAAGATCTCTGGTCCAAAAGAAAGAAGATCCGGGTGCGTTCACTATTCCTTGTACAATCGGGCTATTACATTTTGCGAAAGCATTATGTGATCTAGGGGCAAGCATAAATCTCATGCCCCTCTCGATTTACAAGAAGTTGGGTTTGGGTGACCCAAAGCCCACTGCGATACGGCTACTTATGGATGATCGAACAGTAAAAAGGCCCATAGGGATACTTCATGATGTGCTAGTAAAACTGGAGTCATTCATCTTTCCAGCCGATTTTGTTATTCTTGATTGTGAGGTTGATTTTGAAGTGCCTATTATCCTTGGGAGGCCATTCCTAGCTACGCGAAGAGCCTTAGTAGACATGGAAAAGGGGCAGATGAAATTTTGGTTGAACAGTGAGGAAGTGACCTTTAATATTTGTAGGTCCACGAAGCAGAGTGGTGAGCTCCAATCGGCATTTGCTATATCCTACAACATGGGTGAGACATTTGACAAACAAATAGAAGAACGTCTAGGTGTCAAAGCATTAGCGTCAGTGATAATGAACTTTGATAGCGATTGCATTAAAGAGTATGAGTCATTAGTCGCGGCTCTTGACCGAGGTGATGTTCGGTTTAAACCAAAGAAATTTGAGCTTGATAAGAAGAGTCGCGAGTCCCCACCCGCGAAGCCATCTATAGAGGAAGCTCCAAAAGTTGAATTAAAAGCTCTCCCACCTCATCTTAGGTATGAATTCTTAGGAAATGGTGACACTTTGCCGGTAATCATTGCATCAGACCTGGATGAACAACAGGTTCAGAGTTTGGTGAAGGTACTAAAAAGGTTCAAAAGAGCTATTGGGTGGACCTTTGCGGACATTATTAGGATCCCTCCTGGTATTTGTTCTCATAAAATCCAACTCATGCCTGATCATAAGCCGAGTATTGAGCACCAGAGACGCTTGAACCCTCCTATGCAAGAGGTTGTGAAGAAGGAAATTATCAAGTGGTTGGATGCTGGAGTAATCTATCCAATCGCTGATAGTAGTTGGGTATGCCCGGTTCAGTGTGTACCTAAGAAAGGTGGAATGAATGTGGTCCCCAACGAAAAGAATGAACTTGTTCTAATGAGACCGGTTACTGGATGGAGGGTGTGTATGGATTACCATAAACTGAACTCATGGACTGAAAAAGACCATTTTCCCATGCCCTTCATGGATCAGATGTTGGATAGACTTGCCGGAACAAGGTGGTGTTGTTTTCTTCATGGGTATTCGGGGTATAATCAGATTTTTATTGCACCAGAAGATCAAGAGAAAACCACTTTCACTTGTCTATATGGGACTTTTGCGTTCAGAAAAATGTCGTTTGGGTTGTGCAATGCACCCGCAACCTTTCAGAGATGTATGATGTCAATATTTTCTGACATGGTGGAGGATACTATAGAGGTTTTTATGGATGATTTCTCTGTGGTTGGTGATTCATTCGAGCGGTGTTTGACCAATTTGTCTGAGGTTCTTAAGAGATGTGAAGACTGCAATTTGGTACTAAACTGGGAAAAGTGTCATTTCATGGTGAAAGAGGGTATTGTGTTGGGTCATTGCATTTCAGAAAAGGGCATAGAGGTTGATCAAGCTAAAGTTGAGGTAATAGAGAGACTTCCCCCGCCGATCTCTGTGAAAGGTGTGAGAAGCTTTCTTGGGCATGCAGGTTTTTATCGGAGATTCATCAAAGACTTTTCAAAGATTGCACACCCATTGTGCAAATTGCTGGAGAAAGAATGTAAATTTATTTTTGATGAATCCTGTCTTAAAGCATTCGGTGAGCTAAAAGAGAAGTGAGTGTCTGCGCCTATCATTATTTCACCGGATTGGAACAGTCCATTTGAGGTAATGTGTGATGCTACTGGGGTGGCTCTTGGTGTAGTATTGGGACAGAGAAGAAACAAAATCCTTCACCCAATTTACTATGCTAGTAAAGCCCTAAATGAAGCCAAGAAGAACTACACAGTGACTGAGCAAGAACTCCTCGCAGTAGTCTTTGCTTTTGAGAAATTTCGCTCCTATTTGCTAGGTACTAGAGTTATAGTACATACTGACCATTCAGCATTGAGATATTTGATGGCGAAAAAGGATGTGAAACCAAGGCTGATTCGTTGGGTATTACTGCTGCAAGAATTTGACTTTGAAGTCTGGATAGAAAAGGGACTGAAAATCAAGTTGCAGATCATTTGTCTCGTTTAGAGGATGAAGCTATTAGAGAGTTAGGGGATAAGACTAACATTGATGATACTTTCCCCGATGAACATGTATTGGCTGCTTCACAAGACTTGATGCCATGGTTCACAGATTTTGCGAACTATCTGGCTAGTGATATTGTTCCATCAGACTTGTCCTTTCATCACAGGAAAAAGTTCATGTACGATGTGAAGAAATTCTTTTGGGATGAACCATACTTGTATAGGAGTTGTGCCGACGGGCTTATTCGGCGTTGTCTGCCAGAATGTGAAATGTTGAGTGTATTGGAGGCATGCCATTCTTCACCTGTTGGCGGACATAACAGTGTTATCCGAACCGCTCACAAGATATTGCAATGTGGTTACTAATGGCCAACTCTTCATCAAGATTCTCATGGGTTTGCTAAATCATGTGACAAATGTCAACGAGATGGTGGTATTTCAAGAAAGCAAGAGCTCCCTCTAAACCCCATTCTTGTGATTGAGTTATTTGATGTGTGGGGTATTGACTTTATGGGCCCTTTCGTGAGTTCTCATGGGATGAAGTACATTCTTGTAGCAGTTGATTATGTATATAATGGGTCGAAGCCATAGCCCTCGCAAACAATGAAGGAAAGAGTGTAACTGCATTCTTGAAAAAGAATATATTCTCCCGTTTTGGCACTCCAAGAGATATTATTAGTGATGGGGGCTCCCATTTCTGCAACAGATTGTTCAAGGGGTTATTGGAGAAATACGGTGTTCGCCATAATGTGGCCACTCCTTACCACCCTCAAACTAGTGGACAGGTTGAGGTATCGAATCGGGAGATCAAACATATATTATCTAAAATAGTGAATGCTAGTAGAACAGATTGGTCAAGGAGGCTTGATGATGCTCTTTGGGCCTACCGGAGAGCTTATAAGACTCCCATAGGTATTTCTCCATACCAACTTGTATATGGGAAATCTTGTCATCTTCCGGTTGAGTTAGAGCATAAAGCTATGTGGGCTATGAAGAAGTTAAAAATGGATTGGAGCGAAGCTGCAGAGCAACGGTTAAATGGGTTGAATGAACTTGATGAATTTCGCTTGAAAGCCTATGAAAGCTCAGCCCTATATAAAGAAAAGATGAATAAGTATCATGACAACAAAATTGAAAAATGAGAGTTTATGGTCGGGGATTTAGTGCTTCTATTCAATTCCAGATTGCGCTTATTTCCAGGCAAACTCAAGTCCAAATGGACTGGTCCTTACACGGTTACCCAACTATTCCCTCATGGAGCAGTTGAGTTGGAAACTAAGGAGGGTGTGCGGTTCAAGGTGAATGGACATCGCATAAAAATCTATCTCGGGCATCTTTGAATCGTGAATGAAGTGATCGAGTCATACCATCTTGATGAAGTCTGAGTAATCAAGTGGCCCCAGTCGTGCCGCGACATTAAATCAGGCGCTTGTTGGGAGGCAACCCAATACTTATCGTCTTTTTAATAATGGTAGCATTTTTTTTCTATAAATGGGTTTTAAATTTGCAGGCACATCACCAGGAAATTTTGCAGAAAACTACTCCGCAGTAGCCACTGACGGATACAACGACGGACCGTTGCGAATGCAACGGACCGTCGTAGGCATCCGTCACACCAGGTACGTATTTTTGTCATTTTTGAAATTAGGGAACACATGACGGAACCTACGACGGGGCGTCGCAAGTGCGACAGACCATCGTCAGGGAACCGTCGCGCGATTAATGAAATCTACCCGACCGTTTATACTTCCCCCCCTCCATATTCCACCCCATTACTTCCTTATTCCCCTCATCTCCCCTCTCTTTTCAACTTCCACACTTCCCATCACTGATCATTGCTCTCAAAAACCACCTAAGCCTTAACATTATCATCTACTTGTTGGTGCTGCTACTGTCGGTGTCTACCTTACCAGAATCATTCTCCGTTTGTCTTCTTCTCCATTTCCAAGGTATGTGTCTCTACATTTATACTTATTTATGTTGCATTTTGGTTTTGTTGTTAGTACTAGCTTAGTTCTTAGTCGTATACTGTTTCCTTTATATTCTTATGTCTAAACCTAGGTTCAAAATGTTAGTATGTGCCATATTGATAACCCTAGGCGTAGGTGATTTTGCTTTGGTAGTTTCTTAGGTCGTTCGGATAGACACATATAGGTCCACAACACTACACGACCATGTGGGTTCATCGGGGATGCGTAGGGTACCCCAGTTCTAACACTGCTACTCAGAAAGAGACCCCGATGACGGCCTGTCGCACGCACGACGGACCATCGTAGGGTCCGTTGCACAAGCCCTAGCACCCCTGCTCAACGACGCCTGTGACGGACAGTTGTCTTCACGACGGTCCGTCCTGCACGACCGTCATGGTTGTCAGAGACCCTATTTCTAGGGGTCTCTTAAAATTTTCTTAGTGTCCTACGACGGACTCTTATGACGGACCGTCACATCCACGACGGTCCGTCCTGCACGACCATCATGGTTATCAGAGACCCTGTTTCTAAGGGTCTCTCAAAATTTGATAAGTGTCCTACGACGGACTCTTACGACGGACCGTCACACCCACAACGGTCCGTCCTGCACGAGCGTCATGGTTGTCAGAGACCCTATTTCTAAGGGTCTCTCAAAATTTTCTAAGTGTCCTACGACGGACTCTTACGACGGACCGTCACATCCACGACGGTTCGTCCTGCACGACCGTCATGGTTGTCAGAGACCCTGTTTCTAAGGGTCTCTCAACATTTTCTAAGTGTCCTACGACGGACCGTCGTACCAACGACGGTCCGTCCTGCTTAAACGTCATGATGGTCAGAGACCCCTCTTTCAGGGTTCTTTCTATATACATTGACTAAGTACAACATGACGGACCTCATGACGGTCCGTCGTATCCACGACGAGCCCTCATCTAGCCCGTCTTGTGATACAGTTTCACTATCACTAACACACTACTTTAAATGTTTTATGTTGTATGGGCTTGCTTGTCTTGTTTGACATTACTCGTACTAATAGTGATCCTTTGCAGGTACTATCTACTATGGCACCAAAGCAAGACCGAGCCTACGCACGCGGGCAATCCAAGTCCGTTGCCCTGTCTGCACGCTTGATCATCGGGTCTGATGATGAGCGGGACCCGGAATATGTGCCCCCAGGCACTTCCGCACCTTCCCGTGCTGCACGTGCCCCCAGAGCCACACCCAATACGGTGGCGACCGGCGTAGTCACTGCCTCCCAGTTTGATGGGGAGCACACACTGACCGGCACACCCTCTGGGTCAGCCACAAACGAGGAAGGAGTGTCTGGCTCCTTAGGAGTATCCTGGTCCGAGGAAGCTTCAGGCTCTGCTGAGGTTCTCGCACCCGCCACTGCTGCAGCGTCGGCCTCGTCGGATGAGGCTGACAGTTCAGACTCTACATCCGGCGCACCAGCCCAGGTCCCCACCCCAGCCTCTGACCAGCCAAACCGGTGGTGCGTCGACGGCCAGTTTCAAGTTTACTCTGACGCAAAATTCCTTATTGATAAAGGGGTAATGACTCGATCACTCACTTTGGAGCGGCGGGTACTTTCAGGGAGTCTCCCATCGATGCCGGAGATCCACAACCTATTCACTCGGCATCGCTTAGAGTGGACAGCCCGTCCGTTGGGACGATACAGCGAGGAAGTGGTCCGAGAGTTCTACGCATCCTACGTAGCGACTCTCCGATCACAGATCGATAAGCGGGCTGCTCCCGCCAAACAGGCCCCACTTGAGCAGGTTCGAGTCCGGGCCGTGCAGGTCGACATTTCCGTGCTAGCTATCCGCCGGTTCCTACACGGCAAGAGTGCCGATGCTACACGCACTCCCCACACGACCGAGTTTGACTACCGCTGGCAGCTAGTGAAGGATGGCCATTTCTTGCGCGAGCAGGCACTGAAAGAGACCACCAAGAGGTGGATGGCCCTGCATCTATCAGTCGACGGAGAGGGTGCAGATTGGGTCACTGAGCCGAAAGGGGCCATCAAGAAGGCAAACCTCACGTTCATCGCGAAGTTCTTGTGGCTGCTCGTCCGTCACTGCCTTTCCCCCACAGCTACTGATAACATTGTCACTTGGGATCGCGCAGTGTTGATAGCGGCGATGATAGCCGGATTCGAGGTCGACTTCGCATGGCTTCTCCAGGCAGTAATGCACGAGAGGGCATTCAAGGTCACCACTACCTACCCCTTCCTGTGTATGATTTTTGCCCTTTGCAGGACCGCAGGTGTGACCATATGGCACATTGATCAGTTGAAGACCCCGCAGGGCACCGTTGACATCGGCCTCATCAGAGACGAGGCCAATGTGTTGGCCCCACGTCGAGGGCCCTGTCCAGAGCTGCCACCACTTGCTGATGATCTTGCGGATACGGTGGCCCAGGCCCGCACCACTACACAGGCGTCCACTGACACTACCCCGGTCGAGTCTATCCCGGGTAGTAGCCCAGCCCCGAGCTCCTCTCGCACAGCCTCTCTACCGGCACCAGCCTCGCTTGCTAGGGTCCAAAAACTGGAGGCACAAATGGACACCCTTCTACATCATATCCAGCCATGGATGCAGAAGTCTATTACTGAGTCTGAAGCGCGTATGGAGAGGAAGATGCAGCGGAAGATTGCTGAGGTTCACCAGCGCCTCGATGCATTTGACTTGAGAGTGTTAGCCCGCCCATCCCCTCCGGTAGATGTGTCGACTCTTCAGGCTGCAGTCGACAGTCTTCGTGCAGACATTGACACGATCCTAGAGGCGAGAGCGCCGGAGCCTGTCGAGCCTTTTGAGGACACTGTATTGGCGGCCCTGTTTGCTACTTCAGATATTCCCCACCTTCCCCTCGAGAGAGTGCCAAGAGGCGTAGGGGTCGATTAGAGGATGAGGCGCGCACAAGGAAGAAGGAGCGCCGAGAGATGGAGGCCGCGAGGAGAGCCTCACTTGCTGAGGCGGAGGCACACCAGATCAGAGCATCGTAGATAGCGGTTGGGGCGTCTAGCTCTCGCACTGTAGAGACAGCAGGGGGAACTACAGATGGTGCGGTTGTTGCTGAGGACATCACTGAGGGTGTCTAGATTGCTGAGGACACCACTGAGGATGTACAGATTGCAGAGGATGTGGGTTCTGGGAAACCAGACCCACTAGCTTGTTGATCGACGGTGCTATGCGCCACAGGTTTGCTTCACCTACCCCTCTAATCTTTGGTTTTTTTTATGCAGTGGGGACAATTGCATGTTTTTTTGTTGGGGGTGGGGTAAATGGAAAGTGAGTGTTAGGGTGAAGTCTGAGTAGCCCAACTCACTATCCTCTTTTGGGGTTTTCTTGCCTGTGTTCTTTTTCCCCAAAATACTGATTACTTTTTCTGTTGAACCGGCACGTTATATCTTTTGTACATAGTTTAACTCTGAAGCATGATAGCTAAAATGATATCCCGATAAAACTGGAAAATGTTTCATGACTAGGCGTAGTAACTGATAATTGAGTGGCTCTAAACATGAAATAGAGTTACACCATTGCACTACCCTAAATCTTCAAGTCAAACTAGGTGTCTGATAATCTGGTATAGTGATGAGATGTCAAGTGAGTGTGAGGAAAGTTGAATAGTCCACTACTGATACTGAGCTAGAACTTGCCTGGTTAAACCTGCTAAAAGTAAGATGTAATAGACAATTAGGAAAGGATCATAGGCCCTTATTCAATATAACCCATTTCTAGCCTAAATAAAAGAAACCAAATGAAAGTTATCCTTCTTTGATCCAAATAATTTGAGCTTAAAATTAGACCTTTCTTTTTCACCCCAACTGATCTTTTCTGGGAACAATATGTTGGCCCTGGTCCCTCCTTGGACATGTTCACCTCAGCTTATGTCATAAGCATAAGTTGATGGTGGCTAATGTATAAACAACCTTCGTTATGGCCCTGACCCGACTTTGGGTATTGTGTACCTTGACTCATGGCAAAGCCATGAGTTGAGGGTGGCTGTTTTGAGGAATGCTCTGGAAAGTGGGGTTGAAAGAACAAAGAGAGAGAAAGAACAAAAGTAAAGTGACTCAAGAACTCGTTGAAAAAAAGAGAGAAATATTCAAGAATTACAAACAAGAAAAGAAAAGAGTTACTTACACAAATGAAGAAAGAAGGGAAACAGCAAGGTGAAAGAATAGGAGAAACTGGGCGAGATAAAGTGATAGAAAGTGGAAGGTTTAGCCGATATGTCAAGGAGGGCAAAAAGTCACTAAAGTATACCTAAATATACCCTACCTGACTCTGAGCCTACGTTACAAGCTAAAAAAGTCCTATCGTGATCCTAAGGGTTGTATAGCGAACTTAAGGCAGTGAAAATAAGGGCAAGTTTATGGTAATAGGTATGAATGAGTGTGACTTTGTTCTGAGAGCGAGTGTTGAAATGTAATCCTTATACTCAAACTGAAATCATTGTGTGAAAAATGAGGATTTTGTTCTAAAGTGAGGACACTAGTTGCAATACCGGAATTGTTAGCACCTCGGTGGGAAATTGAAGAAGGATAGGTTTTAGTGCATGGTGAGTCTGTGTCATGTTCGAATCCCACAAAATTCAAGCCTAATAGTTATAGCATGCATAGATTTGATGAGATTAATCGGGATTGATAGACAAAGGATTGCAAAGGATAAAACATGAATACTATTGTACAAAGATTGTGTAGTGAGTCATAGTGCGTCGCTTGAGGACAAACAACGAATTTAAGTTGAGGGTGTTGATATACCGTGGTATCACGGTATAAATTAATACTTTTTCCTTAAGTTTAGTGTGTCCGAAAGCCTTGTTTGTGCTAATTTTTATATAAGTTTCTCTTTGTTTTGCAGGATATCTGTCCAAAGCTGAATGCGGAGATTTTGAGCAAAAATTGCAGAAGAGACCACCTACGGAGCTTATGAGGGTCCGTCGTGCTTGTGACGGTCCGTAGGTGGAAGCGTAGAGAAGCTGCTGAAGGAAGATGGGGAAGTCTGACCATGTGTGGGGTTACGAAGCTTGTGACGGTCCGTCATGGCTATGACGGTCCGTCCTGCAGGTTCGTCGTGAAGATCAGAGAAGTGATCCCAGTACCCAAATTCCAAGAGTTGAAGTATTTTGACACGAGACCCTCGACAGACCGTTGTGCCTATGACGGTCCGTCACACTTGCCGTCGAGGGGAGTGAAGAAAGCAGCAGAAGAATTGTACCAAGTATGGGACGATGGAGTCCACGACGGTCGTCGCGTGGTCCGTCGACCCAGCCGCGTTTTGGCAGATTTCCAGTAATTAGAATCCTTGTTTAATTAGGGTTTTTTTTTTTAAATAGTTCGAAAAACCTCATTTTTGAGGTTAGACTCTATGAGATTAAACATCATATTATTAGACTTTGTGTTTTGAGTGTTTGATTGTTGGAGATTCTTACAAGTATTTTTTGGTGATTAATCAAGCAAATTTTCGGACTTTATTCTTTCTCATTGATGTAAGTACATGAATTCTTGTTTAACAGATTTTAATATTGTGTTTATGGCTATGAGGAACTAAACTCCATAAGGGTTAGGAGATAAACACACGCAGCCGGACCAAGGTGCGGAGTGAGATTTTCTAGATGCCGGACCAAGGATTTAGAAATACATAAGTTTTCACTTTGCATGCAAGATACTAGGAAAGAATTGTTATAGTTAGAATTATAAAGTTATGAACCTGTGGGGAACACGTAAACCCTAGTTACTTTGATTAATTGATTAAAACCCAAGATTAAAAGCTGTTAAGTGTCTCTGTCAAGTTCGTTAGTTATTTTTACTTATTAGGAAATACAAACCCCCCTTTATTCTTTTACTTTCTAAGGAAGTCATCAACCGAACAGTAGTAATAACAAGTTGAAGTTAAGTCTAGACTATTTTCCTCGTGGGAACGATCCCAACCTCACTAGTTGGGTTATTTACTTGACGCGACCGCTTTACTTCTCATTTGAAAAGTAAGTTTGAGCGTATCAGCCACCCAGATCCATCTACCTAAGATTGGCCTCATACTCCATGTTTTGAACCTTTATAACCTCTACTACCTCAAACATAGCAATGGCATTTAAAGGAATGTCGAATCCGAAAATGTTAATGAACACATAATGGTCGTCTGAGTAGAAAGCAGAAAAAATGGTATAGAACTCCCTCTCCTAAGTAGACCGTGAATTTGTGGGAGCCTGAGTGAACCGTAGCCGCCCGAACTCAACCAAGCGAATATAAAAGGCAGGTGCCTTCTCTTACATGTTATGTAACATGAACGCCCTATGGCAATAGCATATTGTGTTGCGGTACTCGTGATTTCCTTCTCGACTAGTGGTATTAGGAAATCGGATAAATGGAAAGTTTGCATCGGTTTGTCCAGCCATTTAAAAACCATTACATGATATAGGATAAGTAAGAATAGTGTAGATTACTCTGGGTTGACTAGAAAAAAGTGAGAAATTTTGGTGTTACGGGGTGGCACTACTGGTACGGACATCCCACAACAACGACCTACGAGATGATGTAGGCCGCTATAATGAATTTCATCTTGGACGAACACCATACAGAAAAACAGTGTCTCTTCGTCCTAAAATCCCCATCTTGGACAAATTCTTAGCAGATCAAAGAGCTAAAGCTATCCTAAAACAAGCATAAGCAATTATTTCAACAATACAGCCCCTAAACAGTTTCCAATTTTGATTTTATAAAAAGAAAATTTTTATTTCCCCAAGCCATTTTTATATGATTTGGTGGTATTTTTACGCAATTCTTATGACCAAGACATTGTATAAACATTTGGGACATAAGAGAAGTAACCATGCTACATTTTCCTTTACACATTTACCAACCTAGTTGAAAATTAAACAACTACCCATAAACCGTCATTTTTACTCAAATAGTAGCATGCAAATGAGTCATTAATAAAGTAATGAAGTGATAAAATAGAAAAGTGACAAATTTACATTAATTTTGACGTTCGGAAGAGTGTAATTTAAGAAATGTTTTGTAGGTTTTGTTAAGTGTATAAGGAAATGGGAAATTTTTTCAATCACCACCCCCCCCACCTATTTACTGTTGCCGGATATCCCACTTCATTGGGAGATTTCTTGTTACAACATACACTCTATGGAGGGAGGGCTTCTGGTAAAGATACTAAGGATGTGTAGCTTGAACTTGTTCAATCGTTATGTTTTTCATTGAATCTGTCATAGCCTAGGAATTTAGTACCTTTTTCATGTGTCTAAGTTAAATAAGAGCTCACGAACATTCATAGGTTCATGATGGTCCGCTTTGATAGTTGGGAGTGTCCCAATATAATAATGTGTGATGAACATGCATTAGTCGTTTGGGTAAGAAAGAGGGGTAAATTAGTAACGACCCAAATCGTTGTTATTTAGGAGAGACAAACAACCATAAAAATATGGACCTTGTCCCGTTAGAACAGTGTAACCACCGAAAGTCCTATGAACTAGGCTAGAACTTCAACTACTAAATAATTATTAAAATAATGTGTCAAGACATCGAATACCATAATAAACTTGATTTATAAGTAATGGAGCCTAAATTTCAAAAGAAGACCTTGACGTCCGAAAACTAGATAAAAATTGAACTAGTAGAAGTCTTTATGTGTTGTGAAGGTTTGGGTGTGTCATGTGAAGCATAAATTTGTAAAAATACTTTAAATAGTTAAAATAATGTCAATAGGGTCAAAACATTCAGTCATAATACCCCAAGGACCAACCGAAGGGTCCTTGAGAAGGACACAAACTTTGTCAAGCAGGCTTCCAAAGCAACCTGCGACCAGCTAAGATTTGAATGCCATGGCGCGTCGCGCCCTCATCACTTGGAAGGAAAAAATTACATCACGACTTGGGGTCTTCATAAGTATCACTACCTCAAACCAGATTTCTGGGGAAAAAAAGGATTTGGAATTTACCCCGCTACACGCATCCACCTACCAAATTGGATCCCATAGGTTTTAAGTAAATGTGATTTCCCAAAAAGACCCAATTAAGTGAGGGTTATTTTAGTTAATTTAGGGTATGAATATATATTAATTTATGATCAGTTTTGATTTACTTGTACCTAAAAAATCAATTCCCCACATATCTCGCGCTTCTCTCTAAATTCTCTCTCTACTCAACCTCCATTGAAGAAGCATTAGAGCTTGAATAAAAAACCAAATTCCCAATTCTCTAATTAATTTATTGTCTTTATAATCTGTAAAGTTTGGTTTCATTCACTATTAGGTTTCTTTTCCCCAGGAGGCCCTTTCCATGAGTTTTTCAAACTTCCCCAAAACTAGGGTTTTTATCTACATATGGATCTTCATTAAAAAATGAAATTAAAAATCAATTGGGTTTAACTATGGTAAATTAATGTTGTTGAAGAATACATATATGGTTAATTATTGTTATTCACCTAAGATCACCATGGACCCATGTCTTTCCCCAATTTGATGAAACCATTAATTGGTATGATCAATTGTGAAGATGATGAATATGTTAATTGGCTAATTTGATGTTAATTATGTAATTGCTTCTTGAATTATCTTGTTTTGGGTAATGATTACAAACTCTTGGCTGACTGAAGTATGGAGTCCCTGAAGAGGCAAGAAGGTATGAATGTTGGTTCTGTTTAAACACAATTCTGTAATATGAGTTACTTGGCTAGTAATGTTCCTATGTCTAATGTGTGGTATTCCTCATCCTAAACCCTAGAATATTGAATTATCTATATTGTGTGTATGGATATTATGGTATGATTATTATAAGACTGAAAGTATTTCCTCGTGATTATAATAAAGTATTAAGTGAAAGGTTTACTCACTTGTATGTGGTTTTTAAAGTGAGAGAGTTGTTTTCATTTATGAATACCTATGACCTACTATGATGAGATGTTCACATAGGGATATAGAAGGGACTAATGTGAACTTGTACGATGACTATTATGATTACTAAACGGAATAAATTCTAAGCATCAAAACGACATAAAAATGAGATGGAGGTCTCACATTAATAAAGTTCAGTCGCTAACATGGGTTTCCTCACGTCTAGCAAGTTCAGATTCCCAAGATATGTGTTATCTCAAGAGAGGGAAACCTCCATTTTTATCAAGTCAAGGTTTCTAGTAGAAATCTCCTTGACGCTTAGGTAAGTGTTAACCCTCTCTTTTTCGTAGCTGGAGTAAAACACTTTATTCCATGTAGCTCACATGGTCTCATTATGGTTATTGCACTTATTTCTCTAATGTAAAAGTAAATGAACAATGCAACTATGTGAACTCTTATTAGGGCTTGTCTTAAAGGTTTCTACATAGTATGAGGGAAGGTATGGGAGTTCTCTTGGATATTTTACATGTGGGATCCTGCGGGATGGTTCTAGTGGTGTTCATTCATGATTAAGGTGATTTTATGTTATGTATGTCATGTTATATATGATTTTATGTTGTATGCATGCTGTTAGTGACTTATTGTGATGTTAAACTTTCGATAGGGTTATGGGGTTCGATTATTGGTATTTCCCAAGTATTGCTTGGGTTGCTTATATATTTGGTTAGTATAATATTCGGATGTCTTAAGAAGTTTCCTTGAATGTGTATTTGACACTAAGCATGCTTTTGACTAAATTGTCTCTTTTCTCATGCATTGCTGATTTTATTCATAGGATCCATACTTAGTAGATGTGGTTGTACTAACCCATATTTCTTCGCTTTTTTCCAAACAGTGTAGGATCCGTCGATTCAAGAGCATGTAGGCCACTTTGCAAGAAGACTTTGACTTTTCCCCCAATTTTTTGGTGATTCCTCAAAGTTCAAGGATTGTGTCATTTGACGTACCTTAGTAGTGTTGCTTATTTATAAAGAAACTTATTCTTTCCTTTATCATTGAGACAATTGTTGTAAGCCTATATGTGCCATTGAAGTAATGGCTATGCCCAATATTGTAGTTCTCTATTAGATGGATTAATGTGAGACAATATTATAAGAATATTGTAGATTGGTTATATTGCATCGATGAGAATCCTATGTATTATTCATAAGTGAGGAGACCATGTAAAATCCATATACGACACTTCACTATGTAAGAATTTTAAATTTTTCTGCATTTTTTTACCTATGATAGTTAATGATTAATGCTAAGAGGTAGTCTAAGTCACCTTCGATGACGAAGTCGCCGGTTACGTCTAGGGGGTTCTCCCCGGTCGTGATAAATAGGCTAGATGTTGCTGGAGCAATAGTGATGGGGAGACATCATGTAATTATGAGAAATCCTAGATTCTTCATCTTCCAAAGATGCCTAGAGAAGTTATAAATTACCCTAGAAACCTCAAAAAAGATTCTCTAAGCTGAGGAATGAAAGAGAAGGAGATTTCTAGTTTGGGGATGGGGAAATCTCGTGATTCTTTCCAAAAATCAACGTATCAAATCTGGAAAAGCTAAAAGAAATTAAAAAACCCATACAACCGCTTGGAATCTAGGTAGGCTAAGCTGTATGCATTATCTAGTTGTAAATTTTGGCATACCATGTAATAGATGAAATCAATATTAGATGGTGATAACCCTAGCGACCATGAATAATTTAACTAATCTCTTTATGAAGTCGAAAGGAGGAAGATAAGAGTTGTGCTATGTTAATAACACATTGACTAACGTGTGTCATTCTAGTATTTCATGCTTCACTGTCTATAGGAAAAACTTTTTTAGTGAAAAAATACAAGAGGTTTGTCATCATCAAAATAGGGGAATTTATTGGGACTTATACAACTTAAATGATTGACAAAGAAATATGAAACACGTCATTCAAGATGATACAAAGGTGCAATGTCACAGGTAGTTTAATTCGGAAAAGCTTTTAAACTGAATGAATAAAAGATCATAGAAATAAAAGGAATTGATATGGCTAATTTCATGAAAAATCCGAAGAAATAAAACATATGATGAAATAAAGAAAAAGAAGTAAATTAGTTGAATTTGAAGAAGGTTTGTAAAGATCCAAGTGGTTTTAATTGAAGAAGGAGTCACATTTCAAATAGAACTCGTCAAGTTATTGTTGAATTGGTGTTTTGGAGTTGGAATACAATACAAAAGAATTAAGAAAGGTAATGTGAAGAAGGAGTCTAAAAAATCAAGAAGTTTGAAATGACGAAGGAGGCTTGCATGAAGTAGAACTCTAAGTCAAGAGATTTCAAGTCAATGAGGAGTTTAATGTGAGCAATAACTCTATCAAAAAATGTTCTTAATTTGAGGAGAAGTCATTCTGAATACTCATGCATTTATGATGTGTCTACGATTTGGACTCATTTAAATTATGATTTTAATAGTTTTACTTTCCATAAATGTACATTTTTTTGCCAATAACAGATATATGTTCTTGATTTTCAGGCATTTTAATTAAGGAACAAAGCATCAACTTTAATGAGTAAAAAGGAAAAGGGTAGCAAATAGAACAAAGAAAAAATGCCCGAGGATTGCCTCACCCATTGAGTGAGTCACCGAACAACCATGGTAATGATGACACTTTCCCCGATGAGCATATATTGGCTGCCTCACAAGAATTGATTCCATGGTTCGCAGATTTCTCTAACTATCTGGCTACTGATATTATTCCATTGGACTTGTCCTTTTATCAAAGAAAAAATTTCATGTATGATGTGAAGAAGTTCTTTTGGGATTTTTAATATTCATATAGGCATCGTGCCGACGGGCTTATTCAGTGTTGTGTGACAGACTGTGAGATGTTGAGTGTTTTGGAGGCATGCCATTCATAACCCGCTGGTGGACATCATAGTTGTATCCGAACCGCTCATAAGATATTACAATGTGGTTACTATTAGCCAATCCTTCATCAAGATGATCATGAGTTTTCTAAAGCATGTGATAGATTCCAAAGAGATGGTGGCATTTCAAGAAAGCAAGAGCTCCCTCTAAACCCCATTCTTGTGATTGAGTTATTTTATGTTTGGGGTATTGACTTTAAGGGTCCTTTTGTGATTTCTCATGGAATGAAGTATATTATAATAGCGGTTGATTATGCATCTAAATGGGTGGAATCTATTGCCCTCGCAAACAATGAAGTTAAGAGTGTCACTGCGTTCTTAAAAAAGAATATATTCTATCATTTTGGCACCGCAAGGGCAGTTATTAGTGATGGAAGCTCCCACTTCTACAACAGCTTGTTCAAGGGGTTATTGGAGAAATATGGTGTTCTCCATAGTGTGTCCACTCCTTACCACCCTCAAACTAGTTTGCAAGTTGACGTGTCAACAGATATTTTCAAAAATAGTGAACGTTAGTAGAACAGATTGGTCAAGGAGGCTTGATGATGCTCTTTGGGCCTAGCGAACACCGTATAAGACTCCTATAGGTATTTCCCCATACAAACTTGTAGATGGTAAAGCTTTTCTTCTTCCGGTTAAATTAGAGCATAAATCCATGTGGGCTATAAAGAAGTTGAAAATGAATTGGAACGAAGATGCAGAATAACGGTTAACAGGGTTGAATGAACTCGATGAATTTCGCTTGAAAACTTATGAAAGCTCAGCCCTCTACAAAGAAAAGATGAAGAAGTCCCAGAGTTTATGGTTGTGGATTGGGTGCTTTTATTCAATTTTAGGTTGTGCTTGTTTCCGGGCAAGCTCAAGTCCAAATGGACTGGTCCTTACTTTGTTACCCAACTATTCCGTCATGGAGCAGTTTATTTGGAAACTAAGGAGGGTGTACGACTCAAGATGAATGTAGACTGCATAAAAATCAATTTTGGGCATGTTGAATCGGTGAATGAAGTGATCGACGCATATTATCTTTATGAAGTCTGAGTAATCAAGTATCCTCAGTTGTGTCGCGACATTAAATCAGGCGCTGGTTGGGAGGCAACCCAATATTTGTAGTTTTTCTTTCTAGTAATGGTAGAATTTTCTACTAATGTATTTTAAATTTGCAGGCACATCAACTAATGGGTTTTAAATTTGCAGGCACAATGGTCTGTCGAGGGTCTTCGTTCCAATACACTTGAACTCTTGGAATTTGGTTACTGGGACTACTTCTCCGATCATCACGACGAACCAACAGGACAGACCGTCATGACTACGATGGTCCGTCACGCACTTTGAAACCCCAGAATTGGTTAGACTTCCCCATCTTCCTTTAGCAGCTTCACTATGATGCCACGTATGGGCCGTCACAGGCACGACGGATCGTCACAAGCTCCGCAGGTGGTAATTTTCTACATTTCTTGGTCAAAAACCTCCGCATTCATCTTTAGGCAGTTTTCCTGCAAATAAAGAGAAACTTACATAGAAATTAATACAAAAAGTCTTTTAAATACACACTAAAATTAAGGAAAAAGCATTAAAAATATTGTTAAACCACGGTATATCCTCAAACAACCATGGTATTGCCTAATTTTTCCAGTGTGCCAAGTCTAGAAAGAGAAAATCAAGTAGTCTATACAAATGAGCACTTGGTGAGTCGCCTAACAATGCCGCCATGTAGTGCTTCATCGCTAGAAATTATGAAACAGTGAAGATATTGAAGTATAAAAAAAAAATCAATGAAATTGATAAAAGGGAGGATCACTAATCCACTTGGAGATCCTAAATAACTACGACGTGCTGTCCTATACAACAATATTTTTGGAAATTATAATACTTGTTTAAAATTTTAGTTTAGTATCATTTTTCAATCTTATCTTTTTATAAATTATTATATTATTCAGTTTTGAAATTACAGAGGAAGAATTCATTTAATAGACAATATTTCCTTTGCTATGAAGATTTCCATTTCTGAAAAATTAGAATTGGGTATTGAAGATTCTTTATTGATACCATGTTGATGGAAATACATTTCATCATTGATTTCTTTTTTTTACTACGTCTATATTAAAATCCAATTATTGGGGTATTATTATATGATTATGGATTGATTCAGTTGCTGGGTATTGATATTTGACAGACTAAATATTTCTTGAAATTAATTTTTTACAGTAATTGTTGCTTAATCAAAAGGGTTGTAGTTGCGAATTCTACTTTACCGTCCTGTTTTTTTCTTGCTCGAGAGAGATATTTGAAAAAAAAGTTTACCTAATTGATGATCTACGGGTATTGGTTTGTCATGGGTTCAACTCGAGAGAGTGAACCCTATATCTTTTTCAAAACATTCAGCTCGAGAGAGTGAATGGACTAAAGTGAAGGCATTTTGATTCAGGATAAAGATATCTAGAGACTGTTCATCCCCACTAAAGTTTATATTAGTCACTGATATACAACAAATTCACTATCACTTGCAATTACCCAATTGTCAACCTTAGCCCATTATCCTATCACATCCAAAGAATCCCGTTTGCTTTCATATTTTTGTGTTATTTTTTGCTTAGATGCTAATTGAATACAAAACCCCCTTGGATATTTGACATTTGTGTTATCCCAAACCTGAATTATGTTTTTATTCCAAATTGTTTTTAGCTATGATGGAGTTGAACTTATTTGTACTTGACTATTAATTCTAGAAATCCACTGCATGTGAGAATGATCCTAACCCTTGGTTGGGTTATAATACTACTGACTATCGTTGAGACTTTAACAGGAAGTAGTGTCCTGATACGTGAAGTCAACATACAAAGCAAAAAAAGTAATTGAGAAATTTACTTCACAAGTGGTAATAGCAAACTGAAGGAACACATCGAAGAACCTTGTCCTTTTATAGAGTTTATGTGTAAGGACTTTTTCTTTGTGAATGAATCTTGATATTATCTTAGTTCTATGAGATATAAAACAAATTAGGAGTGGATCTTCAGGTTCTGATAACTCAAAAAATTGGTAACAAAAAACTTGGGAGGTTTGTGTTGAAGGTTATGAATTAGATTTGTTCTGTAGATTGCAAAGATTGTAATCAATTTAACGTGGAGGCTCAGTGATTTAGTGAAGTTGAAGTTAAATCATCTAGGGATACAGTCGTGGTTTTTTTACAACATTTGAGCAGGTTTTTTCCACATTAAAGTATTGTATTTTAACTTACTGTCCTTACTTTATTGTTGCAGCACGTTAGCGAATTTTTTTCCAACATAGGGAAGAAGTTAAAATTAGCAAAATACTAGGTCGTGCAGACTAACAATTATTTCTTGTTTCATTTATAGCATGTAATTCTATCATTGGAGTATCATTTGTACAAATAAAAGTTAATTTATACAGATTACTCATAGATAAAGTATAATAAACACAGATCAAAAACAAAACAGATAGAGTTACATATACATGATACACACAATATCTGATGGAATCCTTGTATGTAAAAACTAATATAAAAGTATTTGATAAAAGAAATTGCTTACTCACAAAACAATGTAATGAATAAACTATAGAGTGAGTCGTTTGTTCAATTTCCACCGAAAAATTATGTTTTTCTTCTAGAGATAAGGAGTGTTCATGATTTTGAACTTTGACAAATCCTAGAGGATTCTGCAATTATTCCAAGGAAAAAAAGTTTCAAATATTAAATAGACGAAAGTAGAAAATTACTTGTTTACCTCAATTTTAAGTAATATTTTATCTTTTTGTGTAGGATTTTACTCATAAATACTACTTTAGGGGACCTGCAAGTTCCTCCATAGCGGAAGCATAACTACAAGAACCATCATTCATGTCTTACACAAGAGAAGCCGATTTTGTTTCCCATGATACTAGGTTGTGGAAATATGAGAATTCATTCATTTCCTGGGGATTTCCGGACGTATGAATCCTCATATTTCCACAACCCAGTATCATTGGAATGGAAATCATGCTTCTCTTGTGTTAACATTGGCCGTCAACTAATGTACAAAATATAGTTTATCTAAGACCAATAATGATATATTTACACTAAATTTTGAGGTTTTGGTAAGCTTTATCCTATAAACATAGCTAGAACTTACCTAAAACAAATAATTAATCAAACTTAGAGAAACTAGAGCTTAAGCTAAGAAAAGAATTCAAGAACCCTAGTTCAATAATGCAATAATTTTGTATCAGTTCCAACCCTATAAATTGAAGGATTTCTCCGTGGAATTTGTCACTTTAGATGTGGGATTTCACTACTGGGTTCCTTTCTCTGATTAGGTGCCTATAGTTCACTTATTATGTCTAGACCTAGGGTTTCTAGACTTAAGCAGATTATCATCCATTAGTTATGTAAATGTTCCAAATTAGTTTATCATGTTATTATTTTACTTCATTGCAAGAAGTTTAGAATCCTAGATATGTACTTCTATAGTTCTTAAACTACACATTCTAGGCAAGATATTTCAGTTATTTCATCTATAAAAGCATCAATGTTTGAATGTGTCATTAACAATATAATAATTTTGCATTCTCTTGTCCGTTTTGAGCTATCCATTATATTACAAAAATTAAGTCTTAATATGTTAATAATTTCATATTTTTTTAGTTACATAATAGAAAGTTGGACTAGGTTCAGTCACCCATATAAAGCCAGAATTATGAGCCACATAGGTTATAGTTCCCCTCTGTGGGCATCAGATTAGTGCTCACGCGAGCATGTCTGTATACCTTTTGGGCGGGTATATTGGGTCCTCTTGATGGGGTCATTTATGTTGGACTCCACATTTAGCTTCTGTGCTATTATGGTTTTTATTAGTAACTCCCACAGTTTTGTCTCATTATTTAGTCTCATCATGTTATAACTTGGTCATTTCATTAAGCTTAGTAATGTTTAGCATTTATTATTTATTGTTTAATTTGTTCTTAAGTTATATGTTGTTTTAGCTTTACACTATCCCTCATGTTGTGTACCGATCATGTAATGATGCATACTCTGTGGTACATATTCTTATGATATAGGTTTAGGACCTCAACAGTCAGATTAAGCATCGATGGATTTCCGATGTTAAATTCGACAACGTCAATGGTGAGTCCTCATTATTATATGACTGATGACATGTTTATCTTTAGTAAATTTTAGTATTTTTAGTTTCAATTTTGCAAGATTTATTTTAGGAATGTCACAACACTTTTAGTGAGTTTAAAGGCTTATTGCAAACATAGTTTGTTTGAGCTTTAGTTTTTGAGTTTGATTTCGCTTTTGTATTCAAACTCTCAACTTTCATATATTCGGAATGTGTATGGGTATTTGCGATAGTAATCATTATATCTTATGAAATAGCTTCCACACTGTTTTATTATTATATTTGTCTTTAATGTTCTTATGATTATGCCATAATGGTTAGCATGGACTAACTTGTGATCCTATGTCTCACATCCGCGTCTATGGAGTAGCTTCTGGGCGTTACAGTAGTTATGATTGTTTTGGGGGTGAGATTTGCTATTTTATATCTTTTATTTGGAAAGGGTTGACTTCTATAATATTTTTGGTAACAAGGTTTAGATTGGATGTTCTTTAGTGTCGTTTTCTTGAGAATGTTGAGTTTGGTCTAGTAGGACCCTTGGTTGGGACTGCATATTGGTCTTTTTGTGTTTGGGATTAGATCTTAACAATGATTGAAATATGCTATCAAATTAATTTTTTCTTACGTAATGGAAATTTAAATAATTTAAAGTTTGACTTGGGCTGATATCATCCCACTATAGTTGCCAGCAGGTCAGTATAGTAGACTAACAGGACAAAAAACAAAAACATGTGGAACTTATATTAGGAATCCTCCTGTTTAGTTGAAAAAATAACAACGGTTTCTCCAAAAATCCTCCTAGAGTTATTTAAGCTGGGAATTTTTCTGTAATAAGTGCAAGTGAAGACTCGGATTCGTTCTCCATGGAAGTGCAAGAACTAAGGAATGACTTGAATGAATTCAATTTAATTCTTTTTGGAACTTAAGGTGCTATATCTAGTGATCTTACCTTAATACTTAATTTTTTGAAAATTTCATGGTAAAATTTTACTCCTGAGGAAACATGGTTCGAGTCTAAGCTCCTATTTTTTTCTTGGGTCTATTGTTACATTTACCAACACAAGTCCCTACCCCCACCCTCCTAAAAAAAAATTTAAAAAATTCAAATTTAATTTATTTTTATATATTATGCCACTCCCACGCCACCCCAATAATTTTTTTTTAAAAAAAACTAATTAAGGGAAATATTTTATTTTTTTCCTTTATTACGCGACCCGCCCCCACCTTCGCATGATGTTTTCTTTATTTTTTTAAAAGAGATATTTTCGAAGAATATTTTAATTTTTTAAACATCATTTCTTATGGTACCCATCCATACCCCACCTCCGAGCCGCCACCCCAAACCTAGTCCATCCCCGTCAACTTTAATTGAAAAAAAGAAGTATTATTTTTTGAAATCATTTTTTTAGTGTTATTTTTATGCTAACCGTACCACTGCTCCCCCTCACCCCTACCAAAGACCATTCCCGTCATGAAAAATAAAGAAAAAACTTTTTTTTGGGGAAATGTTAAAAATTTCCAAGAGATCATTTGTTACACCAACCCCACCTCTACTCGTTTTTTTTTTAAAAAATTTTTTCAAAATGTTATAAATTTCATCTTTATTCTCCCCCAGAAAACCCTATCAATTGTTTTTTATTAAAAATTGTTTTTGACAAATAATTCCTAGGTTGAAAGTTTGGTCAGGTTCTAGGTAAAATCTTAGGGTTCAACTTTGAAATGGTTCTTAGGATCTTGTCATAGTTTGAATGTCATGGTCGGGTCTTAGATCAATTATCTGTGTTCATTTTTGAATCAAAACTTTTTTTTCTTAAAAATTATTTTTTAGTATCAAGCCAAAAAAAATTGTGTAAAATATTCCTTCATAACGAACAGACCCCACATCAAAGGTATTGTTTAAGATACAACATTTCTTACATTATACTTTATCTAATATATTATGTACATAACTGTTTAAAAAGATAGAAAACGATGGAGTCTACTTGTTTTTTATTTTCCATTTTGCGTGCTTTTTTTTATTATCACTACCATATAATACCCTTACTTTTTGTAAAAGTCACATCTATTAAGAATATGGTAATAAGTACAATGTATAGTTAATTGAATTGTTTCAATTTGCTAAATATTTCTTTAGAATTAAGCAATATTTTACAATGTGGAATTAAAAATTAATGTTGGAAAATTATAATATTTCATCTTAAATTTATGAGCTACACTTGTTTTAAAGATCATTTTCTATTATTTTGTTTAAGTAAATAGGAGGGAGGAATTACCAACTTTGTCCTACTTTAGAGATTTATAGTTTGAGGCTTGCATATGAAAAAATACTTGATAGGGAGTGCTTTTCTCCGAATAGTCTTATTTCATTACAACTATCAAACATGGGGTGTGAAATTTATTTTTTGTAAAAGGAGGGAGGGAGCTGTAATTTGAAATAAACTTTAATAAATTAATAAAATGGGGAAATTGTACGAAATAACAAGCTATTAATTCAAATTAAATGTTATATCCATAGTTTAGTTTAATGGTTGTCTCAAACTCCCATTTTCTGTCATAATATTCGATATGCAATTAGTCATTTTAAATGTCCAATTAGTCATTTTCTACAGTTTGGTATAAAATGTATAAAGTTTTTTTGTGTTTATATAAAGCGAGAGAAAAGAGTATATACATATATAAATACAAATACATATATTTTTGTCGAATATACTTATAATAATAAAAATATATATCTTATTATCTAATTTACATTGGATTAATCAATTTATACAAAACCGAACAATTTGTATAACATTGGATGATATATATTTTGTTACAGAGTGCAATTATGCAAACTATAGTTATAACATACAAATATGATTTTTATGTTTTTTACATGTTAAAGTTTCTTTAAAATTGAATGTTGTGCTTCTGAAAAATGATATGGAAAATATATTAAACTTTCCTTTAATCTTGTCACCTTAATCACACCACTTGAAATACTAGAATAAAAAATTACCAAAAAAAAAAAAAATCATTTTTAATAATATATTAAAAAGAAAAATAAATCATTCTTTTTAAAATGGATTTAAGTGTTAAATTTACACTTGGATGGAAACCTGCTCCAATACATGTGTTTGGTGCAGGCTGATGTGACGATGAATTTCAAGTTAATAGTTAATTTCTTCAAAAAGAACATAATTTGGCCTAAAAACGAAGAGTTTGAAACAACATAGCCATGGAAGAAGAGAAGAAGTTAGATACATACGTATGTCATGAGCAAGAGGAACTAATGGCTTCCAATTTATTACCTCTCAAATTCAAGTAATTGATATGGAAATGTTGTTTGCTAATGATCATTTTTTTTTTTTTTTTTTTTTTTTTTTTTTGCTAATGATCATTCAATACTTGACATTGGGGATTCTTTCATGTATACATATATTTTAATAAGAGAAAAAAGTAGTTATTTTATTCATGTCTTGTTATTTGACATGTATTAATTTGCGTCTTTTACTAAATTATGTATGAAAATAGCCATTTGACATTTATCAATGAAAAAATTGATAAAAATAGTGATTTTTCATGACTTATATTTAGATGATAAATCATTGAGTAAGTTATTTTCTATAAGAGAAAGTGAAGTTAGACGGTTCTTCAATTTACCCATGGAAGAGAAAAAAATTTTTACCAAATTGAAGCAAGTATGGAAGGACATGGTCAGGTTTAAGCGTCATGTGATGAACTAAACATAAAGAGCTAGAAAGAAAAATTTTAGATGGTCATTATTCCTACCCATTTGAGAAAACCCAACTTGTTTCCCAACCTTCCCCTCTCATTAAGGTACACATCTCCCTTTCTCTAAATAACAATAAAATGAACTGAGAATATATTTGTAAATCATAATAATAATTTTTGAGTGGAAAAATTCCTTTAACAAGAAAACTTGGTGAAATGGTAAGACAACATATTTCATGTTATTTTACCTTTTTGAAAATTTTTACACTTTAAAGTTTAATATCATTTAATTAAAATGGAAAAAAGGACTAATTTATTTAATAAAAAAGATTTTATTATTTTTTTTAATATTTGGCCAAATTTTTATCAATTTTTCTAGTCATTCACCATTACTCTTCAAAAATTTACACAAAATATTGCTTTTTTCCCTGATCCGCATTCCCTACTCCCATTTTTAGAAAATTCTAACAACTTTTTGTAGTTTGCTTGTGTCCCATTAATACTTCTACTTTTTGCAGCGACCTTTTTATCCTAACTTCTCTATTTTATTAATTATTAGAACCCTTTCTCTATATTTTGTACTTCGTCATCTTCGGTTTAAAATGAATGTCTTTTTAATTTTTTGTGATATATTAATTTTTTATTTTTCTCCTGTTACATCTAAGACCACAAGATTAAAGGACAATTCTATACATTTGATATGAATTTAATTAAATTAACAAGATTCAAAAATCTTTTTTATTTTTGATAAACACTGCATCAAGTAAAACGAGAAAATAATTATTATCAACTCTATAGTGTATAGGCTAAATAATTATTGGAAGTGCATGATGACATGGGCCTAGAGTCAGCACCAAATGACCTTATCAATAGGATATTTTTTTAAATACTTTTAGTTTATTTCTATTTGTCTACTAAATAAATGATTTTTGTACAACTTAAGAGCAAAACAATATTATAAATAAACAAGAAAAATGTAAGATAAGAGGAACAATATAAGATGACTTTCTTCCTTTAATGTTTTCACCAATTCTTCTAGTATTGTAACGACCGGTTACGTTGATATAGAAAATCCACTAGAAAAAAAATTTGGATCAGAAAACGTTTTTGCAGTAAGATGAAATTTTGCAATCTAGTCCAGATTTGGATGAAATCGAAGTCATAAAGGCATACGAAATCTTGTAAAAATTAGGAAGTTTAATTATGATTATGTTTACATGAAAAGTTGGATATGTCATTAAGGAATCCGAACAACTCTACAATATTAAATTAGGTGAGTAGAACTCATGGAATCAATCATAGCGCGAGTGGTATTTTTTTTGAGTCTCGTTGTTTAAATGTGTTTTCTTGAAATTATTAAAATAGATCAACGGTTTGTGTAAGTCACTTTGTGATGGTTTTGATCGCTCTGGTAGTGCCACTGAAGCGGAGTGATTGCCATTGTGGCGGGACAGATTTGACATACAATGGTAAATAAACCCCAAAACGTATTTATTCTTCTCTTTTTCAGTTTTTATAACTAAGGAACAAACCCTACCGATTCTTGACAGTTTTCCACCATTCTTGATACTAAAGGTAAGATTTTTTAACTTATCGAATTCGTTTCGATCTGTAAAATGTAGTTTAATGGGTAATTATTGATGGGGAACTGTTTTGATCTATGATCTATGGTAAAAAAAATCTCTATTTTTGATACTTGGGATCATGGGTATTGTAAAGGGTTGTTTGACTTTTTAGTATTCCAAGAAATTAGTGATTCTTTATTGATCATTATATTACATTAATTTGTTGTAGACCAAGAAAAAGTGAAAAAAATTCACAAAGAGAAGGATCAATTTTTTTAAGTGTTTCATGCTTGTTTCGGGTTTGGTGATGACTATGATTTCATAATTTGTGATGTATTGTCACGAACAAAAAGCACCCCATAGAAGTTAGGGAGAACCCTAGGATTGTGGCAAGGCGTACTTGACCCTTTGTGGTCTTATACAAGCCATTAACTATCAATCATTACATAAGATAATGAAAGTAGTGCAGAATTAAAACTTTTCACTAATAAATCAATAAAAGGAAATCTTTCATAAATACTTACTGAATCTCATCGTCACAAGCCAACTTAAGAGAAAACATAATATCTTTGTGACACTACCCTTTAAATTTAAAGAAAATACATAATAAGTCTTTAAATAAAGAAACTAAGAAAAGGAATATATCCTCGAATATATGAGGACATACTTTGTCTTGAGATAAACTTTTCGAAGCTTTTCCTTCTAGTCTCAACGTTGCTTACAAAATACTATACTTAAAAATTATAAAAAGTATGGTGTTAGTACAAAATAATGTACTAACAATAGCATATGCAAAAGTATGCAAAAAAGGAAAATTTTAGTAAAAAGTACATTTTCATGTCAATTAAGTAAAACATTCATGAATATTGAAGTAAAACAACGTAAGAGTTATCATCTAACACTTAGATAAGGATTTCCAACATTTTAAACCAAAGGAAAGAATTTACAGTAAAGTAACCAAAATTACAGTGAACTCATTTTTACCTTTACAGTGAACTAAAATCACTCCAAACTAGTGAACTTCCAAAGTATTGCCAATGAGGAGTGAACTCAGCTCCGTTGTAGTTTCCCTTACTAAGGTTATCCTAAGACTCACTAAGGTAAGAAATAGAGGAAGTATGCATATGCCTCCTTGAAGACACACCAAAGCGATCCTCAACACTACCTCCTTTTTGTTTTACTCACCTCGGGAGAATAAGTCCACACTCAATGGCAATACAATAGAAGAAAACCAAAACAACAACACAACAAGTCTTGCCTTTAGGAAATGCCTACTTTGTGCAATAAGTAAATGGTTCCATACCACCTCCTACCCTAAGAAGTACACCATTTTAAAAGACTTGGCACGATGACTCCCCTTTATGAAGGTCCTACCTTGTGAAATGGATAGATAGTGTCCCATACCACAACCTGCCCTGAGTAATACGTTCTTTTAGGAAACTTAGTTCATTCAATTCACATAAGGCTCACTAAGACTCCCCTTTCGGAATACATATCGAGTGCAATGGATAAATAGTGTCCCATTACACTACCTACCCTAAGTAGTATTGTCTTCTAGAAGACTTAGCATTTTTGTTAATTTTGTGGGAGTTAGCTTAAACGACATAGACAATGAGAGCTAGACATGGAATCCCGATATTAACCCTTATCGGATGAGGGATACTCACTTTACTTGAGTATGGTCATTCTATTAGCTTATAAATGGCTTTCGCAATAGATACACCTGTGCTGGCGCATAGTTAAGGGATAAGGATATTGCTACTTTACAACTCATTCTCTATTAACGAGAAGTACTCACCTCAAGAGGTACATTGGAATACAACATCACAACTCACAAATTTTAACCACCACTTCTTCATATCCTCCCGTTTCTAAACATAACCCACACAGATTATAAATATTGTATACTATAGGTTTAGAATAACTAGTGAACACCACATGTCAACTCATGAAAGGAATTCATCCTCTAACCAAACTTAGAAAACTCTTAGGATGTACTGAGGTTTCTACTAAACACTTCATTTCAACTCAAGAAGAGTGTCCACCTTAAAACTCCTCTTTTGACTTAATTGAGCCTCATTCATCCATTCAATGGTGAGTGTGTGTGTACATGTGAGCACACCTTGAACATAAGCATCGTTTCATTCACATTAGCTTCTACATATGCTTTTGACCTACACTTATCATTTTACACACTTTACATGCTTCACATAATCATATACTTCATTTAGGCATAATCTAATCCAAACATGCAATTCAAGCTTCAAAAAACACAATACAACACCCATCTTCAATATCACTTAATTTCACATACTAGGCCTTCAAAGCCGCACTCACAGTACATACTAAATAATGTCAAGTTCATCAAATAAACACCACCACTTAGAAGGTGGACCATACCACTCAAAAACAATCAATAATAAGAATTAAACAATATAAGTAACTTACAATTTAAACAAAGCATGACCACCTATAACCAATTTCTCAATATTTCATCTTAATAAGGACCTTAGGGATGTAGCTAAATATAATAACAACATAAGAAAACAAAGTCCATACCCTACACAAACATGTTCAGTTAACACATTTGTTAAACTAAAAGTTTGAAATATGCATTAACTTGTGTTCGTTATGGTTTTGACATTAAAGCCATAAACTAAAACTAGAAGAAACACATTTCAATCATTAAAACAGTTTTACAAGAAGACCCATGCTTAAAATCAAAGATAGAAGAAGCAGAGTTTGAAAACCCTTTTTGAAATCTTTTAGAAAGGACTCCTTGGATGGAAGAGGGTACAAGGATTGATACCATACCTCACATGAAAAAAAAAACAATGAGTTTTTATGAAGAAATTACCACCAATAGCCCTCCTAGATCCTTTTTGAGTTCTAGCATCCATGGAGACTTGACAAAGAGTTCTAAGGGAGACGGATTTGGGTTTAAGGAAATGAGGTCTAAAATTAGGTCTTATGGTTTTAAGTAGTTTAATATACCTAATAAACCCTAAAAATAACTTCGTCGGTTGATAAAAGACTTGTGGTGAATTTACAAAAAACCCTACGACTGCTTGTAACGCCCAAACTGCATACACGTAGCGCCCTAAAAAGAACTAAGGTAAGAAACAAGCATACATGTAACGCCTTAGTTATTTTTAGGGCGTTACATGTATGCTTGTTTTTGCTCCATCGTTACACATGTATAAATGTGAATATTGTATTTTTTATCACACTTTTTGTAAATGAATAGAAGAATAACTATATGCTATGAATTACTTCTTAGTTGTATGATTATTGAGAATATACTTGTGAATATGATTGTGGTGTAATCATGGATCGGTTGCCATATTCTGACATACCTAACTGGGATCATTTTACATATTTCCAGCATAATTATGGGATTGGGTGCGACGTCTCAACATAAATGTTATGTTGGATATTACATTCTTGAATGCTAACAGTTTGGGCTTGGGTTCCATGAGAGACCAACTTTTTTTATTTTAATTGTATGTTGTTGAGCGTGTGATAATCGTTATTGTATATGTTCGGTATTTTGCATGTTTATAATGTTTTTTTGACTTGTTGATGTTACACTTAGTAGGATAGCCGCGTCATCATACCATGGTGGTTGTGTACTGATATTGCAGTTGTTATTATTTTTACTGAATAGAGGGTATCTTTGTGTGGCTATTGATAGACCTCGCTTAGAAGACTTGTGATCGTTTAACTTCGAGGGTGATCTAGTTCTTCTAGGCGTCCTTGGGATTGTTTAAGTCTATGTCTACAGTTCAAACCTAGAATAGTTTTTTAGATATTTTGAGTGTTAGTTGGGTGTCATGACCCAAGAGAAGCCCCTTGTTGTAAACTGAGTCTTCGTCGTCGTGATTTCTCAGACACGCCCTTAACATTCATCATTGCATAATAGATAAAATAAATTGGTAAATTGGTAACTTTTCATCTGAAGTTCAATTTCACTTCATATATCAAAAGTACAACTAATAAGTCTCATATTCTCATATAAAGATTAGAGTATGAAAAGTGGGACCTAGCCCTTACATCATTACAAGTCTTATGAAATGACTACAACATAGTCCTTGTAATATATGAAGTATAACAAAGTCTTTCAAAATTAGCAAAATAACAAAAACAAGAATCATAGGGTTTTTTCGTCGGACTTGAGGACTCACCAACTTGGAAAACAATCCATGATTATTGAGAAAGTGAACTTGAATCACCTCAATGGCCTATCCTACATATGTGTAGAAAATAGAAGATATATTAGTTAGTACAAACCACATGTACTAAGTATTGAAACATAAGCAAGTCAAACATTTCAAAAAATGCACAAAGGGACATTTTGTGATGGACATACTATATTTACTTTAAAAGACTTTATGAACATTCCAAGAAAATTAAACAAGTCCATATAACAATAATACATATTCATATTCAAGAGAAGAATCATCATAGAACCATAGTTAATGTTTCATATTTAGAGTCCATTTAATTAATACAACACAAGATCTTACTCAAAACCCATTATAAATCTACTAGTTCAATGTGTATGTGAAGCCCCATAACCCCACATAAACTAAGTAAACAAAAAAAATAGATCACAAGCATTGTCTTTTGCCTCAAACTTCATTATATCAAGTATAGTCAAGAACATGAATACCAATTTAGATCAACATCATAGTTTCTATCATTATATATATATATATATATATATATATATATTTATACACACACACACACACAAACACACACACTCACAAACACACACACACACTCACAAACGCACACACACACACACAAACACACACACACACACACACACACACACATATATATATATATATATATATACACACACACACACACAAACATATATAGATGGACACACAAACAAAATAAACAAACCGTATAATTCGTCTCAATGTCCACTTGTCAATATATATGTAAAGTCCTATTCACTTACCGACACTAAGTAACACCTTTTAAGAAGTCCTATTTAATTTCATATTGCTACTTTCATTCATTCATTTTATCAATCGGCAAAATTCCCAAAACTGATATTGACCATACGAGCTACATAGAATCCCGTGTCATCCCCTCAGAATAAAAGGAGTGTCTCACTTTCCAAGGTAAGACATATATATTCATATAATATATAGGTGGATCAACTAGCTAAGTTTTACTATGGTGGTACATAGTTATGTATCTAGGAGGTTGTTACTATAAAATCTCTTTATGCTAATGTCAGGTTCACTCGGTGCTAAGCTAAATTCACTTTTGAAGTGTCATTAAGTTTTCTTTAACATTAATTAATAACATATGTCTTTGGATCATAACCCTGATATAATATGCTCATAGGTCATAGGTTTTAAGATGAGAAAACCCTTTCAATACAAACCCAACATCATGTGAGAACATCTCTTCACAACATAGTCTTAAGATGTACATTAGAGCTACCTTTAGCCCATCTTTATAACACACCTATCATTATCTCACAATCATCATATTCATAGATCACCATGCATACTTCAAGTAATCAACATTACCAAAGATAAGCCAACAATAAGAAAATAACATGTACATGGCATTAAAAATCTTACCAATGGCCTCCCAAATAGCATTTTAAGACTTCATCCATAACCCATGATATTTAGTCATAAATTAAATTATTATCATTAGAATATAGTCAAAAACATAGGAACATACTCAATTACATCAAACGTAATCATTAATAAACATAATTCAAGAGTTAGGGTTAAGAGAAGAGGGACACTCATGGATCGTCAAGGAATTAGGTAAATAACATAACCATACATACTATTAGGTAATTTATTAATTAAAAAAAATAACACCAATATAACAATTAAGATATGAATCATCTTCAACCAACTGACCGATTCAAATCTAAGAATGATGAAATTGGGGAAGGAACAACAATAGTTAACCATCATTATACACCTAAACTACCCTAAGTAATTATAATTGACCCTAATTTATCAATAATTTTTGTTTTAGAAGAAGATCCATGTGTAGAGAAAAAACCATTATTTTGGGGGATTGTAGAAACATCTTTGTAGAAACCTCTTGGGGAAAGGAATCCTAAGACTGGAAAATTTCATACCTTAATGAAGACGTAGCCACAAAATTGAATTTGAAATCTTTAGGAATTAATCCTTATCTTGGAGCTACAATTTTCTTCAATGGATGTTTGAGCAGAGAGATAAACTAGAGAGAAGGAATAACTTTTATATTTTTTTAATTTCAATTGAGTGATTGTGTTTTTGATTTGGGAATGGATGAAAAATTACCAAAATGTATGTATATTAACCCACCCAAATACCAACAATACTCCTTCACTAGTTGGACTTCAACATAGAAGTCCAACTTGACTTTCATTGAATCCTAATTTCTTCAAAAAATTAAGGTGGGTCCGCTATCCGCAACCATGCCCAATTTATTCTTTGAAATTTCTTTTTGAGGTAAAATGCCTCACGAAAGATCTATGTTTTCATGATTTGGAGCTAGGAAGGCACCGCGCAGATAGTATCAAATTCTATCCATCGGAATTTCTTTTTCATTTTTATATCTAAACTCCCAAACATTCACGACTATTTCCCCAAACACATAGGATTGTATTTACAACTTTTAATATCATAATTCATTAGGTTTTGCTCTAGTTTAAGTCATACAATTTCATGGGTGTTGCATTATTCTCCCCCCTTTAGGAAACATACATCCCCAAATGATACCTTAATCCCTTATAGGGAAAAAAACTTAATGCTAAATGCTAGCAACCTAATAAAAAGCAAATTTTAAAATGAGTCACAACTCATAGAAGGAATCCTCAAAAGATAATCAAAAACTCATCACATACAAAAGATAATCATTTTATATCATATAAGGAGGAACTACCTTCTCCACTAAAACATGAGCTCAATTTGAACATTAAAAGAGTTAACATGCTAATTTCTTCTCAAAACAACATCACGTATACTCTATTCAACTCTCACAAGTACAATATAACACAATGAATATAAGTTCAAGTTAACCATGAGAAACATAATTCAGGACAACTAAATTTTAGAACAAACTTTAAACAAGGATAAGTATATAGTACAAAAACATTATAAGTTCGGCATCATTCAGAGCTCTCATTTATGAGAAATTTCAAACCTTGACTTTGACTAGGAGTATAAGGAAAAATACGAGCATAGAGGATTTCATATCGGCCCTATCTTCTCAAGTAGAACTTTTCACAAGATGATTCTTCCAAAGAACCTTTACGTAAGCTACTTCCTTATTTCTCAACTTTGTCACTTACCGGAATCTCAACCATGACCTCTTTATATAAAAGGTAAGTAACAACCCTAAACCTTCTAGAGGAAGTATAGACACTGGATTGCCTATTAACCTTTTCAGCATTGGTACATGGAAAACCGGGTTCACTGGAGCCAAGTCATTGGGTAATTTTAACTCATAGGCGACATATTTGACACGTTTAAAAATCACATATGTCCTCATATTATGGGGACTAAGTCTCCCCTTTTACCAATACTCATCACCCCATTGATGGGTGATATCTTAATGTAGACCACGTAACCTACCATAATTAATGGTCCCTCTTTCAATTGTCGGTATAACCTTTTTCTGAGTTTGGACCATCTTCGACCTATCCTTCCTTTATGAGTCAGACATTATTTTTACTTATAGACTACTTTGGGCCCTACTAGAGAAAACTCGCCTACTTAAAACCACCAATTGGATATGTACATGTCCTCCAATAAAGGACCTAAAAGGGAGCCATTGCAATACATTAGTAATAGCTATTTTTGTAGATAAATTCAATCTATAACACTCCAAAAGTTCCATGACCTTGAATAGATCCTCATTTTATTAATTATGCCTTAACATAGTGTTTGTAAGTCTAAACAAAGGCAATGAACTTTAATATAAAGTATTAGATCCTAAACGTCAAAGGAGGACCATGATGTCCGGGGATTTGTGAAAAATGGCATAATTTGCCATGGTGTCTTTATACAGTTTTAAGAGTCGTTTAAAATCAAAATTTGGTGAAAAGGTTAAGAATACATATTAGAGTATGTTTAGGGTAGAAACATCTAAGTACAATTCCCGAAGTACCACCCTAAGGGACCTTAAGGAGGAGCTTAACATTTGATTCTACAAACTATGAATTTACAATGTGCAACCATGAGGGAAATCGATGAGTCGTTGTTTGCATGGAGCTCCGTTGTTGGGACTCATTTGTACGCATATAGAAACCTCCCAAAAATATCCCAAGATCATGTTTCTGATCTAAACAATGGTTGACCATGATTGTCCGTGGTTGGATCAATGACACGTCGACGAGGTCTTGTTGTTCGATACCCCACTTCACTGTCCAAAAATTGTTAAGTCAAAGGTGGGTAGAGAATTGATTAATTAATTAAGTGTTAAGTTCGGCTATCATTGGTTATTTTAGGAGTATAAAATGGTTGTAAATAATTAAACTAAACTAATACCTCATCATTCCTAAAAACCAATTAGTTCCCACTTCTCACTACCCCAACGACCCCCATTGAAGAACAAGGTCAAGCTTCACTTGGGATTCAAGATCATTGATTTATTCTACAATTCTCTAATATTTATTAAGGTATGAAATCTATTCACTCTTGGGACTCCTTTACAAAGATGCATTTCAATGATTTCATTTCAATGTTCTTCAAAATTATGGTTTACATCCAATTTTGTAAGTTATTTTTCAAATTGGTTCAATTTTTTATTTCTATGATTTATATTGATATATTATGATTTTTAATGGTGGATTGTTGTAGTTCCTTAGATATTGAACTAATTTATCTGAAAGATCCATGAAGATTCCTTTTTCCCTAACCCTAACTACGAATTATATTGATATATTATTAGGGATATTTTATGTTGATATACTATTGATTACTTTAATATTATATGATTATGGTGATTGTATTATTGTATAAATGTTGTGGAATTTAGGGTGATATATTGAAGGAGATTCTTCGAAGCAATTGGTAAAACATAAAAGATCAAGCTACTGCACTTCAATTATGTTTGCCAATTCTTGATGATGATGCTCAATTAACGTATGAATATGTGAATAGAATAGGAAATGATTAATATGAGGTCATGTTCTGAATATGTTTAATGTGAGATCATGATAGGGGTATGAATATGCAAGATTGAAGGTGATTCTTGTGTTACACCCTCAAAGTGAGCTAGGTTGTATTAGAGCCTAACGTGTTAGTTATGAGTTTATTAAGTCCTTAAATGAATAGTTATAGTTTTAAAAGTAAGTTTGTTAATAGTTGGGGAGTTTGTAGGTCAAACATCCAAGATGTTCAAAAATTTTCCTTGAAACGTGTTTGGGTCTCTTAGTGTGTTTTGGCTTATTTTACGTGTGGTTTGGAGATAATGTTGACATGATGTTCTTAACATGTATACGAGAGTAATTGATGTTTAAATTTATGGGAAAAACTATCCAAGGATGAACCAAAGGGTCATTGATGAGGACCTGAACTTGGGCAACAAGCTGCCCAAGCTAGTATCTTTTGTTCCTTGGTGAATTAGGTTCGCGTTGCGGACTTGGTTCTCCATAGGTCAAGAGGTTGGTCCCTGTCGTATGCAAAAAACATACTCAACTACCCTGGAAGCTATTTTCAAAGAAAATCCTGCGGGAACAGCTCTGCATCGCGGACACATTTCCCGTTGAAGATTTCAAAAATTAATGTTGAGTTTGATATGTCTAAAAGTACAACTAATTATGGGGGTGTTTTGGTAACTTTGATTGACGTGTAAAAACTACTTTTAATACCTATTTAACCCCTTTCCCACATCAACAACCCCATCACCCAATAAAAAAATCAAATTCCCAAAACACTCATATCTTCTAGATTTTCCCAAAACCTCCATCGGAGACCAAAACTCAAGATCATGCTAGGGTATGGATTTATATGGGTTATTATCCATTTATTCATGGGTATTCCATCAATAATGTATGGTTATCATTCATTCTTATCTATTCATTCATCCAAGGAGTTAAATCAATGATTTTCAAAAGTAATTCAAACACAAAAGTTCCTAATTTTCAATCTTGCCATGGGTTCATGGATAAATTGATTTCAAAGTCATTTTAATGATGGATTTATGTATAATTAAGAATTTTAATCCAATTACATTATGAAACCGTGATAATTCTAATTTCTAAAACTTACCAATAATGTGAGTCTTGTGATCTTGATGATATGAAATTATGTTTAGATTGTAATTAATCACTTATTTTTATATTCCTTTATGTTAATTAATTTTGAATGGTTGGGAATTGATCAAGATTATCATTAGTTTTGGCATTCGGTAAGTTAACCTTTTTCCTTCTAATTAGCTTAGAATGTATATTGAAATGTGATGATTGATATGGTCCACTTATAATGGTGGTGTTTACATTCTTCTACATGTTTATGTGATATGATCTTGGACATAAATATATAAGATGGAAGATGAATTTATATGGTGATCTTTATGTTTAGGAAGTTGAAGGATTTAGCCTTGATTCTAATATATTGTTCTAAGTGAAAACTGGTGTTATGTGAAGTATATAAATAGCCTTCCACACTAGATACATGAGTTAGGTGTTTGGATGACGTTATGTACATATCATGATAATTTTATGATTATTGCAAGACCCCTACCTATATGAACCCTATTTAATTTGCAATCAAAGTATGCTAGGAGTCTTCTATGCTAATGTTCAATATGTCTTTGTCTTCATGATGTAATGTGAGTATGTAATCTATAGTCCTTAATAATATATATGTGTGTATTACTTGAGACTTGAATAATGTTGTACATGTATTGTGATCTTTAAAGGGTGGTTTACTCAATGCTAAAGTTACAAAAATTATGTGATCATGTTGACTAATGTACACACACTTCATGAAAGACTATGAATAGGATAGATTCGTTATAGGTAGTTATCATATTCATCATTACCTATTTCTATGCATATGAAGTATATGATTAATGAAGTTAAGAACATGTGTGCCCTAGAGGTGTTTGTGTGAAGGTACATTTCACAGTGTATGCACATACACATGATGTATGATTGTATGAATATGTTATAGGACATTCTCAGAGGAGGTAGGTCTATGATGAAAGGACATTCGGATTGTAGAATTCTTTGAGCTATATGATGCATGAAGGAGAAAGGTCCTAAATACTTCATTATGAATTAATGAATTAAATGGTTAAATATATCTCAAAAGAGAGTTAGAGCCTAGCGCCGAGTGAGCATGGCAATTGAGAGAGGGATCTCACTTTAGTAAGTCTGTCTTCCCACAAGAGAACATTTACGTTTAGCAAGTCCTAGTTCCTAACATAGATATTATTTCATGATATTGAAACTAACACGCTAGTAAGTTAATGTTTCTATAAGAAATCTCAATGTTCTATAACCATGTGCCCCCATATATTATAACTTGCGTATACCACCTAGGTAACTATGTACGAATGGTTGCACCTTATCCAAGTATTAACACTCAGTTTTCGGTGTGAGAATAAAACACCGGATTACATGTAATGCACACGGTGTATGTGAGTTATGGCTATGTGTCCTGAAAGTTAACAAATGAACTAAGATAAGAATATGAATTCTAATTAAATTCCTTGAGAAGTTTACTTAGTTTATGGAGGACTATACACCCTAACTATGAATCGAACCATATGACTTCAAGAAAAAATATGATTGGAGTCTCTTATGAAGTAAATACATATGTTATGCATGAATTGTATAAATGCATGTTAAGTGACTTTGGTATGTCAAGATATGAATTATGAGTATGTATGTGAATTGCAGCTATGGCTTCTAAGTTAGTTTACTGAGCATATGTGTGCGTATAGGACTCCATTTGTACATTCCACTAGTAAGCTTGTGAAGGGGTTTGAGGTTATTTTACTTATAATATGAACTAAATGAGTTATAACTAAGGTTGTAGAAAAGAAAAGAGTCGTTACATGATTCTATGAAGTATGTGGTCTTATGTCTTGTTATAAGTGAAAGTGTTATGAATTTTTTATGTATGTTATGCCTAGTCTAGAGTGACTTCTTATGTACACTTGGTTGAAGTAGTATTACGGCATGCTACCTACACATTGCACTGTCACTTCGGACTTATCTCAAATGGGTGTCCTTTTATGAAGTTGATGTCTATAAGGTGCATAATACTTATGAATATATGTGTTTGTGTCATATATCATATTATTAAAAGCTATTGTATGGTGACCTCAAGGTGATACATTGTACTAAGTACAATTGAGGCTTACTTGAGGAAAAAAGTAAGAAAAAAAGAGAGGTGATGTATTCTATGTACTGAACATGCCTCAAATATGGTAAATGGATTTATGTTATATGATGAGTATTAACCATGCCTATATTATGTATGTGAACTATAGTGTGCTTAAATGTTCATGAAGTTTACTATAAACACATGTTGCATTATTTCAAATGAAATGTCCTCTTTAAATGCATGTTTTATTGCATGGTTTCCATACTTAGTGCATTCTTGTACTAATGCCATTCTTGTTTATCTTTTTACACAATGTTTAGATTGTGATAGCTAGATGATGTTTCTTAAAATGAAGGGCTTGGATATTTTTCCCAAGTTCAAGTAATGGTACCCTTGTGATGAAAGGGTTGCCTATGTCAAGATGTTTCTTTAAGTGTTCTAATATCTTAGACTTATATTTTATATCTTTAAGGATCGTGTCCCTATTCTCTTTTATTGAGTTGTGTATTAAGATAGCAAAGAACCTTATATTCTAACTATGTATTATGAAGTCTTTATAGATACATATGAAGTAATGTTCTAGCATACGATGTGCTATAAAAAGTTTTAAATTTCCGCTATGTTTATTACAATTATGCAAAGAATGATGTCTGAGGCTTATCTTAGACTTCCGAGAAGTCGATGACACGTGTGAAGAATTGAGGATACCATAATTTATAAGGTATACCCTCGGGTCGTAACATCTTGTTTATCTTATTATTATTACTATGATTTGATGATATCACTAATGTTGGGTTGTGGTGAAAGGAAATTCTCGTTCTAAACGTAAATAACTATTATCATGATTACAAAAGGGGTTAGTATCTAAGGCCTATATTGTAAAACAATGTTTAGGATGGTACCAATTTTGGGGTGGAAGCGTAAAGAGAGAGTATTCAGGAAGATGAGAGATGTAAGGATGAAGGTGTGTTTTATTTATGAGGAAAGCTCCTCTATTTATACGCATAAATTACACTGTCATACTATTTACTTTACATAATTGACCGACAAACTTTTTACATGATTGGCCGACAAACTATTTACTTTACGACTTTTGTACATTTGGCTTTTTCCAGCCGACGCAAGACGACAAAAATAAAAAGACTCTTACTTTATACATATGGCTGACATTCAGCCAACAATAAAATACATACTTTATACATATGGCTGATATTCAGCCATCAATAATAACTTTTTTTTTTAAGGATGGAAAAAAGCCAAATGTACAAAAGTCGTAAAGTAAATAGTTTGTCGGCCAATCATGTAAAAGGTTTATCGGCCAATTATGTAAAGTAAATAGTATGACGGTGTAATTTATGTGTATAAATAGAGGAGCTTTCCTCATAAATAAAACACACCTTCATCCTTACATCTCTCATCTTCCTGAATACTCTCTCTTTACGCTTCCACCCCAAAATTTGTAGCTCTTCCCAAGAGGGAACCAAGGTACACTATTGTTCTCATGAGATGGAGAGTACAATGCAATGTGCATAAATGAGTTTCTACAATATTTCTCTAGTTACCTAACAATGTGCCTCTATAGGAAATCTATCTAGCGGATCCACCTAGAATGCTCTGTTCATGTATGGTTTTACCATGGCAAGTAGAGCACCTTCTTTTTACTTAGGGTTATATGGCACCGGATTCCATGTTTAGATCACATGATCTATTGAGGATAATGACGAATGTTCCTGAAAGTAAAATGATAGTAATAAAGATGGACACTAAATAGGATGACCTAAGGGGTACTACTAAGTGTAGGGACGGGTATGGGACTTTACCTAAGAATAAGTAGGCCTTGAGGGAAGTCCTACGAGGAGTTCGTAATGAAATGCATTATGTTGGTCCTATGTACTTTTGATCTTATGTTTGTTCCATTTTATGAAGACGATAATTGTCTAAATTGTTGTGTATAATGATGACTACACATACTATGATGATATATGAGGTATAGGCATTGCTTATGGTCTCTTTACTAGTTTACTTGGTTTATGTAGGGTTATGGGGATTCACATAAACATTACACTAATTGGCTTAGATTTGAATTGTAGGTAAGGCTCTTGTGTGCTTTGATGATGTGAACTATAGAACATGAAATGTTGAGGTGTTTTAATGAGGATGATATTCTTGTGTATGGATGTGAACGTGTCTTAATGTTGTTAAGATTATTGAGCGTATATTCTATTATGTACGTATAAAGTCTTTCAAAGTCAATTAGAATGCTAATACAGAAAATGCCCATTTGTTCATGTTTTTCATGGTTTTCCTTGCATTCGTTTCTATACTTAGTACATGTGGTTTTTACTAACCCATATTCTCTCTATTTCTACAATAATGTAGTTTCCGGCAATTGAAGAGCTTCAAGGCCATTTTTTATGAAGATTGGATAGCTACCAAGTTGTTGGTGAGTCCTCAAGTCCGAGGATAATGCCATTATTCTAGCTTTACAATTTAACTATGTATAAGACAGAGTTCATTTCTTATCTTTTGAGAACTTGTTGTATGTACTACATGGGACATATTATAATAGTGTAAAGGATATGTCCCAACTTATATTGTTATGTATTAGATAATATTAGACTATGTTGTTAAATGAGAAGTCTAAGTAATCATAAGATATGGTTAAATGAGAAATCCATGTATACTTCATATGTAATGTTTTAATTTTTCCACATTTTCTCTACCTATAATATGCAACAATGTATGCTAAGATCTTGTCTTAGACCTCATTGAGGATGAACACATTACGCCTAGGGGGTTCTCCCCAGTTAGGACACAATCAATGGTAAATGGTCATCCAAATTACCCTTGAACTCAATGACTCATGCCCTCAACATATCTTCTAAGATTTTGATAGTTCGTTCTACTAAACCATTCATTTGTAGATGAAATGCGGTACTCAGTTTAACCTTTGTACATAGCAAACTTTGGGATGCTTTGCATAAATGAGAAGTAAATTGAGTACCCCTATCCAAAATGATAGACAAGGGAACTCCATCCTTTCTCAGATTCTCCTTAAGATAGAATTAAAATATTCTTCCACTTAACAAATAGCTTTGATGGGAATAAATTGAGCTAATTTATTCAACCTATCAAGAATAACCCAAATGGAATAATTTTCCTTCATGTATGAGGAAAAACCGCAATGAAATCCATATTTACATCTCCTACTTCCTAGTGGGAATAGTTATATATTGAGACAGACTTCCCGATCTTTGATGTTCGTCCTTGACTCGTTAACAATTTTGTTATTTAGCAAAAAAGTCCACTATATGCTTCTTCAAATCATTCCACAAATATATCTCCCGCATGCCATAGTACATCTTAGTGTGTCCCAAATGAATGGAAAATCAGGAAACATGCATGGGCTTCCTCCAAAATTTGTCTTCTTAAGTCATCCAAATCTGGAACGGACAACCTACATTGATACCTAAGTTACCCATCCCCCTTTGGGCGAAAGACTCATTAGCTTTGCTAATAACAGATTCCTTAAACTCCAACAATGGAGGATCAAGATGTTGCTTGTCTTTCACATCAACCACTAAAGATGACTAGGAGTTATGATGAACCATGATACTCCCTCTTTGAAAATCATGAAGTAGACCACACAAGCGGGCCAATCTACGCGCATCTTTTACTAACTCTTTCTTACCATCGGCAACATGAGACACACTACCCATAGATATCCGACTCAAAGAACCCACAACCACACTGTCTTTCCCAGGGTGGTAAAGAACACTCATATCATAATCTTTCAAAATCTTCAACCACCTTCTTTATCAGAGGTTTTACTTTCTTTGAGTGAACCCTTTTTTGAGGCTTTTGTGATTGGTGAACGCATCTACATGCACTTTATATAGATAGTGTCTCCATATTTTCAAAGCAAACACCACGATCGCTAATTCAAAGTCATGAGTTCGGTAGTTCTTCTCATGCAACTTTAGTTTCCTAGAAGCATATGGTATCACCTCAACTTGTTGCATGAGAAAACAACCCAAACCTGCTCAAGAAGCATCATAATACACAACAAACCCTTCTTAATCCTGTGATAAGGTAAAAACTAAAACGGAAGTAAGTTTATCTTTTAATTCTTGAAAACCTCTTTCACAAGCCTTCGACCAGTTTAGTGACCCGTTTAGTTGTCGTTAGTCAATACAAATTCTAAGAAACCCATCTTTTATATTCACAAATAATACTAGAGCGCCCCAAGGAGATATGATTGGTTGCATTCAACCCTTGTCTAGAAAATCCTTGCTTGCAGATTTTAATTCTTTCAACTCAGTCAAAGCCATGCGGTAAGGGGAAATAGATATGAGTTGAGTATCCGACAACAAATTTATGCCGAAATCTATTTTCGGTTAGAATGAAATTTTAGGTAAGTCGTTGGCGAAGAGTTTTGGAAAATCCTTCACTACGGGGACCAAATCTAAAGGATGAGCGTCGGAACCAAGGTCATTTACGCTCACAATATGATAGTGACATCTCTAAGAAATAATTTTCTAAGCTTTGACATATGAAATAATTTGACCTCTAGGGATTTAGTTTCCTACCTTCCATTCTAAACAAGATCATTGGGAAATTGGAATTTTTTAAAAAAACCATGTAACCAACCCATCTCTAATATGACATCAAAGTCCAACATATAAAGTTCTAACAAATTAACCAATATTACTCTTTTCGAAAGTAATATAAGACAACTCCTATAGACCCTTTTAGTAAAAACAGAGTCACCCAACGAGGTAGAAACCAAAAATGGTTCAACAGAGACATCAAGAAGAACATCAATCTTCATAGCCACTAAAGGAGTTACAAGATATTAAATAACATAGAGATCTAGCAATACATTAAAATTAAGTTAAAATACTTGTAATACACAAGTAACAACATTGTAAGAATCTTCATGGTCACCCCTTGATTTAAGAGCATTAAATAAGTTCTACGTAGGAGTATCAGAGTTAATACCATTTACTTGTTCTTGGTTACTTTGACTTCCTTGTGTCTTGGACATTGGACACTCTTTTACCATGTGGAGACTCTTACCACAACCGAAACAATTATCCGTTCTCACTAAACGTATACCGATGTGCCTCTTCAACATTTGACACAATTTGGGTTACTGACTTTGTGAACCGCCACCTATTCTCTCTTGAGGTTTTGGGATAGACATTCTATCCTTGTTAGCCTTTATAAATTGGAAGGATCTTTGTTGGAGAATATCTTGTTAAACTTTTTTTGTCTTGGATGTCAAACTTACTGTTAGACGTACCTCCATTAGAAGGCATTGCCCTCTTCGCATCCCTGTTTTTCTTCTTAACCCTACTCTCCTAAACGTTTTTAGCATGCACCATCAAACGAGATAAATCCATGTCATTATGAAGCATTTCCACACGACACTCTTCTACAAGATCACGGACACACCCGTCACAAAGAGACTAATTTCATCTCTTAGATGCATAACCAAAGAAGAGGCATATTTAGAAAATTTAATGAATTTGTAAGAGTACTTTCGAACACTCACGATTTCTTCCACTTTTGCCTCTGTTTTCTCCAGTTGAAAGAACCTATCTAGAAATTTTCTCCTAAAGACTTCCCAACTTATGAGACCCGCTCTTAAAGTCTTATTATCCTTCCGTTAAGTGTACCAAGTGTCAGAACCGAGCTGCACCCCCTAGATGTAACCAGCGTGCTCGTCTTTGAAGATACTTTAGACAAGACCATAGAATACATCATTGTATTTCATAGTTAAGAAAATACTGAAAAATTAAAACTTCACATATGATGTATACATAGACTTATCGTTTATTCAAAATTACACTAATGTCATCTCACACATAACCATCGATGATAGGAGTACAAGATTCAGAATAAAATCCTTACAACATTAAAAAATTTCTTATAAGATAATACAACAAAGTCTTTACAATATATGAAATAGACTAATTTCTTTAGCCTAACAAATATTAAGAACAAGAATGGTAGGTTTGTTTTCGGACTTGAGGACTCATCAACTTGGGAATCTATAAAAGATTCTTAAGATTTGGCCTTGAAACTCTTGAATGCCCCAAACCTACATTAGTGTAGAAATAGAGAGAATATGTATTAGTACAAACACATGTACTCAGCTTGGATAGATGCAAGTAAACCTATTGAAAACATGCACAAAGTGATATTTTAGTTATAAGCATGCTATGTAAGTTTTTAAAAGTTTTCATGCATATTCCAAGAATATAGTCAAGTCCACAACATAGTAATAATAAGGTATTCTAATGTTTTATGTCTGAGATAAACATCATATAAATCCTTAAGCCACATTTAATCAATACATTATAAGACCATACGTATAATACCAATTCAAGTCAACTAGTGAAATGTCCCCATAAACCTATATAAACTAAGTAAACTAGCCAAGAGACCATAAACATTGCCTTTACATTCTACTACATAATAACAAGTGTAGTCTACCTCATATGTAACAATATAGACCAACTCTCACGACCTGGGAACACCCCGTAGCCGTAACTCGCGTCTTCGTCCTTGAAGAGAACTTAGACTACCTTAACATTTATGATTAAATATCATTGGTCAAAAATGCAGGAACAATTTCAATTTTAAAATAGTGAACTATACTTGTACTTCTCGCTTATTTTATATGGAGTTCACATAGGCTCCTCACTTAGGAAGCACACATAGGCTTCTCAATTATGCATCATAGCCAATCCATAATGTATTATAATAACATTGTCTAAAATTAGAACTATCTAAAGAGAATTACAATATTTGGGCATAGCCCTTACTTCAACATAATATGATACATATAGGCTTGCAAGAATAGTCTAAAATAATATAAGAAATAATAAGTGTCTTTAGACATAAGCAATACTACAAAAGATAGATCAAACGGCACCATTCTCGAACAATGTGTTAGTACAAACCACATGTACTAAGTATGATTCCAATTAATAACACCATAAATGCATGAGAAAAGGTACAGTTTAGTCAAAACCATGCATTATATCGAATAACTCAACATGAACATATATTGAGCATTATAGTAAACCCAACATGATATTAACACAAAACATAAGCAACCCAAAGCAATACATGTGCAATGCCAAGAATAGAACCCCATAACCCTATCCAAAGCTATGTATCACATATTACTTACTAAATTCATAAAACATAATGTTATACTTTGTCATAACATTCTCGAATCATAAATTAATATAAAACATGACATACATATTACATAATAAACTTAATCATAAGAGAACACCACCAGAACCAACCCTTAGGGTCCCACACATGTAATGATTAAGAGAAGTACTATACCCTCCCTTACCCTATGCAGTAACCTTTATGAAGATCCTTAATAATAGATCACTTACTGGACTTGTTCATTTACCTTTATAATTTGGAATAGAAGTGAAATAACTGACATGAGACCATGTGAGATATATGGAATCCTTTGTTCTCCTCCCACACTGAAAAAAGAGGGTTAAAACTTTCCTAAGGTGTAACCATTTGTACATAACTATCTAGGTAGATCAACTAAGCTATAGTCCTATATGGGCACATAGTTAAGGGTCAAAGAGATTGCTACTAGAATCCTGACGTGAAAAATGTGGAGGTTTCAATCTCATAAGACAACACATATATTTGGAATCTAGACTTGCTAAATGTGATAAAACTCAATTTGGAGGTCGGACATGCTAAATGTGAGACCTCCAAATTATTAGCATTCACTTTTGTTGCTAAACATTTATTCCCTTTAGTAATCATCATTATAATCATACCAGATTACATTAGTATATTCTAGACACCTATGTGAATGTCTTATCATAATAGCTTAGAAGTACTCATATGTGAGAACTACACTTTAACTTTACAAACCGCATACAAGTGAGTAAAACTTTAACTCAACACTTATTATAATCATGACGACTTATTTCGGTCATATAACAATCATACTATAAAATACTTGCATACTTACAACCACAAATTGGATTAGAAGCATTACTATCTATGTATATCATACTTCATAAATTGAATTCAAGAAGAATTAGTCTTTATACCTTATTCCCTTTCATTGCCTTCATACATCAATTACCAAACGATACATAAACAAGGTAAATTGAAGAAGTAATACATAGCAATTATTATTCTACATAACTATTAATCATCATCTTCCTCAATTACCATAGAATTTCAAGATAAAATGAGTTTAGGGAAAATCAACAGTTCAAGGGGAAATCTTGAGTTATTGCGAACAGTCGATCATCAATACATAGTTAAAACATGATAAAAGAGAATAATTCATGATAATTTAATAACAATTTCATTTTGAAAAGAGAATACATGACTACATTAGAACCCTAGTTATGGGGAAGTTCAAAACCATCTTTGAAAGGGCCTCTTAGGGAAAGGAATTCCAAGAGTGAAACAAGTCATACGTTAGGTATAATCTTGCCATGAACCTTATATGAAATCCTTGGTGAATTTGTCCTCTTTTTGGAGATATAGTGTTATTCAATGGATGCCAGAGATTGTGGAGAGAGAAGCTAGAGAGATGTGGGTTTGGGAAACAATAAGGTGTTAAGTGGATTTAATGTGTTATAACCTTTTATATTCTTTAAATAACTTATTTAACTACCATTTAACCCCTAATTAATTAATTAATTAACTAACTAATTTTACTAACCTTGACAGAAACTTGGCAGTGAACCAAGCCGTCAATCGATGGCTCCCCATCATTGGGGTGTCAATCCAGCTACGAATTGTCCTGGACATCTGTGGTTTGCATTAGAGACTCAGTTTTCAGAATTTTTTGGAAATAATCTATGGCTTAGCAAACGATCACCATTGATTGGTTGTTGACCCATCGACAGCTTGTCGATTGGCTCATCGTGTGGCTACTGTCTTTGGGAATCTTATATGAACATTTAGAACCTAATCACACTAAAATACGTGTTGAACACCTTTCCACAAATTTTCATTAAATTACGACTCCTAATACCCCGTGAAACATCTCATGGCACACTAGAACACATTTGACAGTTCTCCGGACGTCATGGTCATTTTTAACATTTTAACTCTAACACATCCTAATTAGTTTCCATACATTATTTTATTCTTAGAAGCAATATTTTAGAGCTTTGTTCATTAAGTGAGGCTCTAGAATAAGTCATGAACTTTTTTGATTGTTATATTATCCCCCCCCCCCTCCTGTAGGAACATTCGTCACCATATGACACCTAAAACTTTTTTTCTGGGAGTGAAAAGACTCAATACAAGAAGACCAACAAACAATATCAAAAAATAATAATGAGTCACAGTTCATAGGAGTACTTCACAACTCCATTCAATACATAACATGGTATTAGACATAGCAACTCAATAAACATTTCATGACATACAAGAGCTCAACACTTCGTGTATCATAATGACAAGATAACTTCTCGATATCAACATAATCTCAACATCAACATCAAGAGTAACCACGCACATAACATGGTCCTTACTATTTTCTTGAAGACAACTATGCAAATATATATAAGATCAAGTTAATAAAAATATAATTAATCAATAAAAATTCATTTTAACATAAAGGTTTACGAAAACATGCGAAACAAGTGAATTTAGACATTAATCATTATCTTATTGTAAGAGGATTACTAACCTCAACTTTTTCTAGAATTTTGAGGAAAACGATGAGGATAAAGAACTACATGTTGACCTCAGCCTCCCATGTTGCTCCTAAACTAGACGGTTTCTCCATAAGAATTTTACGGAGGCCACCTCTTTGTTCCTCAACTTCTCCATCGAAACCTCTTCACAGGCAAGGTTTTCATTCACACCTAACCCTTATAGAGGGAGAATGGATACAGGGTCAGCTATTCACTTCATATGCATGGAGACATGAAATATGGGATGTACTGGGACTATTTCACTCGATAACTTTACTATCTCATAGTGGCCCACATATCGGGACTATGCTTCCGCTTTTTGCCATATCTCATCACCCGTTTCATGGGTGAAATCTTCAAATAGACCATATCCCTTACTTCAAACTCAATATCTCTACTTCTATTGTTGGCATATGAATTTTACGGAATATAGGTCGTTTTCAACGTATCCCTAATAAATAAAACATTCTCTACGATCTCATAGAATTTATCGAGAATGAGAAATAAAGACTCTCCTACCTAGAACCACCAAACCAAAGACCAATATTTCCCACCATAGATAGCTTCAAAAGGGGCCATGGAATTACTCGAATGGTAAAGGAGATGTCAATTAAAGGTATGATAATCCTAATTTCCTTTGAAATCAATTACACTCTTCTTATTATATGTTCTAGGGTTTCAATGGCGTGATCTGCTTGACAATCCATTTTAGGATAAAAAAGCGGTGCTAAGCTTCACTTTAGTACGTAACCCTTTTTGATAAGACCTCCAACCGAGATGGTAATTGAGCAAATCTATCTCATATGATAGACAACGGGGTACCATGCAACCTTACTACCTCATTAAGGTACAATTTTGCATACTCCTCCATTAAATAAGTAGACTCAAAAAGGATAAAGCGAGCGGATTTTTTCAATCTTTCCACTATAACCCATATTGAGTCATTTTGTCTACGTGTCCGAGGCAAATCCATTTCAAAGTCCATATTAATGTCTTCCCACTTCCAAAGGAAGTAGGAATATTCGTTACTTGAGTTAAACCACTCGAATTTTTATGCACACTCTTTCCTTGTTGATAATTTGGGGACCTAGCCACAAATTCTACTATGTCCCTTTTCAAACCATCCCACCAATATACCTCTAGAAGATGACGGTACATTTTGGTGGCATCCACGTTAATAGAATAATTGGAACAATGAGCTTATTCTAATATTGGACCTCTCAAGTTTGCAACTTTAGGTACACACAATCTACCTTGATACCTAAGTACCTCATCACCCCGAGAGAATGAATCATTGATTTTGCAAAGAACTAATTTCTTCAATTCCATCAATAGAGGATCACGATATTTCTTAAATTTTAACTCAACCAAAAAAGATGATTCAAAATTATGATGAACTATAAAACTTCTATTTAGACAATCTTATAACCGAACACCCCACCGAGCCAATATATGAACATCCTTCACTAGTTCTTTCTTAGATTCCTCAATATGAACCATACTACCCATGTTAATACGACTTAGTGAATCTGTAACCACATTGACCTTGCCATGGTGTAGAGAACACTCATGTCATAATCCTTCAAAAGTTCCAACTATCTTCGTTTTTGGAGATTCAATTCCTTTTAGGTTAACACATATTGAAGTCTTTTATGGTCGGTAAATACATCCACATTGACACCATTAAGATAATGAATCCATATTTTCAAGGAAAACAGTACAAAAACTTATTAAAAGTCATGTGTTTGATTGTTATTTTTATGCAATTTGCGTTGTCTAGAAGAATAAGGTATCGCCTTACAACGTTGCATAACGACAATATCCAATCTACTCGAGAAGTGTCACTGTACACCACAAAACCTTTCGTACCCTTCGTTAAGGAGAATATTGAAGCAGAATTGTCACTTTAAAGTATGACATTAGGTTGAACTTATTGAAGTTTTACCTTATGTTCTAAGCGATAATATATATGATGTATTTTGACTTTATTCATGGAAGTTTTACTAAATTAGCATGAAAGGTTTGTTTCAACTAAAATGTCCTTTGTTGAATGTTTTTTTATAACGCCATACTTAGTACAATATTTGTACTTACCCCATACATTGCTATGCTTTTTTGCATAACAACATATTTAGTACAACATTTGTACTAACCCCATACTTTTATATAATCTATAAGTATAGGTTGAAGGCAAGTTAAGGTTCCTAGAAGGAAAGCATTGAGAAGTTGACTCTCTCAAGACATGGTATGCCTTCATTTATTTGAGGACATGGTCTATGTTTCATTTTTTTAAAGACATTTATAAGACTTATTATGTATTTTCTTTCAATGTAAATGGGTCATTACCCTAAGATATTTAAGATATTTCTTTTGTAAAATATTTTAATTCTACTCTACTTTTCATACTTATGTAATGAATGATAGATAAAAGGTTTATGCAAGACCTCTGTGAGGTCAAGTTCTCCGTATGGTGACTCCATAGTACTGTATCCTCTAGGGTGTACTTGGGTGTCGTTACAAAATTTGTATGAAAGAATAAGGTAGTGGGAAATAGTTTATGGTCAAAAGTCTCACAAGCCACTTCTAATACAGTCTTGTTCAACGGTGTGAGTTGCGACACATCCAAGAGCGAGAGTCTATAAGGCGTTAAAAGTTTAACTTTCTTCACTACACTACTATCATGCCATAGAGTTGAGTTCTATAAGCATATTTTCTTAACCTCTTCTTTTGTGTTTATACAACATCAATATGAGAAGGACATCCGCTGAAAGGGAGGAAGGCGGAGTAGCTAATGAGATTATTCCTACCCGTGGCGAGAAAGTCCCTATAATTGACCAAGAGGATGTGAATGAGGCGGTTTTCCCACAAGTGTTCAAACGCCTCAAGTACCCAAGGTACTCAAGCTCCCTATGTTAAGGGGAATTTGAATAATGTGGAGATAAGGGTTGACCTTTGGAATTTTACCCAACTCATTACAAATTAAGCTTATGTCCTCACTTATCATGTGGTTGCCCAAGCTAACCTAGGAGGTTGATCTCAACCTAATGCAAGTACTCTCGTTTCTAATATCTACGACCTAAAGGCTGATTACAGAAATTAAAGAGAAAAATAAAGTGAGGATGTGGGTATTTGATTGCATACCCTCAAGGTCAACTTGGAAAAGTCAAGGAAAAAAATAAAATGAATGAAATGAGGTTGTGGGGGATCGAACCCACAACCTCTGGGTCCCAAGACAAAGGAATAGGAAAAAAGAAAGACAAGGAAAAATGAAACAAAGGCAATGGGGCTCTATCTCGTGTCCCCAAGTCGTATGGATAAAGTAGAATAAATAAAAAGAATGTAAGTCTAAATCAAGGGATTTGAAACCGGATTTTCTTTCCCAAATTTCGTATTTATATATAAGTCATACGTGAAAATTTTTTAAAAGTAATGTTGTCCACATTAACCGAGATCAAGACCTTGGAATACATAAAAGATGCATAAGTCTTGTACCATATAATCTTAGGAAGATATGAATCAATTAAACGAACAATGAATAAAGCCTCAGGGCTTCTTTGTATAGACCCATAATTCTAGCATACGTTTAAAAGTAAGTGAACCTAAGATGTATGCAATGAAATGATGAAACTTTAGGAGGGTTAAGTAAGAGTGTGAAACACACTAAATTTCCAAGTGCATTGGTATATTATGAAATGAACATTAAAATAATAAGGGGTGAGTAATTGTGAAGAGAAAATGTGTTAAAATTAATAAATGTGGTGACAAAATGATAAGAGGATAATGTAAAACATGAGATCAATCTCAAATGAGACTAATTAAATATTAAAAAATGTAATCACCTATGAGAGTGTAAGTTAATGAATAGACCAGTCTCTAAGAACACTCTAATGAAAGTATTGAGATTAATATACACTGAATACTAATGATGAGATGATAAATAATCTATTTAGCTATGATGTCCTCATACTAGAAGCTTGCTTCCCTGAAGTATAAGTTGAATGTAATGGAACTTTATATATAGATCACCAATAGACAAGATATGGGCGGTGATGCCTTCTTTCGGGAAGGACGGAGGTTCATGTAACTCTCATGGCATAAGATTGTCCGACATGCCATGTATGGGTCTCCTTATATCTCTTACTCTTGGAACATGTACTACCAATAAAGGTATCTTTTGGGGTTCAATTCCCCTTTATTCTAGCATGTGGTGGGTCATTTTGGCTGGTAATTTCATCTCTTTTTGGTGTGGGGGAGGCACTGCATTTGATAATGCTAAAATGATCTGTGTCGGTTAAAGTTAATGTTCCCCATGAATGAATGAGGCTAGCCTAAAATGATGCACATAATGAAAAGAATGATACTAAATGTTTTAGGATAGGATAATCAAGAGGTGATCTAGAATTAAGTAATGGCACTAGGTTATTCTTGGCCATATAACAAACCATATGAATGTCTTAAACTATATCCTTGGTATAGGTGGTGCTTACACTAGATTATGAATGTATGAAGTGAAGTACGTATGAATGAACGAAGCAGACTCTGTGTTTGCTAAAGAAGACTCCCTAGTTGAGGTCCCATATTTTGAGCACTTATTTTAAGGAAGTCTTGATGTCAAGTCCTTGATTCCAATGATTAGCGAATGATATTAAAAATGTTATGTGCTATATGCAATATGTTATGTGGTATATGTAAGACGTTATGTGTTGTGTGCAATATGATACGTATGATGAGGCATGTTACTCTCATGGAATGACTTTCCAAATACAAATTCGGCAAGTCCACTAACTTTCCTAATCTAAATTTGGCATGTCTACTTATTAGACTTTCCATAAATCATGTTGTCAGAAAAGAGTTATTCTTACTCATGCATGTCCTTTGTGTGTGCTTGCATATTCCCATACTTAGTACAAGTGTGTACTAATCCCATACAACTCTATATTTTTTAGGTGTAGGAACTGGTGGATGTTAGCTTGTAGTACGACGTTGCAGCTATCTATACGTGGAGCATGCGTTAGGACTTGGAAGGCCCTCATGCTTACGAGGATGTCTACCTTTATTACCTAGCTTAGATGTAGGCTTTATCTCGTATAGGATGTTCTATTAGTGTTTCATTTCCCATTTCATTTCAGACATTGTGTTGTTGCCATTTTTGAAAGAATACATTTATTACAATTATGAACTGCTTCTTTCATTTGATTATCTCTACATTAGGTAGTTGATTTATGAACGCCTATGATGATAAATATAATATGTTTCTCATGAAATAAAATTTTTTTTAATTTTTCTGCTAAAATAACCTAGATAAAGTAAGTTTGATGAATGTGGACTTGTCTTCGACCTCTGAGAGGTTAACGACGTCGGTCACGTCTGAGGTCTAGATTCCGGTCTAGAAAAAGTTTGTATCAGAGCCCTAGGTTATATTTGAGATAATATGTTCACAACAACTAACATTGATTAGTTTGTAAGTCATGGTAGTTAAGTGCACCACTATCCTAAATTAGAGACTACATGATGCGTAGAAAAATTCCCTTCTTCTAATCTTATCGTGCCTTTTCCTAATGTATTATTTCTTAATGTTATGTGCGTGTCGAACACCAATAATTTTTGTTTTCTTAGAATGAATAATAGGAGAACAATTGGTTAGACGAGAGGAGGAGCAGCTGCTGAGGACAATCAGGTTCCACCCCAGGATCTAGTTAAAGGAGTGGCTTTGCTGGATAACCTTTTGGATTTACTAATGCGGAGGTGCGGGCATCTCTGGCCCATATGTCACAGGCTATCACTATGAAATCCTAGTCCATAACTGACCAGGTCAACTGGTAGAATGTTAAAAGGGAAAAACCACTGGTTCGTAGAATGGCTGACAGTCTATTAGTCTTCACGAGGAAGAATTCTCCTATTTTCCCAGGGTCCAAGACATTAGAATATCCCTAGGAGTTTGTGGACGAGGTACATAAGATTTTGGTAGCGATAGGGGCCACGAATATAGAGAAAGTTGAGTTGGATTACTATCATCTTAAGGATGTTGCACAGACTTGGTGCAAGATGTGGAAGGATAGACGAGTGTTGGGTGGAGTTCCGTTACTTAGGAGCTATTTAAAACTTCTTTCTTGGAGATATTCTTCCCCGTGGAGATGAGGGAGGATAGGATTTAGGAGTTTATCAACCTTAAGAAGGGATCACTTACAGTCACGGAGTATTCCCTGAAATTTGTTATACTATTCTGGTTTGCTACTTCCCTTGTATCTAACATCAGGGATGAGATGAGTAGGGTCCTCACAATAATCATCACAGATCTTGAGGAGGACTTTCGGTTTGCGATGCTCCACGATAAGATGGACCTCTCCATGTTGATGGTGCATGTCAAGCAGGTGGAGGACAGCCGGAAGAAAAAGGGCCTCGGTGATGATAGGAGGCCTAATCCTCATGATCAGGCAGGTCCTAGCAATGGGGGCAGCAACAATAACTTTGGCGTGTGTGAGCAGCCCAGATTTAAAAAAAGGGGCAACAGAATTCAGGGAACTCTAACTTTCAAAGGAGTACAAGACCAAGTGGAGGCAGACCCGAGCAAAAGAAGGGCAATGGAGGTGAGATGCAGTATCTCAGAAAGGACTGTGCTAAGCGATGCCGTGCTCACAGAGGATAGTGTAGACAGGGCATTAATGCCTATTTCAGTTGCGGTTAGAGCGAGCACATGGTTATGGAATGACAATAGAAATTAGGTCAGGATGGAGGTAATGTTCAGCCTAGGCCTATTCCACATGATGCAGCAGTAGCCGAGCCTTCAAAGAGGAACAGGTTCTGCGGCTCTAAGGGCAGGGACGAGCAGGAGAAGTCCGTTGATGTGGTCACAAGTATGCTGCATGTATTCTCAACTTTTGTTTATGCTTTACTTGATCTAGGGTCTACGCTTTCCTTTGTAACTCCTTTGCTTGTTATCACTTTATAGATAGTACCTGATGTTCTGAATGATCCTGTAGTGGTTAGTACACCATTAGGAGAAAATGTAAGAACTGATAGAGTATACAAGGATTTCCCAATAGTTATAAGTTGTTAGATTATGTGCGCAGACTTGGTTGAGTCACCAATGCGTGAGTTTGATGTTATTATTGGCATGGACTGGCTTCATAGTTGTTATGCTTGTATGTATTGCCTCATTAAGGTTGTGAGATTTTGTTTCCCTAATAAAGAAGAGCAGGTCTGGGAGGGGTACAACTAGACTTGTCCTACTCCCTTGATATCGAACCTTAAGCCAATAAAATGATGTCTAAGGGGTTATTATGTTATCTTGTGAGTGTTAATGATTTAGATCATGAAATTCTTTCCATAGACTCAGTGCCTGTGGTAAATGAGTTCCAAGATGTATTTCCTGATGATTTGCCTGGAGTTCCTCCCCCTCAAGAGATTGCCTTTTGATTCGACGTAGAACTCGATACTTCACCAATTTCAATTCCTACTTCGAGAATGGCTCCAGATGAACTCAAAGAGTTGAATATGCAGTTAAAAGATCTCACAGATAAAGGGAGCATATCCCATTGGGGCTCTCTAGTGTTGTTTGTTAAAAAGAAAGATCGAACCCTTAGAATGTGCATCGATAATCGACAACTTAACAAAGTCACTATCTAGAATTAGTATCCACTTCCAAGAATGGATGAGTTGTTCGACTATCTCCAAGGGTCTACTTCCTTTTCAAAGACCGATCTACGTTTAGGGTACCATGAGCTCGGGGTTAGGTATGGAGATATCCCAAAGACAGCCTTTCATTCCCGTTATAGTCACTATGAGTTCCTAATTATGTCATTTGGGCTCACGAATGCACCTACGGCATTTGCGGACCTCATGAACAGGGTATTTCTTGAATACCTTAAAACTTTCATCATATTATTCATCAATTATATTCTTATATACTCTAAGACCAAGGAAGAGCATGAACAATATTTGAGGCTAACCTTGCAGGTACATAGAAAACATCAGTTGTATGCCAAATTCAGCATGTGTGAATTATGTCTTAGAACAGTGACATTCCTAGGTCATGTTATGTCGGACAAATATGCAGAGGTAGACCCCAAGCAGACAAAGGCTGTTAAGAACTAGCCAAAACTTCTTATTCCCACATATATTTGTTGCTTCTTGGGAATATATGGTTATTATCGCAGGTTCGTGGAGGCTTTTTCATCCACTGCTACCTTAGTGACAACCTTCACTAAAAAGAAAGCCAGGTTTGAATAGACGGAGACTTGTGAAAAGAGTTTCCTGGAGCTCAAATAGAGACTCATTTAAGCCTCGATGCTTACTTTACCTAAGTGTGGTGAGAATTATACTATTTATTGTGATACATCTATGGGTTTTTTGGGTTGTGTTCTTAAGCAGGGTGGTAAAGTGATATCTTATACGTCTAGACAAGTCAAGGTTTATGAAAAAAATTATCCGACTCATGACCTGGAGTAGGCTGTTATGGTGTTTGCACAAAAATTGTGGAGGCACTACTTGTATGAAGTGCATGTGGATGTATTCACAGACCACAAAAGCCTCTACTATGTGTTCAAACAGAGGGAGTTAAATCTACGTCACTGGAGGTGGTTTGAGCTGTTGAAGGACTATGACATGAATTGCCACTACCATCAAAGTAAGGCTAATGTTGTAATTGATTCTTTGAGTAGGATGATAATTGCCAGCCTGGGTGTGCGGTTAGTTGACTCAACTAGTGGGGGTGTATCAGTTTATCCTTGCTCTGAATCAACCTTAGTAGTTGATGTCTAGGAGAGCAGCATCTTTATCCTGTGTTGATGGAGCTCAAGGACTTAGTGTCTGTTAAGATGAATGAGTCATTTCCTCTTGGAGCTAATGACATAATTAGGTACCCGGACAGGCTCTGTGTACCAGATATGGATGATTTGCGGACCAGTATCATTGTTAAGGACCATGGTTCCAGAAATTCCATACATCCAGGTTCCACTAAGATATATCGTGATCCTAAGTAGATCTATTGGTGGGATGGCATAAAGAAGGACATTGCATAATATGTGGCCAAGTGTCATAATTGTCAATAGGTTAAGGAAGAACATCTTAAACCTGGGGGTCTCACTCAGATTATTGAGGTTCTTAAATGGAAATGGAGATCATTAATATGTACTTTGTAGTTGTTCTTCCAAAGACTAGGAGACAAACTGATTCCATATGGGTTATTGTGGACAGACTGACTAAGTGTACTCATTTTATCCCTATTAAATCTACATACTAAGCCGAGGATGATGAGATACTTTACATTGATGAGATTGTGAGATGGTATGAGATACCTTTGTCTATCATTTAAGATATAGGAGCCAGTTCAATTCACATTTCTTGAGATCCTACAAGAAGAGCTTTAAAAAAGGTGAAGCTTAGTACTACCTTTCAACCTCAGACTGATGGGAGGACAGAGCGCACCATTAAGATATTGGAGAATATTTTGAGGGTGTGTTTGATCGACTTCAGGGGTAGCTAGGAAGACCATCTACCTTTGATAGAGTTATCCTATAATAATATCTATTACTTTAACATTGGGATGGCACCGTTTGTGGCGTTGTATGGTAGAAGGTGAATGTGTCCAGTGGGGTGGTTCGAGGTTGGAGAGTCATCCATTTTGGGTACATACATCATTCATGAGGCTTTATAGAAGGTAAGAGTTATTAGGAAAGATTGTCCACTACCTACAGTCGGTTGAAGTCTTATGTAGACAATAAAAAATAACCTTTAGTGGGTTAGGTAGCCTATGAATTGGCTTTTCTTGCGGAGTTAGCTTCTGTTTATCCAGTCTTCCATGTCTCCATGTTAAAGAAGGTCCTAGGTGATCTAGCATTAATTCTACCTTTTTAATGTTTGGGAGTCGAGGAAGACTTGTCCTATGAGGAAGTACCAATTGAGATTTTAGACCTACAGATCAAGCGTCCAAGGAACAAAGAGGTTGCCAAAGTAAAGGTATTGTGGAAAATCATCTTTTTGAAGGTTTTATGTGGGAGGCCGAGGCCGATATGATATCCCGCTATCCTCGTCTTTGCAGACCTTTAGGTTAGACTTCATACTCTTAAGTCAAGGTTTCATTATCTCTCCATTCTTTGTTGGTTTTTCTTGATTGTGTATAGAAATAATGTTATGATCTAACATGCATTACAATAGATAGTTAGTAATGTCATTTGGGGACTAATATTCCTAAGGGGGGGATAATGTAACAACCCATTCAATGATATGCTAAGTAATGCTTAATGGGTCCAGCCATTTAGGGCTCTCGAATATTAATATTTACTTGGATGAGTGTTTACCGAACTTATAAAGGGGAAATCTTCTTTTTAGAGGGTCTAAGGGTAAAATGGTCATTTTACAAGCTAAAGGTAGTATCGTAATTACCCTTAATATGTAAATAATTATTTAATTTAATAAGTGAGGTCACTGAGGATTGAACCCGTGACTTCAACTTGTTAAAAATCTTAGAATAATGTATGTTTAAAAAATGTTGTAAGGGGGATTCGAAACATGATCTTGAAAGGAAAATGAGACTATGAAAATAAAAAATGAGAGGAGTGGGATTCGAACCCACAACCTCTTGGTCAGACATAAGGATTTAAAAGAAAATAAAGGTTGAGGCGTGTGGGAATCAAACCCACAACCTCTAGGTTGATTAATGGAATTAAAAATAAAAATAAAGTATAGCTGTGGGTATCCAATTCCATACAACTAAGGTTAACTCGGAAAAGTCAACGAAAAAAAGAAAATAAAACAAATGATGTTGTGGGGGATCAATCCCAAGGCAAATGAATAACAAAAAAAGAAAAATAAGGGAAAATAAGACGAAGGCGTTGGGTTTGATCTTGGGTCCCCAAGCAGTATTGATCAAAATAGAACAAATAAAAAAATGTAATTGTTAACTAAGGGATTCGAAACTCGCTTCCCTTGCCCAAATTCCGTATGGATGCGTAAGCCATACGTGAATAAATGTTCAAAGTAATGCTGCCCACATAGACCGAAATCAAGACCTTGGCATACATACCAGATGCGTAGGTCTTGTACCACATAATCTTAGGATGGTATGAATCACTTACACGAACTATGAGTGAAGCCTCATCACTTGTATGTATAGACCCATAAGTCTCGCATACGTTTAAAAGTAAGTGAACCTAAGATGTAGGCAATGAAATGATGAAACCCTAGGAGGGTTAAGTAAGAGTGTGAAACACACTAAATGGCCAAGTAGATTGGCATATGATTAAATGAACATTCACGCAATAAGGGGTGAATAATTGTGATGAGAAAATTTTCTAAAGTTAATGAATGTGGTGGCAACATCATAAGAGTCGAATGTATAATGTGAGAGCAATATCAAATGAGCCTAAGTAAATGTTACCAAAACATACTCACCTATGAGACTGTAAAGTTAATGAAAAGAACTATATCTATGAAAACTCCAATGAAAGTATTGATATTAATATACACTCAATACAAATGATGAGATGAGAAATAATGCATTGAGCTATGATGTCCTCATACCAGAACCCAACTTCCATGACATATGAGTTGAATGTAATGGAACTTTAAACTGAGCACTGTTAGACTAGCTATGAGCGGTGATGCCTTTTTTAGGGAAGGGCAGAGGTTCACTTAACTCTCATGAGATGAGATTGTCTAGCATGCTGGATATAGGTATCGTATTATCTCCTTGTCTTCGAACCCATACTTCCAATATAGGGATCTGGAGCAGTTCGATTCCCATGTACGGTAGCATGTTTTGGTTCACTTTTGCTAGTGATTCCACTCTTTTCGGTGTAGGGGAGACATTGGATTTCATGATGCACAAATGATATATGTCGGTTGAAGTTATAGTTCCTCACGAATGAATGAGGCTAGCCTCAAATGATGCACATAATTAAAACAATGATACCAAATGTGTTATGATAGGATAATAAAGAGGTGAGCTAGAATTAAGTAATGACACTAGGTTATTCTTGGTCATTGCACAGCGAACCCGATGAAACTCCTAAACTACATCTTAGGTATATCTTGTGTTTTCACTAGCTTATGAATGTATGAAGTGATTTACGTATGAATGAATGAAACATGACTCTGTGTTAGCTAAAGAAGGATCCCTAGTTGAGGTCCCATATGTTGATCCCTCATTTGTTGGAAGTCTTGATGGAAAGTCCATGATTCCAAAGTTTCATGGCATTTGAACGAGAAATATGAAAGGTTATGTGCTATATGCAATATGTTATTTTCTATGTGTAAGGGTTATATTGTGTGCAATATGATACGAATGATGATGCATGTTACTCTCATGGCATGACTTCCAAAATCAAAATATTGTAGGTCCACTAACTTTCCTAATCCTAATTTTTTAAGTGTACTGACTTGACTTTCCATAAATCATGTTGTTAGAAAAGATCTACTCTTACTCATGCATATCCTTGGAGTGTGTTTGCATATACCCATACTTTGTACAAGTGTGTACTAATCACACACAACTGTATATTCCTTAGGTGCAGGCATAGGTGAACGTTAGAGCTTACAGTACGACATTGTAGTTATCCGCACGTGGAGCTTACATCCGGACTTTGTAGGTCCTCTTGCTTTCGAGGATGTCTACTATTATTATATAGATTACATGTAGGCTTTAGATAGTGTATCATGTTCCACTAGTGTCTTATTTCTTATTTCACTTCAGACTTTTTATTGGTGCCGGGTTTTCAAGAATACATTTAATGCAATGAACTACTTCTTTCATTTGATTATCTCTACACTAAATGGTTGATTTGTGAAGCCTATAATGTTAAGTATAAAACGTTTCTCATGAAATAAGAAAACAAAAAGTTCAAATTTTCCACTAAAATTAACCTAGATGAAGTAAGTATAATGTATGTTGGCTTGTCTGCGACCTCTGACAGGTCAAAGACACCCGTCTCGTCAGGGGTCTAGATTCTAGTTGTGACAATTGGTAGCCAACCCTAGGGATAGAACGAATAATTACGGGATGGTATGCTCAACAAAATTGAGGAGTCTAAGCTTATGAAAATTAATAGGGATGTAAAGAGGCCTACGTCGGATGAACAAAGTCAACACAAGATAATCAGAGGTTCTATAACCAAGACACTTCCATAGGGAACAAGGATAGGCTTTCCCTCAAAAATTCCCAAGGAGGAGACCATGCATTTGCGAGGTCTAGGTGTTTTTTCTTGTGGAAAACAACACTTTGTTAAGTATCTTTACGGAACAGATGGTTTCTTTGGGTGTGGTAATAGGAATCAGAAAATGAGAGATTTCCCTAACCTCTAGGAAAAGAGGAAAGAGGTCAACCAAAATCCTTATGGATGTTAGGATCCTAAAGCTCCAAACAAGAATCGTTTCTATGCACTCCGACCTAAATATGAAACTAATCAGGAGTGAAGCCCCCTGTAAGTCATAATTCCTGATGGTTGTTTTATTTTTTCTTAGATGGTTCTACATTCTAAGTGGGGGAGAACGAGTTAAGTAGTACGCTGGTTGATATTCTTATCTTTTCCTTCTATTCTGTCACATCCCGAGACCAAACCTTAGAAGATATGCCACTCTAAGAGTGCAACCAGCGTACTTGACCTTTCGGAGGTCTTGTACAAACCCTTTCATATCGTTCATCACAAATAAACATATGAAAAATAGTGCGGAATTACAACTTTTCATAAACATTCTATAAGTCTTTTAAAAATATTCCATATAAAACTCATACGAAATATTAAGTCTCATTTCATCAAACCTTAGAAACGAGATCACTTTGGGACATGGCCCATACAATACTAATATTTAAATACTTAGTCTATTACTATACTTTGAAATAAAAGACATATATATGCCCTTGAGTCAATTGAGGACATACTTCTACTTTTCTTAAATGACTCTTGAATCAATGCTTTCCTTCACGATCCTTCTCGCCTTTCACCTACACCTTTAGTGATAACAAAATGTATTGAATTAGTACAAAAACTTGTACTAAGTATGCAATAATGTATAAAAAAATGAAAACGGACATTTATTGGAAATATTCTTCTTTTGATTTAAATATCCTAATATAATAATAATAATATAATTAAACAACTTTGAGACACATAAGATATCACTTACACAATTTATCATATTTTTAGCATCAACATTACAAGAAACTACTTCACTGTACAGTGAATTTCTTCATTATTAAAGTGATACTTTATTATCTTCACTTAAGACACCTTCTAGAATGTAGTTCTCTCACTAAAATGTATCCTATGACTCACCTAATTAAGACAAAGAGAGACCACCCATACAACCTCTCTAAGAACACCTAAATGATACTTAAGACCACCTATAATGAATTATACACACTCATAATACACCAATATAAGAACATGAGATTTCTCCTACCAAAGGTGATTCTAAGTGTCATTTGAGCAAATTGTGAAGAGAGCACCCATAAAAACCGTTATATATAAACATAAGAGATCCTATAGACTACCTAAGGTAGAATCATTCTCATTTAATACAACATCATATAGATGATATGACATTCTCCTTCCAAAGATTATCAAAAGAGTTACTTATGTAAGTCAAGAAGATAATGTCCATGATTGACCTCTTCAAGATTACCTAAATAATCTTTAAGTCTACCTAAGGCTTAGATCGTGTCTACATAATCAACCGACCTCCCTAATTAGAGCCATTCTTAAGACATATCTAGGAAAGATATGAAGTGACCATTCCAATGCCCCCTTCACACCTTAACTAGATGACCCTTAACAACTCTAGATAAGTACTTATTCAATTAATATGTTTTCTTAACCTAAATCATTACATTCCTTAGTTCATTTATTATTCATTCATCACATAATGACATTAAAGTAATGGTCTTTGATAAGACATAGGGACTGTCACTAATATCTGGAAAGACTATTGTGGAATTTCAAGAAAGCATCCCATACCACAAGATAACCTTCATTGAACTTCTCGAATAATAATATGTATCCCATATAATGAGAATAGGAAATAACTGACATAGACCATGATAGCTAGACATTGAATCCATAATTCTAACCTACTCCCATCAGATGGTTCTACTTTCCAGGAAAGACTAGGACACATCCCATGTAGGCACATGATTAAGAAATATGAAGGGCTTTTACGTACTCTAGTCGCATTCTCAAGTAGAGGTACATTATAATCTAGTCTTCGTCTGAAGTAGAGATACATCCCATGACATACTCACTTAGTGCTAGCATTTGTTCTCATAGAGTAATTCACATGATGAGGTTCCTTATCTATTTCATAATCCAATCACATTAACCCTACTAAGGTACACTAGGGATACCATTCAATGGCGACTAAGATACATCAATATAACTTTCCTAAGTATGATATGATTTAATTCCATCCAATCAACCCTAATTCTATCATCATTTATATGAAGGGTACCATTACAACCCTTGACTTCCAATAACATAACGTTACCTCTACGTTTAATGTTCCACTTACATGACCTTCTTAACATAATTTAAGGTATCACATATCATTCATTCATGCATGAAAAGGGTGCACTAATTCTACCTAGTCAATACATCTTGTATACACATATCATTTATACATGTATCAAGTAAGGGACAGAAGTCTACCAAAACAAGACACAATATTCTTTACTTTATCACATATATCATATTATTCTTTGAAGAACTTAGGAATGACCCTTATCATACTTATGTCATCCTATACATTACTATAACATAATTAAAGTAACAATCATAGACTTATATAGCCAATTAGGAACACTCATGCACCAACTATAAAGATACACACATAAGACATAGTCATAGTCTAACATGATCACCTAACATCAATAGAGGAACACATACTTTCACTTAATCACATGTATATACATATATGATCATACTTAACATTAATCAAATACAAAAATCATCATAATACTTCATGTATTATTCCGACAAGGCCATGATCATCATAATACATAAAGTAACATCGACAAGGCCACATCATTTGCAAGTAAAGAACATAGCAACGCCACATTAAGTGGACCATACAAATCAAAAATAACTTAAGTCTAATGAAAATAAAATAAAGAGAATTAGGGCAGCGTACCACCAATCCATTCTCTCACTTCAATCCATGTCTAAATAATCCCAATCAATAACATAAGTCCCTTACCCATGGCCATAAACAATAATTCAATGAATTTATATCAATAATGAATGAATACAAGTAAATTAAATATAGATTTATAAATCTAAGACTGATTAGACATCAATTGATTACAATTCTTATATCACTCCATAACCCATGGAGAACCACATAAGAATTCATAAGCATTAGATAAACATCACTAAACCCATATATTAGTCAAAAACTAGGGTTCATCAATTTCATGGGATGATAGGTTAATTGAATTAAAGTAAACTAATTAACAAAATTTCAATGAATATCTAATGATTTAAATCCTTTAATGCAAGAACTCATGGCAAGAGTTTAATTTAGAAACCCAACATATAAAATTCTTTGAATACCACCTTGAATCTTTGCTCATTGATGAATTAAGTTTCAAGGATAAAAAATCATACCTAAATAAAGATAATCCTCCAATTTGATTTAGAATTACCACTCAAATCTCCAATCCAAGCTGTTCCTTGTGTTTTGACTCCAACGAAGTTCAAGAAAATTTATAAGGAAATTATGATTTTGAATTTGAAGAATGAAGTTTTCTATGTGTTAATGTTTTATAAAAATATTTAAAATACAAAAAATACCCTTAATTAAACTACTTTTTTCTGACTTTAATGTGGGCTGAATTTACAACTTCACCTATAACTTAATAGTGAACTGCACGCTGGAGATAATACCATCTATAGATGGCCACCAACAAACCGTCCCTGAACCAACGAACCGATCTGTTGGTCCGTAGTTTGGGATTGAGGCTGGTACTTGGCTTGGAATTGTACCAATACTATGTAACTACGCACGACAACCATCAACGAGGCATCGAGTGGCCCATGAGTCGTCTACTGCCTCAGTAGTTTAGGGCTTTCTAGGAAGTCTTGGCTTCAAAGAATGCATCTTTCCTCAAGGACCCTTTGTTGGTTCATGGGGTCTATCACCCAGACGTTTTACAATCCAAAAATTTTCATATACGAGTTGAGGACCTTTCACATGAATCTTATTAAAAAAAACATGTAAACTCGATGAAACATGCATAGAGACACAAGGTTATTTTAAAGGTAAACCTTTCGAACGTCATGGACATTCTTGGATGTTTAACTTCCAAACTTCACGAAAGTTAACACACTAACTATAAAAACTATAATAACTCATATAGTGACCTTATTAAATCATGAAAGACACATTTAAGTATATAACAACACGTGAGGCACATAGGTGACTTAATCGTCAAACATCTTAGTCGTCCCTTGACCTTTCACTTCCAAATCACATAAAAAACTAGTATCTGCCTTAATACCACAATATACATAATTTTAGGACCTTACTGTCAGTAAAACAATGTTAGTCGCTAGCATCGCATAAATTATTTGAGTGGTATTATAATCACCCACACTTGGACTACATTCCTCCTCGAATTACTCTTTGCCACTCCCTGAACATTTCCAAGAATATCGATTCAGTTAACAACTCATGAACGTACCATATAACACATTATATAACATACAATCAAGGAGAAACATCAATTTCACATATTCAAGAGAATCACAACACGATAACAAACTAGAACAAATTCTACAACAGATTTTACAATAAAACTCACAACCTTCATTCCAAATAGTAGAAACTCATTTTACATTCAATATCATGCTCATATATATCAGTACTAATTACTTTGAAACAATTTTAGACCAAAGAATGAATTACTCAGTTTCTCAAAATTTTTACAATGAGTAGGCATTACAGTAAATTATGCCAAAATTTTTAAAAATCCAACCTATAGGTAATTCATGACAAAAACATGTGAACACGCAATGTACAACAACATAAACACCTCTTACAACGTAATAATAACTGCATAAAATGCACAATACAAGGAATCAATGAAATTCAATTTTAACAAGACCCCTAAACACAATGCACATGCAACTTACTCTATATGACTTTGTACTGTGAAGCTTAGTTGAATAGAAGACATGGGATAGTAATTAAAAGCTCCTTTACACACCATACTCCCACATAAAAGGAATTCATAACACTAAAGAGATATAAGAACATACCATCATTCATCGTCATCATCCATCTTTGACAATCTATTCCAGAGTTCATAGAAATTCCTTTATTTGGAGAATCATCTTTTGGAACATTAGGCGCAACATGCTTACTCTGTATTATTCTAGCCTCAATGGTAGGACAATCTATCACCTTATGATCATCCTTCCACAACCAAAGCAACCACTAATACTGACTAAACACTTCCTAATTCCTTCCACAAGTATCACAAGTAGGCTTTCCATCTTGGAACTACCTCCTTTCTCAAATTTCACCTTAGGAACACTAGGTCAATCTTTTGTTTGATCCCTCTTATTGAACCTATGTTGATCTTGCTCACTTGGTGCACTTCCCTCCAAATTTCTAGACATCCCCAAATTTTTAGACTCCTCTATGGATTGAGAATAAAACATAAGTCTAGCTAAGGTCATATAGACATGTACCATGTTCGTACGACATTCTTCTGTCACAAGTTCGACAACACCCATCACAGAACCTATTCATCTTATCCCTAGGTTTAGACACCAAAGATGGAGCATATATAGACGACATAGTGAACTTCAAATAATAATCTTCCACACTTATGTTGACTTACTTGATAATAATTAACTCTTCAACCTTCACTTCCCTCCTCTTAAGGGGAAATTACTTTCCAAGAAAAGATTCCTTAAACATTTCCAATTATATAGGACCCGACTCAACCGGCCTATTGCGTTTCTATTGTCAGTACAACAATTGAGAAACATCTTTCAATTGATTCGAATACAACTACGGTTTTTCTCTAGAAGTAACTCCCATAGCATACACTATCTTGTACACCTCATAAAGAAACTCTTGGGGATCCTCTCCCACCTTACAGCCAACAAAGATAGGAAGATTCATCCTCACAATGTCTCTCAACCTAGATTTCATAGTGCTCTCCACAACATTAATTCTAGGTGTCATACACATATTGACATGGGTAGTCAAATCTAGGGATAAAAAAAATAAAGACTCTCTAATCTCACCATAGGTCATCTTAGGGGGAACCACCGGAACCTCATAAGCTTGACCTCCAATAAGTACTTGGTCACCTTGAGAAACTTCAGGAACATGCTCAACTTGAGGAGGAATCTCCTCATTCACATCATTCTCCTCAATGCTAATAGCCTTTGTTCTTCTCGTATTAATCTTCATAGAAACACAAGGAAAACCATAAGAAAAGTGTACTCATAAATTTTACTCTACGGCACAACATAGTAGTAGAAAAGAAGGGAAACTCTATTGGCCTATAGCCTCTTTCACATAGATGTGTTGCGACTCACACCGATGGTCAAGACATTACTAGACGTGATTTAATGAGACTTTTTGATTCCTAAGATCACTTTCATAATATATTAACTGATACCAAGCTTGTTAAATCCCGAGACCACACCCTAAAAGATATGGCACTCTCGAAGTGCAACCACGTAGCTCACCTATCGCAGATGTTGCACAAACCCTTTCGTATAGCTTATTGCACATAAACATATGAAAATTAGTGCAGAATTAAAACTTTTCATAAATATTCTATAATTCTTTAAAACTGTTACATATAAAACTCTTAGGAAATATTAAGTTTCATTTCATGAACTCATAGACACAAGATTATTTTGGGACACATACCATACCATACAAATATATAAATACTCAGTCTATTACAATACATTGAAGTAAAAGGCATATATATGCCCTCGAGTCAACTGAGAACATACTTCAATATTCCTTAAATCACTATAGTGTTCAATTTTTCCTTCACGATCCTTCTCACCTTTCACCTACTTATTTATAGACGATAAAATGTATAGATTTAATACAAATGCTTGTACTATACATGTTATAATGCATAAAATCATGAAAATTGACATTTATTTGAAATATGACTCTTTGGATTTAAATATAATAATATAATCATAAGAATATCATTTAACAACATAGAAACAAATGAGAAATAACTTAGACCATTTATCATACTTTTAGGAGCAACATTACAGTAAACTACTTAACTATACAGTGAACTTCTTCACTGTTACATTGAAGTTCTCTGAGCTTTACTTTAGACACCTTCTAGAACGTAGTCCTCTTACTAAAATCTACCCTAAGACTCACTCAAGTAAGACAAAGAGAGACCACCCATATAACCACTCTAGTCACACCTAAATAATCCTTAAGACGACCAATAATGAATTATACACACTCAATATACGCCAATATAATAACATGAGATTTTTCATACCAAAGGTGATTCTAAGTGTGACTTGATTGAGTTCTAAAGCGAGCACCCATAAAATTCCTTACCCATAAAATTCCTTACGCACCCACTTAAAAGATCCTATCGACAACCTATTATAGAATGATTCGCACTTAAAACAACACTATATGGATGATATGACATTCTCCTTCCAAAGGATATAAAAAGATTTACTTAAGTAAATCAAAAAGATAACGTCCACGATTGACCTCTTTAAGATTATCTATATAATCCTTAACAATACATAAGTCTTAGATCATGTCTACATAATCACCAACCTCCCTAACTAAAGTCATTCTTAAGACTTACCTAGGTAATATATAAAGTGACCATTCCAATGTCCCCTTCACACCTTAACTAGACAACCCTTAACCAATCTAGATAAGTACTTATTAAATTAACATTTTTTTTCAACTTAGAATGATTCCTTATTTTATCTAAGACCCATTCATAATATAAGGAAATTGAATTAATGGTCTTAAATAATAGTTAGGGAGCCATCTATTGCCTCCGTTGTTTGGGGTTGTCTATGCAGTTTGGCTTTAAGGAAAGGGTCCTTCCTAATTGACCCTTTCTTGGTCCTTGGGGAATTTCACGTGGAGTTTGCAACTATTATATGTTTTTATACAATTTCAGGACCTCTCACATGAAATTCATCCAAAACGAACACATAAAACTTGATAAAACATGCTTAGACACACAAGATCATTTTCAAGGAAAACCGTTTGAACGTCATGGACGTTCTTGGACATTTGAGATTGAACCATAAGTATATATATAAGCATGTAATCACACCTGATGAAAATGGGGGACTTAATCATTGAACGTCTTAGTCGTCCCTTGACGTATAACTTCCATATAACCTAAAACTCTAGACACTACCTCAAAACCACATTATAGAAAATTTTAGGACCTTATACCTTAATGATAACGATGTTATGATGTCTCTTCACCTAAGTCATTAGAGGGGTGTTATGTATTCTTACTTAACATGGAGGCCAAAATCCTTAGTAGTTTTGTTATGTTTTGGAGTCTTGCATTTGACTATGAGTTAAATGTATCCTTATGTTATGAATTTCATTTATTATACTATGTTTTAATGCTCTTTTTTAATCTTAGTTTCATGGGAAGATTTGTAGTTAATTTATATTTCTCATGTAAATGAGTAGCTAGTTATGTTTCCTTAAATTTCCTTAAAGTTAGTATGTTTTTGTGACAATGTATGATTTGAATGTTGCTATGTGATTATATTTTTTATTATATGATGAGCATGTCTAATGGTGGAGAAGGTATTTCCTCCATAAGTGAAATAAAGATAATGAGGTATGTGTGCACTTTGAATCGTGGAAACAGTTACAAAATTTCTTGTATTGCTTAAAATGCTTAATGATGTGTAGTGGGTGTCCCTTGTAAGTTTTATTTATTTAGTATGAATTTTATGTTCATGACTATATGTTTTATGAGCAGTTAGTCGAGTCCTCGAAGTCCTTGTGTTTAGTGTCATTTTAGACCCTCATCATAAATTAGGTTGAATAGTGCTTCTCACATGTTTCATGAGTTAATAATGTATGAAAATAGTGGATTTTAGTGTTTGAGGTCAGTTTAGTAAGTTTAGAAGTCAAACATCAAATAATGATCAAGACATTCGGAATCTATCCTTGTGTGTGTGCTAGTGTCTCCTTGTATGTTTTTCATGATTTTAGGTACTTTTTGGAGTATAAAACCAGTGGGGATGACCCTAGTATCTATAGATACATACCACGGGTCAAAATGTTTTAGTACGACTCTACGTGGGCCACCCTAAGGGTCCCCAAGGATGACCTACACATTGAACAAGAAAGCTGCCAAGAGTAACGTGCACACCTAAATGTGGAGGATACCTCACGTCACGGCCTAAAAAAATTGAGAGGCCAAATACATAGTTGCCTCTGCGACACACAACCACTTCCTTGATTTGGTCGCATCATTTTAAAAACAAATTAGACTTATGAAAAGGGTACAATTAGTGTAGGGGTCGTTGGGAACTTTGGAGATTATTATCAGACGGTTTTAGGTAACGTTATACCCCCATTCATACAATAATTCAACATCATAAGTTCAAAACAAAAATCTCTCTAAAATCCTTTTCTCCCAAGAAACCTCCATTTTCAAGAACCTTCAAGCTCCGTGTAAGAAGACCAAATTCTTCAAGTTACTTCACCAAATAATGTGTGTTTCTTCATATTAAGGTAAGGTAGTTCATCCTTTAACCTTATTTAATTCAAGGAGCCATTCCAAAGATTTTTCAAAAAGGGTTTCAAACTTCAAATTCTTCTATCTTTGATTCTAAGCATGGTTCTTTGCATGAAAATGTTTTAAATGATGAAATATGTTATTTTCAATGTTAGTGGATTATTTTGATGTCAAAACCCCAATGAACCCATGCTCATGCTTATTTCTAACTTTTGGATTATGGAGTGGGTTTAATGTAAATGATTACATACTGTTAGGGTTGTATTTCTTTATGTTAAAATATGAATAGTTACTCCTTAGTTATGTTTATTTATGATTGTTTTGTGAAGTCTTTAGAATAGGTGGCTATGCTTGGATGAAGGGTAAGTAGGTTTATGGTGTTTAGTTCTTATTGAATAAATCTTGAGTGGTAAGTTGGTTTAGGTTGTTTAGTTCTTATTGATAAAATCTTTAGTGGCATGGTCCACTATTAGTGGCGGTGTTTACTTGAAGTATATGAGTATTTATGTGTATTGTGATTATGACATTGAAGGATATAATGTGAATTAAAGTGATGATTGTGATGCATATGCATGTGGTGCATTATATAGTGGTTATATGTGTTGAAGATATCAAGGCTAAATTAAGTATGTGTATATGTGAAGCATGCTAGTGAGTCAATCATGTTAAATGAAGGTATGAGCACGTTTGGAAGTCAGGTTATGAATCTGGTTGTTAGGTAAAAGGTGTTCTCACATGTATCCCACAAACTAAATGTATGAATTAAGATTAGTAATAAAAATTAGGGATTGTAGGGTAGAACTCTTCATGAGTAGAGATGAAGTGTGTAGGACATTCCCTACTATTCCTAAAGAACTCTAGTAATGAGAAGGGGAATATTGGGGTGAACAGTCTTCGTGAGTTTAGATGATGTGTCTAGTAACAACCTTACTATTCCAAAGAGCTTTCTAAGATACGTTGGAGGTTTAATACCTTTTGAGAGTTAAGATGTGGGGTTCAAAAGTAACCTCTAGGGATAAGTAACCTTCATTTGTTTAAATGTGGTGATAAATAGTTATCCTTTTTACATATAGTAAATGAATGATTAATAATCTGGCGGGGAGTAATGCTTAGCACTAACAGGATTTGAAGAATGGGTGGGTACACTTCGTGAGTAGAGATGTTGTATGCAATGTACTTCTTTGTATGAGTGCTTCTTTTTAGTAGAAAATGTGTTACTTAGAAGCAACCTTCTTATCTCTTAACTTTGTGACTGTATAGGTGTAATTATTGGAGAATCCATGTAAAGGACAAAGAAAATGACCCTACTTTAGGAAAGTAGGGATCCCTCATCCGGTAGGACTTAATACTAGGATTCCATGTCTAGCTCTCTTTTTCTATGTTAGTTAAATCTATCCCCCACAAATGAATGCAATAAAATAAGTCTTCTTAAAGGTGTATTACTTAGGTTAGGTGGTGAAATAGGATTCTATCTGTCCATTGCACGAGTAGGCATTTCGACTGAGTCTTGGTATATCCCTATATAAAATGAATCAATGGGTCATTATATGATGTAATGAAGTAATATGACTTCATGTCTAATGTTAAAGAAGCATGTTGATATTATGTCTTTTATTATGAATGTTATGTAAAGAATGAATTTGATGTGCCTATTCTAGGGTGATTTATAAGGAGCACTAAGATGAGAGTAGAGTAGTATGGGATGCTACTTCCACTTTGGACTAAGTTTAACTTGTGGGTTGTCTTGGGAGTTGTCTTGGAGAATGGTCTTTATGTGAAGTTTCTAAATTCACGTATGTTCTTCTAATATCTTGGTGAATAATGTTGACTTTCACAATATAATGAAGTATGCTTATATTAGGTAGTCCTAAGGATCATTTTGGTGTGTATTGAATAGGTTGTATGAGTGATATGTTCATGTCGTACCTAGGTTTAGAATAGCTTGGGATAGGAAAAAGCCTTTATGCTAAATGATGATCGATATGATGTTTTGTGACTTTATTCATTAATGTTTTACTTAAATAGCATGAAAGGTTTGTTTCAACTAAAATATCCTCTTCTGTATATTTTTGCATAATGTCATACTTAGTAAAATGTGTACAAGATGAAGGAAAGTGAAGGTATCGAGAAGCAAAGCATGGGAAATTGACTCTCTCAAGACTTGATAGGTCCTCATATATTCAAGGACATAATCTATGTTTCTTTTGTTCTTCTTTAAGTCTTGTATCATACTTATTATGTATTTTATTTCAATATAAAAAGGCCGTGACCTTATGATGTTTAAGATGTGTCTTGAAGTTGTATTTTGAGGATGAGACTTATTCCATAGTTTTATAAATGAGTTTCTTATTACTATTCTTGTGAATTTTTTTTAAGTTTGCACTACTTTTCGTAGTTATGTAATGAATGATAGCTAAGAGGCTTTTGTAAGACATCCGTGAGGTTAAGTATGTCGTGTGATCATTCAAGAATGCTCAATCTTCTAGGTTATACTAGCGGTTCGTTACATACCAGTAGTAATATTCATGATTAATCTGATTAGTCTCTTCTAGACCCTATGTGAATGTCTCATCATAATAGTTAAGAGGTATTCAAAAGTGAGAACTACCCTTTCACTTTAAAAACCACATACAAGTGAATAAACCTTTCACACTACACTTTATTGTAATCACGAGTAACTACGTTCAATTATAAAATAATCATACCAGAACTTACTTTCATACTTCATAGATAATACAATAGTCCAGGGTTATGGATGATGAATAATTGTTTTCAACATCACACTCACATATTTGACGTAGAAGCATTACTATCTAATTAAATGATACTTCATAATTTAATTGAAGAACAATCAATATTTATACTTTATTGACCTTTTATTACCTTTATACTTCTATTACCATGGGATACATAACAAATGAATGTACAATGTATATTCAAGAAGTAATGTATAACAATTATAATTCTACATAATCATATAATCATCATCTTCTAAAATTACCATAGGATTCCAAGATAAAGTGAATTTATGGAATACCAATGGTTCATGGGTAAATCATGAGTGATTATGAATATTGATCATCAATAAAAAGTCAAAAAATGATAAAAGACCACAATTCATCATAATTAAGTATCAATTTCATTTTGAAAAGAGAAAGTATATCTAGATTGAATCCCTAGTTTTGGGGAATTTGAAAACCAACATTGAAAGGGCCTCTTCGGGAAATGAATCCCAAGAGTGAAAGAAACCATACCATAGGGATGATATTACCATGAATTTGAGAACAAATCCTTGGTGAATTCGTCCTCTTCTTGAAGATCTAGTGTTATTCAATGGAGATTGGAGTTCGGGAGGGAAAAACTAGAGAGATGTGGGTTTGGGAAATATTGGGGTGTTAAGTTCGATTAATGTTTTATTATCGTTTTATAGTCTTTACCTAACTTAATTGACCACAGCTTAACCCCTTGTTAATTAATTAACTAATTTTACTAACCTTGACCGAAACATGGCAGTGAAGCAAGCTCAAGCGGTTACGCCTTGTCGACAGGGCGTCGAGTAAACCATGGACCATCTTGGTCATATGTGATTTGGATTAGAAACATTGTTTTGATACCTTTTTGACATAATTTATGTCTTGGCCAATGAGTACCATCGACATGACATTGTCCCATCGACGGGTCATCTATTGGCTCGTCATTTGGCTACTGGTAATTTGAATGTTTTGGGTCTAAATGTGGGTTCCTCTCCAAGGACCCTTAGGGTTTTCCTTTGAGATTTGTACCCAAATGTTTTGAACCTAAACACATTCTAATATGTATTTTACCCCTTTACACCAATTCTTTTTAAATTCCGACTCCTAAATCCCCAGGAAACATGCCAAAGGCATACTAGAACACATTTCATAATTTAATGGACGTCATGGTCTTTTAATAACATTTCAAATTTTGAACTTCCTAATTAGTTTCAATATATTGTTTTAGGCTTAGAACATTGTTTTAGATCTTTATTGATTTAGTGAGGCTTTAGACTATGTCATGAACTTTCGGAGTGTTACACCAACATCCTATATACTAAATGAATGCAAAATCATATGCGAAGAATAAACATTATGTATTTCATTTATAACATATGAATAAAAATGAACGACCCTAGGGGTCATATAAAGGTCCACATATGCAATGTATAGGTAAAGTCCAATTCCTTACCTACACTAGTACACCTCTAAGGTTATCCTATTTATTATGCATATCTTTACTTCCAATCATTTATTTTACTTTTGGGAAACTTTGCCATAACCAAATTGTGACCATGTGAGCTAAAATTAGAATTCTATGTCAACCCTTCACATTGAAAAATGGTCATCCTACTTGGAAAGATAGGAAATATGCATCATAATAGCGTCAATGTGGATCAGCTAGATAGGTTTCCTATGGGTGAACATAGTTAAGGAGCTAGGAGGTTCTTACTCGAAACCCTTTTATGATAATTAGCCTTCTAGTTTACACATCATAAGAGACATAGTGTTAATTTTCTTTCCTTAGTGAAGGAACACCTCTCATTTTCAAGTTCACTCTGTGCTAAGCTAAATTCCCCTTTTAAAGAACATGTAAGTCTTTCTTAAAGATTATTTCATAAAATAGGCCATAGGGTATTATCCTTCTTATATACATGTTCATAGATCATAGGGTACATGATGAGAATATCCTTTCATCAAAACCGACATCATGTGAGATCATTACTTGATAACATAGTCATAAGATGTACATGAGAATTTTCTTCAATTTCACATAGTCACACACCTAACACCATGATATCACAATTTATCACATTCATAACATGATTATACTTTAATAAATTCATCATTCATAATATAATTAACCAACATTACAAAAGATAAGCCAACAATAACATAATAGCAATACTAGTTCATAGCCTTCAAGGTCATAGAAATGGCTTTCAGTAAAAACATTGAAGACCTCCTTTACAATACTATTATATACACACATACTCACCCCTCAACTCATTTTGATCATCATTCAACACTCAACTACACAAGAACACCCTTAATTTCTTTATCATTGGCCATCAATTTACATACTTCAAATGTTAAGAGTTAGGGAAAAGAGACATATGTGGCTTCTTCAAGGAAAAGATCAAAACCCATAAATTAAGCATCAATATACAATCTACCAATCCTATGTAATCATTATTCAATATAATTATTCAACCAGATCAATTTTAGAAGGAAACCAATTTGTAGAGTAAAAACCTTGAGTTTAGGTGATTTTGAAATAATCTTTGAATGTACCTCTAGGGATATGAAATCGAAGAATGAAAGAATCCATAACTTTAGGAATACTTTATCCATGAAATTGAGTAAAAAATTGGAGATTCGGTCTTCTTCTTGAAGCTTCAATGTTTCTTCAATGGATGTTGAAGTAGAGAGAAGCGGAAGAAATTCATTGTGTTTCAATTAAGGATTTTATTTTGAACTGGGAATTGAGTGATAAATGACCTAAAATAAATATATTGGAAACCACCAAAATACCCCTCACTAAGTTGGATATTTAAATAAAATTCCAACTTGACCTTGACATAGAAAACCATCCAGTCTTCATGCCCCAGTTCATGATCCTTGAACAACTCAACGACTTTCCCTGGTGCTCATGATGTGTGGGGAAATAACTTTCCCCAACGTGCTATTCCAGAGGGTTCTAAGTAATCTTCACAACTACACCCTTCCCGTGAACATGCACCATGACCCTTCAAGTGGCTCATGGTGCTTTGGGAAGTAGCCCCTCCAAATTCTCCATTTCCCAAAATGTTTATGGCAAGACCACCACCAAGCCTCCCCCTCCATCAGGTACACCACGAGTTGTGATGTTACTCGTGGTTACTTGGAAAACATCTAGTACAATGTTCCATATTCCCCTCATGTCAAAGGCATCTTCACGAACCCCCCGACTTGGCCGTCGTCATGCTCGTGAGGGTGAAGCAGTAGCCTCCCATTTTAAGGCTATGTTTGTTTTTTTGATTTGGTCTCCTCCCTTAGTATGGAAATTTAATCACCCATATTAGGAACCTATCTCAACTATTATAATAATTATATGGTCTATCATTTATACACCCCTAGAACAATCCTACCACCACTAGCACCACACTAGTTTAGGTTACAAGTTCAGCAAACATCATGGTCCATTTTAGTTTCATATGAACCTATATTCAGAAAAAAAGTTAACTAAAGTAAAATAGGACCTATAACAATTATAACCCTTAAAAAGTCATTTAACTACTCTTGGATCCCTATCTTACCTCATTGAATTACTATAACGACTCTTTTGGTCATTTTGATAACTAGAGATTTTTATTTCATAAATATTCTTCCGACAGATTTTAAATGGTTGTTTTGGACTATTCATAATTATAACTATGAAATTAATGGGGTAATTTTACTAATTTATATAATTAGTGGTTAAGAAAATAATATGTGGATCACTTTCACACTTTTATAATTATCTTATATAATAATTAAGAGTAGATTTTATGAAAAAGGGAAACAAGAGTTAGGCGAGAAACCCTACATGCAATATTTGAAAGCGTTGTTCCTTCATGAAAGAATTTCAACAATTTCATATATTATTCTATGAATAGTGAAGGTCATGCTAGAATATGCATTAGGTTTTATTATTATTATTATTATTATGACTTGAATAGATAAGGAATTGGAAGATTTATATATATATATATATATATATATTTATATATATATATATATATATATATATATATATATATATATATATATATTGTTATTGAATGAAAGTTGGGGGAGGGACAAACCTGCAACAGATTGCCATGTGAGGAAAAAGGGGATTAATGCATGTCTGCCACAGGTCTCGTGACCAGTGGCTTCAATTGGTAAGGTTAGTGGGGAAATTGTCTTCGAGGGTTAGTGTTCTGCCACTGGTTTCGTAACCAGTGGCCTAATTTTAATATTATAAAATTTTGTTAGGATATAAGAAATTAAAGTTTGATATATTGAGATAGGTAATTAAAAATAAAGTTTATTATATTAATTTAATATCATTAAGGTTAAGTATATTGGAAGACCTAAGATTTACCCCTAGGTTTGAACTTTAGTAATTTGATTAGAGACATACTTGTTGGTGTTGCTTAGTAATATATAATATTTTTATTAATTTTTAGTTGATGGATAATATTACTATATTTAGTGTGTTTGGTTGAAAATAGGTTGAATGAAAAAGTTTTTCTAGGCAACGTAGATGCTGGTTTGATAATTGAGGTAAATTATAAATTTAGTTCATGTTTAGACTTAACTTACAGGTAATTATATATTAAGGTATGGCATGTGTTAATTGTATTGGCAGAAGGCATGTGTTAATAGTAATAACAGAAGGTGTTGGGCAGGAATATGTTACTTTAAGCATGCAAGCATTTCAAGAAAAGATGCATATGCAAGCATTTCAAGAAACGATGCTTATAGAAATAGGCTTTAACTTCTTACCATCATAATTTAGTTATTATATTATAAATACCTTAGGTATGTTTTTATAGGTAATAAAATATAAGAAATTGAGACTTATTCATAACTTGGAGCATTAAGAAATTTATTATACAATTAGGTGAGTTCTTGGGTTTAGGCTTAGATATATAATAATATAACTATTTGTAGACTCCTTAACATATAATTATGCATGTATACTTGATAGATTGAAAACGTTCAGAGGCGTTAAGGAAAGGAAAGGCAATGGAGAAGTAGTTTTCTTGACTTCGATTCTTCGGTGGAGGTAGGTTATGGTTTATTTCAATGTGATAGATAAACTCTAAATACTGATTGATATGTATTGAGTGATATTGTAAAGTCTCCTTTGCACTTGATTGTGTGGTTGTATGATTTGATTGTGTGGTTTGTGGTTGGCCTAAAATTATGAGACTGTTGAATTTCTAACCTTGAACCCTCTCTATTACAATGACGCCTTGAATAAGAAGGCTTGATGAAATAAAATAGTAAGATAATTGGATCGGAGTGTCACGTTCCGACACAATATTATGGGATCGGAGTGTCACGTTCCGACACGGTATATCGGATCGGAGTGTCATGTTCCGACACAATGACATTAAAGGAAATGAATATTGAAGTAACTTAATATACTTAACCTCAAAGAACCTATATTTCAAATGAGTATGATGTGGAGGCATGAGTCCTCATAGTTTGGCTTGATGTTGTGATTGATGGTGTACCTGTTATGGTGTTGTTGTCAATGGTTCATGTGTTGTTGATTGCCACCTGTTAAGTATTGTAGTTGATTTTTTTTTATTATTCAATGTATATTGGTTTCTATTTTGAGTTGGCCGATGATACCTACTCAGTACGTGTTACTTGTATTGACCCCTAATTGTATTTTCCTCTTTGTTCTTTTGTGGAGTGCAGCAAGTGTACCATCGACTTCGACTCGCCCTCAGCTCTAGTCAGTCTCCAGCACATCAAAGTTCAGGTTGAGCTATTATTTCTAGCTCGTGCTGGATTCTCTCATTCACGTCTTGATGTCTTTGAATTTCAGACATGGACCATTTTTTTACTTATTTTTGTTTCTTAAATACTCTTAGACTTGGTAATTTGAGGATAGATGTTGTTGATGTGATGAATTCCAGATTTTGGGGATAATAAGTGTTAAACTTTAGAAGCCAATTTAATTGGTTACATTTTTATGTTTTGGATCTTCCGCATTATTTTTTGTTATTCATAGTTGAACTATTGGTAAATGTTGGGGTTTAGATTGTTTGTTCGCTCACCTAGTAGGTTAAGTGTGGTTGCCACTCACGACTCGTTTGACAAACTTGGTATCAGAGCCTTAGGTTCATTGGTCTAATCACAAAAGGACAAGTCTAGTAGAGTCTTGAGGAACAGAATGGGGACGCCTTTACTTTTCTTCGAGAGGCTATAGGACTTTAGGAAAAACTCCGTTCTTTCTTTCTTTCGTGCTATTACTTGGATACAATTGATATCTAGCTGATACAAATTGGTATCTGACATTCTCACTCTATTTCGCAGATGATAAGAACTAGAGCAACAACTGTGCCAACACAACCACCAGCAAGACAGGGTGCATCTGAGCCAACCATTAGGGCTGTAACTCGAGGAGGAGCAGTGGTAAAAGGTCGTGATAGAGGTCGCAGGAGGACGCCCACTAGAGGCAGAGGACAAACACCTGGTCCAGCTAGGAATAGAGTAGTGAATCCTTCATCGACTTATGAGGTAGTGAGAGAGGGTGAGGAAGGGGAAAATGAGCAGGTTCAGGATAAGGAAATACCACCCCAGCCTACCCCAGAGATGATTAATCAGGTTCATACTTATCTTAGCGAGTTATCTGATAAGGGCCAGACACCTCCAGTGTTTTCTGCACCAGCACCTCAGGTTAAGGGAGTACAACATGCAGCTGTTGTGGCTCCCTGCATGGATGCATCATTGGAAGTAGGCACGTTTCCTCGATTGACTACAGGGTCTATAATGACAGGTGATCACCATGAACTTTTCATTAAGTTCTTAAAGTTGAAACCTCCAGTCTTGAAGGGTGCTGAAGCTGAAGATGCCTATGATTTTCTGGCTGATTGTCATGAGCTGCTACATAAGATGGATATAGTAGAACGATTCGGTGTAGAGTTTGTGACCTATCAGTTTCAGGGGGATGCTAAAATGTGGTGGCGGTCGTATGTTGAGTGTCAACCAGCACAGGCACCACCTATGACTTGGGTATCATTTTCTAGCTTATTTATGGAGAAGTATATACCCTGATCTTTGAGGGATAGGAGGAGAGATGAGTTCCTGAGCTTAGAGAAAAGAAGAATGTTTGTTGCTGCTTATGAGGCAAAATTTCATGCACTATTCAGGTATGCCATTCAGCTTTGTTTCAGTCCACAAGAGTGGATTGGCCGCTTTGTGAAAGGATTGAGGTAAGATTTGCAGATTCCAGCTTTACAGGTAGCTGCTTCAGCAAAATCCTTTCAGGAAGTGATTGATTTTGTGATAGAAGTAGCGGGGGTGAAGCCAGACGACTTCACCACAGCATCAACATTTAAGAAGTTTCGTAAGAGAGGTGAGTTTAGTGGGTCTTACTCCAGAGGGCAGAGTTCAGGAGGTTATCCAGCCCGTCCTATTCAGTCTTGATTGCAAGCTTCAGCTGGGGGTCCGCCGCAGACCAGTCAACCTTTTTATAAGTTTGGAGGTTATCTCCAGATGTCGTCATTTTCACATAGATCTATACTTGACTCGAGGAATTTTTATGGATGTGGAGAGGCTGGACATATTAGGAAATATTGTCCAAAAAAGAGTTTCAGACCCCCAGTAGTTAGAGATAGAGTTGGTCATGGTAGAGGCCGCCATAATGGAGGACATGGTGGCCAAGGTAATGGTGATCACCAATTCAGTCGGGGTGGAGGGCAAGTTGGAACTACTGCAGCGCAGCTTGGTAGGGGCAATGGACAGACAGGTGATAGAGCTCATTGTTATGCTTTCCCCGGGAGGTCTGAAGCAGAGACATCTGATGCTATTATCACAAGTAATTTTTCAGTCTGTGATTGCATGGCTACTGTATTGTTTCATCCCGGACACACATTTTCATATGTATCTTCCTCATTTGCTACTGGTCTTGATTTTTATTGTGATTTGCTTGATATGCCTAGTCGTGTCTCTACTCCTGTGGGTGAGTCTGTGATAGTATAGAAGGTGTATAGGTCTTGCCTTGTGACTTTTGTGGGGAGCAATACTTATGTAGATTTTAGTATTCTAGATATGGTTGATTTTGATGTGATTCTGGGTATGACTTGGCTTTCTCCAAATTTTGCAATCTTAGATTGTAATGCTAAAACTGTGACATTGGCCAAGCCTGGGACAGATCCGCTAGTGTGGGAGGGTGACTATATTTCCACTCCAGTTCGTATTATCTCTTTTCTTCGTGCTAAGAGGATGGTTAGTAAGGGTTGTTTAGCTTTCCTGGCACATCTCAGGGATGATACTCCAAAGTACCTTCGATTGAGTCTGTTTCGATAGTCCGTGAGTTTCTGGATGTGTTTCCTGCAGACCTTCCTGGTATACCATCGGATAGGGATATTTATTTTTGTATTGATTTGGAGCCGGGTACTCGCCCCATTTCCATTCCCCCTTATAGAATGACTCCAGCTGAGTTAAGAGAGTTAAAGGCCCAACTGCAAGAGTTGTTAGGTAAAGGTTTTATTAGACCGAATGCATCCCCTTGGGGTGCTCCTGTTTTATTTGTGAAGAAGAAAGATGGAAGTTTTCGGATGTGCATAGACTACAGGCAGCTGAATAAGGTAACTATTAAGAACAAGTATCCCATTCGTCGCATTGATGATTTGTTCGATCAGTTACAAGGTGCTTGTGTCTTCTCTAAAATTGATTTGAGATCCGGTTATCATCAATTGAAAATACGGGCAACTGATGTGCCTAAGACTGCTTTTCAAACCAGGTATGTGCATTATGAATTCTTAGTAATGTCTTTTGGTCTTACGAATGCCCCTGCCACTTTCATGAGCCTGATGAACGGGATTTTTAAGCCATATCTGGATCTCTTTGTTATTATATTTATTGATGATATACTGATATACTCAAAGAGCATAAAAGAACATGAGGAGCATTTGAGAGTAGTATTGGAGTTGTTGAGGGAGAAAAGACTTTATGCCAAATTCTCCTAGAGTGAGTTTTTGCTAGATTCAGTGTCCTTCTTGGGGCACGTGGTATCTAAGGATGGAGTGATGGTGGAACCTTTTAAGATTGAAGGAGTGAAGAATTGGATAAGACCTACTAATGTTTCAGAGGTAAACGGATATTCTTCTCTTGCTTCCTAGTTGACAAATTTGACTAAGCAGAATGTTCCATTTGTATGGTCGGACGAATGTGAAGAAAGCTTCCAGAAACTCAAGACCTTGTTGACTACTGCACCAATTCTTACCTTGCCAGTGGAAGGTAAGAATTTTATTGTTTATTGTGATACATCTTATTTTGGTTTGGGTGCAGTGCTAATGCAGGAGAGGAATGTAATTGCTTATGCTTCGAGGCAATTGAGAGTGCATGAACGTAACTATCCGACTCATGATCTGGAGTTGGCTACAATTGTATTTGCATTAAGGCAATGGAGACATTATCTATATGGGGTCAAGTGTGAAGTTTATACAGATCATCATAGTTTACAATATGTCTTTACTCAGAAAGATTTAAATTTGAGGCAGAAGAGGTGGATGGGGCTATTGAAAGACTATGATATTACTATTTTGTATCACCCAGGAAAAGCTAATATTGTGGCAGATGTTTTAAGTAGAAAAGCAGGGAGCATGGGTAGTTTAGCCCACTTACAAGTTTCTAGACGCCCATTGGCTAGAGAGGCTCAGATTCTGGCTAATGACTTTATGAGGCTGGAAGTACTGGAGAAAGGAGGAATTTTGGCCTGTGTGGAGGCAAAATCTTCTTTTCTTGACAAGATAAAGGGAAATCAGTTTGCTAATGAGAAGCTGAGCCGAATTCGAGATATGGTATTGCGAGGATAGGCTAAAGAGGCAGTAATTGATGAAGAAGGCGTCTTGAGGATTAAGGGAAGACTATGTGTGCCCCCTGTAGATGATTTGATTCACATTATTCTTACAGAGGCTCATAGTTAGAGGTATTCTATACATCCTGGTGCAACCAAGATGTATCGTGATCTAAGGCAACATTATTGGTGGAGTTGAATGAAGCGTGACATTGTTGATTTTGTTGCCCAGTTCCCGAATTGTTAGCAGGTAAAGTATGAACATAAGAGGCCTTGAGGTACACTTCAGAGAATTCCCATTCCTGAATGGAAGTGGGAAAGAATTGCAATGGATTTTGTAGTTGGTCTTCCAAAGACATTGGGTAAGTTTGATTCTGTTTGGGTAATTGTTGATAGGTTAACTAAGTCTGCTAACTTTATTCCGATCAAGATGACTTACAATGCAGAGAAGTTAGCCAAGCTCTATATCTCAGAGTTTGTTCGATTGAATGGAGTTCCACTTTCCATCATATCAGATAGAGGTACGCAATTTACTTCTTAATTTTTGAGGACCCTACATGTTGAATTAGGTACTACATTGGATCTTAGCACTGCATTCCACCCCTCAGACCGATGGGTAGTCAGAGCGAATAATTCAACTGCTGGAGGATATACTTCGTGCGTGTTTGATAGATTTTGGTGGTCATTGGGATAAATTCTTACCCTTAACAGAGTTTTCATACAACAATAGCTATCATTTGAGTATTGATATGGCCCCATTTGAGGCATTGTATGGGAGGAGATGTAGGTCCCCCATTGGTTGGTTTGATGCATTTGAGGTTAGACCTTGGGGTATTGATCTTTTGAGGGAATCATTAGAGAAAGTGAAATTTATTCAACAAAAGGTTTTAGCAGCTCAGAGTAGGCAGAAGGAATATGCAGATCGAAAGGTTAGAGACTTGGATTTTATGGAGGGTGAGCAAGTCTTGCTGAAGGTTTCACCCATGAAAGGTGTGATGCGGTTTGGTATGTGAGGTAAGCTTAGTTCGAGGTATAATGGACCATTTGAAGTACTTAAGCGCGTGGGGGAGGTGGCCTATGAATTAGCCTTGCCTCCAGGACTGTCAGGAGTGCACCTGCTATTTCATGTGTCTATGCTGAAAAAATACCATGGTGATGGAAACTACATTATTCGTTGAGATTCAGTTCTTCTTGATGAGAATCTGTCTTATGAGGAGGAGCCTGTTTCTATTCTAGATAGGGAGTTCCGCAAGTTGAGATCAATGGAGATTGCATCTATCAAGGTTCAGTGGAAGAATCGGCCAGTTGAAGAGTCCACTTGGGAGAGTGAGGTTGATATGCAAGAAAGATATCCACATCTTTTTACGGATTTAGGTACTCTTTCTCACCCTCGCCTTTCTTTTTGATCGTTCGAGGACAAATGGTGGGTAAATTGGTATCTATTGTAACGACTCTTTTGGTCGTTTTGATAACTAGAGATTTTTATTTCATAAATATTCTTCTGATAGATTTTAAATGGGTGTTTTGGACTATTCATAATTATAACTATGAAATTAATGGGGTAGTTTTACTAATTTATTTAGTTAGTGGCTAAGAAAATAATATTATTATTAATAGTGGATCACTTTCACACTTTTATAATTATCTTATATAATAATTAAGTGTAGATTTTATGAAAAAGGGAAACAAGAGTTAGGCGAGAAACCCTACCTGCAATATTTGAAAGCGTTGTTCCTTAAGGTAAGAATTTCAACAATTTCATATATTATTCTATGTATAGTGAAGGTCATGCTAGAATATGTATTAGGTTTTATTATTATTATTATTAATATGACTTGAATAGATAAGGAATTGGAAGATTTATAAATATATATATATATATATATATATATATATATATATATATATATATATATATATATATATATATATATATATATATATATATTGTTATTGTATGAATGTTGGGGGAGGGACAAACCTGCAATCGATTGCCATATGAGGAAAAAGGGGATTAATGCATGTCTGCCACTGGTCTCGTGACCAGCGGCTTCAATTGGTAAGGTTAATGGGGAAATGGTCTTCGAGGGTTAGTGTTCTGCCACTGGTTTCGTAACCAGTGGCCTAATTTTAATAGTAAAAATTTTGTTATGATATAAGAAATTAAAGTTTGATATATTGATATAGGTATTCAAATATAAAGTGTATTATATTAATTTAATGTCATTAAGGTTAACTATATTGGAAGAATTAAGATTTACCCCTAGGTTTGAACTTTAGTAAATTAATTATAGACATAATTGTTGGTGTTTCTTAGTAATAATATAATAATGTTATTAATTTTTAGTTGATGGATAATATTATTATATTTAGTGTGTTTGGTTGAAAATAGATTAAAAGAAAAAGTTTTTCTTGGCAACGTAGATGCTCGTTTGATAATTGAGGCAAATTATAAATTTAGTTCATGTTTAGACATAACTTACAGGTAATTAAATATTAAGGTATGGCATGTGTTAATTGTTTTGGCAGAAGGCATGTGTTAATAGTAAAAACAGAAGGTGCTGGGCAGGAATATGTTACTTTAATCATGCAAGCATTTCAAGAAAAGATGCATATGCAAGAATTTCAAGAAAAGATGCATATAGAAATAGGCTTTAACTTCTTAACATCATAATTTAGTTATTATATTATAAATACCTTAGGTATATTTTTATCGGTAATAAAATATAAGAAAGTGAGACTTATCCATAAGTTGGAGCATTAGGAAATTTATTATACAATTAGGTGAGTTCATGGGTTTAGGCATAGATATATAATAATATAACTATTTGTAGACTCGTTAACATATAATTATGCATGTATACTTGATAGATTGAAAACGTTTAGAGGCGTTAAGGAGAGGAAAGGCATTGGAGAAGTAGTTTTCTTGACTTCAATTCTTCGGTGGTGGTAGGTTATGGTTTATTTCTATGTGATAGATAAACTCTGAATAGCGATTGATATGTAGTGAGTGATATTGTAAAGTCTCCTATGTACTTGATTGTGTGGTTGTATGATTTGATTGTATGGTTTGTGGTTGGCCTAAAATTATGAGACTATTGAATTTCAAACCTTGAACCCTCTCTATTACAATGACGCCTTGAATAAGAAGTCTTGATGAAATAAAATAATAAGATAATTGGATCGGAGTGCCACGTTCCGACACAATATTATGGGATCGGAGTGTCACGTTCCGACCCGGTATATGGGATCGGAGTGTCACGTTCCGACACAATGACATTAAAGGAAACGAATCTTGAAATAACTTAATATACTTAACCTCAAAGAACCTATATTTCAAAGGAGTATGATGTGGAGGCATGAGTCCTCATAGTTTTGCTTGATGTTGTGATTGATGGTGTACCTGTTATGGTGTTGTTTTTAATGGTTCATGTGTTGTCGTTTGCCACCTGTTAAGTATTGTAGTTGATTTTATATTATTATTCAATGTATATTGGTTTCTATTTTTAGTTGGCCGATGATACCTACTCAGTACGTGTTACTTGTACTGACCCCTACTTGTATTTTCCTCTTTGTTCTTTTGTAGAGTGTAGCAAGTGTACCATCGACTTCGACTCGCCCTCAGCTCAAGTCAGTCTCCAGCACATCAGAGTTTAGGGTGAGCTATTATTTCTAGCTCGTGCTTGATTTTCTCATTCACGTCTTGATGTCTTTGAATTTCGGACATGGACCATCTTTTTACTTATTTTGGTTTCTTGAATACTCTTAAACTTGGTAATTTGAGGATAGATGTTCTTGATGTGATGACTTCCAGATTTTGGGGATAATAAGTGTTAAACTTTAGAAGCCTATTTAATTGGTTACATTAATATGTTTTGGATCTTCCACATTATTTTTTTGTTATTCATAGTTGAACTATTTGTAAATGTTGGGGTTTAGATTGTTGGTTCGCTCACCTAGTAGGTTAAGTGTGGTTGCCACTCACAACTCATTTTGGGTCGTGACAATTACTAGGTGAAACACCAAGTTCGAACCACATCTTTTAGTTGATAAAAGGCTATCTCGGCCTTCTCTTAGAACTCACCCCCATAGCATACAAGATATTAATAATGTCATCTAAAAAGTCTTGAGTATCTTCATTTACCTTAGACCATACGAATATTGGAGGGTTATTCCTTGTGAAGTCCCTTAAACTTGGAGCAATAGTACGATAATTTTGATTCACACGGGGTGCAACATCCCGATTTGCTTGAGACATTATAGCTTGTGGTTAAGTACCTACGACTTCAGCTTGAGTAGTCATAACTTGAGTAAATTTTGGGAAATTCTCCCCTATTTCTCTATCCATTATTACTGGAGGATTGACCAAAGATTGGCAACCTAGAGGAACTTGTTCTTGAGGCGGAGCTTGGTTGTTTTGTGGAGGAATTCCCGCATTTTAAATCTCCTATTTAACCCTTTTTGTAGCTTCCCTTGTAATAGTAATAGCGTATATCTAGAAGAAAATGATTCAAAGAAAATGACATAGAGTTAATAATCTTCAGGCACAACTTAAGAATACAAAAGTAATGAAACTTCGTAAGTATCACATATCCTCTCATTCCTAAGTGTGGCACACTTCACAATTATGAACAAGACTCTAAGTAGACATGTTTTTGTGAGACATAATTTCTAATATTATTCAATCCCATGCTCTGATACCATGTTTTTCGCGACATGAGAAAACCTACTAGTCGTATTCGACGTTTTCGTCCTCGATGAGGTCTTAGAAAAACCTTAGCATTCATCCATCATAGATAGAATAAAGCAGAAAATTAATTACTTTTCATTTTAAGTTCAACTCCACTTCATATCTCAAAACTAGAAATAACTTGTCTCACATTTCCATCAAACCATAAGAGTATGAAAAGTCAGACTTCTCCCTTACATCATTACAAGTCTAATAAAATTAGTACAACATAGTCCTCAAAATAGGAGAAGTAGAACAAAGTCTTTTAACCAACGCAAAAAAACTAAAGCTAGAGTCATAAGGTTTTATCCTAGGAGTTGAGGACTCACCATCTTGGGAAACAGTAAAATATTATTAAGAAAATTCCCTTGAGTCACCTCAATGGCCCAAACCTACATTTGTGTATACAACGAAAGTGATATGGTTTAATACAAACCACATGTACTAAGTATGGAAACATATGCAAGTAAAACATTTGAAAAGATGCACAAAGGGACATTAGGTTATAAACATGCTATATTTACTTTTAAAGCCTTTATGCACATTTAAAGAACATTACATAAGTCCACATCATAAAAATAAAACATTCATATTCAAGAGTAACATAATCATAGATTCGTAGTTAGTATTTCATATTTAGAGTCCAATTTATCAATACACCACAAACACCTTACTCATAACCCCAATAAAAGTATAGTAGTGCAATGTGTATGTGAAGCATCATAACCCCAGATAAACCAACTAAACAAAAAAGAGTTCATAATAGTTGTATTTTACCTCATACATCATCATATCAAGTATAGTCTACAACATGCATATCAAGTTAAACCAATATAATACATATCATATGAGACTAACATCATACTTCCATCATGATATATATATATATATACATATATATATATATGTATATATATATATATATATATATATATATATATATATATATATATATATATATATATATATATATATATAGCAAAAGAACCCACATTAGAATTCCAGTGAAGGTCCACTAGTGCATTGTATAAGTAAAGTCTCATACGCTTACATACACTAAGAAACACCTCTTAACTAATCCTAGTTTGTGTTCATCTTCTTAATTTCACTCATTCACTTCAGCATTTTTAAAATATCTCCATCACGGATATAGACCATGTGAGCTACATCGAATCCGGCGTCATCCCCTCACACCAAAAAAGAGGGTGTCCTACTTGCCAAGGTAAGAGATATACATTCATATAGGGTCGAAATGGATCCACTAGCTAAGGATTACTATAGGGCCACATAGTTAAGGAACTAGAAGGTTGTTACTAGAAACCCTCTTTATGCAAATTACCATTGCAGTTTCCACCTCATGATAACACCGAGTGGACCTTTCTTTCTTTGTGAAAGAATAACTCTCATTGTAAAGTTCACTTGGGTCTAAGATAAATTCCATTTTTTGATGTGTCTTTAATTCTTCCTTAATTTTAAATCATCAAATTTGTCTTTGGAGTTCTCATAGGTTTTAAGATGATAAAGCCTTTTAATAACTAACCCAACATCATGTGAGCACATAGCTTCACAACTTAGTCATTAGATGTACATGGGAGTTACCTTTAAACCCTTATAATAATAATATAACAACCATTATATTCATTACATGATCTTATACTTATAATTTCATCATTCATACATAAAGTAATAAACATTACAAAAGGTAAACCAACTATAACAAAATAACATGTTCATGACATTGAATGTCATACCAATGGTCTCCTAGATACCAATGCAAGAATGCATCCCGAACCCATGATATTAAGCAATCAATCATTTATTATCACCATATAATTGTCAATTCTACAAGAACATACTCCATTACATCACCCCTAATCATTAAATCAACATAATTAAAGAGTTAGGGTTAAGAGAAAAATGACAATCACGAATCTTTAACAAATTAGGTCAAAAACCTAACAATACATACTATTAGGTAATTCATGAAGTAATAACCCAATTAACACTAATATAATAATTGATAACTGCATCAGCTTCAACCAGTACACAAGTTCAAATCCAAGATCTATGAAATTCGAGAAGAACATGGGTCCAAGGGAATTTCATGTGAACAACAAAAATTACCCTTCATTATACATCTAAAGAACCCTAAGTATCCATAATATTTGTTTTAAAATAAGACCCATGTGTAGAGAGAAACCCTTGATTTTGGGGTATTTTTAAAAGATATTTTTAGGGGACTCTAAGGGAAAGGAATCACAATAGTGAAAGAATACATACCTTAATGAAGACTCATCGACAAAATTAATGTTGAGACCTTTGAGAATTGATCCTCTCTTGAAGTTCAAATGTTCTGCAATGGAGGTTTTAGGAGAGAGACAAGCTGGTGAAAATGAAGAGCTTGTATCTTTTTTTTTTTAATTTAAGTTGAGTTTTTCTACTTTTGATTGGGGAATGATTGAAAATAACAAAAACTGTATATATTTACCCACCAAAAATACCCAAAACACCCCTACCCTATTTATTTTTTTACTCATGTTCATCAAGCCGAATACATCGTAGTAGCTCTTCAATGCGGAGGTCAAATTTTCAATATTAAGAGCTAGGAGTGGGACACGCAAAAAATATCAAATTCTGTTTGTCCAAATTTTTTCTTCATTTTTCATCTCTAAACCCTTCAAAGTTCCACTACTCTTTCCCTAAAGTCTTAGGTCTGTAATTGCCTGCTAGTAGGGTATAATTTATTATGTTAGGCTAGAGCTTCTGTCATAGAATATTCGGAGTGTTACATTGTCTTGTACCCAATTTCTTGTTAAGACTTTGTTCATTGTTCAGGTTAGAGCCTCTTGGTATGTCTTTGGATTCTTTTGCAGCCAAGTTGGATGCTTTGTCTTGATATGATATGCTGTTAGTCACTACTAAAGAGGAGAGGATTCATTTACTTGTTTAGATGCAAAATAGTGAGATACAAGTATTTTCTATTCATATGACTTCTGCAGGAAAAAACTCTTATGAGTTAACAAACTAATATAAGAATGTGGAGGGGATTAAGAGAGAATTTTAGGTTAAGGCATTGGATAAAATGGCCAAAAACTTAGGTAACTTTCAAGTTTCTTATTCAAAGGGTTCATAAAGGCCAATTGTTGCAGCCAAGCCAATTTAGTTTGCTATGTCTGCCTCTACAGGTATTTTCTTGAGACTCCATCTTACAATTTTATTCAGGATAGCCATGGAGTCGCACCATCGATAGGTGGAAGACCATCTTTGTATCGTACATGGTATAATTACGGAGAACATGGGCATATGAGAAGATATTATTCCACCCTCTTGTGTTTTATTCTATATAGCAGCAGACAAGAGAAATGGAACCCACAATGAATTGTAATACTGGTAGAGGACATCCTAAAGGTATGCGAGAAGGTTATTAGTGAGATCATAGGGATAGAGTCAATGTTATCACTAGTAGGGGTAATACAAAAACAGGCAGGGAAGTCGCTCGACATGAGCACATGGCTAATTATTATGCCTTAAAGGGAAAGAATGAAGTAGCGACATTATACACAATAATCACGACTAATAATCTTGTTTTTGACTAGATGGCTACAATATTATTTGATATTTGTTTAATTTATTTTTATGTATATTTTAATTTTTTCTCATAGTTTGATATGATTTGTGATGTACTCGATGCCCATATATGAGATTCTACAATAATTGGAGAGTCCGTCATAGTTACCCATTTCTATCGTACTGGTTCTATTTTTTTTTATTGGTTTTATGACTTGAGCTAGTTTGGTGTTTTTTTTATATGACTGACTTTTACATTATCTAAGGCATGAGTTGGTTTTCCCTTAATTATTTTGTATTTTAATACTACGTTTGTAATTCTAAATATTCCGGGAACGTTAAAATTAAAGTGGGAAGGGTTGTAAAAGCCTAAGCAAGTTCAGATGATATGCTTCATTCATGCTAGAGAACTAGTAGAGCAGGGGTTTTTGGATTATTTGGTTGAAATTCCAGATGTTGAGGTTAATACTTATTCAGCATGTTCTTGTAGTATCTCAATTTAGAGAATTTTTTCCTACCAATTTGCCTTTTATGCCTCTAAATAAAGATAAAAATGTTTGCATTTATTTTTAACCTAGTACCCATCCCATCTCATCCCTCTACATTGCATGGTCCAAAAAAAATTACGACAGGTAAGGCTAAAATCCTAGAGCTTTTTAATAAGGGATTTATTCATATTAGTATTCCCCCATGGGAGGCTCCTGTTTCTTTTTTGTTAAGAAGAAGAATTGTAGTATGAGAATATGTATAGATTTCTAGTAGTTGAATAGGGTCACAATTCGAAAGAACTACCCTTTTCCTTAAATAGATGATCGTTTTGACCAACAGTAAGGTTCATCGATTTTCTCAAGGATTGATCTAATGTATGATTACAATCAATTAAAAATTAGGCATGTGGATATGACTAAGATGACGTTTAGAACCCGTTATGGGCATTATGAGTTTGTAGTTATGTTGTTTGGGTGGAATGATGTGCTTGAATCTTTCATTAGTTTGTTGAACGAGATGTTCAAAACTTTTCTTGGTTCATTCATTTTAGTGTTTATTGATGATATTTTTTTCTATTAAAAAGTGAGGAAGATCACAATGACAACCTTTTATATGGTTCTGGTATTCAGAGGAATCAAAGGTTATATGAGAAAATTTCCAAGTGTGAATTGTTGTTAATTTCGGTTGAATTTTTGGGACATGTAATCTCAAAATAGGGGGTAATGGTATCCTCAAAAAGGTTAGGTGACAAAAATTGGGGTTGAGTGAGCTCTGTGACGAAAGTTAGGAGTTTCGTGGGGCTTCCTAACTTTTCATCTTTGCTTTGTGAAGAACTTTGCTTCTACTACCACATGATTGAAAAATTTGACCAAAAAAGAGATACAATTTGAGTGAACAAAAAAAATTTAGAAAAACTGTCAAAAGCTCATGATTCTTTGAGCACAACACCTAGTCTAGCATTACCCGGTGAAGGTAAACATTATGTAGTTTATTGTTATAATTTGCGTTCAAGTTTTAAGTGGGGTTTATTTAAGAAAAAATATATTATGCCTATGTATTCCATCAATTGAATGTGCATGAGAGGAATCATCTCACATTTCGTTTGGAGTCGTATGAAGTACTATTTTCTCTTAATATTTGGTTATTCAAATTTGGATTAGCTCAAGAAGAAGATTGCAATTGGTAAGACACAAAAGACCACACTGGATGCAAAATGTGTGCTTAGTATTAAGAGAAGGATTTCTGTTCCTCGAGTTGATGACATGATTCCAAAATTTTTGACAGAATCCCATGGTTTGAGAAAAAGATTTATAAAGATTTGATGTAAATTTAATTCGTGGTCGGGCACGATGAAATATAAGTTTAGGATTATTCAAGATAAGAAACTAGAAGCCTATAGTAGACAAAAGAAGTATATGGATCATAAGGTAATAAGACATATGGTGTTTCAAACTATTGGAAAGGTTCTTCTAAAGGTATCTCCCATTAAAAAGGTGATAAGATTTGGCATGAAGGGCAAGCTAAGTCCGCGGTACATTGGTCCCTTTAAGGTTCTTTAATATGTAGGGTTATGCCCTATAGATTGGCCTTACCTCCTATCTTATGGTGAGTTCATCTTGTATTTCATGTGTCCATGTTTAAGAGATATCATGTTTATGGATATTACATCATTAAATTATACTCGATTTTTGTTACTCCTCGAGCTACCCCTGAGATGCGAACACAGGACCTAGGATCACGAGTGACCCAAAGCTAATCGTGCTGGCATAATATAAGCATACTAATAATATAATAATAAACTAACGCGGAAGCAAAATTTCATGAAAATAAAAGTGATGGGGAATACCCATGCTAAAACTGACTATATGAAATCTTAGGGTTTAAAAAAAAAGAAATATCAAACTCAAATAGTAAGAGAAATCTAACCATGTCTTAAAATGGCTTTTAACTAGCTAGAAGTGTTGGGACGTGCCTTATCTAATTCTAGAAAGACTGAAACCATAAGAGTGAAAAACTAAAATAACATATTTATTGTCATCAAAGAATGAGGGTTGTCATTGATATTTTTGTGATGAAGATAGGCAACTAATCTACATGTTATGTGGAAGCTTGAAACTTATACATACATGAAGACAAAAAGTAGTGCAAAGTATATCTCAATAATTGAAAGGCACTCAGCATGCAGGATACAGTAAATAAGAAATAACATATAACTCAACAATGAAATAAAGCAATAATATAATCTAAACATAACGAAGATACTGAATACTGAAATATCTAAACGCAATGACCAAATTTTATAACATGGTGAGACTCAATAGTGATTGTACTAAATATGGTCAATGCAATAGTGTCTGACTGAAATGTAAGAGATACTAATAGTAGATAATAAAATAACATGATCTAAATATGGAGTCTGAGTTATATGCCTCGTCGAGAGGACCTAATATAAAATGCCAATGGTGTAGGGCATAAAAGGCATGATTACTAAATGATGCCCATAGAGGGGACTTACAACATGTGCGACTCGTAGTTCTGGGACTATATGGGTGACTGACCCTAGTACAACTCGGTGTTTATGCTAATCCCAATATATTAAGTTATTAACACATTACGACTAAATTTATGTAATATACTACATATCACGAAATACACATGAAAACTGAGAATGTGGCATTATTAAACTCATAATGATTAATTCAAAACAGAGGCATGTATATATAAATATCTCAAATGTATTACCTAGCATGTACAATTGAAGAACTAAATAAATACATCGTTAGAGTTTCCAAATTCATGAAAAAATGATGTAATAATATGCAAGTATGATTTTGAATATGTTAATAACAAATTCATGATAATATGCTTATGTTCATAAAACCATAAGTATAGTTATAATAGGAGAATAAAGAATTTGACTGAAATTCTAGGGACCTAATGGACGAAAAGAACCCACTAATGAAATCGTATACACAAAGAAACAACCTGAAAATGACTATGCTAAGTAATTCTTAAACATACCTAGAAATCATGGATTAGACCGAGTTCACAAGACTTGTTGCGTGTGGAACCAGACCTCAAAACCTATTAAATATCCAAGCTAACCAACTTGCTGAGTTATTTTAGCTATGAAAGGTGAGAACGAGTTTTTGAAGACTTTAAATGGGTAATCTTAGGTTTGGAGGGTCTAGGGTAAAATGGTCTTTTCCAACCTAGGGTTAGTATTGCTATTATCCGATATATTTAATAAATAAATTAATTTAAAGAGGATGGTAAATATGTGTAGGGATTGGCCGAAATTGACTTTTTTCGTACGTGAGGCTTCACCCGGTTTTAAGCCTTGGTGGAAGCGACATTAAGGTGGATTTATTAATGAATATAATCTGATTTTATAGGGGCTTGGTGGTAATTTTTCCCACCCTTTAAAAATAAGAGTTTTTAACATTTTATTAGAAGTTCTAATTTACTATGTTTCTACCTAATCTCCTTATCCTAAGCTAACTCATTCTCACATCTCTCTCTACTCTAACCTTATTTACACGCTCAACATTCTATAAAACAAAAGAATAGAGCAAAAAAAATATAAAGTTCATAAAGAACTTGAACTCTCAAATTAAAAAAGCAAAATAAGCTTCAAAATGAAAAGAAAAAACCAAGTTCTCTATGGATGTTTTTTGTGATTTCGGTGGTGAGACGTTGTCTTAATAAGTGGATTTCGGCTGCACGTAAAAACACCCTGAACAAATTCAGGTATGGGTTTTCTTCTCTCTTGGTTCCTTTCCCAAGAGAACCCTAAGGTTAAGATTATTCACAAATGTTCAGATTATTCACAATCAAAAAACTAATGTTGTCCCTATTACATGCCCCTGTCATTAAATCATTCGAAAGGTTCAAGTATGCGTTGGTATTACTTCAGGTAGATTATTTTACGGGTGGTTGTGATTACGTGTTTGAAAGTACATTAAGAATTATTTACAAATGAAAGAGGTGTTCCGAAAATGTGAAGTTTGTTAACTTGTTTGTGCATGTGTGTGCCGTGAATTAGCCACAGTTTGATGCTTGATATTGACATGTTAAAATGTTATGAAATATGTGTGTGCGAATATGTTAAAAACATGATGTTCATAAAACTTCAATGTTGCTGATTTAAATTATAATTCATGACAGAAAATAAACTTGAAGATGCGCCTAATAATCTCCCAAAAAACTACTCGAAATGTCTTAATGGTTAACATGAAAGATGGTGAGAAAATGGACTGTAAAAAGGTGACCAAATATTCAGTAGATTCTACACGAAAATTGTCTTAAATATAACATTTAAAAGTTTAGAAAATGGATGCAAAAAGGTTATACAAATTTCCAGCATTCTGGAAATCTGTTTCGGAAAGGCTAACTGTAAAAAAAATTGTATTATGTTTTTTAAAAAAATGCCTGAGGTCAGGGGGAATTGATCCCATGACCTCACTATATATAGGTATTAAAAAATTAATTAACAAAACTAGGTGAGGGGGATTCAAAATGGGGTAAATCTCAAATGAAATGTTAGGAGAAAATGAAAGAGAATTAAGTAAGGCGTGTGGGGTTCGAACCCACAACCTCTTGGACGGATGAAGGAGAGAGGAGAAAAATGTATTGAATAAATAATAAGAATGAAACAATAAATTTGAGGTATGTGGGATTCGAACCCACAACCTCTTAACAAAATGAGAAAGTAAGGAGAGATGCAATTAAAAATAAGGTGAGGCTATGGGGGTTCGATCCCACACCCTCTTAGTATAAACGAAGGAATCAAGTAAAGAGAGAAAAAGAAAAGAATGTCGGCGTGGGGATTCAATTTTTGGTCCCCCATGATGAAATGTTTAAGACAAAAATCAAGAAAAGAAAGAAAGGAAGTGTTGGTGTGGGGAATAAATATTAGGTTCCCTAGCCAAGAAGTTTTTGACAACGAAAATCATAAAGAAAATTAACTTATCGTTATATAAGGGATTCAAAATCGGGTTCCGTTACACAATTCCGTATTAACACATAGGTCTCACGTGATTAAATTATTAATGCATGCAACCTATAGGTATCAAAATTGAGACCTTGGCGTACTTACAAGAAGACTAAGTCTTGTACCACATAATCTTGGGTAAGTAGGTGTCACTTCGACGAATTATGAATGAAGCCTCATGGCTTGTACGCATGGATCCTTAAGTCAAACGTACGTTTAAAAGTAAGCGAACCTGAGATGTATGTGATAAAATGATGTCAACCTAGTAGGTCTAAGTAAGAGTGTGAATCATAATAAAAGGACAAGTGCACTGGCATATAATGAAATGAACATTCACGTAATGGGAGTGTAGAATGATGTATAGTCAAATCTCAAGCATACTACAAAACAAAGTGTTAAGAATGAATTCATAGTTAATATGTGTAGAAAAGGATGACTACATGACTATAGGCTAGTGCAAAAGAGGCCAGCTGCATCTACGCCTAAAAATCAATGTCACTAAATGAAATTTCTAAGAGAATATATGTATTCTAAAGAATGAATAATCAAAGAAAGAGTGGCTACATGCAGAATAGCATAGTACAAGTGAGACAAGCTATATCTACGCCTAGAATCAATGTCCCTCAATGTAAATTCCAAGAGAGCATATGTATGTTATACGATAAGTAAATAATGAAAGGTGAGTAAAGATTAAATGAAACGATGTTAAGAAAGATCAGGGTTGCACCACAAAATGAGGCTAGTGCAAGTGAGACAAGTTATACCTACGCCAATATAATGTCACAAAAGGTACTCACCTAAGAGAGTGTTGTATATTAAAAGACAAGTCTCAATCACACACTGCATGTAAGTGTAAGGAAAATTCACACTTAATACAAAATGATTACATGAGAAATGATCTAAATGAGCTATGATTCCCTCTTGCTAAAGCCAGCTTCTATAATATGTGAGATGAATGTAATTGAACTTTATACTAAGCACCGATAGACTAGCTATGAGTTGTGATTCCTTTTTTTTTGAAGGTAGAGTTTTATGTAATTGTTCTGAGATGAGACTGTCCGTCTAGACGGGTATGGGTCTCCCAAAATCTCCTAGTCTTTAAAATTTGATGCCAACATAGGAACTAGCCAGTGGTTTCCACCTAATAAAGCTAGGTATGCTCTTTGTTTCACCTTGTCGAGTGACTCCAACTCTTTTTGGTGTGGGGAAGACACCGGATTTCATGATGGTCACATGATCTATGTCGGTTAAAGTTTAAGTTCCTCAAGGTATGAATGATAATGAAATGAGTGATACTAAAGGTGTTTGGATAGGATAATCAAGAGGTGAACTAGACTCAAGTAATGACACTAGGTCATTCTTGGTCATTGCAAAGTAAACAAGATGAAAGTCTTAAACTACATCCTAGGTATAGCTGGTGTTTACACTAGCAAGTGAATTAATAAAAGTGAAGTACGTAAGAATGAATGAAGATGACTCTAGGTTTGCTAAAGTAGATTCCCTAGTCGAGGTCCCGTATATTTATCTATCATTTTAGGAAGTCTTATTGTCAAGTCCATGATTCCAAGGTCTCATGGCATATGAATGAATTATATGAAATATGTTATGTGCTATGTGCAATAGGTTATGTGCTATATGCAATATGTTATGTGTTGTGTGCAAAATGATATGTATGATGATGCATGTTATTATGATAGCATGAATTTTCTAATCCAATTTGGCAAGTCCACTAACTTGACTTTCAAAAAATCATATCGTTAGGAGAGAGCACTTCTTAATCATTCATCTCCTTGGCTTATTCTTGCATATACCAATACTTAGTACAAGTGTGTACTAATCACATATAACTCTTAACTTTAACGTGCAGGTACAGGTCGACGCTAGAGTTTATGAGATGACACTGAAGCTATCAAAACGTGGAGCATTCATCTTAACTTGGTCGTCTATCACTCTTTCGAAGACGCTATCCCGTTATATTCAAGATTAGATGTAGTCTGGACATAGTGGTGTATGTTCCACTAGCGTTTCTTTATCAATTATTTTCAGACATTATATTGTGGCCATTATGACAACTTTAAATATGACTATTTCGTTCAGTTGTGTATATATGTATTAGGTGATTGTTTTGAATAATTATGAACTAATATGTATAAATCTAATATGAGTAGAACGTATCTTACTATGAAGTCTATGTATACTTCAACTAACTAGAAGTTTCAAATTTTCTTCTAAAATTAACCTATATGATGTAATGATGATGTATGTAGGCTTGTCTTCGACCTTTGAGAGGTCAACGATGCCTATTTTGTCTAGGTCTTAAAATCCAATCGTGACATACATGGTGACAAATTCCATGGAGAAATTATTTATTTTCAGGTTAGGACTAATGGAATCTTTCTACATTCTTGAACTAGGGGTTTTTTTACCTCTTTCTCCTCTTACGCTCTTTTTAGGTAAGTTATACATACGTTTCTAGGATAATACTTACAAAAATCATGTCGCTTAGGGTTTAAACAACGTAGTTTAGGTTCCATTTGAAATAGAAAAAGACCAAAAGACCCCTAACTTATGGTGTTGTTGGGAGCAACGACAAACCGTTGATTGACTGACGGTCATTGCTAGTCGAATATAAATCATGAAAAGAAGTTGTGGTTAGGGTGTCTAATCCATAAACGTGGACCATGGTTTGTGCTCTAATCTATGATCTTTGGGTCCAGCCGTTGGTTGACCCTTAGACAAAATTTCGGGGCTGAGTTCTTGAGGGTTATGGATGTAAACGACGAACCACCAACCGGGGTGCTGGGTAACCCTATGGTCCACGGGCGGTGATAATTATTTGAACCTTCATATTTTGGAAATCTACACTATGTTCTATTATTGGGAACGATGTCACACCCTGTTACTATACACTAGATAGTTGTGGTACTCGAGAAAGATCGTTTGTCCCATGTGATGCCTTGTGTAACGACCCTCAAAATTAACTAGGTTAAACTAGAAATACCCTTGTGTTTTAAGATTTGTGAACTAGATAATTTAATATGAACTTGAGTTTTAGGTATGTCCTGTTGATTTTGAGGTCAAACGTCAAGGAACAACCAAGATGTTCAAAGACAAGTAATTTATGTGCTTGTGTGTGTTACATTGTGCTTTTGCATGTTTCATGAGTTTCTTTGTGTCTAAATTAATTCTAGGGGACCGTAAGACCTAGATGAGAATGTTTATGAGTTTAACATCTGGGTACATCTACACCAAGGACCCATGGGGTACCTGGAGGAGGACCCCAACGCTTAGCCAAGATAATGCTAGGTAGTTTCAAACGACAACCATAGGTGATGACAAGTCATTCAATAAAAAATTAGTAAACCTTGGGAGTCGATCGGAACTGCAAGGCCTGCAAATGGTGAGTGTTTTTATCAAATTATGGACCCCAATTATGGGTCTTTACTTCGTTTATGACCAGTAGATGGTAGGGCATTGTTCGGTCTTGCAATTCATGCTGCAACTCAGCCAAGCTTGGGGTGATCTGGTAAATTTTCCCAAAGTATTCTAAAGTATATGGAAGGTTGTTTTAGGTTTATTAAGTTATTTTAAGATTATAAAAGTAATTAAACCCTCTCTTAGGTCAAAACACCTTAATCAAAATCCTTTCTCTCCCAAGTTCTGTCCAAAACCTCCCCATGGAAGTGCAAGGTCAATATGGAGCTCGGATTATGGATAATAATGGATTTTTTCTTCAATTCTCTGATGAATTATTCTAATAAGTCATGATATTTATTTATCTAAGGCTTGACATCACCTTAGCGCCAATTTAAATGTTATTTTCAAAGATATCAAATTGTATGAAAAAATCTAGTTTTCATTCTAAGTCATGGGTTCTTGCATGAAACGGTTTAAAACTATTAGGTATGATATTATTGATTTATAGTAGATGTTTTTCAAAGAAAATCTCTACGAAACCTTGATCTTCTCAAATCTCTTAAATTGGCTCATGAATGGGTAAGTTATTTATGATCTAATAATGATAGATTTGAGTTTCGATTATGTTGTAATGTTGATTTCTATGTCTATTATTCTATTATATTGCGAATTGTTAAAGATTTTATTGAATGGTGATCTTGGATATTAGGAGAAGGTAAGTTGACCTAGTTTGCTTGGTTAATGTAGAATCGATCTAGATTTTCAACTGATTGGTATGGTCTACTTATGGTGACAGTGCTTATGTGTTTTATATGATGATGATCATGACCTTGTCGGGATTATTATGTGAATTGTACCAGTATCATTCTAGGGTTCATGTGAAGGTATAATGTGAAGTTGTTTGTATAAAGTAATGTGACTATATGCAAGGTGTTATGGCTTAGATGAATGTATAAAGTTAAGGATGATGTCATGTCTATATGATCTTGTATTGGTGCTATGATGTTATGATTCATACCTAATTCACGATATAATATAACGACGGACTATGTGTCCTTATAGAATGATGTTGTATCTTGTGCTGGTAGACTTATTTATCCTACTTTGTACTTGAATAATATAGAATAAATGATATGATTAATGTTGTGTTTTGATTGGTATAATTAGGTCCTTCTTCTTTATATAAGAATGTTATTTTAATATGTGATCACTTGGCTTTGTAGGCTTAGACACCCTTGTCATGTAAGTGTATGAATGAATGAAAAAATGAATGAAAGTCTAGGTTTAGTAAATCGATGTTGGTGCCCTTCTGGGAAAAACATATGTGGAACCTCGAAAAATCAAATAAGGTTAAGATTGTAAAACCTTGAAAAAAGAAAGGAAGGTTGAGAATGTGAAACCTTGTATATGAAAAGAAGGTTAATAAGAAGCCTTGAAGTGAAAGATCATATGTCCTTCTTCAATTGAATGATGGACTTAGGTATAGGTTTGATGGAACGACATGAACTCATCACTAAAGAAGTCATAAGAGATATCCTAATACTCCTAGGTTGGCAGCCCTAGTGGACCCATCATAGGAAAAATGCATTATGAGTTGGTAGGACATTTAAATAGTACCTTCTCTAATAAACCTAGGGATTGATTAATTTTATGAGAAAAAAGGCAAAGCAACAAGTGGATATGCTTGTGGTAGAAGCTCTACTTTCTATGAGACTAGAGTACAAACAAGCCCTTGATTTCCTTGAATGATGTGGCAAGAATTAATGTGTCCTAGTTCTACCTTTTGCTAGTAGGGAAGCCATCTATATATTGCACAACGAGGATTTGAAGATGCTAGGTTAGTTTCCTAGGTCATTAAAGACCATTATGTCAAATCCTCTAAATGAATAGTTCTGTATTAAATGGTTAGAATGAATAATGTTGAATTAGTAAAAGCATGTTCAAAAGAAAGGTTCTTACCTAGGGTAGATTTGAGGATTTTTTAGGTGTTCTTGAAGAAGGTGTATGGCCCGTTTCTTCATTTCATACTCAAGTGAGTCTTAGTGTAACCATACGGTAGAGAGTCTAAATAATATAAAAACTTACTTGATGAGGAACTGAGTGTTATTCGATGAAAAGGAATTTACTTTTAGTTGTCTTGAGGATCATCTAGGTGTGTAAGATGGAGTTGTTTGGGCAGCCACTTCGTATCTTACTTAGGTGGGTCATAGGATAACCTTTAGTAGGGGATCTTAATTCTTAAATGGATTCTATGTGATTATTTTCATATATTCTGATTATATGGGTGTTGTCTTATATGTGATTGTTGGCTTGTATTATCTCCTTAACAATTTATAATGAAGGTTTTTATGAGAATGTTATGAAAGCATGTTTAAACGCTAAATGTCCTTTTTTTCATAGTTTTTGCATGATTTTCATACTTAGTGCATTAAATGGACTAACCTCTTCTTTTCCTATTTTTATTAAATTGTAGGGATTAGGAAATCTTCACATGCCATATATGATGTATGGATTTCAGGGTTGAAGATGATGCTATGGTGAGTCCTTATAGATTCGAGGAGAAGAACCACATTTTTCTTTTATGTCATGTCTTCTATGGGCTTAGTCCCTAAATGTTGTATTCTAAAGTATATATGGTTTAATGAGACATTTTAAAGGTAGAATATTTTTAAAAAGTCTTTACCTTTCTAGTTAATGAAGGTATTCTTTGTATGTGATGAAAATTTTAAATTCTTAACTATTTTGAGTAGTTTATGCAATGAATGATATGTGGGCCATGTATGTTTGGGCTTGGCGAGGTCGATTACACCTTATATCTTTTATAGGGTGCTCCCCAGTCGTTAACCCATGGCATGGCTTACTTGCTTCGCGCCAAACATAATCATAAGAAACATAACTCATGCAATACTTATCAAATAATAGTTAGGCAAAATGAAAACTCAAGTCTTAAATGTATACAAGTGACATGAATGAGACCAAAGAACAATAGTTACTCATCTATGAATACTCTAAAACAAATAAAAGTAGAAAGCATTGTAAAAAGGAGTCCTCTATAAAGCAGAGAGGACCACAAACTATCTCTGACTTCTCAATTAGATGAACGAGGCGCTGAATGTTGTTCCTAGTAATATTTGTCTGCATCATGAAACAATATAAGCTAAATGACATTAGTGTATAATATACGAGTATATGGGGGAATGCTAAAAATAACGTAAGATTGAAAATAATATAAAGGTGACACTTACTTTTGTTTTACTCGACTCATGAATTACACAACTCAAATGCGGTATAAAACATCAGTATTTATGCAATTTATACAAAGAATTTATTACAATAAATAACCACTAAACTTAATCATGAAATGCAATAAAAAACATAACTTTACTCATATAATAAAGTAATATAGTTTCTCTCAGTGAAAACCACCACTATGAGTCAGTGGTGATACAACATCTTACACATGATTCTGAAACTGTCCTATACTTTATCATCATATAGGATACATTAACTAAATGGATCCACTAGTTTACGCTAAAAAGCACATAAGGAGTCATAAAAAAGTATGATACTTTAATACACATTATTTCTACATGGTTTATGGAGAATTATTTTGATATAACCTCGCATCTCCATATTGGTTCTGAATACTACTCCAAAAAATATACTTAGCTCATATGCTTTAAAAACAAACTCTTTTTTTTATTTGTGATTATTACCCAAAATTTATCTGAACAACTCTCTTCAAAATCGGTTTTTCCCCTTCTTAATTAAATGTGAAAATAGTTTAAACTCTTGGAATACTTAGTTCCCTTAACTTTTAAATAAATGAACTCTCTCTTTAATTTTTCCTTAACTCAAATCATATGATTTTAAACAAAGTTATATTGTTTTTGAAAGACTTGTGAAAATATTATAAATGTATCTTGAATTGGTTCTTAACATATAGACTTCACTCTTAACTTTTCTTGAATTGAATTGTGGATTCAAGGATTGTTATTTCTAAAAGGAAAGATCTCATGATGCTTAGGATTGTTTTTAGATTTGAATAACGTGAGAAAACTTCAAAAAATAATTGTCTTTGAACAACTCTTCAATGTGGAGATGTATTTATATATTTGATAAAAAAAATTAATGTTGAAATAGAAGATTTTGTGTCCTAACTACTCCCTAGAGCTGATTTTTTTACACTGGGGAAGCAAGTCTGCGACATGGACCTGCATGCAAAAACCTGCTTAACCTTTTCCTGCGTGCAAAAACCTACTTAACCTTTTCCTTCTCCGATTTCCCAAACCCTCTTTAGATTAAAATAACGTTCATATATAGAGAAATATCTGATTGAAAGCAATCCTTATATCTAATTGAAATCATGAAGAACTCCACTATCCCATTAATTTTAGGCACTAAAACAACCTTCAAGAACATCATACACTCAACATTATATGATCGAATTTTGTTGAATAAAGATGATTTGCGCTTTGTGGAACAAAGACAATAATATGAACATATCACATACCTCGTAGGAATCACCCTATTAGGAAATCCAAAAGCTAGTATTGAAAAAATATGAAAATTTTACTTGCTTCTCTTTATTTAACACTCTTCTTTTCTCTCGTCTAAAACCCTAACTCCATTTTTTAAAAGCGTAAACAAATAATTTTCAGTATAGACGATAAATAATTACCAAAAAAGATTTAAAATAATAGGGTAAGTACAAGACTAAAAAACCCTTGAAAAATCAAAAATGGACTTTTCGCATTCGAAAATCTGAACTTTAAATGGGCATATCTCACTCATACGAACAATGAATTCCGCAAAACTATGTGGTGTTGGAAAAATTATTCCAAGATATTTCATACGATAGCTGGAAACACACCTAACCTATCTTGAGCTATAATTTATTGTTGTTGGAATTTTATCCAAAAATTAACTTCGACATCCTTAACAAATTTTCTAGATATCAATTCTTTCCAAAAATGACTATTTAAAATTCTTAACTTTTTCCTATTTCTTTCAATTAGCGAAATGTTACGATATCTCCCTTTGGTAACATTCATATTCAAATGAGATTACTCTTTGTAGGCTGAGAGTTTAACATCTAAATATTTTTCTCAAATACACAACAGGCAATGTAAATACAACATGCCAACTCATAAATTAAAGAGTACTAAGAAGAGAATTAGTACCTTGGTGTGGAAGTTCTCCAGTTTAAAAAATATGTGGTATCTATTCTTAAAATTTCCCTAAGATTCCCAAGTAGTGTTCTCAATAAATTGGTTCCTCCAATGAACTTTCACTGATGATACCTATTTTGTCCTCAACTTGCTAACTTGGTAGTCTAAAATCTGAACCTTATTCTACTCATCAGATAAAATATCCATAATTCCTATATCTTTGGTTGGTTCGATCACTGAAGGATCTCCGATACACTTCTTCATTGGGGAAATATAAAATATTAGATTAAAAGCTTTTAATTCTTCTGATAGCTCCAACTCATAAGATACATTGCCAATCCTATTGGACATTCTGTAAGTTCCAATATAGCAGAGACTAAGCTTTCCCTTAATACCAAACCTCATAACACCGTTCATTGGTGAAACATTAAAGTATAACTAATCATGTACTTCAAACTCTAACTCCCATTCAAAAATATCAGTGTAGGAGTTTTGACGACTCTGTATTATTTCAAACCTCTCTTGAATCAATTTCTCTTTCTCAATAGCCTGAGGAACTAAAACTTGTCTTATCAACCCTGTTTCACAAATTTCAAACCATCCAATTTGATATGTTCATATTCTAGAAAAAATAGCTTTATTAGAAGCCATTTGGATGCTACAGTGGTAATTATTGTTTTCAGAAAATTCAACAAGAGATAGCTTATAATCCCAATTAATTTTTGAATCAATCCAATAAGACGTCAGCATATATTGTAAGGTCTAAATAGTAATATCTTCTTGCCCACCATTATAAGGATGAAATCAAGTACTTAAGTTCAGCTTGGAACCCAATCCTTTTTTGAATGACTTAAAAAAGTGTGTAGTAAATTGCTCACCTCTTGTTTAAAATAATGGAGATTGGAACCCCATGAAGTCTTATCACCTCTTGAATATACAACTTCGAATATTTTTTTGTTAAATGGGTAGTCATTGCTAGAAAAAAGTGGGATGACTTTATAATTCTATCAATAATCACCCAAATAGAATTGTGTTTTTTGCGTGACCTTGGTAAACATGTGAATGAAGTCCATAGTAATAATCTCCCAATTACATTCCTTACTTTCTATTTGTTTAGCCAAATTTGATCCTTTGATTCTCTACCTCAAATTGTATGAAATTTGGACACTTAGCAACAAACAATGAATTTATCTTCGTGGTACCACTCCACCAATAAACCTCTATAAAATCACATTATATCATTGTGGAACCAACATTTATAGAATATATGGATCTATGATCTTTCTCCATGACCCTCTCTTGGAGGTCATCCACCCTTACTACACACAATCTACCTTGACACCTCAATAATCCATCTTCCCCTTATTCACAAGTCAATACCTTTTGCATATGAACATTTTCCTTCAATAAAAGCAATATAGGTTCTTGGTCTTGCTTCTCTTTTACTTGTGGCAATAATAAAGATTCGTCCTCATTCATCACCACTAATCCTTCTTATGTGGAATGAATTATGCAAACTCCCAATCATGCAAGTCTTTACACATCATTTGCTAGTTCATTATTATCTTTCTCAAAATGGGTGGTAGTACCGATACACACCCTTCTTAAAGAATCATCAACAACATTATCCTTATCTCTATTGTATATAATACTCATGTCAAAATCCGTGAGTAACTCAAACCACCTTGTGTGTGTGAGATTAAGCTCTTTCTGAGTAAACACATATTGACGAAGTCTTGTGGTTAGTGAATACATATACATGAAATCATACAAATAATGACGTCATATCTTCAAAGATTATATTAGAATAGCCAACGCTATGTCATATGTTGGGTAATTCTTCTCATGAACTTTTAACTTTATGGAAGAATAAACTAACCTTTCCATTTTGTATTAGTAGGCAACCCAAGAAAAATCTAGATGCATGAAAATACAAGAAAAAACCTTGGGTACCTTATGGTAAGGTCAAAATTAGGACAACATTCAACCTCTTCTTCAATTAGTTAAAGTTTTTATCACATTCTTCAAACCATTGAACTTCACAATTTTCATAATTAACTTGGTCAAATAGGATTAAATAGAAAACCCCTCTATGAACATTCTATAATATCCAGCCAAACCAATGAAACTCCAAATATTAGTAGGAGATGTGGCATTATTTTTATTAATCTGTATCTATTTTCGGGGTATCAAATTTGATTCTCTATCAAGACATAAAGTGGCCTTATTTTTCACATACTGAAGTAAAAACTCACACTTAGAGAACTTGGCATGTAATTCTCTATCCTTTAGATTTTGGAGATTAATTTTGTCAAGACATTACTCCTTATAAGTAACACAACATAAGTGACCTCGAAGAGGTATTGTACAAACCCTTGGAATAATCATTATCAAATACGACAGAATAATTTGGAAAAAATAAAGCTTTTACAATCGAGCGCAAATTTCTTTCCCTAAACAAACATATGTAGCTAGACTTGTATCATTCATCATCTAAAACCACAAACACAACAAATACGGTCATAAGCCTTTTATATTAGAAAAGACGCAAAATAGGAAGTATAATGGAAAGTCTATCAAAATCCTTTTAAAATCAGAGATAAGAAATGACATTATTGTACTTGACTTAATATCATTAGAACATACCACAAGTCTTGAAAAAAACCTATTCCAAGCTTCCACTATGGGGCTCAATCAATTTAAAGAACCCATACTCCCATTAGATGTAGAAGAAATGTGTTAGCACATAAATTATTAAGTACGGAAGAATGCATAAAACCGTTATGATATTCACAAAAGGGACATTTTGGTTAAATCACGCATTTGTAAAGTATAAAAACCTCTATGCACATATAAGGACAAACATAAGCTAAATCAATTATATAAGTAACCCAAGGAAAAACTAGTGGAATGCAAAGTTATGATACCATAACCCTACCAATTGATAAGTATAACCTTTAGTCACCAACATCATACATATATTTCTCTTAACTCATCCATAGCCATCATACATAAAGCAAAGAGTAATACATGTTCATAACTTCTCTCAAATGAAACCAAACTTAACATTCAAACATATTATTCATACATAATCCCTAAGTCTTCATAACATAGAAGAACCTCACCATAACCCCTATTAAGGGTTACTCCTGCAATCCATTGATGAAGTCCTATATAGGCATTCACAACAAGTTGTACCCCTTAAGAGGTCATAGTTATAATCCTCATTAATAACATAATTAACATTCTTACAATATAGGGAAATGTATCCTTAAACTACATAGGCCATGTTAATGTATATTGAATCATGTGTCCTAACCCACACTAAAAAGAGGTGTTGTACTTGCCAAAGGTAGAACTAACATTTTAGCTTCTAGGTGGATCCACTAGCAAAGACCTATGTGGAAGCATAGGTATAGTATATGAAGATTGATTCTACAGACAATAAATACTAACTTGGGGTCTTCCATCTTATGAAAGACAATATTGGGAACACAACTATTAGCGTGAAGGAAGCCATCTCATATTCATATACAGTAAGTACTAAGAATAATTTCCTTTGAAATTCATATTAAGTATTTACTTAAGTTAAAATTCATAAAAGAATGCACTAGAGACTCAATCAACATATTATCATAATAGATCATTAATATATTAGGTCAAAATGTCTTTTTCTCCCTAGAATATTCAATATGTGAGTAGACCTTTCACATCATGTTCATAGTTTGTCCATTAGATAGAATTCCAATAATTACAACGAACACACCATAATCATATTCATTTGTACATAGTAAAATATTAGGGGAGGGGAAGAAGAATCTTGCAAACTAAACCATCAATAAAAAATAGACATAAGATCATCAGCATCTATGAAAATCATGAATCATATAGAACATTCATCCATAAGTGTAAACCCAACAAATTTACCCGGTCATGGGTAATAAATCATGTGTACCTATTAAACAAAGAATAAGTACACTTTTAATGAATAAAGTAATATTCAAAAACTATATTACAACAGAAAAATTTATAGAAATCAACCTGCATCAATACACCCTTTATAATTCATGAAATTCGGGTCATTGGGAAAGTATATGGGTTCATGGGAAATATTTACCAAAAAATCAACATTAAGTTACATATTATCCATAAGATAAGACAATTATCTCATACAAAAAAGTTTTAGAAAGATCCCATTGATGGAATAAAAACCCTATTTTCTTGAAGAATCTACAAAAACTCGGAATTAAATAGTTTAAGTGTTTGATGATTTCCTAAATAAATTGGTGAGGAATACTTTTTCTATAAATCTGAGAGTGAGTTTGTGGAAGGTCGTCAATGGAGTCTAGAGAGAAAAATATCTTGGGAAAGTTTTAATTTCATTTAGGGTCTTTTGAATTATGAAGAGTTATTTTTTTTTAATAGTTAAAGCTATAAAAATATACCAAAAGTAACTAATAATAATTGTCCCTACTTTTATTTAATCAATTAGGAATCTATTGAAATGTTTGACCCTTAGTCATTTTGAACACCCTTGATACACCCCCACCTACGGAGCGTGGGTTGAACCATGGACTGTACTCATCTTTTAAAAGGTAAAATCAATGGTCTTTGCAAAAATCCAAGTGTTGAATCCAAACCCCCTCCTACGAGGCATGAGTCAACCTATGATTTGTAGGTGTTCTCTTGTTGGTAAATCTACTTCTCAAAGCTTTTTGGACAACCCCTTGACCCTCCTCAAGGAACCTTAGGGGGCCATGCCTTAAAATTTTGGTACTAAGACATAAGTACTAGGTTAGAATGATCATTTAATTATTTTACTCTATATGTTTAACTTTTTAGGACGTTAGACTACATATTAGGTCATTAGATTTCCAACGTGTAAGATAATCTCCCCATAAGGAACATTCATCTGTGAATTATGATACATACACCAAAATAATTTAGAAACTCTAGAATAACAGCCCATTACACATGAGTATCAAAATATGTTCAAACATAAAATGCACTATTAAACTGATGCACAATTTAAATGAGAGGGACTTAAACTTTATCTCAAGGCATGATCAATGCAATCCAGGAATGTAGGAACTACATTTACAAACTCAATATGTATGAGATGCATCAATATACATTATTAATAGAAGGAACTACATTCTCCAATCAAAAAGAAGTTCAACACCACAATAAGGATCCAACATGTCATTTTTATCGTAGCATAACTAGGAATGGTCATCAACTCACCTCATTAAGTCAAATACACAATCATAATAATAAAAACAAATAAAACTAGGGATACATATATCATGAAACCCCAATTTATACAATATATAAATTCTCACAAGGACAAGCACTACATAAGAAAATCATATAAAAACAAGTTGAGTAGTTGTAGAAGGAAATATTTGAGAATGAAAGCACTTCATATCGGCCTTGGCCTCCCATGTAGGACCCTCAACTAAGTGGTTGTTCCTTAAAACCTTAACGGAAGGTACTTCTTCTTTCGTAAAATTTTGAACTTGCTAATCTTAAATCACTATTGAAACCTCTTCACAAAAAAGACTCGTATCAACTCCCAAAGCCTTTAATGGGAGAATGGATACATGATCACCAATGCATTTCTTGAGAATGGAAACATGAAACACAGGGTAAACCTAGGCAAACTCACATGGAATGTCAAATTCATATGCTACCTTTCCCAAATGTTTCAGTATTTCATATGGGCCCATATACTGGGAAATGTTGATAGAATTAGATGAAGGATTTTTCTTAAGCTTGATTCGCTCATTTCTCTCACTACCTTTCATCCATTACATGCTATCACAGACTCACTAGGTATAACCTATGGTTTTATCCTACAAGGAGTTCAAATGCATTTAAATTTTTGTTGTAGGAGTGAGTTTACACTTTTCTTGTTATCATGTACTTGAAGAAACTAGGGGATCCAGTTTGCAGAACTAATATCATATCATCTAAATTACAATAGGATATTATAGGATTCGGGCATCTTGTTCAAACACTAGACCTAAAAATGTTAACGAGACACAGATTATTCCATCAATATTCACGAAGGTAGTTATATGGCTGCCTTATTATATCACACAATTTCGCACCCGCTCAAATGAGCAAGGAATGCTCCTATTCTTCTATTGTAAATATCATATTCTTAAAAATGTTAGTTTTTTTTTTTTTTTGGGGGGGGGGGAATCTGCACATATTCTTTGTTTGTACGACATTTTAGAAACTGTCCAAAATAAAGATTCATCCAATTAGTTTTAAAGGGAAAATTTAACCTACAGTGCTAACAGAATACAATTTAAAGAGTAGCCTCAAAAGAAAACTTCTAATGGCCTGACTAGGAGTTCTAGCTTTTATGTCTAATGAAAAATTCACAATCTTATGCATTGGATTTAAAAAGAATTGATAATATTTCATGTCTCTATTTTTAGGATCCTGAGAAGTACTAGTACGTTTCAACTATTAAACCTAACCAACAATGAAGTCCCTGTAGTTACTGCCTTTGAGTATCATAAACTATGAACCTTACAGTTGTGAAAGACCTATAATTTGGTTATCTAAAAGATCAATACAAGAATATTCATTCTTGAAATTGCACAATTCTAATATATTTAGATATGTTAATGTTGTGTCACGTATAAATGAGTAAAACTAATAAAAACCAGATTTTTTTTTCAGGTTTGAATTCATGTGTTTTTTTTATGGTTTGCACATTTTATTATGCTGGGATACTATACATTTCTCTCTACCTTCCTCGACCCTACTATTAGGTAATAATCATTTGTAGTAAATAGTTCCATTTCTTGTGTGATATTTAACAGTAAGCATTTCGATTTCCAATTGCACTTTCCCTTGCCACCACCTGACAATTATCATTTTATCTTAGGCCATTAATTGAATAATTTCCAATAGATATGAGATATGAAAGGAAATGCGGATTTGTAGTCTGAGAATATGGGGATTGTTTGGACTACAAACAGAGTCCCTCTGAAGCTCACGAGAGTTCTAAAAGGTCTGATCCTAGTATAAAGAAACTTTTAGTACTAACAGCCTTTCATGAAAGTTCCTTGTACATTATTAATAGAACTAACGAGTACGAATGTGTATGCTATATTAATAGATGTAGTATCCATTAATACTCTCACATTAATTCAATTCCCACAGTAGCTTTATTACATATAATACCATCATATTTAATATATTGTTGTATGTTTTTTCTTTTATACAAACATCTACATATAAGGTTTCACAATGAAACAAATGTTTTGAATTCATTAACCAAGGAAATAAGTTCTGAGCAACAATCCATACTCACAACAAAGGTTTTAGAGCAAAGTTGTAAACTTTATAATGTTGCCACTCACATATCACAGAAAAAATTATAGATACTAGACTTGGAGTCAACATTCTCAAATCAGATGCAACAGGATGGTGCCCCTAAAGTATATTATTGTCCATCAAAGGCCAAAAGTCTCACACAAATCTAGTTTTGCTTTTCAAGGTACAAATAAATCTAGATTAAGTATACATGAATAAGTAGTTTTGCACTTTTCTTCATAGTATTCATATACATATTACCTCTATTTAGATTTTTTCCACTAGTTCTTCTTCGATAAATTCAGGACATCATTTAGTTGTTCAATGCCTAATAGCACTGATTCAAAAACCCATGAAATAGGCAACCAATTACAATCAAAATAAATAAATTCAAGAAATAAGAAATTACCTCAGTATTTAGTTATCAACAAGATTGACATATAATGAGGATTGTCTGCAAGGTCTGAAGTTGAAGACTCTCATCAGTTATTTCCCCGTGATGTGAAAAGATTTAGAAAAAGGGAAATTTTTAAATGATGCAAGTAGTTACCTTCAAGGTTCGATCATCCAGCATTAGTTATCTTAGTAGTATCAAGACATGATTACTGAATGATTAATCAATGTTCTTTTGATGTGACAAAACTAACACATCATTTTCATTGTTATATATATGGTGAACAACCAAAAAATCATAAGGGATTTCATTATGTCAGTGATACGTGTAGCTATTGGGAAAGCATTGTAAAAGCTAAAAAGAATGACCTTACTCTAGGCATGTGAGGATCCATCATCTGATAGGGGTTAATGTCGGGATTCCATATTCTAGCTTTGATGGTCTATTTTTGTTAATCTCACCCTCCACAAAAGAATTGATTGAACTAAGTCTTCTAAAAAAAATACTACTTAGGGTAGGTGGTGGTATGGGAGGCTATCTACTCATTGAACTAGGTAGGACCTATCGAAAGGGAAGATTTTGTGCGAAACCTTCTAAAAGAATGTACTACTTATAGTAGCTGGTGGTATGTGACGCTATCTACTCATTGCACTAAGTAGTCATTCTGAAAGGAATGACTTTTGTGGTTATTGGCTGTCTCTTGATGCATTGCCATTTATTGAGGGGCTTGTTTTTCCCGAGTTGAGTAACCCGAAAGGGGTAGTCTTGAGGATTGGTTTTGTTTTTATTGAAGGAGGCATATGTATACTTCCTTCATGTCATACATTAGTATGTCTTGGGATAATACCGAGGTAGGGAAACTCTTACGAAAAATGTGTTCACTTTCTTTTTCGCTTGGCCTTTGAAATTCACTCATTTAGAATAGGATTGTTCATTGTAATTGATCAAGTTGATTTCATTTTTAAGATTTAAATGATTCCTTTTTATTGTTCAAATGGATTTGTTGTAAATACCTAAGGAGTTTCACTTTATATGTAAGGTGAGTTTACTGTAAGGTTTTGGTATGTTTTCTGTAAATATCCCTTTGGTTATAAATTATGAATTCTCTTATCTAATTATAACATAATGGTTAGTATTATGTTTTGACTTTGTATTCATGAATGATTTAATTAAATTGCATGAAAAGCAATTTTACTAAAATGTCCCTTTTTGCATGCTTTTGCATATGTCATACTTAATACATTGTTTTGTACTAACCCCATACTTTTTCTATACAATTTAAGTATAGTTTGCAAGATTTTGAAGGTTTGAAGGCTAGAAGGAAGATCATGGGAAAGTTTCTCTCAAGGCAAAGTATGTACTCATATAGCCGAGGGCATAGTCTTTTTTTTAGTTTTATTTAAAGACTTGTTATTTATTTAAGTTTCAATGTAAAGGGTCGTGTCCCTAAGATATTATATGTCGTGTCTTATGTTTGGATTGGGACGATAAGATTTCTTAAGAATTTATTAAAAATTTCCTTTTGAAAAATTATTCATGAAAAGTTTTAATTACGCACTAGTTTTCATGTCTTATGAAATGAATGCTAGTTTAAGGGCTTGTACAAGACCCCAAATGGTAAAGTACGCCCGACCACGAATGGAGGTTCCTCCTAACTTCTCGTGGTACTTTCGGGTCGTGAAAACTAGCTATGCTATCAAAAATCGTATAAAAACACAAGAATGTCAAAACCCTAAAGCTAAAATTTAGACTTTGAAAGATAGAATTTCTTACCTGATAAACCATATAGCAACACAAATTTTGTTCTTTAGCGAGAACTATGACTGAAATCGTGTTCTTCATCAACAAGCTCCCCAGTGTTGTATGAGACATATGTGAGACATCAAGTTTTTCATCGAGAATTCAGAGAGAAAAGCATGAAGCAGAGACTTAACTTCAGTTTATCTGTGACGAAGAAACTTACCTATCGCTCTTCCATCAATTTTTTCAGTATTTAGCTTCAACTCTTCAGTAAGTTCATAAGAGAAAAGTATGTTTTCATCGGTTCAGCAGAGTCAGAGAGAAGCCTTTATTTCATCTTCGGGAACACATAAATTTTATTAATGTTTTATGATTTTTTTAAAAAAAATTAAAATGGAAGGGAGAATTTAAATAATTTGGGGAATATAATATTTTAACAAAATTTTAAAACACTCATAATGCATTGTTTTTTCAATTATAAAAATAGGAGACTTTCAAAGTGTGATGATATAATATATATATATATCTATATATATATATATATATATATATATATATATATATATATATATGTATGTATATATATATATATAGATATATCTATATATATATATATATGTATGTATATATATATATTATATACTTATATATACATATATATAGATATATATATATATATATACATATATATATATATATATATATATATATATATATATATATATATAATATATATAATATATATATGTGTGTGTGTGTGTTTGTGTGTGTGTGTGTGCGTGTGTGTGTGTGTGTGTTGCCAATTATATCATATGTTAGCAACAATTATAAAGTGTACCTTATAGAATTAAAGAGTATTTTTTGAACTGTTGCCAATATTATTGTAGCTAATGTTAATAACTCTGGCTGCACTTCAAAAGCGTCCCAAAAACTACTTTAGGAAACACTTTACAAACGTTGTCCAAGAATAAGTGTTGTTTTAAACCTAAAATGGTGTACTGACAAACATATTCATATTAGGCCTAGAGTCATCCACCAATATAGGAGCATACTTAGACAATTAGATGTACTTAAGGCTATAGTCCTTTACACTCATACCTCCTTGGAAAAGGTTATGAGTTCTTGCATCGTCTTTTCCATAAACTCTAATGGATACAAACTATCAAGGAAAAGTGACTTGTAAAATTCCCAATCAATCGTAGCCGCTCTTAAAGGTCTCTCCTCCTTCCACTACTCATACTAAAATTGAGCCACATCTTTTATATGATAGGCAACTAGTTTTTCCTTTTCCTATGGAGACACTCCCATATAATCTATAAGCATTATACAAATGTAATAACAAACATAAGGTAAACCAATCTTATAAGTAACCCAATGACACACTAGTGCAAGGAAAATGTAAGATCCCATAATCCTACCAAATGCTAAGTATCACCTTGAGTCACCAACATCATACAAATATGTCTCTTACCTCATCCATGAAAAAAATACATAAGGAAGAGTAATTCATGTTCATAACATTCAACAAATGCAACCAACCTTTACATTCATTATTATTTGCACATTGTTCACAACTCTTCAAAACATAAAAGAACCTAACCACAACCTTCTTAATGCCCACTTCTGATATGCATAGACAAAGTCCCAATGCCACATCCACACCAAGTAGTACCTCTTAAGAGGTCATAGTTAAAGTCAATATTCTAAAAATAATTCACATTCTTACCATATAGGGAAAAGTAGTCTTAACACACACAGACAATGTTGAGGTACATAGAAATTGTTGTTCTACCCCCACACCAAAAAGAGGTGTCCTACTTGCCTATGGTTGAACAAAAATTTTAGCTTCTAGGTGAATCAACTAGATAAGAACTATGGAAAGATAGTTTTGGGATATAGATAACGTATTTACACCCTAACTTTTATAGTAGAGGCTTTTATATAATGAGACACGATATTGGGATCCCAACTACTAGAATGAAGGAACCCATCTCATATTAGAATCCACTCAGTACTAAGCATAATTGCTTTTAAAAAGCATATTAAGTCTTTAATTAAGTTCATGTTCATAAAGGAATACAGTAGACACTCAATCAACACATTATAATAACAACTAATTTATTCATTAGATGGAGAATGTACTGAAATCCTAAGACTCGTCAATTTGGAAGTAGACCTTTTCAGATTATTTTCATAGTGTGTTTATGAGAATCAACTTTCAATCAAGACAAAAAACATACCATAATTATATTCATTCATAAATAGTCAAATGTAACAGTAGAGGTATAAGAATCTTTCAATCTGAATCATCAATACTCATTAAACAAAACATTATCACAATCCAAGCGGATTATGAATTCATACACAACTTTCATCTAAGAGCAAACTCTAGAAATTTACCCCCTCATGAATCATGAATCATGTCTCCGCAATTAAACATATAATTACTACACTAGGCATGAAGAAAAAAACATCAAGTACTAAATTATCATTGACACATTTCGTAATAATGATCTTGAATCAGTATACTCGTACCACTTCATTAAATTGGGGCCATGGGGAAGTACACGGGTTCATTGGGAGTTCTATTTAAAAATCACCATTGAGTGAAAACTCTTCCATAATATAACACAACTAACCCATTTAAATCATTTTAGGAAGAAGACATGGCTAGAATAAAAACCCTAGTTTCTTGAAGAATCTACAAACTTCACAATTAAAGAGTTGAAAGAGCTCCATGGAGAAAAGTGTTCCATGGATCAAATCTCTCATACCATAATTAATGTTTTAATCATGAAATTGGTGAAGAAAAACTTCTTCTTGAACTCCTAGTTTGAGTTTTTTGTACATCTTCAATGAAGTATAAATAAAAATATCACGGTAAAGCTTTGATTTCCTTTTCGGTCTTGTGAATTATAAAGAGTTACAGAATTGTTTAATAGTTAAATTACATAAATATGACTAATATATCTAATAATAACAATTGTTACTCTGATTTAATGAATTAGGAATTCATCAGATTGTTTGACACTTAGCCATGTTGAATAGTCTTGAAAGACCCCACCCACAAAACCACCACCTACGAAGCATTGGTGGAACCACGGACCGTAGTGCTCTTTTGTTGTTCACCTCAGGGAAGGGAAATAATGAGGGCTAGAGAAATATCTAGTTGTTTACTCACAACACCCACATATTGGTCGTGATTTAACCTATGACTCATCGGTGTCAACTCGTAGGTCAAGCTATTTTTTGCAGCTTTGTGACCAACCTCTTGGCCCTACACAAGGACCCTTAGAGGGGTCATTGGTGGCAATGCCTTGACTTTTAGGGCCTAAGACATTAGAACTAGGTTAGTATTGTAATTTTAGTATTTTAGTCATTAAGTTAAACGTGTTTTTGATATTGTATTACATGTTAGGCTCTAGCTGAGGTCGTTAGATTTTTGTGGTGCTACATATTCTGAGATGACTAGCGTTATATTCTTCATTCTTCGAATATATTAGTATTAGATCATGTTTTATTATAAAAAAAACATATGTGAATAGGGTTTGAATACTATATCGATATGATCCATGAATACTGCAGGCGCATTAGTAAACTCAAAAGACATAAGTAGGAACTAATAATGACAATGGGGACACCTGCATGCTGCCATTGAGATGTCACATCCCATTACTCTTAGCTTATAGTAGCTTAATTTGAGGTCTATATTTGAGAAAAAGGTAGAAACCTGAAGTTGATTGAAAATATCATCAATCCTCAAATGAGGATACTAATACTTAATGGTAATCTTTTTCAATTGATGGTAATTTATACACATCCTTGGGTAACCATCCTTCTTCCTCACATATAGGAACGGAGTGCCTAAAGGTGAGACACTCAATCGATGAAAGCCCTTGTCGATGAAATCTTTAATCTATTCTTTACACTCTTTAACCTCCAGCGGTTCCATTTTATATGGAGGAATAGATATAAGTTGAGTATCTAGAAGAATGACAATACCGAAGTCTATTTCTCTCTTAAGGGAGACTCTAGGTATATCATGTGGAAATACTTCTGGAAACTCTTTTACTACTAAAACATACTGAATATGAGGTACCTCAACACTAGTGTCATTAAATCGTACTATGTGATTGACACACCCATTGGAACTAACTTTCTTGCATTATGGTACAAAATAAAATGACCCTTAAGCACTTCTGAACTACTTTTCTTCTAAAAGACTAACTCATTTTAAAACTAAAAACTAGTACCTGAGTTATACAATCAGTGGAGGTATAAAATGCATGAAGCTATTTCATACTAATAATGACAGCAAAATCTTTCATGTTGGATATTACCAAAGATGCCATAGTGTTCTTATGATTAACAAGCTCATTATACACTATCTAAGCAAGAATGGGTTCCCCATCAGGTGTACGAACACAAAAAAGTTCACAGAGATTCTCTGGAAGAACAACAAAATTATTTGCAACATAAGGAGTCACAAAATATGAACTCTCTCATAGGTCTAGAAAAGTATAAACATCAAGTCTAAATAATTTGATAATACAAGTGTCATATCCAGGTTAACCCCCTAGACGTAACCGGCGTCGTAATTCTTTTCAAGGACTAAGACTAGACTCTAAGTCTCATGTCATTACATTCATAGGTTGAAAAAAGTGGAAAAATTTAAAACACTCATTATCACTACTCGGAGGTTTACATAGACCTCTACATACACATAATATCTATCCATATCGAGTAGACATCCCTTCGTATAGGAAGGTTACATAGCCTTATACTTTTACTACACATACATATATATAAATTATAGAAATAGTCTCAATGATTGTCTTATCTCATGCAATCTAAACGATTATCACAATATATTCATACCCCTTTCATCGATCAAATAAGACCATATATAGGTCATACAAAAGTATAGTACTCAATTGAAAAGGAAAGAAATGAAAGAGTCATTAAGCTCATAACAATTCTTTAAGCTAGATAATTGCATTGCCCTTGTATGTTAAGAGCCTACCCCACTTGTATAAAAGGAAGAATCAAACCCTTCAACAATGTCGCCTTCCGAAATCTTCAATGAGCGGAACCAAAAATGTTTGGAAAAAGGAAAGAAAATGGGGTTATTACTCCACATGTACTAAGTATGAGACCCTATGCTTATGTACAAGCAAAAAATGCTAAAAGGGGACATTTTAATAAAAACATCCAATTTTACCCCTTTAGGGACTTAATGGAAAGTCATGTAAGTCATATCAACAAGTAATACATATCCCAAAATAATTGAAACAATGATTTACTGCAACCCTATCATTAAGGAATAATATCACGAGAATGAATAAGACTCAATCATATCATAATAAGCAAGACAACTACTCACAAGTCCTTATCAAGTCAAGAAGTACAATGTTCAAGAAAAGCCCCACAACCTTCCTCAATCAAGTATCCTCAACAAGAACACATGACCAATGTCCAACTTTACATATCATAGCAGTTAGATTTACATGTCATCATATATTAAAATTATAACCCAAGGCATATTCATAAATGATCTAATCAACATATAGTATCAAAAATGTTCCATAGTCATCACATATACAACATATAATATCATACCACTAAAATAAATAAGAACCTCCTCCTAAAACTCCTTTCAAGGCTAACTAGTGTAATGTTTAGGTAGAGTCCCATATCCCTACCTACACTACGCTAGACCCCTTTGGTTATTTAAGTTAGAGTTCAAGTCCTTTAATTCATTTTACCTTTTGGGAACATCTTTCCCTAACCGACACAGACCACATAAGCTAGTGTGGAATCCGGTGTCATAAAACCCTACACTGAAACAAGAAGGACAACTTGCCAAGATAGTACCAAAACAGGAAAAATAGTGATTACATGGATCCACTAGCTAGTATTCCTATGGGGGCAACATAGTTCAAGAACAAGGAGTTTAGACCGGACCTTCTGTATGCGCCATGCATTATAGTCTCCGATCACAAGAGTAATGTAGTGTTCCTACCTTCCCTATGTGGGAAGGGACACTCCTTAATAAAGTTCAAACGGTGCTAAGCTGGAGTACCTTTTTGAAATGTTTTAAAGCCGTTAATTATCAATCATAGCTTAGTTTAGGTCATAGGTTCTACCACTTGTAGAATCATCATCATCATATCTCCATAATAATTTTACAAGTATAAGTCCTTTCATCACAATTCATATAAGTGAGGTTATCGCATTAGTATTTCATAGCATATCAAGGCATATTGATAGTTTTCACCATATTTATATCACATACGCCTTAATCAACCTCAATGCATAGTAAAGATATTTCAATTCGGCATCATACAACTCTATAATTTTAATATAAGTCATACTCCAATGTAACGTCATGACTTTACAACAATTAATCACAATTGGAAATAAAGATAGATATTCTAAGACTTACCAAGCCTTCCTCATAGTGTATCATCAGGGTGTTACGATCAACCAATAACTCAACCCAATTTGTGGAGTAACATCATAACACGACGATAACCAATAAGATAATAAGGACAATTGCATCTGTACAACAGAATTCAACACTATCTAACAACTTAAGACAAGATACATAGGATTACAATTTATAACCTAAATCAAATCTTAAGAATTAGCATGATAGGAATATAATTCATGTTATTTTAATCATAATAACATCATAGGATAGTAATCTAATCTACAACCAACTCAATTTAATCATTACAATACAATATAGTTTAATATCACAACCTAGGGTTAGGGATTGAGGATCACGTTCTTCATTTAGACCAAACCATCAACAATTACAAAAAACAAGTTAAAGTAAATGATTATATATTCAATGTAAACTAAAGAAATCATTAACAAATCCATTCATAACTTCAATTTCGTAACTGAATGAAACCCATAAACGAACTCAACTTTTGAAATCTATTTTGAATGGACCGTTTGAGGAAAGAGTCTCAAAGGTGAATTAGATCCTATACCTTAACGTTTGACAACAATTTTATGGTGAGTTATCCCCTTTATATCCCCAAGACCTAATCCTTGCTAGTCTTCAATGGTGAGTTCAATTAGAGAGTGAAATAAGAGAGAAGGAAGAGAGTTTATTTGAGAGTTTTCTTTTGATTAATTAGGGTTGAGGGTATTTATATTGGGTCTTAATCAACTTAAATAGACTCCCATAAACACATAATTAATCACATAACCCCCTAACTAATTAAATGAAACTAACTTAAATAAATTAGAAATCTCGACCGCCATATACAAGACCATGATCGACAGGAAATTTGTGAGTCGACGGTCCCTCACCCCTTTGTCCTGCACTCCATCTATGAGTTCAGAGATTTTGTAAGCGAGGGGATTCTATGCGTTGGTTAAGTGTGTGACGATGGGGGCATCGATGCCCCGACTATCTACACATGGACCGTACCCTATACCTATGCACTCGTTCAATTAGTTCAAAAGTTTTGCGGGAGAAGGGACCTTCTCAACCAGCCTATGTATGGGACGACGGTGGCATCGACACCCAATCAACCCGCACATGGGCTCTCGTCTGTCCCATCGATGCACACTGCCAGGCAATGTTGCATCAAACTACAAGGGTCCTCCTCAAGGGCCATTGGTTGGTCCTTGGGGAGTCGTACCCAAACATTTAAATCATGAAACAACTCAAAAACCTATTATCTAACTTTCCACCAATTTTCATAACTTTCTGACTCCTAAAACTTAGTCAAATAGGCTAAGGCACACTATCACCCCCTTTGAACAAATTTCACGGACGTCATGGACGTTCTTGGATGTTTTCATTCTTAAACCTACTCAATTCCATATATTCATTAAAATGGATTTAGAAACAGTACTTAGACCTTATGACACCTATGTTACGCTTTACAAAGTGTCTTGGATTTCTAGGTGTTACAACAGGTGACGACGTTTGGAGAATTCTTTTGCTCTTGAAAGATAATGATCGAATAAAGGCGGTTTGCATCTCAGCCATTACCGAAAATAGGCTTTATTCATATTATTCCCATTGTCCTTCTATTTCTTTGGACACACTTTCATGAAATCATCTTCTTTTCGACACTTGAAACAACCTGTAGAGTCATTGGTATTAGTTACCTTTGTGTGTTCCACAACACTTAGCATATTTAGGAGCTTGTTACCTCCTTGTGCCAGAGAACCCTGAGATTGTGTAGGTATAGTTCTAAATGTTATGAATTTTGGCTATTAAACTCACCTTTTTTTTCTTGGTAGAGGCACACAAGAAAATGATGGACCATATCAATTTTGCTTTTGTTCAAGGGACGATTGTTTCACATTACTTCTTTGCTGCCCTGATTCACTTCGTGTCTTATCCTTCTTGTTTCGAAATCCTCCCCATACCTCAATTTCTTTTCCTCAACCTATTGTACATATAACATTAACCTTGTTATATTAATGTTCCCAATAATCATAGGTTCAACGCCGTCTTTGCTTGACAAATGGGACAACACCGCAACAAAAGACTTATATTGCTTCTCATTTCTTCTACCCTTCGGATCATATTAGATAGTTTGTGAAATTTAAATTATACTCTTGAAAACATAATGTATCCAATGTAAGAGTGAGAAAATCTCCTACCTTGTCCTCTCAGTTCATGGGGAAATAAATTCCCCAAGAATGCCTCCTAAAAATATGTATCACTCTTAAGCGGAGCTCCCTCAACTCTACCCTCCTTCGAATGCCTGGAATATGTCAAAGAAACATTCCTCAATTGATATGCATGTACCTCAACTTGATCGATATTGGAAACGTGCATAACATCAAATGCTTTTTACAGCTCCTCCATAGAATTTTTTTTTAATCTTGAGAAGTACTTGAACCAGTGAATCTTGAAGGATTCATCCTAAAGAACTAAAAGATCTCTAAAGTATCAGCCTCGCCCTTCTTTGTATCTAGTTTGGTTGGTCACATCTTTTCCTAACATCATTATCACTTCCCTCAAATCATCATTTGTATTTTCTCTGTGGCGTTGCATTTCACGTGCATTGGGTACTCCATGATCCTCAACATTACACCTAGAAGGAAACGTTTGACAGCTTCACACAAGCATAAATAAGAAATGGAATTTATAGAGATGAAACGTATGATACAAAATGAGTATGAAACAAGTGATAAGATTTCTCAAGTGTAGTAGCCTCCTAATTATAAATATGGCGTCCTTCACTCCCTAGAACTCTTGAACACAGTCACTCCAAAACCATTCAATAACTTATGGGAAAATAACATAGAAAAAAAATGAAAAGTCAAGTCTTAACGGTATACAACTAAAATAAATATAAAAAAAATTATAGCTACTCGTCTATGAAGCCTCGAAACAAAGGAGGATATCAGGACAAGACTCTTAAAATTGGAAAACTAGAAAGCAATGTAAAAAGGAGCCACCAAAAAGAAATGAAGCTCACCCCAGAAATTAGTAGCCTAGCTCTAGTGTTCTATAGTGTGTTGTTGAGAATTTGAGTAGTATATGACACATTTTGTGTTAACAATAAGGGGTATATCATAGAATGTCAAGGCACATGCTATACCTCGTAGTTTAGAAGGTCATCTATGGCATTGTTTAGGGTTTCAAAGGCAAAGGCGAAGGCTAAGTGGGTAAAGCCTTCGCTAAAGACAAAGTTCTTCTAGGGTACACGACCACTTTAATTCCAAGTGGCCGTGACCACGAACCGTGAATTTGTCTGTAAAGGTCCCATTGTTACTTGAAGGTGACGCCAAGATACTTCCACATGTCAATAACCACTTCCTTGACCATTGGTCTTGACAAAGGTACATAGAAGTGGCCGTGAAGATGCCTTAGTATTTGGGAAGTTTGGCTCAATAGGGAGGGTAACTGTTCAAGGCACCACGGGTTGTGGATGTAATACCCAGAAAATCTAATGACCTAAGCTAGAGCCTGTATGATCTCTTATATCTTAAAGAGGACATAAATGATGTTTTCAGACCTATTATAATCTAACTAACTTATTATGAATGTGTTATTGCATAAACTTCATGAAATGACCATGATGTCCTTAAACTAGTTAGTTGGACTAGTGTCATCTCAGGTCTTGTAATGAGGTGTTCAAGTATCGTATGAGAACAAAATCTTTAAAAAGGGATCGATATATATTTGTGTGTGTGTGTGCATATAACTATATTTTTAATGGATGGGGGTAACTAAACTCTGAAGCTCCGTAAGTCATATCAAATGAGTTTCATGGAATTCATTCCGAACGTGAAATAGATTATGGTATAAATTTGTTGCAAAATACAAAACCTATTTCAATCCCTCTTTAACGAAGTGCCCCGAATGAGTTGAAGGAATTACATGCTCAACGCAAGGATTTGATGGATAAGGGTTTTATGGGTGCTCCAGCATTAATTGTGAATAAGAATGGTCTTTAAGAAGGTGTATTGATAACTGACAATTTAACAAGGTCATCATAAATAATAAATATCATTCCCTAGGACCGATTATTTGTTTGAACAAATCCAAGGAGCAAGTTACTTCTCAAAAATTGAATCGAGGTCAGGTTATCACAAACTTAGAGTGAGAGGTGATAATATTTCAAAAAAGGAACTCTAAACTAGATATGACCATTTTGAGTTCCTTGTGATGTCATTTGGTCATACGAATACCCTAATGACTTTCATGTACGTTATGAATAAAGTTTTTAGAAGTTATCGTGATTTGTTAGTGATTTGCTTCATTGGCAATATCTTAATATACTCTTAGAGTTACAATGAATATATGAACCATTTGAGGATGGTTTTGAGATTACTCAATGACAACAATTTATTTGTTAAATTTTGTGAATGTGAATTTCGGTTGAGATCGATTGTGTTTCTTCTTCTCGTTTTCTCTAGTGAAGGTGTAGAGGTCAATCTGAAAAAGATAGATGCGATCAAAAGTAGGCCTAAACCTTTGAGTCCTACCGACATCAAAATAATTTTAGGTTTGTCTGGTTACTACAAGTGGTTCATGGGGGATTTTATCTATCACATCTCCAATAACCGCCTTGAACCGCAAGTACTCCAAATTTTAATGGCAGAATCTTGTGTGAAGAGTTTCATATTATTGAATGATAGAGTCAGGACCATTACGGTGTTGACCTTGACCAATGTTTCCAAAGGTATTGTGGTTTACTGCGACGCTTGTCGAGTAGGTTTAGGTTTGTTTCCTCATGAAACTTTTTAAGGTGATAGCATTACCTCTAGAAAACTCAAGGTGCAAGAGATGAACTATCTAACTCACGATCTTGAACTTGTAGTTGTAATGTTTTCTTTGAAAATTTGAAGACAATAAATATATAGAGTTATGTATATGTGTTCACGGATCACAAGACTCTCCGATATGTTTTCACTCAAAAAGACTTGAATCTGCGCCAATGGAGGTGGTTAGAGGTTATAAAAGATTATGATATTAGTGTGCTTTATCACTAGGGGAAAGTTAATGTGATTGCAGATGTTTTGTGTCAATTGTGTATGGGTAGTCTGACCCATGATGTTTATGATCAGAAGGATTTAGTAAAAGAGGTACACAAGTTTGCACAGTTAGGTTTTCAACAAGAATAATCTCCAAAAGGTGGTTTAATGGTTCATCATAACTCTAAATCATCATTAGTGGTTGAGGTGAAATCTAAAATACATATTGATCCTCTATAGATTGAGTCAAGGAAATGATTCATAGTAAATATAACGAACCTTTCTCCCAATAGGAGAATGGGTTACTTAGGTACTAAGAATGATTGTGTGTGCAGGATATAGATGGCTTAAGGTAGCAAATTTTTGAAGAGGCTCATGGTTCGGGATATTTTATTGATCCTGGTGCGACCGAAATGTATCATGATGTATGTGAGATGTATTAATGGAACGGAATGAAGAGGGATATAGGGGACTACGTAACCTAATGTCCTAATTTCATACAACTCAATGCCTAACATCAAAGACCGGGAGGTTGGTCTTAAAATTATCTATGCACACTTGGAATTGAGAATTTGCCAATATGTATTTTGTTATAGGTTTCATCATACGCGAAGGAAACATGATTTAATTGGGGTTATGATTGATACGATGACCAAGTTAAATAATTTATTTGCGTCAAGGCTATATATTCTATGGAAGATTATGCTAAGTTGTATTATAAGGAAAAAACGGTTCCCTTGTATATCGTTTCCGATAGGGGTACTCAATTTAATAATCATTTTTGGAAGGCATTAAAAAGTGGACTTGGTAACAATGTGAAACGTAGTACCGTATTTTTTCCATAAACGGATGATTTGGCAGAATGAACCATAAAAACACTTGAGGATATGCTAAGGGAATGTGTCATTTACTTCCACGGTAATAAGGATGACCACTTACTATTTATTGAGTTTGCCTACAATAATAGATACCAATTTAGTATTGCCATTGCCACGACTGGAGTCTAGACCAAAGAAGAGACCGGCGACATTGAACTCTCAAAGGTCGCAGACAAGCCTACTTCCATCATTCTTACTTCATCTAGATTAATTTTAGCAGAAAATTTGAAACTTTTTGTTTCCTAACATGCTTACTAAATATTCTATTACATGTTTAATATTTCATCATCAACCATCTAACATTAAGACCATCAAATAAAAGAAATAGTTCGTAGCTGCATTAAATGTGTACTTTCCAAAATGGCACCAATACAAAGTCTAACATGAAATGGGAAATGAAAAACTAGTGGAACATGCTCCACTAGCTAAAGCATATATCTGAGCTAGATAATAACAGTAGAAAACCTCGAAAGCTGTACATTTGGATAGATGTAACATTGTATCGTACGATATAATTTCCACCTGTGCCTCCACCTAAAAATAGATAATTTTATGGAATTAGTACACAACTATACTAAGTATGGGCATATACAAGCACACATTAAGGTCATGCATGAGAAAAAATAGCTCTTTCATAACAACATGTTTTATGGAAAGTCAATTCAGTGGACTTGCCAAATTTTTATTAGGAAAGTCAATGGACCTGCAAAATTTGGATTTGGAAATTCATGCAATGAGTGTAAGATGCATCATTAAAGTTAGAATTTTGCAAAATAACACATAACATATTTCAAATATCATATCACGTAATTCATATCATTCTTTCATATGCCATGAGACCTTGGGATCACGGACATGACGTTAGGACTTCCCAAAATGAGGGCTCAACATATGGGACCTCAACTAAGTAGACTTCTTTAGCAAACACAGTGTTTGCTTCATTCATTCATACATACTTCATTTTTTTATACTTTTATATATTCGTGCAATCACCAGTGTTACTTATGATGTAGTTTAAGACTCTCATCGGGTTTGCTGTGCAACTAACAAGAATAACCTTGTATCACTACTTAAGTCTAGGTCACCTCTTGATTATCCTATCCTTACACCATTGGTATCGTTCATTTAATTATGTGCATCATTTGAGGATTCCCTCATTCATTCTTTGGAAACTTTAACTTTAAGCAACATAGATCATGTTATCATCATGGAATCTAGTGTCATGAAATCCCACACCGAAAAGTGGAGTAATCACCGGACAAAGTGACCAAAAACATGTTAGCGTACATGTGAATTGAACCCCGCCAGATCTCTATATTGGCTCTATATGTTCGAAGAGTAGTATATATGAGGAGAGATATACCCGACATGCCGCATACTCTCATGTCATGAGAATCAGATGAACCTCCTCCCTTCCCAAAAGAAGGCATCACCACTCATAGCTAGTCTATAGGTGCTTAGTATAAAGTTCTATTACAGTCACCTCATACGTTATGGAAGTTGGCTTCTAGTATGAAGACATTATAGCTCAATAGATTATTTCTCATATCATCATAAGTATTAAGTGTGTTAATCTTAATACTTTCATTAGAGTGTTAATAGAGACTGCTCTCTACATTAACTTTATACTCTCTTAGGTGAGTACGTTTCTGTAACATTTACTTAGGATCTTTTGAGATTGCTCTCATCTTTAAAATTGGTCACATATCATGTTCTCACCACATTAGTAACCATTAGAACATTTGATCTTCATAATTACTCACCTCTTTTTACGTAAATATTCATTTCATCATAAGCCGATGCACTTGTGCATTTGTGTGTTTCACACTCTTACTTAACTCATCTAGGGTTACATCATTTCATTACATATATCTTGGAATTAGTTATTTTTAAACGTATGCTAGGATCTATACATACAAACCATGATGATTCATTCATAGTTCATTTAAGTAATTCATATCTTCCTAACATTATGTAGTACAAGACTTATGCATCTTGTATGTATGCCAAGTTCTCGATTTTGATCTAAGTAGGCAGCATTATTCTTGAAGATCTAATTCACGTATGACATATGCATCTATACGGAATTTAGGAAAAGGAACCCAATTTCGAATCCCTTAGACAACACTTACATTTTTTTCATTTATTGTATTTCCATTCACATGACATTGGGACCCCAGATCAAGCCCCAACATCAACGTTTCCTCTTTATTTTCATCTTTTGAATTACCTCTTACTTGGCCGAAGGGTTGTGGGATCGAACCCCCATAGCCCCTTTTATTTTTTTTATCTATTTCTCCTTCTCTATTTTGAGTTGACTATGTGGTTGTGGGATAAAACCTCCACATCCTCTCTTTATTTTTCTTTTATTCTCCTGCCTAAATCTGCATAAGAGGTCGTGGGTTCGATTCCCACATGTCTCCCCCTTTATTTTTCTTTAAGTCTCCTCCTTAAATCTTCCTAAGAGGTCGTGGGTTCGATTACCACACGCCTCCCCCTTTAATTTTCTTTTATTCACCTCCTTAATCATCCTAAGAGGTCAAGGGTTTGATTCCCACAGGCCTCTCCCTATAGTTTTGTTTTATTCTCCTCCTTAATCTGCCTAAGAGATCATGGTTTCGATTCCCACATGCCTCCCCCTTTATTTTTCTTTTATTCTCCTCCTTAAATCTGATTGAGAGGTGGTGGGTTCGAATCCCACTAGTCTCATTTCTTTTTTTTCTTTTAAGTTACATTTTCTAGCCAATACCATGGTTCGAATCCCCATCACCATAATTCTTTTTACTTATTTATTTACAATGTTTTTAACATGGTGAGGTGACGGTTTGGATCCTCCATGACCTCACTTGTTTTAATCGACTTTTTTACAACATTTTGAACCCTCTTTGCTGACAGAAATTCATCACCAAAACCTGGAAAATTTCATTTAATTTTTCACCATCTTTTCATCAAGTTACACCTTAGTTCTTAGGGGAATTTCGTAGTGCATTTAGAACGTTTTAGGTGCGTTTTCATGGATTCGTTTAAACAAGAGATTATCCCTAACATCAGACACATTTCAACTCATATAAATATCACATTTAAATCAACATGTGTACATGAAATATATTGAATTATCATGCCATTTAAAGTCCTAAACCATGAACATTATCCATGACAACACACACATACACACGTAGTTACATTTTTGGAAACATCAACATAAGTCACATAATTCCAAACATACATATAAAAACATAATAATCGCGAAAATACGTTTCATGCCTAGTTGTCTACCAGAAAACATAATAAACCTAAGATTCAATCGGAGCTAGTGACAAGAACATGAAACGGGGAACATTCCTACTTTTCGGAATGAATATTCCGAACCTTAAGGGGGTCTCTTTGTAAAGGGACAAAGAGAGAAGAGAACCCAGCCATTTTTGATGTTCAAACCTCGACTTTCTGCCCAAAGAACTCCTCCAAACACACATCCAACACCAAAAGTTAAACACAGACCTCGACGAAAAACCTTCTGTTTGCCTACGTGATTGATTAACATTTGTTTTTCTGATATATTTGTGTGATTTCTTCAAGTTTGAACAACTTTGGTTTACCTACTATTTTTTACGTTATTTTGGCAGAGAAAACGTGATGATTGTGTTAGAGACGTGTGAGAGAGAGATGAGTGTGGGAGAGAAGATTTTTCTTAAGATTAGGAGTCTAGTTTAGAACTTAGTCAAATCAGGTTTTATTTAATAAATAAAAATCAGATTTCCTTTTAATTTAAATCAGCTAATAACTAATAAATACATTTGCCTCATACACTATGGGGATGGTGAGAAGAGATATATTTTACATCCCAGAGGGGCTATAATTTGAGATACCATAAATTAATTACATTAATTTACCAACTTAAATTATAAAAAAATATTTCATTGCTTAAATAAAAATCACATTAATTCATTGCGTCAACCTAGGTTCGAACCCTGGTGGAGCAAGACTTCATTTCAAGATCCCAATTTCGGCTCTCTCTCCCCGAAATGCCACTCCACGTAAGTAATTAAATGTTAACTATATATTTATGGTAATTTTGATATTGCCCTTAATCTGGAAAAGGACAATTTTACCCCTAGTCCCTCCAAACCTAAGATTTCCTCTTTTTATGTCTGGTAAAGACTCCTTTGAGTAAATTTTTGTATACGAGAGTCCTACATGGTTTAACCTAACCTTTCCTAACTCGACTAGCTCCCCAAGTTAGTTTTCTTGGATGTAGGAAGGGTACTGAGGTTTGGTCCTACGCGCATCAATCCGTGTGAACCCGGTCTAATCGTTGGCATTCTAGACACATTAAGCATTACTTAGCATATCCATTTTAGGGTTTTTACATCCATGGATCCATTTGAGGATCTCTATGGGAGAATATCTAGGGCTCCCGTTGGGTGGTTTGAGGTAGGTGAGTTCTATTAGGTTTTGATTTAGTTTATGAGGTCCTGATGAAAGTTTTACTTATCATGGATAAGTTGAAAATGGCTCAAAGATTGAAAAAATCATATCTAGATAATAGAATGAGGGACCATGAGTTTGATGTAGGAGATTGGGTATACTTGAAGATCTCAGCCATGAAAGGGGTGAGGAGGTTTGGTAAGAAGGGGAAACTTACTCCCGGTGTGTGGGCCATTATGAAATCTTGATGCAGGTCGGAAAGGTAGATTATGAGTTTAATTTACCAAATGAATTATCCCCACTTCAACCGGTATTGCATGTTTCTATGCTCAAGAAATGTATTGGTGACCCACTTTCTATTTTCCCTTTAGAAGTTTTAGGGGTTAACGAGAACCTTTATTATTAAGACGTTGAGATGCTAGATTTTCATGTTAAGAAACTAAAGAATAAGGAGGTATCCTCCGAAAAATTCCTGTAGAGAAACCATCTAGTTGAGGGTGCAACTTGGGAGTTCGAGGCGGACATGAAGTCCTTCTATCCTCATCTTTTTCCTTTTACTCCTAGCGAAAGTTGAGGTTAGTAATTTCTCTTAACTAAGAGTTATGAATAATGTTGAGATTATCTTGGTTTTATAATGTGTGCATATTTTTGAAGAAATCCAGTCTTATAATGAGTTTTTATGAATTATGTTTCACATGGTTTACAACAAAATTATATGCAGTGTCTTATATGGCTCACATGAGAGTAATATTGAGCATGCTTGAAGTTTTCTTGAGAAAAAATTATCATTTAAGCTCTTTAATGATCATATTGATCTCATGTTGAAATGGAGAAGCTAGTTCCTCATTATATGAGTTGAAATTATGAGCTTTTGTATGTGATGAGTTATGGATTATGTTCCTATGCTTCATACTATGATAATGTGTAGAAAGGAGTTGATAATTCTTCCTATGAGCTATGACTTATTTTTATATTTCTTGTTGTTAAGATTCTATTCTCGAATCTCTTTATTTTCCATTCTGAAGGGTTAAAGTGTCATTCAGGGACAAATTTTCCTAAAACGGGGGGGGGGGGTATTGATTTACTTCAGAAATTTTACGACCCAATATACAGCCTAAACAAATAAATTATTATATGAAATGGGTAATTACAATCAAAAGTGTTTGGCGGAAAAATCAAAGTTTGGAGGATTTAGAGATGAAAAAGGAAGGAGATATTCCGATGTACAAAATGTGATAATGGCCGTACATCGCGTGCCTAGCCCTAAATCGTTAAATTTTCTGCTCCGGGACACGGAGATGAAACGAGGTCTTATGCCTCAAAAGGCAGTTTAGAAAAGAAATATCGGACCTTATTGCACGTTGTAAAACCACCTCCACTCTAGACATTTCAAGAAATTATGAAAAGTCTACTTAGGATTTAATTTAAAGTACAACTAGCTTAGGTGCGTTTTGGGTATTTTTTGTCGGTCAATGTACATATTTTTTGTGTTTTTTCACCCATTCCCCAATTTAATACACAATGACACAATTAGAAGTCAAAAAAATAGAACCTCTCCCTTCTTTCTAAATCCCACGTCTACACAAAACCTCCTTTGAAGGTCCTTGAAAGTCCAAGAGGAGGACCTATTCTCAAAGGTTTAAACGAAATTTCATAGATATATTTTCATTAAGGTATGATTTCTTTTTCTTGGTATTCCTTTACCCAAGAGGTCCCTCAAATGATATTTTTAAAATCCACCATAATATAGGGTTTTTCTCAATACACCGGTCTTCTTCAAAAACAATATTCGTGAATCAATTTTTATGAGATATGATTAACAGGGGTTGTTTAAGTTTATAATGATGGTTAATTGTTGTTTTTTCATTGATATTCCCTTTGCACCATGTTCTTCTCCAATTTTATAATTATTAGATTTAATACGATTAATTGGTTGAAGATGATGAATATGTGAATTGCTTATATTTATGTTAGTTAGGTAATAACTTTATAAATTACCTTGTTTGATGTATTGTTTATGAATTGTTGGGTGATTGAGGTATGAAGACCCACGATGTACAAGAAGCTATGAATGTTGTTTCTTCCTTGAACTCAAGTATGAAAGATGAATTATTTAGACAGTAATTATGTTATATCTTCTGTTTTAGTAGTGTTATTTTTGACAAGATTCCCTCACCTTAACCCTATACAGTTGAATTAGCTAGGAATTATGTATGTATTATATCATATGATTTTTATATGATTGAAAGGTAGTTCTCATGATTATAATGGAATGTCAATGTGAAAGGTTTATTCACTCGCCAGTGCTTCTAAAGTGAAAGGAATATTCTCGCTTAGGGACACTTATGAGATATTATGGTAAGACGCTTACAAGAGGGTATATAGAAGGCTAATGTTCACTAATGTGATGAATAACTATGATTACAAAAGGAAATAGATGATAAGAACCGAAAAGGCATGAAAATGAGACTGGAGTCTCAGGATTAGTAACTCCAGTTTCCCACATGGGTTTCCTCACATTTAGCAAGTCTGGATTTCCCAAGATATGCACTGTCTTACCAGATTAAAAACCTCACGTTTAGAAAGTTAGGAATTCTAGAAACAATCTTCTTAACTCTTAACTATGTGCCCACATAGGACTCTAGCTTACTAGATCCGCCAAGAACGCTATGTACGAATGGTTAAACCTTACGTAAGTGTTAACATTTTCTTTTCAGTGTGTGATTAGAACACCAGATTCCATGTAGTTCACATGGACTAATGTCGGTTATTTCAAAAAAAATTCGTATTGCAAAAATAATGAATAAATGAAATGTATGCACTCTCACTAGGGCTTTATTTAGGGGTTCTACATAGTATAATGAAGGGTATGAGACTTCTTTTACACATTTCACTTGTGGAACCCTAAGGGATGATAACATTAGTATTCTTGTATAACTATGTTGCTTATGATCTGTGTATTATCATTATATATATAGCAAGTTATAATGAGATATGATTTTAAATGTATGCACCAAGTAGGTTACTTAATGTGATATTAACTTTAAATAGGGTTATGAAATTCTGTTATTTGCATTGCACAAGTACGTGTGACGTACTAACAAATATCTTCTTCCCTTTTTCCAAACATTGTAGGCTTGGGCCTTGGAGGAGATTCCAAGGCTATTTCTCAAGACACATGGATTTGCTTCTCTGAATTGTTCAGTTCTCAATTTCGAGGATAAGACCCTATATTCTAGCTTTTTGTTCTTTTGTTATGTAAAAACACATCGTTGTACTTTTTTATTGTTTGACTTCTTATTTATGTAAGGTATAGGTCCTGATTTCCATTATTCTATTTCTAGATGGTGCAATGTGAAAAAGTTAGATTCTATTTTCATATATGAAGGGAGGTTGAACATCCAAGATAATAGTTTTAATTTTTTTCCGCATTTTTATTCTATGATACATCATATGCAAAATACTAAGAGCTTCTACGATATATCTTCGAGGTCGAATACGCCAGTCACGGCTAGGGGGTGCTTTAGGTCGTGAAGGTAATACCCCAATGCCATATTGTCTTTTGTAACTCTTTTAATGGCTCTAAAATATTATGTGCCCTCTAATGTCATAAAGTAACATTTTATGTTGTCTACCACGATTTTTGACTCAATTGTAGCAAAGAGAGTCTCTTGGAGGTGTCCTATCTCTTTATCTCATAGAGTAAATTTATCTGATTCGATAGAATTAGGCATGCTTGATTTGATAAAATCTTAGGCATGTATTAACTACATGCATTCGATGCTTCTATTGATTGTAGAAGTCAGGTAGTTAGGTTTCAATTTCCTAATGAATCTATTTTTTAGTGGTAAGGGGAAACACTATGCCTAGAGGTCAAATTGTGTCATGTGTAAAATCTAGAAAGAGGATTGCAAAAAGGTACATGTATCACTTTGTTAGGGTAAAGGATGTTGAATATGAGGCCCTTTCATTAGAGTGGATCCCCGGAATATACATGTATCACTTTGTTAGGGTAAAGGATGTTGAATATGAGGCCCTTTCATTAGAGTGGGTCCCCGGAATAAGGGAGTTTGTTGAAGTTTTTCTGAATGACTCGCTCGGGACTCCTCCCGACAGAAAATAGACTTTTGCATTGATATTATGCCTGATACAAACCCCATATCGTTACCTCATTACCGTATGCATTCGACATACTTTAAGGAATTTAAGTGTCAACTCAATGATATGCTTTAAAAGGGTTTAATTAAACCAATATATCCCAATGGGGTGCTGCGGTATTGTTTCTGAAAAAAAATGATTTGTCCTTAAGTATATGTATAGATCATCACTAATCGAACATGGTCCCTATATATAATAACTATCCTCTTCAAAGAATTAATGACTTTTCGATCAATTGCAAGGGGATACTCACTCTTAAAAGACTGAGTCTGGTTTAGACTACCATAAACTTAAGTTGAAAGAGGTTGATATACCAAAGATGTCTTTCAAAAATACGTATGGGCACTGTGAGTTTCTTGTGATGTCTTTTCGTCTAAAAAATTCCCTGGTTGCATTTATGGACCTTATGAGTAGAGTCTTTCGGAAATATCAATACATGTTTGTCTTTGTGTTTATCTATCATATCTTTGTATATTCTAGAAGTGATGTTGATCACATAAACAATTGAGGACTGTATTGCAAACCCTCGAGGATCACCAGTTGTGTGCAAAGATAAGTAAGTGCGAGTTTTTATTCAAATTTGTGACATTCGTAAGTCACATAGTTTTAACCAAGGGTATAGAGGTTGATCTGAGGAAGAGGGACTCGATCAAGAATTAGCCTAGACATTTATCACAAAAAAATATTCGATGATTTTTGGGTCTTCACGAGTATAAGAGGATATTTATTGAAGGATTCTCCTTAATTTCTTCATTCTTTGATAAAACTAACCAACAAGAAAGCTAAGTTATATATGACGGAAAATTTTAAAAAACGATTCCATGAATTGAAGAGAAATCTTACCTCCGCTCTTGTGTTGACTTTATCGGAGGGAAATGTAGGGTTTGTAGGATATTTTGATTCTTCATAGTAGGTTGGGTTGTTTTGTCTTGCAACGAGGTAAGATGATAGTCTGTGCCTCAAGGAAACTCAAGCTATGTGAAAAGAAATATCCAACACATCATCTTGACTTAGCGGCCGCAGTGTTTTCTTTGAAATATATTGAGACATTACCTTTTTAGTGTGCATGTAGATGTGTTCAGCAATCACAAATGATATGACCCCAAATATGAATTAGGTGTATCTAGAGCATAACGTGTATTTTATGAGCTTCAATGTCCAAAAATGACTAAAAATAGTTTTAATAGTCATTATATAAAGTTTGGTAGTGTTTTGAGAAAAAACGCCCAAGGACGTCCAAAACATCCAGAAACTAGTCAATGTTGAACTAGTGTGTCGTAGTGTTTTGTAGTGGAGTTTTGAAGGATTGTTTGAGGGTGATATTGAATATCGACGGTTCCTCCACATAGATTGACATGTAAACGGTCGAAAAGCCAGAAAACGACACATTGCGGACAAGTCTAAGGGTTCCCGAAGAGGACACAAGCATGAGCTATTGAAGCTTCAAAGAATCCAAGATATAGAGACTGCTGTGCGACGCTCATTCAGCACTAGATGGGCAACACATCATGGTATTCGATGCTGGGCCTTCGGGAACCATTCTGTCTCAAAATTTTCCAAAACAAAGAACATAAAATGCCTCGGCGACTCGCATTGAACTTCAAATTTGGTCGTGGCATTTTTAAGTCAAATTAGAATTGGTTAAATGGTTCATAGCAGCAGGGGTCTGTTTGGAACTTTAGGGATTAATTATTGGTTGTTATTTTAGGTATTTCAAGAGTATATAAAAAGTACAATAGCCATATACACGCTAGACTCAAAATCAAAAACCTTTCTCTCCCAAAATTCTCCCAAAACCATCATTGAAGACGACGAGAAATTGGAGATTGTTTCTGGACGAATTCATTAACATTTCATGATGGGTTTCAGTCTAGTATCTAAGTTATGTGAAGATTATTCATTCATGGAATATTCCATCCGTGAATCCCCCCTAGTTTCCCTTCAATTGTGAATCCAAAGAAGCCTATTCAAGATAGGGTTGTGATTTTTTTGTGGGTAAAGCTTGATTGTGATCTCAATTTAGTGGGTAACATTCAACGATTTTTATGTTATAAGTATATGTTGTTTTAATGATTTTTCCATGATGAATTATAGTAATTGAATTTGTAGGTGATTATGTCAATCTTAGGCCATTAGAGACTAGATGAAGGTTTTGTGTTAATTCTTGTTATCATGATTGTAGTCTACGTAAATTGATCATGATTCAATCACCTACGAATGAATTTAATTTTACTTAATAGATTAAGATTGGTGTTAATTGGATTGAAACTTAAATATGAACTATGGATATATTCACCTAGTAATAATGAAGGTGAGAAGAAAGATAAGGCTAGAAGATCCTATAATCTACCTATGAATGAAGATAGAATGTCTTGAGGAACCTCAGGGATAGTTTTGTTAGTTGTAGATTTAGTATGATTTAATGGAAGTGATATGTGCACTTGAGCATGGACATATTGTCAAGGACATCCTTCCATGAAATAAAATGTTGAGCTAGACTTGACAAAAAAATTGGAGTATATGCTTGACTCCAAGTGGATATGCAGAATGAGACAGATAGTCTAGCAGGGTTCCATACTCCAAATAGAAAGGAGAGACACATGTAGTAGTTTTGATGACTATCCAATTAGGTCTCATGAGGCGGGAGTCCTACACATAGTAGAGTCAAGGTATCCTAATATAGATCTCCATATCCTATGAACTTAGATAAGCGTGAGAAGCATCTCGTTGTGTTCAAAGCAAACAATGAACATAGACATGTCCAAGGGGTATCTTGTAGTGTTCATAATGTCTGAATGAACTTAGACATGCCATGCGGTATCTCGTAGTGTTCTTGATTAAGGGATCAAGAGATACCTTAAAAAGTATATCATAGCACCCATATGATGAAGAAACATAGACATACTCAAAGAAGTATATCATCGTGTTCATAAGACAAAGATAGGGTCTAGGCTCTAATTTAATAAGTAGGAAAGAAAGGATCCAAAGTAGTACCTTGCATGAATGGCTTTATGGGGTATCATGAGTGCATTGCACAATGTATTACATAGGGTCACTAATGAAGAATATATTAAAGATACAATAGAACTAGAGTTCCCTTTCCTAGTATAATAGACTTCATATGAGATAATTCTAATAGATGAAGTTCAGTAATAAATAGGCTATGGATGAAGAAAGTATTAAGGATTGTTTTCAAGATAGGCTTAGTATGTAGGGTAGTATGGACTGCTTTATGTACATTGCACAAGAATGTTTTGAGATGACCATTAGAGAATAGTACTCTTTAGTATGAAAAACATAGGTTTTAATTATTATAGTGGATTATGATCAAGAATGACCAAAGAGAGGTGCTTAGCTTTTGTAGTAGTGTGGGATTATACCTTAGCCTTTCCTAGTACACAGAGGTACCATGTGGTGTGTTTCACTTGAGTAAGAAAGACAAGTATGTACGTAATTATGAACTCTTATATGCTTTATGATGCTCTATAATGTGTATGATTGTCATATTATTGTTACGCTTTTATCTCTTATGATTTCGTCTATTATTGAATAAGACTTTGAGATATCGTATGTTTTGTATGACAGTTTCCATACTTAGTACGTATGTTACTAACGTATATTGCCTACATGTTGTATACGTAGGGTCTTGAGAAGATTTATTTGCTTGAAGGGTATATTTTCCAAGGAATTCAGGAAGAGAAGAAGTGGTGAGTCCTCATTGCTTCAAGGACAAACCTTTATGTTCCATTAGGTGTTTCTTTAGGTTTCAGAATTTATGTGATTAGATATCCTTCAACTTTTATGAAATACCTTTTGGTTTATGTCAAAAGAAAGTTAATAAATTTCCTCCATTTATGCGTGATATTATGTAATTAATTAAAGTAGCTTGGACAAGACCTCGGAGAGTTCAAGTACGCCGTATTGCTACCCAATGGTTTCCCTCTCTTCTAGGGTATACTTGCGGGTTATGACAACAAATGTCTCCAATATGTGTTTACGCAAAAGATTTGAATCTCCACCGAATATGGTGGTTAGAGATTTTGAATGACTATGATATGAGTGTCCTTTACCATCATGACAAAGACAATGAAGTTGCGAATGCTTTGAATCGTATTTACATGGGTAGCGTTGTCCAGGTAGAAGATGAAAAGAAGAATTAGTCCTTGATGTGCATAGGTTTTCGAGTAGAGAGTCCAACTAATAGGTTTTTTAACGGATGGTTTCACGGTCCAATATAGCTATGATTCCTTGATAGTAGTTGACGTGAAGTCTAATCTACCCCTTGATCCTATCTTGATTCAGTTGAAAGAATTTGTACTTAAAACATTCTTTAAGGCATTCTCCCAAGGGGGAGATGGGGTACTTACATATCAAGGTAGGTTGTATGTCCAGATATAGATGACGTGAGATGAGAAACTTTTAAGAGGAACGAAGATGTATCGTGATCAACGGGAGGTATACTAGTGGAATGGCTTGAAAAGGTATATAGAGGATTTTTTTGACAATTGTCTAAATTGTCAAAAAACAAGGACGAACATCAAAATTTGCGAGGTTTGTGTCATGAAATAGATATTCCAACAATTATGTGGGAGGATGTTAATATGGACTTTGTTGTTGATTTATCCTGGTAGTCGAAGAAAATACGATTTCATTTGGGTAATCCTTGATTAAGTTACCTAGTCAGCCTACTTCGTTCCCATCGAGGCTTAATATTCGGAGAAAGATATGCCACATTAAAAATTAATTAGATGGTGAGGATGCATGGGGTTACCTTGTCAATCATATATGATAGGGGTACTCGATTCAGTTCTAACTTTTGGAAGGCTTCAAAAATGGGCATGGTACTAAATTGAAACTTAGTACCTTATCTCATCCCCAAACGGATGGTCTGGCAAAACATACGATCCAAACCATAGAGGATATTTCGAGTGATGTGTTATTGATTTTAAGGGTAATTGGGATGATCATCTATCATTGGTATAATTTTCCTATAATAATAGCTATCCCTCAAGTACTTCCATTTCTCAATTTGAACAACTTTATGGGAGAAGATGTAGGACTCCATTTGGGTGGTTTGATGTTCTATGATTGCTCTTGTAGGTCATAAAATAGTTTTTGAGGTAGTTGATAAAGTATAACTTATAAAATATATGTTGAAGAGGTCCCAAAGACGGTAAAAGTCATATCCAACCATAGAAAAGCGTATCTTGAATTTGACTTAGGCGATTGGGTTTACTCGAAGATTTCCCCGACCTAAGGGGTAATGTGGTTTCGAAATAAGGGGAAACTTAGTCCCAGGTATGTAGGATCATATGAAATCTTTATGATTTTTTTAAAGGTTTCGGGTGAGTTGAATTTTCCAAGTGAGGTTACCCCGGTTCACCCGATATTCTATGTTGGAGTTCTCAAGAAATACATAGGGGAACCGGTATCCATCCTTCTTTTTGAAAGATTAGGATTTGATGAGGACCTTACTTATGAAGAGGCTCTGGTTGAAGTTTTAGACTAAAAAGTAAAGAAATTAAGGAATAAAGAGTTAGCTTTCGTTAAGGTTCTTTAGTGGAACGATCTAGTTGAGAGTTCTATATGGTAGGATGAGTCTAATATGATGTCCCGTTATCCTCATATTTTAACTCCTTCTCTTATTCACACTTGAGGTAAGTAGTTTCCCTTATATTTTTGTTAATTAGGTGTTATATTTATTGTTTGAGTTTTTGTTATGAGTTCCTTATGTTGTGTGAGTCCACGTGAAGAAGCATGTATTGTCTAACATATGTTCGTTGTGAATTATATGTCCCTTATTGTTGAAATGTTTGATTTATATGAAAATTGCATATTTGACTTATGAGGTGAATTTATTAATTTACATAATTGTGTGCAATGAAATGACATATTGAATTCATGTTATGATCCTGAACTTGTCATTTATTGAATAAGGTAGTTCCTTCTATCAACATATTGTATGATGTATGGTATGCATAGTAAGTTAGTAGATATAATTCTTACTTTCTTATATTACTTTGAAATGACTTGAATTGGAGTTGAAGTTGTGTCCTTTGAGTAATTGTTTATAATGAATTGTACGTTTTGAGGTCTTTGTACATTTTGATATGTATGCTGGTGGAATTGTTTGTCCAGATTTTCTGACTTGGTTAAGTCTCTTGGTCGAGATTTGGGGACAAATGTTACCAAGGGGGAGATAATGTAATATCTCAGAAATCTAATGACCTACGCTAGAGTCTCATATGGTTTCTAATGACTTAATAAGGGTTAAAATGATACCTAATCTTACGAAAATAACATAGTATGAAAGTGTTAGCGCATAAACGTCATGAAACGACCATGACCTCTATAGACTAGTATGATGTTGGACTACTATGGTCTTATGTCTTGTAATGACATGTCGAAGTATCGTAAGAAGACTAAATCTTGTAAAAGGGATATGAATCGTATAACTGTGCTTGGGTAAGACCCCCCCAAGGACCACCTTAGTGGTCCTTGAGGAGGACCCTAATTTGACACCAAAAGTAGTCAAAAGATAAAAGCATGTACGAGTCCATCTACAACTAGTAGACTTGTCTACTTACCGTGGATCATGGTTTTCACAATCAGAGAGCACCCTCTAGACATAATCGGCCTCTTCGTCCTCTAAGAGGTCTTATATTATCGCTTACATACATCATTTCATATAATAGGTGGAGAAATGCGGAAAAATTAACACTTTATCATTTATCAAAATAGTCTACGTTTTCTCACACAAAACCATGTAACAGAGAAGTACAAGATTTGGGACATAGCCCTTACAATATTACAATAAAGTTCCATAAGAGATTACAATATAGTCTTACAATATTCGAAATTGGCTTTAGACTAATCAAATAGCTTAGCTAGAATAGTAAGCTTGATCCTCAGACTTGAGGACTCAAGATAAACTTGGGAACTATCCAAGTCTTCCTTGAAAATAGCCTTGAAGCTCTTCAACTGCCCGAAGCTACATTATTGTAGAAATGGAAAAGATCATAGGTTAGTATAAACTAGATGTACTAAGTATGGGAACATAAGCAAGTAAAGCCTTTGAAAACATGCACAAAGGGACATTTTGCTTAAAAAAAACATTCTAAGTTACATTGAAAGCCTTTATGCACACACAAGAGCATATACAACTCAATAATTAATACAACATTCAGACATGTTCATATCCATATACAAGAATAACATCATCATAAAGTGATATCAACATTTCATGTTCTAGAGTTCATATCATCAACACATACAAGACCTTTACTAACAATACAAATCAATAGTACTAGTGCAATGCATATGTGAATCCCCATAACCCCACATAAACAATATAAACTAGTAAAGAAACCCTAAGTAATTCCTTTACCTCATATAACATAACATCAAAGGTAGTCCTCATTAGACATAAGCAATTTATACTAATCTCATGGTAATCAAATGAATCAAATATTATGCATTTTATTCATAACATATGTTAATAAGAACTCCTGCAGGGACTCCCTTCAAGCCCAAATTGTGCAATGCATAGGCAAAGTCTCGTGCCCTTACCTACACTAAGTACTACCCCTTAAGTAATCCTGGTAGTGTCAATTTTAGTTACTTTCATTTATTCATATTACTTTTGGAAACATTCGCCATAAAAGATAATAGACCATGTGTGATAAACATGGAATCCAGTGTGATGAAACCCTACACCGAAAGAAGGTGCTCTACTTGCTAAAGTACAACTATACAGAAATGTAGAATCTAGGTGGATTCACTAGCTAGTATTTCTATGGGTACACACAGTTAATGAACTAGGAGATTGTTACTAAAAACTCTCTTTATGCACATTGGCATTGCAATCTCCATCTTGTGAGTAGTGAACCTGAATTCCCTCTTGGGAAGGGACACCTCCCATGCCTAGTTAGATCGGTGCTAATCAGAATTCCCTTTAAGATCAATATCTTTATATCTGTAATAAAATTAATTTATAGTATAGGCCTTTAGGGACTAACACCTTGTATTATTATGATTATTCGTCTTAGGTCTAGAATTACAACTTCCTTTCATCACAACCCAAAATTTAGTAATATTATCACATCATAGTCATAATAATAAGGTGCACGAGGGAATCACTTACGACCATGCATGATCAGACCCCTATCATCGTCTCACATTGATCATATTAATAATAAGATATCATATTCATTATCTAGGAATATTTCTATCCTATTCACAAATTCTTAACATTTTATCACATTGATCATCTCATCATCATACTATCCTATTTAACACATTCATATTTCAATTAAACATCATTATCAAGAATAGACCACCATTATTGAAGTAAAGTATTCATGATTTGTAAAGTCCTACTAAAATCTTCCAATAATCCCCATCAAGACCTCACTCTCAATTCAAAAACATATATACGATAATCCAATCAACTTCATCAGATAATGGTAAAATAAGAAATAACATATCCAATTACTTCATCCTTAAACATACCTCAATCTAATTCATAGTTAGGGTTCGGAAAAAGGGACATTGATGTATCTTTTAGGGAAATTAGGCTAAATTCTAATGAACTACATCAATCTACTAATAAAAAATCATGATTAATCAACATAAATGAAATAAATATCACATTAAGCCAGTTATAAATATAACGTACAAAATTTGATGAAAGATATAGTTTTGAAGAAATTTTAAAACTAAACCTTGAAGAACCTCTTGGGAAAAGATGTCCCTAGAGTCAATAGTTTCCATACCTTTTTTAATACTTATATAATTGTAGAAGAATACCTTGAGTTTGAATCCCTAGTGAAGCTTTAAATTTCTCTTCAAGGAGGGTCTTTGAGGTAGTGATAGAAACTAGAGAGAAGTGGAAGTTGTTTTAGTTTTTGGATTTAAGAAGTGTTAGGTTAATTTAATTACTGAGGACCCTTCTGTAGTCCTAAGCTAACTAATTGAAACCGTCCTTAACCAGTAATTAATTAAATAACTAATTACCTAAACATCCCTCAATTAATTGACTTAAGATAGTGAAATGGGGATCCAATTAACAATACCCCATCAACGGACCATCATCGCAACCAGAGACCGTCCTGGTATGTCGTGCATTCGGTTAAAGAATGGTTTAGAGGTAATTTGGTTAAATGTTTAAGTGTGTACCAATAAGACCGAACCACATAGCATCAACCAGTTGACGGTACGTCATTCCTCTTGTGGGTTGCACATTGTTTTATAAATGCTTTTAGGATAAAATGTTATGGTCCTCCTCGAGGGCCCTTACGGTTGTCTTTGGGGAGTCATTCCGAGATATTTCGACTCTACACGCAATGTAAAATATATCTTAAGCACTTTTAACATGTTTAAATTTTATCCGAATATTTAAACTCCTTGAAACACTTTAAGGCACACCATTTCATCTTCAAAAATCTTCGAACGTTCTGGTCGTCTCTTGACGTTTAGGTCTTATACCTCCTAATCAGGTTGAATATATTATTTGAGGTCTTTAATTATCATTATACATTACATGAGACTGTATTTTAAGTCGTGGAACTTTCGGGCATTACATTATCCCCCCTTGAGAAAAATTTTCCGAACCAATACTAGTATTCCAACCACAAAAACTACACGAATATAATCATCATGATTCACAACTCATTGGGGGAATACTCAACTCTATGCAACAAAAATTAAAAGCATTACAAATAACAACTCAATTCACAATTTATCACATACAAGAGTTTACCATTCAATATCACATAATGAGGAATTACCTTCTCAATTTCAATGTGAGCTAAAGATTAATATCAAAGAGTTACCATTAAATTCCACTTCTCAAAAAAACATAAAAGCATCCTCACTATAATGTCACGAAGGCAAATATACACATTACATATGAATGCAAGTGAAACATGATAACATATTTCATAAAAAGACTCATATTAAGCATAAACCTTTACAGAGATGTGGATATACTAAAAAACAATCTAAGTTCAAAATTATTCATAATTTTATTTTAAGAGGAAATACTAACTTCAACTTTGACTAGGAGTAAGAGGAAAGAAATGGTGGTAGCGGGAATTCACGTCGGCCTCGGCCTCCCATGTTTCACCCTCAGCTAGATTAATTATCCATAGTACTTTTACGAAGACAAAAACTTTATTCCTCAAATTGTGACTTGAAGATGTAGGATCTAAATCGGAAATTCTTCATAAGAAAGGTTCTCATTCACTCCTAACAATTCAATCGGAATTTAGGCACCGGGTCACCTATACATTTCTTGAGCATAAAGACATGAAATACCGGTTAAACAGGTGCTAATTCACTAAATAATATCAATTCATAAGCAACATTCGTTACCCTTTTATATATCTCATAAGGGACTATATACCAGGGGATATGTTATCCATTTTTACGAAATATAATCATCACTCCTTTCATTGGTGAAAATTTCAAGAAGACTCAATGACCTATTTTAAGCTCAAGGTCTCTCGTTCTATTGTCAGCATAAGGTTTTTGACGACATTAGGTATGTTTCAATCTGTCCCATATCATTCTTATATTTTTCCATTGCCTCATAGTATATCTCCTAACCAAGAAATGAAAACTAACCTGCTCAAACCAACCATCTGGAAACCTACATCTTCTTCCACAAAGTGCTTGAAATGGTGCCACAAAAATACCCGAATGGTAGCTATTGTTGTAGGATAATTGTATCAATGATAGATGATTGTCCCAATTACTATAACGACCAAAAAGTACCCCTTAGAATATAGGAAAACCCTTGTTTTGGAACATTTGCGTACTTGACCTATCGAAGTTGTTGTACTAGCCTTTTTCTATCATTCATTACATAAGATAGGAAAAATAATGCGACATTAAAACTTTCCAAAAATTAATATTACTAAGGAAATATCTTTTATAAATAATAAAGTGTTTTCTCTTCCCCAGAAGCCATCTTAAGGACAAAACTTAAATATCTCCTGGCCCTTACATTGAACGGAAATACATAATAAGTCTTAGTAGTAGAAACAAAAGAAATAGGACTATGCCTTCGAATATACGAGGATATACTCAGTATTGAGAGATTTCATTCCCAAGCTTACCTTCTAGTCTTCAACTTTCCTCAAACCTATACTTATAGAGTATAGAAAAGTATTGGGCTAGTACAAACAATGTACTATGTATGGAATATGAAGAAAAATGCAAAAAGGGACTTTTAGTAGAAATAAGCTTTTATGCTAAATAAGTAAAACCTTCATGCATATAGAAGTAATAGAACATAGAGCATCATTTAGAACATAGGATAGAACTTCATTCAAAATTAACATTATAGTGAAATTCATGAAAACATTACAATGAACTCACTTCAAGCAAACTTACAGTGAACTCATCTCTTTGAAGTTTCCCTAACCAAGTTTAACCTAAGATTCATATCTTATTACCAGAACTTAGGGAAACATAATTGCATTTAAAACTTCACATAGGTGCCCCTCTCAAAGTGGACATAAAAGTTACACAAAGTTCAATGAGATAAAAGCATCCCATACTACTACTCCCACAATGTTATCCTTGAGGATTTTGTGAAATTCGGTACTGACATTCAATATTCATAAACTTCATTCTATAAGACATAATCTTAAAATTCTTTCTTAACATTAGACATTAAAACACATAACTTCACCTTCATTACATAATGACACATTCATACATTAAGTATAAAGACAAACAAAGACTCCCCTTTCAAGTGTCTACTTGTGCAATAGATAAACAAAGAATTAGTTATTTACATTATTTTATGGGGAGTTAGATGTAAACAACATAGACTATGAGAGCTCTAAATGGAATCCAAACATTAACCCCTATCAGATGAGGGATCCCCACATGCCTATGGTAGGGTCATTCTCTTAGCCTTTGCATAGATTATTAAATAGCTACACGTATGTGGGAGCATAGTTAAGGGATAAGAAGATTGCTTCTAAGTAACATATTCTCTAGTAGCGACGAGTCATCTCAAGAGGTACATTGGATACAACATATCAACTCACGAAGTGTACCCACCCCTTCTTTAAACCCTCATAGTACGAAGCATACGTCCCCCACGTAGTCTTAAACAATCATTACTAAAGGTTAGGGGATAACTATTGGATACCACCTTTCAACTCATGAAGGGTATCTATCCTAAAACCTACATTAGAAAGCTCATGGGAAGTAGTGCTGTTGCTACAAAACACTCCATCTTACCGATCGAAGAGTGTTCACCCAAAAACTCCACCATTCACATTAATTATTTCCTTTCATTAATTCAAATATGTTTGTGACAACACCTATCATATAATCACTATTTTGATGAAATTTATCTCGAGACATGCTTATATTTTTATTCATGATATTCCACACACTAGAATGCTTAACATAAAAAACTCTTCACTAAAACATAGTTTCATCAAGGAACACATTTTAATCTTGTAAAACATATCATTCATGAAATTCCTAATGACCATTTAACTTAACATTACATCCCTTCAAAGAAACACTCACAATACACACATTTAAATATTATTATGATGAAATACAAGAAAACACCGCCACAAAAGGTGGATCATACCACTCAACAATTATTTCAAAGGAAACAAAGCAAGATAGACCAACATAAACATCATCCAAGCTTTCACCACCTTTCATCAATTTTGCAATAATAAAATATAAAATAACTCTTACGGTAGTAGCTAAATTGCAATATAATTATAAGGAAACCATACTCTAAAAGTTTCTAACCATGTAAATTAGACCCGTTTCATAAGATAAAAGTTCATAACAAGTATAAGAAGAGTTTGATTTGGAGTTTTGACATTAAAACCATAATTTTACACTAAAAACAACTCATCTTAATCATTAAAACATTTTCATGGAAAGACCCATACTTAGGGTCAAGGAATAAATATATTTGAAGTTTGAAAACCTTTTTGAAATATCTTTGAAGTGGCTCCTTGAATGAAAGAAAGTTCGAGGATGACCTACCACACTTCAATATGAATAAACCCACCAATTTTGGAGAATAAATTTGTTTTCATCCATAGCCCATGCTCCAAGACCTTGAAATTCAATGGAGGCTTGAGCGGGTTTTGGAAGAGAAGAATTTTTGACGGTTTTGGAATTTTTTTCTTATTTCTAATTGATGTCTTGGGGATTATGATGGGGGAATGGGTTTATAATGACCTTAAATAATGATATAACACACCCCCAAATCACCCAAAACTCCCCTAGATCAATTAGACTATTTGCCAAAGTCTAATTTGACGTAAAAATTATGCGGCCGAATATGAGACTTGGTTGCGCTTCACGGAGGCATTTCCTTATTTTGCCTCTAAACATTTTTGAGGCAGTGTACCACGTGTCACTCGTGGGATGCACAAGAATATTTGGTTCAAATCATGCGACGTAAGATGGCATCCACATCATGGCCCTGCAATCTGTCTTTAGTAGATTCCTTGTCCAATGTTTAGGTCCTCCTTGGGGACCCTTAGGGTGGTCCCAAGGGAGTCGTACTCAAATGTTTTTACCATTGGTATGTCACTCTAGGTATAAGTTTCATCAACACTTTAATTATACATCAAAAAAAACTTAAAAGTCATGCACAAAAAACAAGGATACACTAGCACACACACAAGTCTCGTTTTTGAATGTCTCGATCATCCCTTGATGTTTGACTTTCATACTTCACCAACTGACATCTAATGATAAAAAACATTCTTTTAACTCATTATTAACTTATGAAACACATGCAAATGTATAGTTCAACTTATTTCTTTTTAGGGGCATTACATTCATCCTCACTTGGAACAACATTCGCCCTCGAATGACACTAAACACTTTTAAGGACACCAAGGACTAAACTAGTAGCATAAAACACATCACATCAAGGTTAGTACACTTATAGTCAATGAATCTAACTCAAAAGGAGCACCAACTTCATATAATCAAGAATTCTCAAGTAACACAAGCAATTTGGAACAAGTTCCACAATTCAAATCACACCCTCGTTTCTCCATTTACTTCTCATTTATGTATACGTTTTCCAACATAAGCCATGATCATACACATCATTTCAACACATATTGATATTATTATTCATGAAAATGTAATTTTTTTCAAAATTATAATTTCTTATAGTGAATACAAAAACTTTTAATGTGAAACATGCAAAATAATTCAACAATTCACTTTTCAAGCAATTTCATATGAAGGGATGACAACCTGAGAGACAAGATCACGTAAACTCATCTAAAGTAAAACCAACAACCATAAGGAATTAAGAGTTACCGGGGCCCTTACTCCAGATTAGTTCCTTTCTTAGTCCCCTTTAAATATAAACAATTCTTCGTTGGAGCATCAGGATCCGAATAACCAATAGGGTCTTGGTTGAATTCTTTTCATTTTCCCTTAATGTTAGGGCAGTCCCTCAACATATGAACCTTATTACCACACCCAAAGTAACCATCCGTTCTGTCAAGAGACTTACCTAAGTGTTGCTTTCAACAAGTTGCACACGTTGACCTCTCAAAAATATGGCCACCTTTTTGGGAATTTTCGTTGGGAGCCTTATCCTTGTTACCCATGGATGACTCTTTATGATAGAACGTTTATATTGGTTTGTGTTGTCCTTGTTCATATGACCTATGCCTCTTCACCTCTTTCATTATCTCCATAATCATAAACTCCTCAATTTGTTGAGCATACACCATGATCCTAAAGATATCCATATCACTAAGATGCATTGTCGCACGACACTCTTTCTCCACAATGCTAGACACTGCCATCACAAATTTGTTCATCCTATACCTAGGGTTGGCTACTATGGTTGGGGCATATATAGAGAGTTGGGTGAATTTAAGAGAGTTCTCTTTCATAGTCATTCCGCTTTGACGAACCACACTCTAACATTTTGTAATCATGTTCATTATACTCATATCATAAGCTTAATGTTAATAACGATCATAACCACAATTTCATTTGGGGTTTTTACTTTGAAATCATAATTTAACACAAAAAAACACTCCTCGTAATCATTAAAACATTTCATGCAATGACCCATACTTTAATAGAGGCTTGAGGGGTTTTTTTAAAAGAAGAAATTTTAAGGGTTTGAGAATTTTGATTTTTAATTGAGTGCTTGGGTTTTATTATGCCGTATTGGGTGTAAAATGACAAAAAAAATCATATAACTCCACCCCACCCCACCCCCCAAAATACCCAAAAAACCCTAAAAAAAATTGACAAATTTCCAAAGTCTAATTTGACTGAAAAACGACGCGACCAAATCTTCTACATGACTGAGCTTCGTGGAGGCATTTCCTAATTTTACCTCTCAACATTTTTGAGGCAGTGGACCTCGTGTAACTCATGCCACGCACAGGCATCTTCAGTTCATGGAAAGAGCAAGGTGCGCGATGCGAGTTGTTCTCCACATCTTAGCCCTGCACATTGCCTTTGGCAGCTTCCGTGTCCAACATTTAAGTTCTCCTTGGGGACCCTTACGGTTGTCCCTGGGGTTTCGTACTTCAACATTTTGATCATTGGTATGTCATATATGTATTAAGGTAATCCCCAAACGCTATAGACTTCAAATAACACACAAAATCATGCACAACAAAACAAGGACACACTAGCACATACACATGGCTAGTTTCCGAACGTCTTGGTCGTCCCTTAACGTTTAACTTCAAAACTTCATAAACTCACTTATAATTCTTAAATAAATTATTTTAACTCATTATTATCTTATTAAATACATGCGAAGCTCTAGTCAAACCTAGTTAAATTTAGGGGTAGTATAATAATATTAGAAGTAATTGACACAAGCCCTCAACATATCCTGTAGGGTTTGGATGGTGCATTCCGTTTGGATATCTTTTTGAGGATGAAAGTGGTACTAAGATTCACTTCATTACCTACATACTTTTTGGAATACCTCAAAAAGCGAGAAGTGAATTGGGCACCTCTATCAGAGAAGATGGACAAAGTAATCCATGCAAAACTCACAATCGAACTAAGGTACAACCTAGCATATTCCTCCGCCGAAGAAGTTTATTTAAGGAGGATAAAATGGAAGGTTTTGTAAATGAATCAACAATAACCCATATTGAATTATTTTGCCCCTGGGTACGAGGCAAATCTACAACAAAGGCCATATTAATATCAATCTATTACAAAGTAGGGACAACTATCACTTGAGTTAACCCTCCTGGCATATGATGCTCATCCTTAATTTGTTGAAAATTAGGATATTTAGCCACAAAATCTCCTATATCCCTTTTCAAATATGTCCCACCAATAAACTTTTTTAAGATCAAGATACATTTTGGTGGCACCAGGATGAATTGAATATCGATAATTGTGACCTTTTTAAAAAATTTGTCTTCTTAGACAATCTTCATCCTACAAACACAATCAAGTATACCATCCCCTCTATGGGAGATTGATTCATTGAACTTGCTAAGAATTTATTCCTTCAACTTTATCAACAAAGGATCAAGGTGTTGCTCGGACTTCACCTCGACCACTAAAGATGATTCGGAGTTATGAGGGAACCATGGAGCCTCCGTTTGGAGAATATTCCAACCCAACACCCAACCGAGCCAACGTATGTACTTATTTCACTAACTCTTTCTTATCATCGAGAACATGGGATACACTACCCATCGATATTCTACTTAGTGAGTTGCAAGGTCTTTAAAATGTAGTAGAGAATCTCATATCAATGCCTAGTTTTATAAAACCCTTTTCTAGTGAATCATTGCATTTAGCCTTTAGTTCTTTCATCTAGGACGGGCCATCTAGTAAGGTGGTATTGATATGGGGTTCGTATCCGACAACAAATCTATGGTGAAATCTATTTCCCGTTCGTGAGGAATTTTGGGTAAATCATCAGGGAAAACTTTCGGAAAGTCCTTCACATCGGGTACCAACACTAAATGAGGAGCTCCGGACCTAAGGTCCTTGACCCTCACAATATCATAGAGACTTCCCTTAGAAATCATCTTACAATCTTTTAGTCACGAAATTATTTGACCTCTAGGGATTGAGTCTCCCCCCCCCCTTCTATTCTAAGAAGGGTTCACAAATTATAGATAGGGAGTTTACATACACTTCTTGCATTAGGAAGTACTACATAGGATTTTACTTTTATTCAACTTACGTAGTATAGGAACACAATTTCATAGGAACTCTATAATATTTCTCATATTGGAACCATCTAAAACCAAATACAACAATTTGGGCTTAACCCATACTTCATTACAACAAAGAGCCTCTTGTAGGCTTATATAATAATAGTCTCAAAATGAAAAGGAAAGAACTAGAAGTCTTATAACTAGCAAAACAATATTAGCTTTATAGTGGCCTCGTCTTCGGAAGGTGAGGACCTACCGAACACTTGGGGAATATCCAAGTGGTCTTCAAAGGCGTTCAATAAGCTCAACGCCTTCACTTTACATTTTTTAGTAAACATCAAACATGCATTAGAAGAAGCTTATACTAACTATGAGTATATGCACATTAAACAAGTGAAATCATGATAAAAAGGACATTTGTTCAAACATGTTAATTTACTTTGAAAATCCTTGTGCACATCCAAGAACCCATATAAACGAATTAACACTTAACTCTTAAGTCAAGACCATATGCAACATAATGTCAACATCATCAAGTATAGTAAAGCCAATACACATAAGAGTTCATAATATCATAAAATGATCAAGACCTTACCCACAACCCATCATTTACCCTAGAAGTGCAATGAAAAAGTAAAATCCCATAACCATACTTAATCAACTAAACCAAATAATTAACCATGAGCAAAGCCTCACTTCACATAACATAGCATCAAGAGTAATCCTCCTCATACTTTAGCAATATAGACCAACAACATGTTCCTAAGTGAAAGTAACACAATATAGGATCAATAAAATGTAAATTCAACAGAAAATTAATAGTCAATTTATAAGATCATAAAACTCTAAGAAAAACCTCCTAAGGCTTCCCTCAGCGGAAAACTTGTGCAAGGCATAGGTAGAGTCAGATACCCTATCTAGGTTATGTCAATCCTCTTAAGTCACCCTAGTTAGTGTTTACTTTATTACATCATTTCACTTTCAGGAACACTTTCCTTAATCGACATAGACCACAAGATATAAGTGGAGTCCGGTGTTGTAAAACCTTACACATATGGAAGGTGGTCTACCTGCCAAAGTAGTACCAAGCATGAACATAGCATCTAGGTGGGTCCACTAGCTAGTACTCCTATGCTTGAATCATAGTTCATGGAGCTTAGGGACTTTAACGGGAACATCAATCTATGTCTTTTTTGGACTATGAGGCTATCTACCCAGTGAGAACCATGAACCATACCTTCCCTCCTTGTGAAGGTGCCACCCGTCACCTACAAATTCACTTGGTTATAAGCTAGAGTCCCTTTTGAAATGTCATTAAGAATTTATATATCATCATAGCGTAATGTAGGTCATATGGTCTATGCTTTCTATAATCATCACCATCGTAGCTCAATAAAAATTCCATGAGCATTTTCCTTTATTTACACTTCATACATGTGGGGTTAGCAAATTTACATAGTCAAATGATAATAAGGCACATTTGTAAGTTATGTCTATCCTTATAACATTTACATCCTATCCAAAAACTGACAAACCATGGTCAAGACATTTCAATTCCACATCATACCATCCCTATCAATCTCATCATAAGGTATACTTCAATGTAACTTCATCACTAAACACAAGTAATCATATTGAAGTAAAGATTAGGATCATAAAGACTTACTCATTCTCCTTCATATGCCAACATCCATGGTTTTACTATCAACCATCCAATTCAACCCAATAATGGGTGTAATATCATCACACAATAGCTAAGTCAAATGTATCATCATGATCAAAATTAAAATCAATTCATAACCTACGGTTAGGGGAATAGGGTTCATCATTAATTCTTCAAGAAATAGATTCAATCCAACAACACAGTACCCTACGAAGTCTATGAATGAATTAAAATTGATAAATCAAGTCGAACAACCAATACATTCTTCAAATCTCATCAATTTATAAGGAAGATCCAAGATTTGGGAAAATTGGGGAATGGGACATGATCTACATGAAATTGCTTCAATTGAAATCAATTAACAAACAATATACACTAAACTATTAATAGTAAATCACAATTTATAATAATCTACCATAAAATTGAAGTTTAGAAAAAAAAACCCATTAGTAAAGAAAAACCTTGGAACTGGGTGTTTTTAGAAATAAACTTTGAAAGGACCTCTTGGGTAATAAATCCCAAGAGTGACGAATCATACCTTAATAATGATAAATCCACAAATTCAAGTGAAATCCTAGCGAAATTGGTCTTCTTCTTTAAGATTTGTTCTTTCTTCATTGGAGGTTGAATAGAGAGAGCAAAATTAGACAGCGTTGAGAGTTTTAATAACCTTATATAAACATGTGAGGCTATAGTTAAGGTTATAGACTTTCGGAATGTTACACCTTGACCCCTTACCATAGGACAATCTCTCACCTTATGGCCACTCTTTCAACAACCAAAGCAATTATCCATTACAATTAGATTCTCACCCATATATTTCGGACAACATTTTACACCACTAGGTTTATCACTTATTTAATAACAACCTCTTACCCTTTAGAGCATAATGTTGGAAACCCTATTAGTACGAGCCTTGGGGAAATAACAAATTAAAGATCCTTTCTTTATCCTAAGTTTCTTTTGAATATCCAACTTACCCTTAGAAGTACCTCCGTCATAGGAACTTGACCTTTTAGCATCTCCATTCTTCCTCTTAAGCCTACTCTCCTTAAATTTTTTAGCATGAACCTTAACTAATAAATCTCCATGTTTCATGAAGCGTCGCCGAACTACACTCTTCAACAAGATAAACGGACACACCCAAAACAAAACAATTCATTGCATATCTATGATTGGACACCAATGAAGAGGCATATTTAGACAACTTAGTGAATTTCAAAGAGTATCCTCGCACACTCACACCTACTTGACAAACGGAGATGAACTCTTCCACTTTTGCCTTTCTTTTATCCCTTGTGAAGAACCTATCAACAAATTTCCTCGTAAAGACTCCCCAACTAATGGGACCTATTCACAAAGACTTATTATCCTTCCATTGAGTATACAAAGTTTGATCCATATCCTTGAGTTTAGAAGAGGCTAGCTCGACCTTCTCATTTTAACTCACTCCCATTGAATACAAGATAGTGTAAATCTCATCATGAAAGTCTTGGGGTCTTCATTCCACTTAGACCCAAAGAACATGGGATTGTTCATCCTAGTGAAGTCCCTCAGTGAGAAGCAATAGTACTAGCATTTGGGTTCAGATGGGGCTAACTTCCCATTTGCATGAGCCATCATATCTTGAGCTTGAGTAGTTACGTCTTGAGATGAATAGTTATGGATTGAGCAATCTTGATGAGAGTCATCCTTATCTTTACATTTTTCATAGCCGGATGATTGACCGGGCTTGTTCACCTAGAGAAGCTTGGTCACAAAGAGCAGATTATTCTTGAGGAGGAACTTTGTTACCTTGGGCAGTAACTCCCGCATTAGCAATCTCCTCTTCAACTCTTCTTGCGGATGACCTTCGATTAGTCATATTCTATAACAACAAGAAAAGGGTTAGGAGATAAGGACATGTAGAGTTAAGGCTCTTGAGGCACGACATAGAGAATACAAAAGAACTGAGAATTTCCTATGAATCACATAGCCTCTTATTCATAAAAGTGGCGCACTTCACAATAAAGAAAAAGATTCTACGTAGATGTGCTTTTCTTAGATATCATTCCTATGATTTTTAAACCTCATTCTCGAATACCATGTTTTTCATGACAGCGGAGCAGCCTCTAGACTTAACTAATGGCGTTATCCTCGAAGTGGTTTTAGACTAGATCTTAGCATACATCATTGCATATCATAGGTAGATACAATGCGGAAAAATTAACAACAGTACATATGAAGTTTACATAGACTTCTCATTTATCGAATCAGTCTACATAGTTTTCTCACACAAAACAATCTAACTTAGGAGTACAAGACATGTGACATAACCCTTACAACATTAAAATAAAGTCTCATAAAGGAATACAACATAGTCCTTATAGTATAGGAAATGAATATTGTTTCTTGACTAATCAAATAACAGAACTAGAATAGTAGGCTTCATCCTTGGACTTTAGGACTCACCAACAACATTGGAACTATCCAATTCTTCCTTTAAAATGGTCTTGATGCTCTTTAATGGCACGAACCTACATTATTGTAAAATTAGAAAAGAATATGGATTAATACAAACCACATGTATTAAGTATGAAAACATATGCAAGTAAAACCTTTAAAAACATGCTCAAAGGGACATTGTTTTGAAAATCATTCCAAGTTACTTTTAAATATTTATGCACACACAAGAGAATATACAAGTTAATAATCAGAACAACATTAAGACATGTTCATATCCATATACAAGAATAATGTAATCATAAAGTCATATCAACATTTCAAGTTCTAGGGTTCATATTATCAAACAATACAAGACCCTTGCATACAATCAAAATCAAAGCTTACTAGCGCAATGCTAATGTAAAGCCTCATAACCCAACATAAACATAGTTAACTATTAAAGAGACCGTAAGTAATGCCTTTATCTCATATAACATCAGATAAAGGTAAGTCATTATTGTACAAGGTGATTTGGACTAATATAATGTTCATCAAATGAAACAAAGACCATATAAGACACACATTATATAGAAACAACATTATGTATTTCGTTCATAACATAAGTGCATAAGAACTCCTCCTAGGACTCCCCTAAAGGAAGACTTATGCAATGTATAGGTAATGTCTCATACCCTTACCTATAGTTAGTAGTACCCCTTAAGTCATCCTTATTAGTGTCCATGTTTATTACATTCATTTATTATTTTTACTTTCGGGAACATTCTCCATAACGACAATAGACCATGTGAAATAAACATGGAATCCAGTATCAGGAAAACCTACACCAAAAGAAGGTGCTCTACTTTTCAATATAAAATCATACATACACGTAGAATCTAGGTGGATCCATTAGCTAGTTTTCTCGATGACTCGTAGACTCATTCCGTTTGTCAAGACTTAGAATATTTTCTCTATCTTAGGATGACATCCTCTCTAAATTAATCAATGGACCAACAAAACAACCCTTTGATCTATCTACGGTCCATTGATGCACGTCTGTAACTAAACACTCAAAATTTTTTAGAACTCGGGTATTCGAACCTTCTCTAAACCAAATGCCGATTCACCAAGACGATCCATTAATCAATCGATGGATCGTCGTTTCCTTTCGTAGTTCTACAATTGGTCAGACTTCCCTGATTTTCCTTAAAAGTCCTAAGATACTCATCTACAATCACCAACTATGGTCCGTTGATAAAACAACGGACCATCGATGTCCTTCGTAGGTCCGGATCTGCACTTTTTCTATGTTTTTCTTATTATGCCTCCTGAATATCTTTTCTACAAAACAAAACACAAAAATTTTAAAAATACTACAAAAAGGCTTTAGACACACACAACTCATAAACGAAATGCATGAGAAATGCCGTGACATTACTACACTTCAGCGACATAGTTAAGTAATTTGGAGATTGTTACTAGAAACTCACTTGCTTGTTATTAGCATCCTAGTCTCATTTTAAAGAGAACAATAGTGAACATAGCTTCCCACTTGGGTAGGGACACCTCTCATTGAATAGTTCGCTCGGTACTAAGCTAAATTCACTTCTTAATATGTCTCTATATCTTTCTTAACATTAGTTTATAGTATAGGCCGTAGTAGACTAACCCTAGAACAATCATGATCATAACTCTTATGTCTAGCATGAGAAATTCCATTCATCACAACCCAACATTTACTCATATCATCATATAATTATCTTAATAATAAGGTGCATAAGAGAATCACTTTCAATCTTTAATGATCAGACCCCTATCATCATCTCATATTCATAAAATGCTATAATATTCATCATCTTCCTATGCTATTCACATATTGATACTTCAATTGAACATAATTATCAAGAATAGACCAACATAATTGAAGTAAATTATTCGTGAACTTTAAAGTCCTACCAATGGCTTCCAATAATCTCCTTCATGAACTCACCCTCGAATCCACAACATTTATCCATTAATCCAATCACCATCATGATATAATAGTACGTTAAGCTATAACACACCCTATTACTTCATCCCCAATAATCTATCAATCTATTTCAAAGTTAGGCTTAGGGAAAAGGGACATCTATAAATATTTTAGGGAAATTATGTCAAAGTCTAAAGAACAAGACCACTCACCCAATAAAAACTCATAATCAATAAATACAAGTCATATCAATATCAAATTAAACCAATTTTAAATATAACCCACGAAATTGGATTAAAACCATAGTTTTGGAGATCATTGAACACCAAAAAGTGAAGCTTCCATTCCTAGTTAACTCCTTTAGGATTGTAGAAGAAAGCCTTTATTTTTAAACCCTACTGAATCTTGAATTTTCTCTTCAATTGGTGTCTTTGGGGTATTGAGAGAAACAAGAGAAAAGTGGGAGTTATTTGGGTTTGGGATTTATGAAGTGTTACGTTAGTTTAATGTCTTAAGACTGTTTTTTTATAGTCCTGAACTAACTAATTGATACAATCCCTAACCATTGAGAAATTAAGTAATAGATTACCTAAACAACCCTAATTTAAGCGATATAAGACAGTGAAGTGGGGGTCCAATCGACGATACCCCGTCGACGGACTACTGTCCAAACCACAGACCAACTAGACCAAATGACGGGGCGTCATCTAGTCGACGGTCTTTCATTCCTCTCGTGGTTAACACACTATCTTTGGACAAATTTTTAGTTCAAATGTTAGGGTCCTCCATAAGGGCCCTTAGGATGGTCCTTGGGGAGCGGTACACAGACGTTTTGACCCTAAAGAAACTCTAACGTATATCCTAAACCCTTTCACCAAGTTTAAGTTTTATCTGACTCTCTAAGCCCCTTGAAACACCTTAAGGCACACTATGTCATCTTCAAACATCTCTTGACTTCATTGTCGTACCTTCATGTTTAGGTCTTAATACCTCATAATCGGGTTTAATACATTATTTTAGGTCTTGAATTAGTATTATCCACTACACAAGGCTCTAGTCTAACTCATGGAACTTCCCGGCTGTTAAAATGGTCGTAGATGACTTAATTATTGTTATCTTGTCTCCAAAAAAGGGAGACACTTAACCAAGACAGAGAGGGTGCATAACAGGCAGTAACTCCACCTATAGACCGTAGGTGTAGGGTCGTAGGTGCTGCGACATATTGCGTTTTTCATTTTTATTTAGGGTTCTTAGGTTTTGTTAGTTATTTATTTAGGGTTAAGAGGGTGGTTAGTTAAAAAATTATATTAATAAAACTACCTTTAAGACCCTAATCCCCGGAGATTTTTGTAATTCAACTAAACTTACAAACTCAAGTAAAACTCAACTTCCCTCTCTGAAAATGTTCGTTCAAAGAACACAATTGAGAAAGATGACCAAGGTTCAACTAGGGCTTCAAGAATTAAACTTTAATCCATAAAATCTCAAGGAATTGTGTAATATATGGAAGATCTTCACTCTTTGGATCTATTCCCCAAGAGGCTTTCTCAAAATTGGATTTCAAAGTTCCCAATTCTAGGTTTTCACTCAATTTCGTTGGCCTCTTTCTAAACTTTTTTCCATTGATTGAAATTAAATATTTATGATTTTATATTCCCACAAGACCCATGAATCTCCTTTCATTCCCAAATCTAAATTGTAGTATGCTTTAATTAATTAATGAAGGATGAGAATCTAATATGTTTCTATGTAATTCAATATTTTATAATGATTTATACTATATGGTGAATAAATACCACGAATTTAGAATTGAATCTTGAAGAAATATTTGAAGGATGTGAATGAACAATTTCAATTTTATTATAACTTCATGTTGAATTTTTTTGTCCAATTAAGGTGGATGCGCTTACTTGAATTACTAGTTGTGGTGTTGAGTCTTGTAGCTCTTCCCTACAACCCTAATTATGTACAAGTATTGACCCCAATGGATCATTCCTTTTTCCATATAGGAAATAGGTGATTTCACTAAGTTGATTTTTAGGAAATTTCGAATCAAACCATTTGGTTATGCTTTCATATCATATGTACATAAATATTATGTTATGATATGAATATTATATTATGAGAAGAATATTAGTGTTGTTAGATGACAATGGATGTGTTTTTATGATGAATAAGAGACAATTCACATGAACACTATGACTATAATATGGAAGATATATTCTCAAATATTATTTGTTCATCAAACACTTAAGATATATGAAATAATGAGGGGTTGAATCCCTAATGTATTTTTTATGAACAACGATTAAGTAAAGACTAAACATTATATAAAAAGGGATTTATTCTTAGCACCAAATGAACATGAATATGAGATGTAGGAATTTACGTTCAGCAAGTTCGGCCTCCCACATGGGTTACTTTTATGTTTAGAATTCCTTGTTCCCTAATACATGTGATTTCCCATGGGATGGCAACCTTTTTTTTTATATAAGTGTCAGATTCTAATAGAAAAATCTTTGTTCCTTAACTATGTGCCAACATCGTTCTTAGATAGTGGATCCACCTAGATAGTCTTATGACTAGTTTAACACTAGGCAAGTGAATCACCTTATCAGTATGGAGGCAGAACACCGAATTCCATATAGCTCACAAGGTCTATGTTGGTTATGGCAAAACCTCTCCCGAATTCTAAAGAATATCAAATTAGATAAGAATATGAACTTTAACCTAGGGGATACTACTTAGTATCGGTGATATTATGAGACATTACATATGTATTGCACAAGTTGGTCTTAAGAGTAGTCCTTGTGTGATTACTTTATGTATAGCAACTTATAAATGATATTAAGGTTGATTACATTTATTATAATGGTAATGATGTATGTGCCTATAGTTTTTATCCCTTGGTGGGTTTTCTTAGTATATATGGGGCTATGGGAGTTCATATGTAGATTGCATGACGGAACATAAAAGGGGATTGTGGAAAATGTCGTCATGATGTAATTTGAAATAAACTCAAGCATGTATGATATGAACTATGGCATGGTATAGATTTAATTATGATCATGAATGTCTCTTTATGTTATGGTAATGATTGGTTGGTATTCCTTGAATGTTCACTATGGCTTTTTACTTGAAATAGAATGTTTCAACTAAAGGTCCCTTTGTGAATGTTTTAAATTTTTTTAGTTGCATGTTTCCATACTTAGTACAAGTGGAATGTACTAACCCATACTTCATATATTTTTCTACCATTTTTAGGTTTGGCATAGTGGGTTCTTATTGTGAATAAGTAAGACTTGGATTACATTCTCTAAAACAGTTTGGTATGTCCTCAAGTACTGAGGACAACATGATACAACTATGCTCTTTCTATTTTGTAATAAACCTCTATCGTACTTAATATTATGGTACATTATATTTTAAAGGGCTAAGGTCCATAAATTATATTCTTATGTTGTGCTTAGATGGTTAAACGATATTATGTCTATATACTTTATTTTCTTATATAACAGAGTTAACATTGATTCTTAAAAAGGTTATAAATTTTCTTCATTATTTAATGTCTCATGCTATGATGATATGAACAAATCTTTTATGAGATTCCTTCAGGGTTGAGTATGTTGTGTGACGACTTGGGGATGCTCTCGGGTTATGACAGTAGAGCCCTTTATGGACCGTCCAAGTGGTGGTGGTGTCTAAATGGGGCTGCCTAGTTGGGATGCTTAAGAAAATTCCAGTTTGACTTATTAATAAGGGGGTCATTTTTAGGAGCTTTAATGACCTATATAAAGTATTATAAGTCATTAATTACCAAAATTAAGTCATTTAGAATCAAAACCCAATTTCACTCCTCATTCAAATATTTCTCTCTCTAAAAAGAACTTCCATTAAATAAGAAGCTAGGGTTGAATCTAAGGTCAAGAAAAAAGGTTCCATTGCTAAAGTATTGTGATAGAATATTAATTAAGGTATATGAAGATTATTCATCAATGGGTTTTTTATCCCATGGATCCCTGATGAGTCCTTGAATTGAATTCATCTAGGGCCTTATTTTAATGCATATGGTGTCTACGATTGTTTGTTTTATCTCGATATGTGATTAAAATTCCTAAGATTTTTGTTTTTGAGGATTTTGTAGGAGAATGGAATCTTAGGCTCAAAACTGAAGCAAAGTAGAGAAAAAGAGCTGAAAATCTAAAGGTGCATATAGCCAAACAAACTTGGTATTCTGTCATATATCGAAGTTTAGCCTTTTGTTATAGCAAGTGAGTTATGAAGAAAGTGGATAAAATGGAGACAAAAAGGACTGGTCGGCTCTCCGGTGGTGATCCAGAACACATAGACAAGGAAGGAAATGAACAAACCACGACGAATTGAACAAAGGGTGATTCGCCGATTCACACAACGAATAACGACTAACTGCACCGAAAAGATTAACCAGCACAATTTTGAAGTTTATAAATACTAAAATCTTATATTATTTATATACAGAAAATTAGAGAGTGGAAATTACACTTGATATTTTTAATTTAGAAACATTTTATTATGTTTACTCACAAGTTTGGACAGGTTTTTGTGGAATACGGAAGAAAGAAGCTCTTTCTCCAATTTTGGAAGTGGGTCTTCTTCATTTACCTTTCTTAACTAATTTTATGGTTTAATGTCCTATAGCAACTTGATTTTTTATAATTTTGTGTAATTTATTATTGGTTGATGTGTGACTAAAAACCTCGCTCTTAGGGTGTGATTTAGCTATTATGGGTTGAGTTATTTGTCAGGTGTTGTTTTTTTGTAGCTCAGATTGCATTTTAATTGTTATTTCACATAGTGATTGTGGTTTATCTAATGGGTTTCTATTTTCAAAAAAAATAACCCATGTTTTTTTGGCATGCTCGAGAGAGAGGTTGTGAAACTACGACCACTAGAATGATCTCCTATGTAGTGGGTCGGCATGAGGTTCAACTCGAGAAGGTCTACCCTAGTCCCATATCCAAGCAGTCCAATGGAATGTGTCACACCCCAATAACACTCCCTAGAAGATATGTCACTCTCGGTGCACGACTTGGCGTACTTTACCTCAAGGAGGTATTGTACAAGCCCTTGACATCATTCATTGCATAACATGTATAAAATGTATTGCAGAATTAAAACTTTTCACACTAAATATCCTTGAAAAATCTTTTATATAGTAACAAAAGAAAATGATAAGTATCAGTATATGTCAATCTTAGTCTCAAGAATACTTGGGACACGACCCATACAATAGAAATATATAAATAGATAGTCTATTACAATACTTTGAATTAAAATAAATCTAAAAATAATGCCCTCTAGTCAAATCAGGACATACTTCAACTTTGCTTGAAGATAACTAGATTCTATGCTTGCTCCTAAATACCTATAAGTTTCTAAAAACAAGTTTAGAGATAGAAAAACGGTATGGAATTAGTACAAACACATGAACTAAGTATGGGTTAATACATAAAATCATGCGAAATGGACATTTAAGCGAAATATGATCTTTTGATTAAAGCTTCATACTATAAACATAAGGATCAGATTTAAACACCAAACAACATAATTAGAAATATTACAACTTATAACCAAATTACATAAAATATGGAGTAATATTATAGTGGCATTACAGGGACTTCCCTTTAACTTCACCAATAATCCACACTTCACAATATAGCATCGATAAAACCTACAAAACACATAACTATGACACCCGCCTAAGAAAGGTCATTCCAAGGCTCACTTGAGTGAGTTATGAATCAACCGCCCATACAATCCCTTCACACACACCTAAGATATCCTTTAGAGTACCTATGATTATATCATTTTCACTTCATACCACAACATATATATAATATGACATTCTCCTCCCAAAGATTATAAAAAGACTTACTTATGTAAACTAAGAAGAGAACGCCAATACACCCTCTTCAAGAGTGCCTAAATAATCCTTAAGACTATCTAATTTTAGATCATGTCAAATTATCCTATTTACTTTTGTATCTATAGTCATTCTTAAGATTTCCGTAGCTAAGATATGGAGTGGCCATTCCTATGCTCCCTTCAAACCGTATCAAAGAAACCCTTAAACTACTCTAAGAAAATACTGATTTAATTAACATACTCTCTTACTTAAGTGATTATCTTCATTAGTTAACTAAAGAGACATTCAACATATAAGGACATTCAAGTAATGGTCTAGGAGAAGGCCTAGACTCACTAACATCTTCGAAGCCTAATCGCGCAATGTTTAGACAACGTCTCATACCAACACCTAAACTTAATAGAACTTCTCAAACACCAGTGGGTATCCCATATGAGGAGAATAGGCAATAACAAACATAGACCATGGTAGCTAGGTATGGAATCATGAGTCACGGGTGTTCTTCTTTCTAATGGTAGAACTAGGACACATCCCATGTAGGCTCATAGTTAAGGAATATGAATGGTTTCTTTGTTATCTAGTCTCATATTTCAAAAAGAGAAACTCTCCTAAGCATAATCACTCGGTGCTAACCTTTGTTCTAATAGAGTAATTTAAATAATGAAGTACATAAAGAGGTTCCATATCAAGTTCACCACCAAATCATAACACCTTACCAAAGAGGTCCCCTGGGGTTTCCTTACAATAGTTAAGAGGATAACTCACTGATTTTCCCAAGGATAAATTCATATTGTTCCAGCCAATGAACCTTAAGACCACCATTCACACAAGAAGGATACCATTACAACACTAAACTTCAAGGATATCATTACCATACATGTAGTATGAAGGTTTCACATAAAGGACCTTCTTAGCAATATTTAAGGTCGCATGTGAATAACACATAAAATACTAAGAGGCTATATCATACTAATTCAAGAACTCATATTCACATTGTACATTTATCATGTGAGGGACACAAGTACCATAACAAAACAGACAGACATCACATAAATTATATCATTATATAAGCACATAGGCATAACAGACATCACCTATAGGCAACCCTATTCACTAATAAAATATCATCAATATCCATCATAAGACTCACATAACCAAGTTGGAGAAATCCTTCATTAACCCTAACACTACACACATAAGGACAGTCTAGTCTAACATAATCACCTAATGTCAACAAAAGAACACATACTTTCATATTACTCACAATTAGATATATATGATCATACTTCACATAAAAGAACTACCCCAAACAATCATAATACATCAAGTAATGACGACAAGTCCATGATCATCATAATTCATAAAGTAATGCCCACAAGGCGACATGATTCACAAGTGAATCACATACCACCGCCACCATAAGTAGACCATACCAGTCACAACATAATTCAAGACATAACCTACATAGTATAAATATAATAAGGGCATTTTTACCACTAATCCACTCTAACCACTTCAATCCATAGATAAATCAATCAAAAACATACTCAAAGGTTCTTACGATGGCTACGATCACCATTTGAATCCATTATTTACAATAGACAATGAATGAAAGGTTATTCTACGTACACTTATGAACTTAGGCCATCATATTATTAGTTATAACATGATTCTATAATGGTTCAATAACCCTAATAAAACTACATAAGAGGTAAATAGCTTTAACACATAATAAAATCACCCACAAAAGTAGTAAAAATTAGGGTTCATTGATTACATGGGTTCATAAAGTAAGTGTCACAACCGGGAACCACACCCTAGTAGTAACATGGTGTAGTTGAACTTTTTGAGGTCTTGTACAAGCCCATGGATATCATTCATCTCATTGTGTGAATGGTTACACCTTAGGCAATAGTTATTCTCTTTTCGGTTTGTGAGTAGAACACAAGATCCAAGGTAGTTCACATGGTTTAATGTCGGTTATTTAAACCTTTTCCCCTACTGCAAAGTAAATGAATAAATGAAATGTATGAACTCTTACTAGGGCTTTATTAAGGGGTTCTACATAGTATAATGGAGGGTATGAGACTTCTTTTACACATTGTACTTGTGCAATCCTAAAGGATGGTTGTAGTAGTGTTCTCATATAACTATGTCTATTATGATATATGTATTATCGTGATGTATAAATATAGTTATTATGATATCCTATTTTATATGTATGCATCAATTGGGTTACTTAATTTGATACTTAACTTTGAATCGGATGATGAGATTCTATAATTTTCATTGCAGAAGTATTTCTTGGGCTTACTACATGTTAGGATGGTATTATGTTTGTTTGGCTCATGATGTATTACATATGTACATATTGGATTTACTTGGTAAAAATAGGTATAATTTGGCTAAAAAGTCCTTTTTGCATGTATTGACAATTTTTATGCATAGTTGTACGTGTGATGTACTAACACATATTCCCTTCCCTTTTTCAAAACATTGTAGGTTTGGCCTTTGAGGAGATTCCAAGGCCATTTCTCAAGACACGTAGATTTGCTTCCCCAAGTTTTTCAGTCCTCAATTCCGAGGATATGACCCTATATTCTAGCTTTTTAGTTATTTTTTTATGTTGAAAGACATTTTTGTAATTTCTAATTCTTTGACTTCTTATTTTTGGAAGGTATAGGTCTCTAATTTCCATTCTTCTATTTCTAGATAGTGCAATGTGACGAAGTTAGATTCTATTTTTTATAGAATAATGGAAGTTTAACATTCAAAGTAATAGTTTTAATTTTTTTTCCGCATTTTTATTTTGTGATTCATGATTTGAAAAATACTATGGGCTTGTATAATATCTTTTCGAGGTCGAATATGCCTGTTACTACTAGGGTGTGCTTTGGGTTGTGAAGGTAATACCCCATTGACACTTAGTCTTTTGTAACTCCTTCAATGGATCTTAAATTTTATGTGCTCCCGGATGTCTTAATTTAACATTTTACATTGTCTACCCCGATTTGTGACTCAATTGTAGCAAAGAGAGTATATTGGAGGTATCCTATCTTTTTATCTCATAGTTTCACTTTATCTGATTTGATAGAATATGGCATGGTTGATTTCATGTAATCTTAGGCATGTATTTTATTGCATGCATTCTATGCTTCTATTCATTTTAGAACTCGTGTAGTTAGTTTTCCATTTCCTAATGAATCCTTTTTTGTGTGGTAAGTGAAACACTATGCCTGGAGGTCAAATTGTGTCATGTGTAAAATATAGAAATATGATTTGCAAAAGTTACACGTATCACATTGTTAGGGTCAAGGATGTTCAATCCGAAGTCCATTCAATAGAGTCAGTCCGCGTAGTAAGGCAATTTCTTGAAGTTCTTCCTAATGACCTGCCAGGGTCTCCTCATGACGAGAAATATACTTCTTCATTGATTCTATGCCTGATACAAACACCATATCGATCCCTCCTTACCGTATGGATTTTACCTAGTGGAAGGAACTTAACTCTCAACTAAATGATATGATTTACATTTGTTTAATTGAACCAATATGTCTTTATGGGGTGCTCCGGTATTGTTTTGGAAAAAGAAGGATTTTTCCTTAAGTATATGTTTAGATCGTCACCAATTGAATAAGGTCACGATACAGAATAACTATCCTCTTCCCAGAATTGATGATTTTTCGATCAATTTCAAGGGGATACTCACTCTTAAAAGACTGAGTTTTATTTAAGCTACAATAAAATAGGATGAGAGAGGTTGATATATCTAAGATGCCTTTCTGAACTACGTATCGGTTATATGAGTTTCTTGTGATGTCTTTAAGTCTAAAAAATGCCCCGGTTGCATTTATGGACCTTATGAGTAGATTCTTTCGGAAATATATAGACATGTTTGTCCTTGTGTTTATCTATCATATCTTTGTATATTCTATAAGTGAGTATGATCACATCAACAATTTGAGAATTGTATTGCAAACCCTCGAGGATGACCAGTTGTTCGCAAAGTTCACTAAGTGCGAGGTTTTATTCAAATTCGTGGCGTTCCTAAGTCATACATTTTCAAGCAAGGGTATAGAGGTTGATCCGAGGAAGAGGGACTCGATGAAGAATTAGCCTATACGTCTATCACAAAGAAATATTCCTAGATTTTTGGGTCTTCCCCGCTATAATAAGATATTTATTGAAGGATTCTCCTCAATTTCTTCTTCCTTTAATAACCCTAACCAAAAAAAAATATAAGTTACAGATAACAGAAAATTGTGAAAAAGGCTTCCAAGAATTGAACAGAAATCTTACCTCCGCTCTTGTGTTGACTTTATCGGAGGGAAATGAAGGGTTTGTAGGATATTGTGATGCTTCGAGTAGGTTAGGGTTGTGTTGTCTTGCCACGAGATAAGGTGATAGCCTATGCCTCATGGAAACTCAAGATACATTAAAAGAATTATCCAATAAATGATCTTGAATTAGTGATCGTAGTGTTTTCATTCAAATATATGGAGACATTACCTCTTTGGTGTGCATGTAGATATGTTCACCAATCACAAATGAGATGACCCCAAATATTAATTAGGTGTATCTAGAACCTAACATGTATGTTATGATCTTACAAGGTCCTAAAATGACTAAAAATAGTATAAAGAGTCATTACAAAAAGTTTTGAAATGTTTGGAGGACAAACTCCCAAGGACGTCCAAGATATCCGGCAACTAGTCGAAGTTGAACTAGTGTGTCATATTATTTTTTATTGGAGTTTTGGAGGATTGTTTGAGAGGGAAATTGAATATCTACGGTTCCTATACGTATACTGACTTGTAAAGTTTTGAAATGTCTGATATTGAAACATTGGGTACCAGCCTAAGGGTTAGTGAGGATGACCATAACATGAGCTTTCGAAGCTGCCAAGCAGCCAAGATATGGAGGCTGATGCGCGACGCTCATGTAGCACTAGATGGGAAAAACATCATGGCCTACAATTCTGGGCCTTCAGGAACCTTGTGCCTTTGAAATTTTCCAAAACCAAGAATCAAAAATGCCTCCTCGATGCACATTAAACTCCCATATTTCCTCGCGTCGTTTTTAAGCTAAATTAGAATTGGTTAAATGGTCCTATTTGCAGGGGTCTTTTGAGAAGTTAAGGGATTAACTATTTGCGGATATTTAAGGTATTTCAAGAGTATATGTGTAGTACAATATCCATATATACCCTAGACTCCAAATCGAAAACCTTTCTCTCCCAAAATTCTCCAAAAACAACCATTGAACAAGATAGAAATTGGAGACTGTTTCTGGACGAATTCAGTAACGTTTAAAGATGGGTTTAAGGCTATAATCTAATATATGTGAAGATTATTCATTCATGGAATCTTCTATCCATGAACCCCCCTAGTTTCCCTTCCATTGTAAATCTAAAGAAGCCTATTAAAGAGAGGGTTGTAATTGCATTGTGGGTAAGGCTTGATTTTGATTTCAATCTAGTGGTTAGCATTCAATGGTTTTTTATGTGATAATAACATGTTTTTTTAATAATGTTTTTATGCTGAATTATAGTAATTGAATTTGAAGGTGATTATGGTGATCTTAGGCCATTAGAGACTAGATGAAGGTTTTGTGTTGATTCTTGTTATCATGATTGTAGTCTACGTAAATTGATCATGATTGAATCACCTAGTAATTAATTGAATTATACATAATAGACTAAGATTGTTGTTTATTTAATTTAATCTTAAATATGAACTATGGCTATATTTACCTAGTAATTAAGAAGTTAAGAAGAAAGCTAAGTCTAGAAGATCCTATAATCTACCAATTAATGAAGAGAAAATGACTTGATGAATAATGAACCTCGGGATGGTTCTGTGAGGTGTATATATAGGATGATTGAATGGAAGTGATATTCACTTGAGTATGGAAATATATTCAAGGAAATCCCTCCATGAGAGTAAATGTTGAGCAAGACATGACAAGAAAAACTTGGAGTACATGTTTGACTCATAGTGGATATGCAGAATGAAACATATAGTCTAGCAAGGTTCCGTACTCCAAGTAGAGAGCAGAGACACACAAGTAGTTTTGATTACTATCCAATTAGGTCTCATGACACCGGATTCTTTCAAGTATTAGAGTCAAGGTATCCTAATACAGATCTCCATATCCTATGAACTTAATCTGCTTGAGAAGCATCTCGTTGTGTTCAAAGCAGAGAATGAACTTAGGCATGCCCAAGGGGTATCTTGTAGTGTTCATAATGTGTGAATGAACTTAGATGTGCCCATGGGGTATCTCGTAGTGTTCTTGATTAAAAGATCAAGATATAGCTAAAAAAGTTTCTTGTAGGATCCATATGATGAAGGAACATAGACATACTTAAAGAAGTATATCATGTTGTTCATACGATAAAGATAGTGCCTAGGATCCAATGTCATGAATACGAAAGAAAAGATCCAAAATACTACCTTGCATGAATGGTAGTATGGGGTATCATGAGTGCATTGCACAACGTATAACATACGGTCACTAATGAAGAAGAGATTGAAGATAGGATTGGACTAGAGTTCCCGTTCCTAGTATAGTAGATTTAAGATGGGAGAATCCTAATAGATGAAGTTAAGTAATAAAGACACAATGGAGGGTGAACCTATTTGTCATGATCAGAGTCTAGACCCCAGACGAGACCAGCGTCATTGACTTCTCAGAGGTCGCAGACAAGCCTACTTACGCCATTCTTACTTCGTCTAGGTTAATTTTAGCGAAAAATTTGAAACTTTTTGTTTCATAACATATATACAAACCATTCTATTAGATTCATAATTTTCCACCATCAACCATCTAACATTAAGATCATCAAATGAAACAAATAGTTTAATATAAAAATAAATGTTTACTTGCCAAAATGACACAAATACAATGTTTGAACAAAACTGAAAGGAACTCTAGTGGAACATAATCAACTAGATCAATCCTATAACTGAGCTATTATATAATGGGCAAGCATCCTCGAATGAATTAGGGCCTCCACGTTCGGACTTTTTTAGTGTCAACCTGTAGCTCTAGTGTCCACCTCTGCCTGCACCTAAAATTATAGAGTTGTATGGGATTAGTACACACTTGTACTAAGTATGGGTATATGCAAGCACACACCAACGACATGCATAATTAAGAACAGCTCTTTCCTAACAACATGATTATGGAAAGTCAAGTAAGTGGACTTGCCAAATTTGATTAGGAAAGCTAGTTAGCTTTCCAAATTTTGATAAGGAATGTAAGTGAACTTTACTAATTTTGATTAGCAAAGTCATTCCAAGAGAGTAATATGCATCATCATACTTATCATATTGCACAAAACACATAACATCTTGCACATATCACATAACATATTGCATATAGCACATAACATTTTTCAAACCATTCGTTCATAAACCATGAGACGCTGGAATCATGGACTTGACATCAAGACTTCCCAAAAATGAGGGCTCAACATATGGGACCTCAACTAGGGAGACTTCTTTAGCAATCAGAGAGTCTTCTTCCTTCATTCATACGTACTTAATTTCATTTCATTCATAAGCTAGTGAAACACCAGCTGTACCTAGTATGTAGATTAATACTTTCATCGGGCTCGCTCTGCAATGATCAAGAATGACCTAGTGTCATTACTTAAGTCTAGCTCACCTCTTGATTATCCTATCCTAAAACCTCTAGTATCATTTATTTCATTATTAGCATCATTTGATTCTGGACTCATTCATTCATGGGGAACTTTAACTTTAATCGATATAGATCATGTGAGCATCTTAAAATCCACTGTCAGGAAACCCCACCCCGAAAAAAGGTGGAATAACAGGACAAAGTGACCCAAAATATGCAAGCGTACATGGGAATTGAACGCCTCCAAATCCCTATATTGGTTGTATAGGTTTGAAGACTAGGAGAAATAAAGAGACCCATACCCCGCATGCTAGACAGTATCATCTCATGAGAGTTATGTGAACCTCCGCCCTTCCTGGAAGAAGGCATCACCACTCATAGATAGTCTATCAGTGCTTAGTATAAAGATCAATTACATTCAACTCACATGACATTGAAGTTGGCTTCTAGTATGAGGACATCATAACTCAACAGATGAGTTCTCATCTCATTATTAGTATTAAGTGTGTTAATCTCCATACTTTCATTAGAGTGTTCATAGAGACTAGTCTTTTCATTAACTTTACACTCTCATAGGTGGATACATTTTGGGAACATTTACTTAGGCTCATTTGAGATTGTCATCTTTTACATTAGACTCATATAATGTTATCACAACATTCATTAACATTAGAACATTATCTCTTCATAATAACTCACCCCATTTTATATGGATGTTCATTTCATCATATGCCAATGCACTTTGCCATATAGTGTGTTTCACACTCATACTTAACCCTTCTAGGATTTCATCATTTCATTGTTCATTTCATCATTTCATTGTTCATTTAATAATTTCTTTGTTCATTTCATCAATTTATTGTTCATTTTATCATACGCCAATGCACTTGGCAATCTAGTGTGTTTCACCCTCATACTTAACCCTTTTAAGGTTACATCACTTGATCACATACATCTTAGGTTCACTTACTTTAAAACGTATGCTAGACTTATTAGTATATACATACAAGCCATGGGTCATAATTCATAGTTGTCTAGGTGAATCATATTTACCCAAGATTTTGTGATACAAGGCTTATACATCTTGTAGATATGCCATGATATTGATTTCGATCTTTAGAGGCAGCATTCATTAAATATTTACTTACGTATGACTTATGTATCAATACAGAATTTTGCAAGGCAACCCGATTTTGTCCCTTGGAAAATAATCAATCTTATTTTAAACATGATAATTGTATTTTTCAGATTTGGGGGACCTTATTTCGATCCCCCATCAACCCCATAATATTTCCTCTCTTTTCTCCTCTCTTTTTTTGTTTAAGTCAAGGAGGTTGTGGGTTAAATCCCCAAAAAACTCATTATTTTTCTTTTAATTTATCTCTAAACTTTCTCACCTATCCAAAAGGTTGTTAGTTCAATCCCCACTCTCCACATTTATTTTCTCATTTATTTTTCTCCTATCTCTCTCAACCATTGAAGCGGATGTGGGTTCAATCCCCAATCACCAGATCTCTTTTTCCTTGCATTTTTCTAATGAAAATTTTACGAAATTTTCATTAAGTGATGTCATGGGTTTAATCCCCAATGACCTTACGTATAAAAAAATATTTAAACGAAGATAATTTTTTTAAAATTTGGCCGAGACTAGTATTTCTAGCAGGCTGGAAATTTGGTGTCTGAATCCATTTTTGTCTTAATCTTTTGTTGATTTTGTTATATCTTTCATGTAATGATTTATTGGGTTCAATCCTTTAGTGATATCACCAATTTTTCATTCAATTTTTATTGCAATTTGTACCATTTTGTTTGGCCAAACCCAACATAACAAATGCTGGAAATTTGTTCACTATTTTAAGCTTCCTTTTATCATCCTTCATAAGTTTAATCTTAAGGCTTTTCGTGGATCATTTGGTGCATCTTTAAGTGTAATCTTTTTATGATTATACTCATACAATAATTACCATTTCATCCAGCAACATTACACTACTTTTATGCATAATGATTTAGACAAACATTCAAACGTAAAATTCAACCACAAAACATATCATTTTTCACATACTTTTGGTTGACATAAGTTAACATGCTTGCAATTCCAAACGCATAATCAAGAACAAATTATAACGAAAATCAAACTTCATACTTAAAATACCATCAAACATACCAAAAACATGATCTCTAACCTATTTCACATTGAGATCAACAGGATACTAGGGACAAGGATTTCGACAAGAACGGGAACAACCCTAGTTTTCGAGTAGATTAATTTGAGCCTTAAGGGTCTCTTGGGAAAGGGAACACGAGTAAGAAAACCCATACCTTTTTGACGTTAAAATCTTGATTTTCTTCAGAAAAATATCACCCAAGAACACGTCTAAGCCTCCTCAATATCAACTCCACTCGAATGACAACCTCCCTTAGCCTAGTGTGATGTTAACATTTCTTTTCTTGTGATTTTGTGTGAGTTCCTCAAGGGTGAAGAACATCGTTTATTGTTCTGCTTTTGTATATTATTTTGGCAGAGAAAAAACGTGTGGAATTATAAGAGAGATTGAGCGTGAGAGTGGAGAGATAAAAGTGAGAGAGTGGGAGTTGTAGCAGGCTTAGAAGTATAGTTATAGGAGTTAGTCAATAAGGTCTTGTTTATTCAATAAAAATCTGATATTTATTTTATTTTAAATAAGATAATGAAAAATAATAATGAATTAATTACAGTAATTCAATAACTTTAATAAAAATCACTTTAAGTCATTGCTTCCACCTAGGTTCGAACCCGGGTGGAGGAAGACTTCAGTTCAATAGCCCAATTTCGGCCCTCTCTCTCAAAAATGACCCTCCACCTTATTAATTGAATAGTAAATTGTATATTTAGGTTATTTAAAACACTAACTTTAGCCTGGAGAAAGACCATTTACCCCTAGACCCTCCAAATCTAAGATTTCCCCTTTTTAAGTCCGGTAAAGACTCCTTCAAGAAAATCGTCATATTCGAGTGCCATACATGGTTGGACCCAACCTTTGATAGATCAACTAACTCCCCAAGTTAGTTGTCTTGGATGCAGCAACTGCTCCGAGGTCTGTTCTACGTGCATCAATCCGTGTGAACCCGGTCTAATTACTGGCATTCTAGACACTTTAAGCATTACTTAGCATATAAATTTCTTTGGGTTGTTACATTATCCCTCCCTTAGGAACATTCTTCCCCGAATGAAACTACTCTTTACTAACAATAGGTAAGTCATTTATAGGACGTATGCATACATAGGCAATTCAATACTTCCCATTTGAAAATATCTGATTCACATTAAACATAATGGTGCACATCCTTGAAACCTACTACTAGCTTCACATTAATAGACTTAGGAACTCTTTCCTAAACTATTCTAATCAAAATATACAATATAAGTAAACATATAAGTCATAGAATTCAGCAACCTACATGATGACTCAAACATATTAACCCCATACTAGTGCATAAACACCATACATAGTCAAATACATGAAGGACTAATTAAGGCTACTCACCCGAGACTTCATCAGAGGTGCCTTCCCCTGCACACCAAGACTTGAGTGCGAAGAATCGTTGCCTCCTTTGAGCCTCTTCACTTGGACCATTAGTTTCTACTCTCTCCTTCCCTTGTTCTTTACTTCTCATAGTCGGACAATCATTTATCATGTGAACCGATTTTCCACAACTATAATAAGTGTTACAGTCCTTCATACATTCTCCCCCATGTAGTATGCCACACTTCCTACAAGGTTGCCTCTCCTGGGATGTTAAGTCTTACGAACTTCAATGAGTAATCCCTGACTGAAATCGAGCCATGCTTAAGTTTGATGAAATCCTTAACCTTAGCATCCTTCATTTATCTGAGAAAGAACCGCCCTAGAAAATCCATCTTGAAAAGATCCAAAGTAATAGGACTCTTTCTAAGGATCTGCTATCCTGCCACACCTTATACAAGGATTTAGTTACATCCTTTAGCTGGTAGGATGCCAATTCAGACTTCTCCACATCAATCAAACCAAATAACTTGAGATCATCTTTACCAAAGTTTTCCTTACTTCACCATCTGTCAGCCCAGTTGGGTTAACAACAATCTGTATTCCAATAGTTGGAGCATGGTAAGAAACCTAAATTACTCCAGCAGTTGTTCCTCCAATCTCTCCGCCTTCTTTTCTCCTTGTATTTATCTTTTGGAAACTTCAAGAGTTGATGTTAGATTCGCTCTTAACACAAGAAATACGACATTAGAGAGGGCTCGATAATATTAGAAGAAGGGAAATTTTCCTACGCATCATGCAGTCTCAAATCCAAGATAGTGGTGCACTACCATGACTTAGAACCTACTCAATGTGGTTGATGTGAACTTATTATCCTTGGAAACCAAGTACTCTGATACAAACTTTGTCACGATCGGAGTCTACACCCAGACGAGACCACCTTCATTGACCTCTCACAGGTCGCAGACAAGCCTACTTATGGTATTCTTACTTCGTCTAGGATAATTTTTGTGAATAGTTGGAAACTTTTTGTTTTTAATATACATACTAATCATTCTATTAGATTCGTAATTTTCACCATCAACCATCTATCATTAAGATCATCAAATCAAAGAAATTGTTTAATATAGAATCAAGTATATACTTGCGAAAATGGCACCAATACATTGTCTGAACAAAAGTGGAAAGTAACGCTAGTGGAATATACTCCACTAGCTCAATCTTATAACTAAGGTAAAAAATAATTGTCAAGCATCCTCGAAAGCATCAGGGCCTACCAAGTCCGACTGAATTCTCCACTTCTCGATATTTTCAGAGTCAACCTATACCTCTAGCATCCACCTGTGCCTGCACCTTACATTGTAGAGTTGTACGGAATTAGTAGACACTTGTACTAAGTATGGGTATATGCTAGCACACACAAAGATTATGCATGATTAAGAACAGCTCTTTCCTAACAACATTATTATCAAAAGTCAAGCAAATGGAGTTGCCAAAATTGGATTAGGAAACTTAGTAAGCTTTCAAAATTTGGATTAGGAAAGTGCGTGAACTTTCCTATTTTGGATTAGCAAAGTCATGCCATGAGAGTAACATGCATCATCATACTAATCATATTGTACACAACACAAAACATCTTGCACAGAGCACATAACATATTGCATATAGCACATAACATTTTTCATATCATTCGTTCATATGCCACGTGACCTTGAAATCATGGACTTGACATCAAGATTTCCCAACAATGAGGGCTCAATATATGGGACCTCAACTAGGGAGCCTTCTTGAACAAACACAGAGTCTGCTTCATTCATTCATACGTACTTAATTTCCTTTCATTCATAGGCTAGTGTAAACACTAGTTATACTTAGGATGTAGTTTAAGACTTTCATCGACTTCGCTATGAAATGATCAAGAATGACCTAGTGTCATTACTTAAGTCTACTTCACCTCTTGATTATCCTATCCTAAAACCTCTGGTATCATTGATTTCATTATGTTCATCATTTGGGGTTTGCCTCATTCACTCATGGGGAACTTTAACTTTAACCGACATAGATAATGTGAGCATTATGAAATCCTATGTCATGAAACCCCACACCAAAAAGATGTGGAATCACCGGACAAATTGACCCAAAACATACTAGAGTACATGGAAATCGAACCCTGCAAAATCCCTATATGGGCAGTATAGGTTTGAAGACAAGGAGATATAGGGAGACCCATACCTGGCATACATGACAGTATCATCTAATGAGAGTAATGTGAACCTCCTCCCTTCTAGAAATAAGGAATTACCACTCATAGCTAGTCTATCGGTGCTTAGTATAAAATTCCATTACATTCAACTCATACCACATGGAAGCTGGCTTCTAGTTTGAGGATATCATAGCTCAGTAGATGATATCTCAACTCATCATTGGTAACATATACTTAGGCTCATTTGAGAATGCTATCATCTTTTACATTAGGCTCAGATCATGTTTTCACCACATTAATTAACATTAGCTCATTATCTATTCATAATTACTCACCCTATTTTACGTGAATGTTCATTTCATCATATGTCAATGCACTTGTCCATTTAGTGTGTTTCACACTCTTACTTAACCCTTCTAGGGTTTCACCATTTCATTGTTCATTTCATCATTTCTTTGTTCATTTATAATTTCATTGTTCATTTCTTCATATGCCAATGCACTTGGCCATTTTGTGTGTTTCACACTCTTACTTAACACTTTTAGATTTAAATCATTTCATCACATACATCTTAGGTTCATTTACTTTTAAATGTATGCTAGACATATGGTTCTATACATACAAGCCATGGGGCTTCATTCATAGTTTGTATAAGTGATTCATATTAACACAATATTATGTGGTACAAGACCTATGAATCTTCTAGATATTCCAAGATATTGATTTCGATCTTTAGAGGCAACATTCATTTAAATATTTACTTACGTATGACTTATGTGTCAATACAAAATTGGGCACACGAAACCAATTTTGAATCCCTTGGACAATATTTAATCTTATTTTAAACTTGATAATCGCATTTTTCTTATTAGGGGGACCCTAGTTCGATCCCCATTAACCCCATAATATTTCCTCTATTTTTCTCCACTCTTTTTTCGTTTAAATCAAGGAGTTTGTGGGTTCATTCCCCCACAACCTCATTATTTTTATTTTTATTTATCTCTTAACATTCTCACCTATCCAAGTGGTTGTGGGTTCAATCCCTACTCTCCACATTTATTTTCTACTTTATTTTTCTCATAACTCTCTCATCCATTTAAGAGGTTGTGGGTTAAATCCCCACTCACCACTTCTATTTTTCCTTGTATTTTTCTAACAAAAATTTTATGCAATTTTCATTTAGTAATGTAATGGGTTCAATCCACAACGACCTCACATTTTAAAAAAAAAACGAAGTTGATATTCCTCAAAGTTGGCCGATACTATAATTTCCAGCAGGCTGGAAATTTAGTCTCTTCTAATCCATTTTTGTTATAATCTTTTGTTTATTTGTTTTAAAGGTATTATGTAATGATGTCTTTAGTTCAATACCTAGTGATATCAGCCCAGAATTACCATTTAATCCAAAAAAATTACACCAATTTTACACCTCATGATTTACATAAACAATCGCACATAAAATTCAACCATAAAAACATATCACTTTTCACATACTTTCAGTTGACATAACTTAACATGATTACAATTCCAAACACATTATCAACAATAAATTATCAAAAAATAAAACTTCATACTTAAACTACCATCAAACATACAAAAAACATGATCTCTAACCTATTTCAAATTGAGATCAAAGGAATACTAGGGACAAGGAGTTCGACAAGAACGGACCCTCATTTTCGAGCAGATTCATCTGAGCCATAAGGGTCTATTGGTAAAGGGACCAAGAGTTAGAAAACTCATACCTTTTTTATGTTATAATATTTACTTTTTGCTAAAATACATCACCCAAGAACACGTATAAGCCTCCTCAATATCTACTCCACTCAAATGACAATCTCCCCTACCGTAGTGTGCGATTGATGTTTGTTTTCTTGTTATTTCGTGTGAGTTATTCTAGGGTGAAGAACTTGGTTTATTTTTCTGCTTTTGTAAATTATTTTGGCAAAGAAAAAATGTGAGAAAGAATAAGAGAGATTGATAATGAGTGTGGAGAGATAAAGTTGAGAGAGTGTGAGTTGTAGGAGGCTTAGGAGTCTAGTTTTATCACTAAGTCAATAAGGTTTTGTTTATTTTAATAAAAATCTGATATTCGTCCCTTTATCCCCAAAATTCCCCTCAACCTTATTAATTAAATAATTGGTTGTATATTTAGGGTAATTACGATACTACCATCAGCCTGGAAAAAGACCATTTTACCCCTAGACCCTCCAAACATAAGATTTTCCTTTTTAAGTCTCGTAAAGACTCTTTGAAGAAAATATTGATATTCTAGAGACATAAATGATTGGACCCAACCTTTTATAGCTTGGTTAGATGTAGCAAGGGTTCCGAGGTCTGGTGCATCGCTCATCATTCCATGTGAACCCGTTCTAATCATTGGTTTTTTAGACACATTAAGCATTACTTATCATATCCATTTTCTTATTGTTACATTATTAAGGATTGTTTAAAAATATAGGCTTAGTATGTAGGGTAGTATGGACTGCTTTATGTACATTGCACAGAATGTTTTTAGATGACCTTTAGACAATAGTACTCTTAAGTATAAAGAACATATGTTTTAATCATAATAGTGGATTATGATTAGGAATGACCAAAGAGAGGTAATTAGCTTGGGTGGTAGTGTGGGATGCTACCTTAGCCTTGCCAAGTATACAGAGGTAGTTTGTGCTGTAGTTCACTTGAGTAAGAAGGACAAGTATGTAAGTAATTATGAACTCCTATATGCTTCATGATTTTTTATTATATTTATGACAGTGATGTTATGCTTATGATTTTATCTCTTATGATTACGTCTATTATTGCATAATCCTTTGATATATCTTATGTTTTGTATGATAGTTTCCATACTTAGTACGTATCTTACTAACGCTTATTGCCTATATGTTGTCCATGTAGGTTCTTGAGAATATTGAGTTGCTTGAAGGGTAGAGTTTCCAAATAATTCGAGAGTAGAAGAAGTGGTAAGTCCTTATATGTTCAAGGACGAACCTTTATGTTTCTTTAGGTCTTTCTTTATTTTTTAGAATTTATATAGGCTGCATCCCAATATTTAATTCATTTCAAAGTTATATGGTTTTTTTGAAAATATTATTAGAGATCCTTTACTTTTATGAAATACCTTTTGATTTATCTCAAAAGAATTTTTAAAAATTCCCTCCATTTATGCATGATTTTACGTAAGGAATTCAAATGGCTTGGACAAGACCTCCGAGAGGTCAAGTATGCCGTCTTGCGACCCAAGGATTTCCCTTATTTCTAAGGTGTACTTGCGGGTTTTGACAACAAAAGTCTAAAATATGTGTTTACTCAAAAAGATTTGAATATTCGCCGAATATGGTGGTTAGAGATTTTGAAAGACTATGATATGAGTGACCTTTAACATCCCGACAAAAACAATGAAGTTGCGGATGCTTTGTGTCATATTTACATGGGTAGTGTTGTCCGTGTAAAAGATGAACAAAAGACTTAGTCCTTGATATTCATAGGTATTTTGGGTTGGGACAACAACTAATAAGTTTTTTTAAAGGATGGTTTCACGGTCCAATATAGTTATGATTCCTCCATAGTAGCTGATATGAAGTTTAAACTACACATTCAGCCTATCTTGGTTGAGTTGAAAGATGTTGTACTTAAGAAATTCATTGTTCCATTCACCCAAGGGGGATATGGGGTATTTCCATAAAGAGGTAGGTTGTATGTTCCAGATGTAGAAGACGTGAGAAGACAATTTTTGAAGAGTCTCATGGTTTGTGATATACTATTCATATGGGAGCGACAAAGATGTATAAAGATCAACGGGAGGTATACTAGTGGAATGTTTTGAAAAGGGATACAGCGGATTTTATTGCCAAGTTTCTAAATTGTTAAAAACTTAAGGGTGATCATCAACAGCCGAGAGGTTTGTATAAAGAAATAAGTATTCCCTTATTTATGTGGGAGGATGTTAATATTGACTTTGTTGTGGATTTTGCGTGGCAGAAGGCAATACAATTCCATTTGGGTCATCCTTGATTGAGTTACATAATAAGCCTACTTTATTCCCATCAAGGCTTAATATTCAGAGAAAGATATGCCATAATAAATATTAAAGATATAGTGAGAATGTGTGGGGTTCCCTTGTCAATCATATGTAATAGGGGTACTCAATTAACTTCTAACTTTTGGAACGCTTCCAAAATGAGCTTGGTACTAAATTTAGACTTAGTACCTCATTTCATCTCCAAACTGATTGTCCGGCAAAACATAAGATCCAACACTAGAGGATATGTTGAGATCATGTGTAATTGACATTAAGGGTAATTGGGATAATCATCTACCATTGAAATAATTTTCCAACAATAGTAGCTACCCGTCAAGTATTTCCATTCCTTCATTTGAACAACTTTACGGGAGAAGATGTTGGACTCCATTTGGGTAGTTTGATGTTCTATGTTTGCTGTTATAGTTACTAAAATAGTTTATGAGGCAATTGAAAAAATATAACTTATTAATTATAGGGTGAAGAGGTTCCAATGTTGGAAATAGTCCTATCCAACCATAGAAAAGTGTATCTTGATTTTGAGGTCGATGATTGGGTCTACTCGAAGATTTCCCCGACCAAAGGGGTAATGAGGTTTGGAAATAAAGGTAAACTTAGTCCCCGCTATGTGGGATCATATAGGATCTTGAAGAGTTTCGGAAAGGTCTTCTGTGAATTAAATTTTCCAAGTGAGTTGACATCGGTTATCCCGTTATTCTATGTTGGAATGGTCAAGAAATACATAGGTCATCCGGTATCCATCCTTCCTTTTGAAAGATTAGAAGTTTATGAGAAACTTACTTATGAAGAGGTTTTGGATGAGATTTTACACAGGAATGTAAAGAGATTGAGGAATAAAGATTTAGCTTCCGTTAAGGTTCTTTGGAGGAACCATCTAGTTGAGAGTTCTATATGGGAGGACGAGTCGAATATGATGTCCCGTTATCCTCATATTTTAATCCTACTCTTATTCACACTTGAGGTAAGTAGTTTCTCTTCTGTTTTGGTGAATTGGGTGTTATATTTATTGTTTTATTTTTTTTATGATTTCCTTATGTTGTGTGAGTCCATATGAAGAAGTATGTATTTCCTAACATGAGTTCCTTATTAATCATAAGTCCCTTCTTGTTGAAAATGTTTGATAAATATGAAAATTAAATATTTGACTTATGAGGTGAATTTATGAATTTACTTAATTGTTTGCAATGAAGTGACATTTCAATACATGTTATGATCCTGAACTTGTCATTGATTGGAGAAGGTAGTTCCTACTATGCACATATTATATGATGTATGGTATGCATAGTAACTTGGTAGATGTAGTTCTACTTTCTTAAATTACTTTGAAATGACTTGAATTGGAGTTGAAGTTGTGTCCTTAGAGTATGTGTTCATAATGAATCATACGTTTTGAGGTTTTTGTACCTTTTTATATGTATGTTGGTTGGGTTGTTTGTCTAGAGTTTCTGACTTGGTTAAGTCTCTTGGTCGAGATGCGAGGACGAATGTTTCCAAGGAGGAGATAATACAATACCCAAGAAATCTAATGACCTAAGATACAGTCTCATATGGTGTCTAATGACTTAAAAAGGATTAAAATGAGACCTAATCTTACGAAAAATACATAGTATGAAAGTGTTGGTGCATAAAAACGTCATGAAACGACCATGACCTCCGTAGACTAGTAATTTTGACTTTTATGGTCTTAGCTCTTGTAATGATGTGTCGAAGTGTCATAAGAAGACTAAAACTTGTAAAAGGGATATAAATAGTATAACTTATTTGGGTAAGACCCCTTAAATGACTCCTTAGGTATCCTTGAGAAAGACCCTAACTAGGACCTAAAAATTAGTCAAAAGACAGAAGCATGTATGAGATCCATCTACAACTAGTAGACTTGTCTACTTACAGCAGATCATGGTTTTCACAATCGGGGAGAACCAGCTAGTCATAACCAGCATCTTCGTCCTCGAAGAGGTATTATATTAGCCCTTATCATACATCATTTCATATCATAGGTAGAGAAAATGTTGATAAATTAACACTTTATAATTTCTCAAAATAAAATATATAGTTGCCTCACAAAAAACAATCTAACATAGAAGTACAAGATTTGGGACATAGCCCTTACAACATTAAAATAAGGTCTGATAAGAGAGTACAACATAGTCTTACAATATACGAAATAGTCTTTAGACTAATCAAATAGCATAGCTAGAATAGTAATCTTGATCCTCCGACTTGAGGACTCACAAAGAACATTAAAATTATCAAAGTTTTCCTTAAAATGGCCTTGAATCTCTTCAATGGCCCGAAGCTACATTATTGTAGAAATAGAAGAGAACATAGGTTAGTACAAACAAGATGTACTAAGTTTGGGAACATATGCAAGTAATGCCTTTGAAAAAATTTACAAAGGGACATTTTGTTTAAAAAACCATTCTAAGTTACTAGGAAAGCCTTTATTCACACACAAGAGCATACACAAGTCAGTAATTAAAACAACATTAAGATATGTTCATATCCATATACAAGACTAACATAGTCATAAAGTCATATAAAAATTTCTTGTTCTAGAGTTCATATCTTCAATGCATACAATACCCTTACTAACAATCCCAATAAAGAGTACTAGTGCAATGCTTGTGTGAAGCCCCATAACCCCAAATACACAATATAAACTAGTAAAGAGACCCTAAGTAATGCCTTTACCTCATATAACATAACATCAATCGTACTCATCATTATACATAGAAATTTAGAATACTCTCATGGTCATCAAATGAATCAAATATTATGCATTTAATTCATACCATAAGTTCATAAGAACTCATGGAGGGACTCCGTTTAAGGCCAAATTGTGCAATGTATAGGTAAAGTCTCATGCCCTTACTACACTAAGTAGTACACCTTATATCATCCTAGTAGTGTCCATCTTTATTACTTTCATTAATTAAATTTACTTTTGGAAATATTTGCCATAGGATAATAGACCATGTGTGCTAAACAAGAAATCTGGTTTGATGAAACCCTACACAAAAAGAATGTGTTGTGCTTTCTAAGGTACAACTATAAACAAATGTAGAATCTTGATGGATCCACTAGCTAGTCTTTCTATGGGGACACACAGTTAATGAACTAGGAGATTGTTACTAGAAAGTATCTTTATGCACATAAGTGTTGTAGTCTTTATCTTGTGAATAGTTTACCTATATTCCCTCTTGGCAAGGGACACCTCTCATTGGCTAGTTAGATCGGTGCTAATCTTAATTCCCTTTATAAAATGTCTTTATATCTGTATTAACATTAGTTTATAGTATAAGATTTCAGAGACTAACATCTTGTATAATCATGATCATTTGTCTTAACTCTAGCATGAGAACTTCCTTTCATCAAAACCCAAAATTTAAAAAGATTATCTTATCGTAGTTATAATAAGAAGGTGCAAGATGGAAAAATTTCCGATCTTGCATAATCATACCCAAATGATCATCTCACATTTATCATATTAATAATATCATATCATATTCATTATCTAAGCATCTTCCTATCCTATTCACATATTCATAGCATTCTATAATATTGATCATGTCATCATCATACTATCCTATTCACACATTCATATTTCAATTGAACATCATTATCAAGAATAAACCAACATAATTGAAGTAAATTATTCATGATTTTGAAAGTCCTACTAAACCAATTAGAGACATTACCTTCGAAATTTTATGAGAACCATAGTTTTGAAGAAATTTTAAAACTTAAATTCGAAGAACATTTTGGGGAAAGAAGTCCCAATAGAGAATAGTTTCCATGCCTTTTTAATTCTTATATAATTATAGAAGAATACCTTGACCTTGAAGCCCTAGTGAACCTTGAACTTTTTATTTAAGGAGGGTTTATGGGGTAGTGAGAGAAACTACAAAGAAGTTGAAGTTATTTGGGTTTTGAGATTTATGAAGTGTTAGGTCAGTTTAATGACATAGGACCCTTTTATAGTCCTAAACTGACTAATTAAAACATTCTTTAATGATTAATTAATTAACTAACTAATAACCTAAACATCACTAATTTAACCGACTTAAGATCCTGAAGTGGGGAGCCAACTGACAACACCCCGTCGACAGACTATCATCCCAGCCACGGGCCGTCCTGGTCAGTCGTAGTTTTGTTAGACACTAGTTTAGGGGTAATATGGTTAAATGATTTTGTGTTGAACAAAAATATGAAGCCACATGGAGTCGACCAGTCGACAGTCCGTCATTCCTCTCGTGGTTTGGCCACTGTGTTCTTAATACTTTTAGGATAAAATGTTAGGGTCCTCCTAGAAGGCCCTTAGGGTTGTATTTGGGGAGTCGTTACCAGACATTTAAACCCTAAACATACTCTAATGTATATGTTAAGCACTTTCACCAAGTTTAAATTTTATCTGACTCATTAAACCCCTTGAAACACTTTAAAGCACAGTAGGTAATCTTCACAAATCTCCAAACATCCTGGTCGTCCCTTGACCTTTAGGTCTTAATAACTCTTAATCAGGTTGAATATATTATTTTAGGTCTTTAATTATCTTTATCCATTACATGAGACTGTAGTCTAAGTTATGGAACATACGGGTGTTACATAATCCTCCTCTTAAGAACATTTGTCCCTTAATGACACCTTAACCGTTTTATAGGGAAAGAAAGAGATTCAATACTAGCAGTTCAACCACAAAAACAACATAAATAAAATCATTATGAGTCAGAACTCATTGGAGGAACACTTAACTCTATGCATCAAAAAATCAAAGCATTACATACAACAACTCAATTCACAATTCATCATATCCAAGAGTTTACCATCTAATATCACATAATAAGTAATTACAATTTAAATTTGAATTTGATCAAAAGGTTAATATCAAAGAGTTGACATGCAATTACTCTTCTCAAGACAACATCAAAACATCCTCACTACAATCTCATGAAGACAAATATACACAATACATATGAACTGAAGTGAAACATGAAAACATATTTCATAAAAAGCTCATTTTAAGCATGAACCTTTACAATGAAGTGGACATACTACAAAATAAGGTAAGTTAAAGATTATTCATAATTTTATTTTAAGAGGAACTACTAACGTCAACTTTGACTTGGAGTAAGAGGAAAGAGATGAGAGTAGCGGGACTTCACTTCGGCCTCGGCCTCCTTTGTTGAACCCTCAACTAGATTATTTATCCATAGTACTTTTACGTAGACAAAAACTATATACATTAATTGAGCATAGAGACATGAAATACCGATTGAACTAGTGCTAATTCACTTAGTAATATAAATTCATAAGCAACTTTCCTTACCCGTTTAAATATCTCATAAGGGCCTATATACCAGGGTCTATGTTTTCCATTTTTACCTTTTCTCATCACTCCTTTCATGGGCAAAATTTTCAAGCAGCCTCAATGACCTATTTTAAACTGAACATCTCTCCTTCTATTGTTGGCATAAGGTTTTTGCCGACAATAGGTTGATTTCAACTTGTCCCTTATCATTCGAATATTTTTCCATTGCCTGATAGATATCTCGTAAACAAGAAATGAAAACTCACCTACTCAAACCACCCAAGTGGAAACCTACATCTCCTACCACAAAGTTCTTCAAGTGGTGCCATAACTCTATCGATGGTAGGTAACCAAAAAGTACCACCTAGAAGTTAGGGAAACCCTTGGTTCGAAACAAATGCATACTTAACCTTTCGACGTTCTTGTACTAGCCTTTTTATATAATTCATTGCGTAAGATATACATTAGAGTGTGATTAGGATTTCAAACTATCCCTTATCTTGTGCGAAATTAAAACTTTATCTTGTATTTCTATTATTTATAAATACTAAAGAGTACTCTCGCCGTCAGAAGCCATCTTAAGGACAAAACATAAATATCTTAGGGACTCGGACCTTTACATTGAATAGAAATACATAATAAGTCTTACTAGTAGAAACACAAGAAATAGTACTATGCTTTCAAATATATGAGGACATACTTAGTCTTGAGATATTTGATTCCCATGCATACCTTCTAGCCTTCAACTTTCCTCAAACCTATACTTAAAGAGTATAGTAAAGTATGGGGTTAGTACAAATACGAGAAAAGACGTACAGACACCATCAAAGTTGTTCCGTATTTGCATAAAGACACTTTAACTTTTAAAGTGTCCTATTACCCCACAGAACTAATAAATTTCTTTGTAAATGGGCCATTTTGACCGATTTTGTCGACTATGTAGTGGCGCGTGTTGCTCTACTCCCTATGATCTAATTCAACCTGACCCGACCCGACACGACCCAACCCTGTTCTTTAAAGAGAATTCATCTTCTCCATTTCTTTTCTTCTCTGTTTGACTTGCACCTTCAAGAAATTTTCGTTAATTTTTCTTTATTCGGATTTTTTTATTCAGCTATAAAGTTAGGTGACAACAAAATTATGAATGTGGAATTGCTATTAGTTGCAACCCTTTTGGTAGCAAAACTCAGACATAATTAACTCACACATTTATGCTAACTCAAAACAAAACCCATGCATAACACTTTCTTGCACATTGCAAGAAAAGTTAATGCAGATCCAATTGACAATAGTTCCTCCATTAACCATTTTCTTGTTCATCATGTTCCATTGGCCAACTTGTGGCAGACAATCTTTTTATCAGCTATTATTGCCAGTTGTAATGCTTAGACAGGAGCATCCATGGCTTGGAAGTGTTTACTTTGAATTTATTGAACAAGAAAATCACATTATTCATTGATCCAGAAGTTCCTCGCCAATAGTGGTGTCTTATTTTCTTAGAGAAGATGATGAAGTGGTCAAACAAAGAGTAATAACGTTGATTTTGCTATCGAAAAGACTATGAAATTGAAAAAATAGGGCTAACAATGATTATATTGGGTTTAAATTTGGGGAAGATGACATAAATTGATAAAATAATTAATAATAAAGAAAAATAATGACACATGGCACCTTTAAACTGGTCCATGGCAGTAAAAATAATGCATGACGTGCCTCATGTGCGTGGTAACAACTCAGACTAGGAAATGGGTCAAAATGGTCCATTTGCAAAGAAATTAAATAATTCTGTGGGGTGATAGGACACTTTAAAAGTTAAGATGTCTTAATGTAAATACAAGACAACTTTTATGGTGTCTTTATGTCTTTTCTCTACAAATAATGTACTATGTATGGCATATGAAAAAACATGCAAAAAGGGACTTTTAATAGAAATAAGCTTTTATGCGATGTAAGTAAAACCTTCATGCATATAGATGTAAAATAGAAAATAGAGCATCATTTAGCACATAGGATAGAACTTCATTAAAAATGAAAATTAAAGTGCACTTCATGAAAAAATTTCCATGAACTCATTTCAAGCGAACTCACAATGAACTCATCTCTTTGAAGTTTCCCTAACAAAGTTTATCCTAAGATTCACATCTTATTACCAGATCTTAGAAAAACATAATTGCATTTAAAATTTCAGATATATGCACTTATCCAAGTGGACTTACCAGTTACACAATGTTGGATGTGATAATAGCATGCCATCCTACTACTCCCACAATGTTCTCCTTGAGGATTCAATGAGATTCGGTACACCAGATTAAACATTCATAAACTTAATTATACAAGACATAACCTAAACATGCTTTGATAACACTAGACATTAAAACACATAACTTCACCTTGATTTCATAATGACACATTCATACATAAAATATAAAGACAAACAAAGACTCCCCTTTCAAGTATCTACTTGTGCAATGGATAAATAGAAACCCATATCACCACCTACCCTAAGTAATACTCTCTTTAGGAGAATTAGGTCTTTACATTATTTTTTGGGGAGATAGCGTTAACCGACATAGACCATGAGATCTTTAAATGGAATTCTAACATTAACCCCTATCAGGTGAGGGATCCCCACATGCCTATGGTAGATTCATTCTCTTAGGCTTTACTAAGATTCACAAATAGCTACACCTATGCGGGAGAAAATTTAAGAAATATGGAGATTCCTTCTAAGTAACTCACTCTCTACTAGGAAGGAGTACTCATCTTAAGACGTACATTTGATACAACATCTACACTCACAAAGTGTAACCACCCCTTCTTTAAACCCTCATAATTCTAAGCATACCTCCCCCACGTAGTCTTAAACATTCATCACTAAAGGTTAGGGGATAAATATTGGAAATCACCTCTCCATTCATGAAGGATATCCTTCCTCCAACCTACATTAGAAAGCTCTTGGGAGGTAGTGATGTTTCTACAAAACACTCCATGTCAACTAACGAAGAGTGTTCACCCCAAAACTCCACCATTCACATTAATTAATTTCATTTATTAATTGAAGTATGTTTGTGATATCACCTTTCATAAAATCACTATTTTCATGACATTTATGTCTAGACATGCTTATTTTTTTATTCATCATATTTCACACACTAGAACACTTAACATAAAAATATTCTTTGCCTAAACATAGTTTCATCGACGAACACATTTTAATCTTCTAAAACATATCATGCATGAACATCCTAATATAATTTTCACTTCAAATAACATGCCTTCAAGGCCACACTCAACATACATACATTTAAACATTATTATCATGAAATTATAGCAAACACCGCCACCAAAGGTTGATCATACCACTCAAGAATCATTTCAATGGAAATGAAGCAAGATATACCAACATACACTTCATCTATGCTCTCACCACCTTTCATCAATATATGCAATAACTAATTAAAAAATAACCCTTAGGGCAGTAGCTAAATTGCAATATAACTATAAGGAAACCATACTCTAACATTTTCTAATCATGTTCATTACACCCATTTCATAAGCTAAAAGTTGTTAAAAAGTATAACCAGTGTTTCATTTGGGGTTATGACGTTAAAACCATAATTTAACACTAAAAATAACTCATCTTAATCATTAAAACCTTTACATCGAAAAACTCATACTTAGAGTAAAAGAATAAAGAAGTTTGAAGTTTTAAACCCTTTTTGAAATATCTTTGAAGTGGCTCTTTGAATGAAAGAAAGTTCGAGGATGAACTACCACATATCAATATGAAGAAGCACACAAAATTTGGAGCATAAATCCGTTTTCATCCATAGCCCAATCTCCAAGACCTTGAAATTTAATGGAGGCTTGAGGGGTTTTTGGAATAGAAGAACTTTTTATGGTTTTGGAATTTTTTATTTCTGATTGATGTCTTGGGGATTTTAATGTGGGAATGGGTTTATAATGACCTAAAATCAGTATATAAAACTCTCTCAAATTACCTAAAACACCCCTAGATCAATTGGACCATTTGCCAAAGTCTAATTTGACATAAGAACGACGCAGCCAAATAAAAGACTTGGCTTCTCCTCGCGGAGGCATTTCCTAATTTTGCCTCTCAACATTTTTGAGGCAGTGGACCTCGTGTCCCTAGTGCGATTCACATGAAGCTTCATTGTAAGGCGTGTGACGTGAGGTGGCCTCCACATCATCGCCCTGCACGCTGCCTTTAGCCGATTCCTTGTCCAATGTTTAGGTTCACCTTGGGGACCCTTAGGGTGGTCCCCAAGGAGTCGTACTCAAACGTTTAAACCATTTGTATATACTCTAGGTACTAGGTTCATCACCACTTTTTTTTACATCAACCAACACCTAAAATAATGCATAACAAAACAAGGACACACTAGCACACACACAAGCCTTGTTTCCGAACATCTTGGTCATCCCTTGATGTTTGACTTCCATACTTCACCAATTGACTTCTAATGAAAAAATACATCATTTTAACTCATTATAGTACATTCTTTTGTGAATGTATAAGGTCCATAATTTTTTATTCTTATGATGTGCTTAGATGGTTAAACAAGACACGTCTAGATACTCTATTTTCTTATATGGGAGAGTTGACATTGATTGTTAAAAAGGTTTTTAATTTTCTGAATTATTTAATGTCTTATGCAATGATCATATGCAAAAAGATTGTTTGAGACCCCTTCAGGGTCAAGTATGTTGTGTGATGATTTGGCGTTGCTCTCGGGTCATGACGGTGGAGCCCTTGATGGACCGCCCAAGTGGTTGTGTTGTCTAAATCGGACTGCCTAATTTGGATTCTTAAGTAAATTCCAATTCGACTTATGAATTAGAGGGTCATATTATATGAGATTTAATCATCTATATAAATTATTATAAGTCATTAATTACCTCAATTAAGTCATTTAGAGTCAAAGCCCAATATCACTCCTCTGTCAAATATATCCTTCTCTAAAAAGAAGCTTCATCGAATAAGAAGCTGAAGGAAAATTCAAGAAAAAAGGTTCCATTGCTAAAGGACTTAAATAGGACATTTATTAAGGTATGTGAAGCTTATTAATCAATGGGTTCTTCCCTATGGAGCCCTGATGAGTCCTCGAATTGAATTCATCTAGGGCCTTATTTTAATGCAAATAGTGTCTGTTGTTGTTTGTTTTATCTCGAAATCCTATAAAAACTCCTAAGCTTTAGGTTTTTAAGGATTTGGTAGGAGAATGGACACTTATGCTCAAAGATGAAGTAAAATAGAGAAAAATAGATGAAGATGCAAAGGTGTTCATAGCCAAAAACACTTGGTGATCCGTCGTATAAAGAAGTTCAGCCTTTTGTTACAGCAAGTGAGTCCTAAAGGAAGTGGATTAAAAGGAGACGAAAAGGACCAGTCGGCGCTTCTCTGGTGAGTTATACAAGGCAGAAGTTTTCCTTCCATTTATCTAGAAGACATAGACAAGGAAGGAAATATGCAAACAATGACGAACTAAACAAAAGGGTGATTCGCCGAATCATACAACGAATCACGACTAACTGCATCGAAAAGATTAACCAGCACAATTTTCAATTTTATAAATACTGAACTCTATATTATTTAGATACAGAAATTAGAGAGTGAAACAACTACACTTGATATTTTTAATTTAGAAATATTTTTCTTATGTTTTCTCCCAAGTTTGAAGAGGTTTTTGTGGAATCCTGAAGAAACCAGCTCTTCCTCAAACTTTGCAAGTTCTCCTTCTCAATTTACCTTCCTTTACTACTTTTTAGGTTTAATCTCTTATATCCACTTGATTTCTTATCATTTTGTATATTTGATTATTTGTTGATGTGTGGCTGAAAAACCAAATTCTTATGGTGTAATTTAGCTATTATGGGTTGAGTTATTTGTTGGTGTTTCTTGCTTGTAGATTAGATTGCATTTTAATTTTTATTTCACATAGTGGTTGTGTTTTAATCTAATGGGTTTCTATTTTCCCAAAAAAAAAACCATGTCTTTTCGGCTTACGAGAGAGAGAGGTCATGAATCTACGAACACTAGAATGATCTCCTAAGAAGTGGATTGACATGAGGTTCAATTCGAGAAACTGGGCACGAGTTCCTTTTCCAAGGAGTTCCATGGAACGAGTGTGTGTGGATAAGTGTCACACGCCAATAGCAATTCCAAGAAGATATGGCACTCTTGGTGTGCGACATGGCGTATTTTACCTCTTTGAGGTATTGTACAAGCCCTTGACATCATTCTTCGCATAACATGTACGAAAATTAGTGCAGAATTAAAACTTTTCACACTAAATATATTAAAAACATCTTTTATATAATTATAATAGAAAATGCTAAGTCTCAACATATGTCTTAGACTCAAGAATTCTCGAGACACGGCCCATACAACAGGAATATAAAAATACATAGTCTATCACAATACTTTGAGTGAAAACCAATCTAAAGATATTTATGCCCTCGAGTCAAGTGAGGACATACTTCAACTGTGCTTGAAGATAAATACATTCCAAGTTTGTTCCAAGATAACTATCAACTTCTAAAAACACCTTTAGAGATAGAGAAACAGTATGAAATTAGTACAAACACATGTACTAAGTATGGCTTGATTCATAAAATCATACGAAATGGACATTTATGAGAAATATGCTCTTTTAATTTAAACTTCATACGATAGGCATAAAGATCACATTTAAACACCAAACAACATAATTTGAATACATTACAAATTATAACAACATTACATGAAATATGGAGTAATATTACAGTGGCATTACAAGGACTTCACTGTAACTTCACCAATAATCCACGTTTCACAATATAGCATCGAGAAAACCTACAAAACACTTAACTATGAGATCCTCTTACCTAAGGTGATTCCAAAGATCACTTCATCGAGTTATGAAGAGACCGCCCATACAATCCCTTCCCACACACCTAAGATATCCTTTGTAGTACCTATGATAAGACCATTTTCACTTCATACAACAATATATATGAAATATGACATTCTCCTCCCAAAGGTTACAAAAAGACTTACTTATGTAAATTAAGAAGATAACGCCAATACACCCTCTTCAAGAGTACCAAAATAATCTTTTAGACTATCTAATTTTAGATCCTGTCTACTTATTCAATTTACTTTCGTATCTAGAGTCATTCTTAAGACTTCTCTAGGTAAGATATGAAGTGGCCATTCCTATTCTCCCTTCACACCTTAACTAAGAAACCCTCAAAACTACTCTAACGAAGTACTAATTCATTTAACATACATTCTAACTTAAGTCATTATCTTCATTAGTTAACTAAAGAGACATTCAACATATAAGGACATTCAAGTAATGATTTTGGAGAAGACCTAGGTACTTACACAATAACATCTTCAAAGCCTAATCGTGCAATGTCTAGATAGCGTCTCAAACCACCACCTAAACTTCAAAGAACTTCTCCAAAACTAGTGGGTATCCCATATGAGAAGAATAGGCAATAACCAACATAGACCATGGTAGCTAGGCATGGAATCATGATTCAACCTATCTCCGATAAAGGGTGTTATACTTTCCAATGGTAGAACTAGGACAAATCCCATGTAAGCACATAGTAAAGGAATATGAAGGGTTTCTTTGTTATGTAGTCTCATATTTAAAAAAGAGCAACTCCCCTAACTATAGTCACTCTGTGCTAACCTTTGTTCTAATAGAGTAATTAACATTAATGAGTACATGAAGAGGATCCATATCAAGTTCACCACGGAATCGTAACACATTACCAAAGAGGTCCCCTAGGGTTGGCTTACAACGGTTATGAGGATAACTCATTGATTTTCTTAAATATTAGTTCATGTCGTTCCATACAACGAACCTGAAGACCACCATTCACACAAGAAGGATACCATTATGGCTTTAAACTTCAATGATATCATTACCTTACATGTATGATGAACGTTCCACAAAAAGGACCTTCTTAACAATGTTTAAGGTCACATGTCAATCACACATACAATACTAAGAGGCTATAGCATACTAAGTCAACAACTCATATTGATATTCTACATTTGTCATGTGAGGGACACAAGTAAACCAAAACAAGACGCATATATATCACATATATAATATCATTATATAAGAAGATAGGCATAGCCGACATATCTATAGGTAACCCGATTCAGTACTACAATATTATCAATATAACCATCATAAGAATCTAATAACCAAGTAGGAAGAATCATTCATCAACCCTAAGACTACACATATAAGGACATAGTCTTAGTCTAGCATGATCACCTAATGTAAATAGAAGAAGACATACTTTCATATTATTCACAATTAAATAGAATGATCACACTTCACATAAAAAAACTACACAAACAATGATAATACATGAAGTAATGCCCACGAGGCCACATAATTCACAAGTGAATCACACAGCATCGCCACCATAAGTGGACCATATCAATCACAACAAAATTCAACACATAAACTACATAATATAAAGATGATTATGTAAGTGTACCACTAATCCACTCTAACCATTTCAATCCATATCTAAATAATCCAACACAATACTCAAAGGTCCTTACCCATGGCTATGATCATAAATTCAATCCAATACTTACAATAGACAACGAATGAAAGGTAATTCAAATTAATTTATGAACTTAGGCCATCATATTATTAATTCTAATATAATTTTATCATAATTCGATAGACCTAATCAAACTATATTAGAGGTAAATAGCATTTAGACATAATCAAGTCACCTACAAAAGTAGTCAAAAACTAGGGTTCATGGATTACATGGTTTCATAAAGTAATTGTCACGACCGGGAGCACACCCTAGAAGTAACATGGTCTACTTGACCTTTTGGAGGTATTGTACAATCCCAAAGCTATCATTCATCACATTGTAATAGGTAGATTTACCGAAAACTTTAAAATTTCATAACATATCATATACTAGAACATATATATATATCTAAATATATCCATGTATATATATATATATGTATATATATATGTATATATATATATATGTATATATAGATATATATGTATATATATATGTATATATATGTGTATATATATATATGTGTATATATATATGTATGTATATGATATCATAATACATAGTTAAAGACTCTTGTTTCTTTTTGAAATCCTAGACTCACAATCATTGGAGTACAGTAGGGACATAGGATTAGAATAAAATCATAAGTATACTTATTACATTAACGTTACAGTAAAGTAAGACTTAGGAAATCCTTGAACATAAGGATTCCTTTCCTTGAAACTTGGGAATCACATATTCAAGATCCTCACCACTAAGGACATCCTTTAATAAACCACAACCTACAATGTGTAAAAGGGTAGAGAAGAAGGGAGTTAATACAAGATTGCACTAACTATGGAAACCATGATAAAATATACATTTAAATGGGCCATTTTACTTCAAAACCATGCATTCATTCCTTTTTGGGAAGTCTTCATAAAACTTTTATACAATAGCATTTATAGAATTCACATACAGCAGATCAGCATATTCAATGATCATACATCATATTAAATCACACATAGCACTTAACAAATTTTAGGACTATTTTACAATAAGCTATTATATATTTATAGTAAGCTCATTTATAGTAACAATGAACTCTTGTTCGCTTTACAGTGAACTTCTTCTTATTATAACTTCTTGACTTTCCCAAGAAACCCTCTAGTGACACTTGGTGAAATGTATAGATAATGTCTAATAACACTATCCATACTCAAGAAGCACATTAAAGCGACAAGGAAACCAACCCTATAACCTTTTAAGTCAACACGTACATTGATACGACCATTTTGTATAACAAGGTACATACTTCACATTACCCTTAACTTACGGCCTTACAAAAAATCTTACTCTAAGTCTTCTACTGCAATGTACATGTGAAGCGCCATAACATCACACATACTTAGTAAACTTATCATAAGACCACACGCATCATAACATGTACTTCACACGTCAAACATAATACTATAGTCAACTAAATGCATATCAAGTAGGTTCTTCAATCATATAGTCAATAAGACCAACATTGTGCACATAAGCATAAGACCACTTCATATAGACTCATACCATGCATTTCATCACAACAAGTAGAGAACACTACAATATCATGAATAAGAAATATAAACATAGTCATATACATTAGAACACCTTCCTAGGACTTCCCTCACAATCTACTTGTGCAATATATAGGTGAAGTCCCATTACCCCCACCTATAGTAAGTAACTATCCTTATTTATCCACTTTTGGAAATATCACTCTATACCCTTTGAGCTATGAGACTAACAACCTTGTAAGGACTATGCATACCTACCTTTCTACAGTGGGAAGGGACACCCCTTATCTTCAAGTTCACTCGAAGCTAAGCTAAGTTAGCTTTATTGAAAAGCCTTTTACTACATTATTTTATAAAACATAGGCCATAGGATATTGACTCCTCATATGCTTAGCTCATAGGTCATAGATAAGGGTTCATCAACCTATGTCATGTGAGAAACCATTTCACATGGACATATTTCGTTCAAGCACCATCTAGTTTAGGGTTCACTTGAGAACACCTTTCAAGTCCCCTCTATTGACTAGATCATCATACTTGTGTGTGTGCATACAAATATGTGAGCAACCTTTCCACATATGACTTTTTGACTAGACATACTCATACTTTATTTCATTCATGCATAAGTGCACAAGTGTAACTATATGATAAATCCTTTATAATAATCACATTTAGGCACTAGGTGTAATCGTACTACATCATACCACATACTTGACATAATAACATATAAGACATGTTCATAATCATACTCATACATTTATATTCTTGTACATAGATAACCAAGCATAGGAACTATCCTGTTAAGGCACACATGTACAATACATATACAAAGTCGCATACCCTTTTCCTTATTAGTACGCCGATCAAGTCATCCTAGTGAATGATTCATCATATAAAATCTTAGAATGGATAACATTCACATTTATTCAAGACTTACAATATCATTACAGTAAGCTCTCGTCATTATGAACCTATATTAACTTTACTTCACGTAGAAAAATATAAGACTTATAATAGGTAGCACCTCTAGAAAAACATACCCTAACTATTTACAAGATCTTAACATTAGCAACATGACCTAGATCATACCACGAATAGGAAACTAGGCATAGGCTTCACATAATGGGATGATAACCAACATAGATTCATATTATAATTTCCTTCAATATAATGATCACATCACATATATATTGACGATAAAGTAAACACCGCCACCATAACTGGACCATACCACACAATACCATACAAGGTTTCATCCACAACCAATTCATTAGGAAAGTAAAGGGGAAGAATCATTCTTACCAATTCATAAACTTTTGATCATCATTGATTAATACACCTTTTTCATCAATAAGTCAAGTATAGGGAAGTAGATAAATGTACATTAACGTAAACGAAATCATGCATAAGCCACTACAATATAGTGCTACTAACAAGTAGACTATATCACCAACACACTAGGAAGTAGAGAGACACGGATCACTTACTAGTATTCCTTTTTTTATCATCATGATCAGCATTCATAATTAACCAATATCTAGGGCATTGTATAAATACATAATAACATGGTATAAATAATGCTTCATCTACCCTGGAAATGAGATCACATCATATACATACATTATAAATCTATATGTTAGGAGAATGTAGATCAATCTTACCAAGGCTCCTTTACTTTCATCATGAAGGATATATACCTACATTTCATCAATAATGTCAATATAAGGAAGTAGCTACAATTTTCTTCACATAAACGAATCCTACATTCATGCACTATAGCATCGAGTTTACAGTGAACATCATACATTACTATAGATAGGAAGTAGAGATGAAATCTTCAATCATCAATCCACATTGTACCAAAAACACATAATTCATCATCGCATTACATTATAGTAAATAGATATAAGCAATTTAACACTTTTGAATCATAATCGAATCAACATAAATTCAAGATCACAAAGCCCACACATAACTAAATCGTAAGTTTTAAGGGAGCATGGGTTTATCATGAAATTGGATTGAAATTCACATTACAATCAACATATTAAAACCAATTCATCATAAGGAACCTTTGAAAAAGTTTTGAGATAGAAACCATGGCTAGATTGCAAGATAAGAGGTTTGATCATATTTTCTCTTTGAAAAACTTTTAGAAGAGCTCTCTAAATGGAAGATTAACTAGAGATGATGCATCACCATACCTCATTTTAGGATAAAAACCACTAAAATTTGATGAAGAAAGCTTGATAATTCATAACCATGGTTGTTCTTGAGCTTCACCTTCAATTGAGAATTCTTGAGAGATTACTTTTCTAGAGGGAAGGGTTCTAATTTGAAGAATAAATTGGGAATGGGCTAGTCAAGTTTTTAATCAACTAAATACAACCAAAAATAACCTAATAAAAAAAATACTGTTGGGTTAAGACTTGGGGTGAATTTCCCATTCACCCCATAATGAGGCAGCGTCCATAGAATTATATTTTATCATGTATCGACGGTCTCAATGACGCCCAGTAGGTCCAATGACGGAGCATACTGCAGTCCCTTGCTTAGGTCTGGGGCTTGCCGATTGACTAGACTATTAACCAGTCTATGTCTTGGATGAAACCCCCCCCCCCCCCCCCCGCCAAAATCGATGGGGCGTAAGTCAACTAACGAGGCATCATTTGGGTCTATTTATTTACACTGCCAAGGTAGTGTCTTGACATTCTATGGGTCCTCCTTAATGTAATCTTGCGTGGAATTTTTGGGAGTCGTTCCCATACATTGCCAACGTAAACATAAACTTTAACAATGAAAGGACATTCCACACCAGTTTCACCAAAAACTGATACTCGCAACACATCCAAACATGCTAGGCACACTAATGTCGCACATACACATCTCAAGGGCTAATATTCTAACATCTTTGACGTTCTTGGACTTTTGACTTTAAAATGACTTCAAATCAATAATGCATACTCTAAAACACTTAAATAACAAGTTAACACGCTTATATAAACATGTGAGGCTCTAGACACCTTAACTTATTGTAGGGGTCTTATAGTAATTGGGTAAAACCATCAAATTAACATTAATTAAATCCATATATAATGATTGAAACCGTTTAGGCAAGAACCCATGGATAGATATCAAGATTGGACAAGTTCTTCTTTGAAAGACTTTGAAAATCAATTTGAAGTTTGGCTACTTGAAGGAAAGAGATTCAATGATGAAGAACCATACCTTAATTTATTCTGGACCATGAATTTGATAAATAATTGATAAAGAATTACAAAACATTCTTCAATCAAAGTTGTATCTTGAGTTTTTACGATAATGGAGTTTTATAGAGTTTCATAGAGATTTTTTTGTTTGGGATATTGAATTCAAATAGGTTTCTAGGACTTATAAATCTATTTAAAATACCTAGAATACCCTTAGTTAACTTCCCAATTAATTTTTTTGGATGTGGGGTGAATTTACCAATTCACCTCCACACTTTAAAGTGAAGCAGGCGAAATTGTAGACTCACCGACATTTTTTAGTCGACGGGGCGTCACCCAACCAATGAACCGTGCTTCTTGTCGGTTGTTTGTCTTAGAGGAGGTCCTTTCGAAATACAAGATCCCAAGCCTAGGTCCCCATTGACGCCCTCCACCTACGAGGCGTCGACCAGTCTACTGGGTGTTGATTGCCTCTGTAGGTAGGACTGCCTTAGTAAGTTTTGGCCACCATGATGGGTCCTTGCTCAAGAATCTTGGTTGGTCCTTGGAGACATTTTCCCTGACTTTTGCTACCCACATACGTTTGTTTACGAGTTTAGGACCTCTGACATTATTTCATCCTTATATAACACGTACAACTTGATGAAACAAACTAAGACATACAAGGTTTTTTCAAGGCAAACCTTTCAAACATCATGGGCGTTCTTGGATGTTTAACCTCCAAACTTCATGAATCTTTAACCACTACCTCTTAACCTCATTTTACTCATTTAAGGACTTCAAATCATCAAGACAGAAGATTTAGTCTCTAGTTGCACCTTAGTTATTTTAGAGGTGTTACAATCTCCTCCACTTGGATAACATTCGTCCTTGAATGACACATTTCTTTTTAACCACTTACAAAATAGAAGTCATTCAAGACTAAAAGAACATAACCATATCACATCGTACACAATACACAATTAATAAGAACACCACTTTCACATACTTAAAAGACTCACACTCACAACAGGAATGTAGAAACTATTCTACAACTCATTATGCAATAAGACTCACATTCTTCAATTGAAATAGCAAGAACTACAATTATAGTAGTCGTAATGTTCCTATACATAAATAATATGCACATTACAACAATTTTCAATAAAAGAATGATTTAGTTAATTTTCCAAAGTTTTTACAGTAAGCTACCAAACATTAAAGTGAACTAACTTCAAAATTTAAAAAATGTAACTCTTAAGAAATTAATGATCAAAGCATGAGAATATGAAACAGAAACACCATACAAACTAAATTTAAAACATAATAAAAAACTTCATGATATTCATAATGCAATGAATCAGGGAAATTCAATCCCACAAGAGTCCTAAATACAATGCAACATCCAACATGCCACTATCACTTTCAAACCCTCAAGCTTAAGTTGAATAGAAGAAACAAGACAATCAATAAAAACTCTACAATTCATCATACTCCCTTACATAGAAGGAACTCATCACAAATAAAAGAGAGAAGCTTTAACTTACAAACATCATCATTTTCATCCTTCTTTGATCCCCTAACCCGGAGTGCATAGACATGATTTTTCTTTGGAGCATCATTACCCGAACAACTTGGAGGAACTTGCTTGCCTTACTTTCCTCTAGCCACAATATTAGGAAAATCTCTCACTTTTTGTCTCATCCTTACCACAACCATAGCAACTCAAGTACCCATTAGGCATTGCTTTTAGTGATTCTTCCCACATGTAGCACAAGTAGTCTTTCCACCTTGAGAACCACTACGTTCTTAAGTTTGACCTTAGGAACCCTAGGTTCATCTTGTGTAGAAGCCTACTTCTTGAGCCTAGGTTCGTTTTGATAAATTTTTCAACTCGTCTTCAAGCTTTTAGCAATTATAATAAGCTTAGAATGTTTAATGGACGGAGTATACACCGTAAGTATAGACAAATTCATATCACCATGGATCCAGATCGTACGACACTTTTCTTTCACAAGGTCGGCGACACCGGTCAAAAACTTACTCATCTCATCCGTAGAATTAGTCACTAAGGATGAAGAATATCTAGAAAATATACTAAACTTCAAGGAGTACTCCTCAACCCTCATATTGTCTTGCTTTAGATTGATAGACTCCTCAACTTTGACATCCCTCCTCTCATGGGGAAAGTACTTCCCTGAGAAAGGTACCTTTAACCTCGCATTATATAGGACCCGACTGAACCAGACTATTATCTTTCCATTGAGTATACCATACTTGAGAAACCTCCCTCAATTGATACGAAGCTTACTCCGCCTTCTCCCTAGAAGTCACCCCATGGCACTCAACAACCTATACACACCATCTAGAAAATCATGGGGATCATCTTCCACCTTAGATCCAAGAAAGAGAGGAGGATGCATTATCACATAGTCTCTCAATCTAGATGTCGAGGTGATCTCCACAACATTTACTCTAGGTTCAATACCCCTATTCACATGAGTATTCATGGCTCAATCTTAAGCAAGTAGAGCCTATCTAATTTTCCCATTAGTTATTTCTCTTGGAACCACCGGAACCTCATTACCTTGACCTCCAATAGGGTCTTGAATACCTTGAAGAACTTTCTCAACTTGAGGAGGAATATTCTCATTCACCCTTTCCTCTTCCAACCTTCTAGCATTCATCCTTCTAGTATTTATTTCCTATAAACACAAATAAAAGCATTAAGAATGACACTCGTAGCTTTTTCTCTACGGTTCGACACAAGAATGAAGAAATAAGGTAAAATCTTTCGTCCTATAGCCTCTTGGCTATAGATTTGTCGCGACTCACACCGATGATTGACATTCTTCTACACGTGCCTTCATGAGACTTTTTCATTCCTAAGACCATTTTCATAACCTAATTTCTGATACCAACTTTTTCACACAACGAGATCCCACCTATGAAGATATGACACTCTCGATGCGTGATATGGTGTACTTTACCTCTCAGAGGTCTTGTACTAGCCCTAGACATCATTCATCGCATAACATGTATGAAAAGTAGCACGGAGTTAAAACATTTAACACGAAATATCTTTAACATATCTTTTATATAAAAGACATAGAAAATACTAATCTCAACTTGTTCCAATCTTAGTCTAAATAATACTTGGGACACGGCCTATAATATACGAATATAGAATTGCTTAGTCTATTACAATAATTTTAATTAAAATAAATTTAAATCTAGTTATCCCCTTGAGTCAAGTGAGGACATACTTCAACTTTGTTTTGACAATAATAAGATAACAAACTTGCTCCAAGATAGGTCTCAACTGCTAAACACACCTTTACAGATCAACAAAGAGTGTGGAATTAGTACAAACACATTTACTAAGTATGACATAATGCATAAAACCTTGAGAAGCAGACAGTTATGGCAAATATGCTCGTTTTTAACAAAATTAAATAGTATAAGCATAAGGATAATAGTTAAACACCAAACAACATAATTCAAATACTTCACAAATTATTTACTTGAAATTTACACTAACATTATAGTAGCATTACATAGACTTCACTGTAACTTCACCAATAATCAACACTTCAACATATCGCACAAATATTACTTTCAAAATACTTAACTATGAGATTCTCATACCAAAGGTGATTCCAAGGCTCACTTGAGTGAGTTACGAAGCGAATTCCCATTCAATCCTTTCACAGACACCTAAGATATCTTTTAGAGTACCTAGGATATGATCGTTCTCATTTAATACCACCACATATATATAATACGTTATTCTCCTCCCATAGATTATCAAAAGACTTACTTATTAAGTAAACCAGGAAGAGAACGCCCATACCCCATCTCCAAGATTACCTAAATAATCCTTAAGACTAACTTTGTTTAGATCATATCTACTTATTCAATTTACTTTCCTATCTAGAGTCATTATTAATACTTCCCTAGATAAGATATGAAGTCACCATTAATATTCACTCATCACACCTTCACTAGGCAACCCTTAAAAAACTCTACGTAAGTATTTATTCATTTAACATACTTTCTAACTTAAGTCATTATCTTCATTAGTTCACTTAAGACACATTCAACATTTAAGGTCATTCATGTAATTGTTTTGGAGAAGACCTAGAGGCTCACTAACATCTTCCAAGACTAATGGTGCAATGTCTAGATAGCGTCTCATACAACCACCTAAACATCATAGAACTTCTCAAACACTAGTGGGTATCCCATATGATTATAATAGACAATAACTGACATAGACCATTGTATCTAGGCATGGAATCTAGAGTCAACCCTACTCCGATAAAAAGTGTTCTATCTGCCAATGGTAGAACTAGGATACATCCCATGTAGGCAAATAACTAAGGAATATAAAGGGTTTCTTTGTTATCTAGTCTCATATTTAAAAAAGAACAACTTTCTTGACAACACTAAGTCAGTGCTAGACTTTTTTCTCATAGGGTAATTTATATAAAGGAGTATATGAAGAGGTTCCTTATCAAGTTCACCATCAAATCATGACACATTACCAAAGAGGTCCCCTAGGGTTTCCTTACAATGGTTAAGAGGGGAGCTAAATGATTTTCCTATGGATGATTTCATGTCGTTCCAGCTAACCACCTTAAGTCCACGATTCACACAACAAGGATACCATTACTACTTTCAACTTTAAGGATATCATAATCTTACATCTACAATATATATTTCACATAAAGGACCTCTTAAAAAAGTTCAAGGTCACATGTCAATAGCACATACAAGACTAAGATGCTTGTCACATCCAGGGAGTACCCCGTAGAAGTAACATGACATACTTAACCTAGCGGAGGTCTTATACAAGCCCATAGTTATCATTCTTCTCATTGTCATAGTAAATTTAACGGAAAATAAAAAACTTTTAATAGAACTTCATATGCTAGAAAAATCATTCATATATACTCAAAATATCATATTACATACTTAGAGTCTAAGTCTGTTCGCCATCTTAGACTAAACAACATTAGCGTACACTAGGGACACGACCCTTAAAACATAAGACATAAGTATACTACTTGTAAAACTTTACAGTAAACATAAGTAGGAGATCCTTGAACTTAAGGATTCCTTTCATTGAGCTTGGAAATCATCTATCAAATTCCTCACCATTAATTACTTCCTTTAAGCAAACATAACCTGCACTTTGTATAAAAAGTAGAGAAGAATGGGATTAGTACAAGAATGCACGAAGTATGGCATTCATGCAAAAACATGTATTTAAAAGGGACATTTTCTTTAAATCGTACATCATGCCTTTTGGAGAAAATCTTTATAAAACCTTTAGACAATTGCATTGATATCATTCACATACTTCATGTATATATATATTCAATATGAAACATCATATAATATCACATATAGAATTTAAGTCATTTCAAAGTCACATTACAGTGAGCTATTTCATTCTTTATAGTGAGCATTCTTTTTTTATTCATTAACTCCCAAGCAACACTCTAGTGATACTTGGTGCAATGCATAACCTTAGGACACAAAGAAAAACATACCTATAACCTATTGAATCCAACACATACCATTATAAAAGTATGACCTATCAAATACACATTTAAGTCAAGACTCTATTGGATTTATAGTAAGCTACATCAATTTACACATATATTTATTTCCTTCACATAAATTATTATTACCTTGTTCATAACCCCAATCTCAGTCTAATAGTGCAATGTACATATAAAGACCAATATTCCCACACATACTAAGTAAACCCTTCATGAGACACAAACTTTATTATTCAATTCATACATTAACTTATTAAGTGAAGACAACTTTATTCATGTAAACAACCTTCACCATATAGTCATTTATGATCACAGAGTGCATATAATAATAAGCCACATCAAATAGACTCATAACATGCACATCTTTATGAAAAATAGACAAATACTACCATCCAAGCATAAAGACATAATCATAATCATGCATATTATAACACCTTCTTAGAACTTCCTAAGGAGCTACTTACCTAGCCGAGGTAGAACATTAGCACATTCTAGCATTTTAGTTGATATCACATTGATAGATCTTATGTGGAAATCATAGTTTATGGAACTTGGGGGCATCATGGAAACATCACTCTAACACTCTTTTGGGTCTTGAGTCAATCCACCCCTTGAGTACTATGGTGACCTACCTTCCTACAATATGAAGGGACACCCCTCATCTTCAAGTTCACCCGGCGATAAGCTAAGTTCCCTTTATTGAAAGATCATTATTACATTACTTTTTAAAATTAGGCTTTAGGAGATTAAATCCCTATATTATTAGCTCATAGGTCAAAGATGAGAGTTCATCAACATAAATAATGTGAGAAAATCTTTCATATGGACATAGAATATATCATTCACACTATCTAGTTTAGGATACACATGAGCGCACCTTTCAAGTCTGCTTTATTAACTAGATCATCATTCATGTGTGTATATACATATATGTGAGAATATCTTTCACATAACTGTAACGACCTGTTTAGTCGTTTTGAGCAGCAGATTTTATTTCTGGAAAAACTGGCTGAGTCGACGGATCCCACGACGGACCATCATGGGCACGACGGACCGTCGAGGGGGTATCATTCCAAAACACTTAGAATTCTGAAATTTAGGTACTGAAATCGACTCTCTGAACTTCGCGATGAAGTGGCAGGACGGACCGTCACAGGCATGACGGGCCGTCACAGACCCTTGGTAAAAATCTCGTCTCTGAACTCTGTGACGGAAGCAGCAGGACGGACCGTCGCAGGCACGACGGGCCGTCACAGGCTGCGTAATCCCAGCCTGGGTAAGATTTCTGTTAAATGTTTTAAGGGGCGTTTTGGACTATTCCTGCTATAATTATAAATTTAGTGGGTTAATGTTAATAATTTAATTACTTGGGGGTTAAAGGAGATAACCTTGAATTAATTAATGGGTAATTCATCATCATTTATACTTAATTATATGATAATTAGGGTAAAAGAAAGAGGGTTTGAATAAGAAAAATAGAAAGAACAGAGAGAGAGAGAGGAGAACGCATGAACGAGAAAGAGGAGAAACGAAGAGGAAAGCAAAGCATTGGAAAAGTAGCTTGCTTGAATCACAATTCTTCGTTGGAGGTAGGTTATGGTTTATGCTATTCGTAGTAAACTCTTAATAGCGAATGATATGTATTGGGTAGTATTGTAAACCTTCTATATGCTTAATTGTATGCTTGCATGAATGTGATTATATAATTGTGATAAAATAAGCATGATGAGGCGATTGAATCCTAAATCTTGAAGAACCCTAATCTACTTTGTTAATGATGATGCCTTGGTATAAAAGAAGGCGTGATGAACGAAAGTAGTGAGATTAGGGGATCCGGTGTCACGTTCCGGCACCAGGATAGAAATAGAGGATCGGGTGTCACGTTCCGACACCAGGATAGTATATGGATCGGGTGTCACGTTCCGACAGCAGGATAGTATATGAGGATTGGAGTGTCACGTTCCGACACTAGGATAGTATATGAGGAACGGAGTGTCACGTTCCGACACCAGGATAGTATATGAGGATCGTAGTGTCACGTTCCGACACCTGGATAGTATATGGATCGGGTGTGACGTTCCGACACCAGGATAGTATATGAGGATCGGAGTGTCACATTCCGACACCAGGATAGTATATGAGGATCGAAGTGTCACGTTCCGACACCAGGATAGTATATGGAGCAGAGTGTCACGTACCGACACAAGAGGTATAGAGATAATGAATCTTGAAATATGTTAATACTCTCAATTTAATGAACCTAATTCCCAAAAGAGTATGTTATGGAGGCTTGAGTCCTCATGAGTGTACTTGGCGTTACTTATTAATGATTATAGTACTTGATGTTGCTACAGATTGTGTATTGTAGTTGATTTATGATATGATCTGCTATATACTGTTTTCTATTTTGAGTTGGCCGATGATACCTACTCAGTACTTGTGTTTTGTACTGACCCCTACGTGTATGTTTCTTTCTTTGTTTTTTGTGGATTGCAGCAAACGTACCGTCGTCTTCAACTCAATTGCAACTCTAGCCAGTCTTCATTACACCGGATTTCAGGGTGAGCTAATGCTTCTAGCTTGGACTGGATCTTCTTCTTCATGATTTGATGCCTTGAAGTTCCGGCATGGACTAGCTTTTTATTTATTTTAGCTTCCTAGATACTCTTAGATTTAGAAATTTGAGGATAGATGTTCTTGTGATGATGACTTCCAGATTTTGGGGGATAATAATAGTTGTTGAGTTTTTAAAACTTATTTAATCAATTTTCATTAATGAGTTTAAGTCTTTCGCATTATATTCTGTTATTATATTGAAATGTTGGGGTTGTATTGGTTTGTTCGCTCACATAGGAGGGTAAGTGTGGGTGCCACTCACGACACGTTTTGGGTCGTGAAAAACTTGGTATCAGAGCATTAGGTTCGTTGGTCTCATCACACAAGAACGGGTCTACTAGAGTCTTAAGGAACCGTAGGGGGACGCCTTTACTTTTATTTGAGAGGCAATAAGACTTTAGGAAAATTCCATTCTTTCTTTCTTTCTTTCGTGCTATTACTTGGATCTAATTGGTATCTAGGTGATACAAATTGGTATCTGACCATCTTCACTCTATTTCGCAGATGGTTAGAACTAGAGCAACGACTGCTCCAACACCAAAACCGGCAAGGCAAGATGCATCTGAGCCAGCCACTGGGGCTGTAGCTCGAAGAGGAGTAGTTGCAAGAGGCCATGGAAGAGGTCGCGGGAGGACGTCCTCTAGAGGAAGAGGACAAGCACCTAGCCCATCTGGTACTGGGGCGGTGACTCCTCCACCGACTGAGGAAGTAGTAAGAGAGGGTGAGGAAGGGGAAAATGAGCAAGTGTAGAATGAGGAATTTCCACCTCAACCTACCACAGAGATGATTAATTAGGTTCTTGCCTATCTTAGCGGGTTATCTGATCAGGGCCAGACACCTCCAGTTTTTTCTGCACCAGCACCTCAGGTTCCGGAGGTACAACATGCAGCTACGGTGGCTCCCCGCATGGATGCCTCATTGGAAATAGGCATGTTTCCTCGATTGACTACAGGGCCTATATTGACTAGTGATCAGCACGAACTTTTCAGTAAGTTCTTTAAATTGAAACCTCCAGTCTTCAAGGGTGCTGAATCTGAGGATGCCTATGATTTTTTGGTTGATTATCACGAGCTACTACACAAGATGGTAGTAGAACGATTTGGTGTTGAGTTTGTGACCTATCAGTTTTAAGGGAACACCAAAATGTGGTGGCGGTCACATGTTGAGTGTCAACCAACAGAGGCACCACCTATGACTTGGGCATCATTCTCTAGCTTATTTATGGAGAAGTATATAACCCGTACGTTGAGGGATAGGAGGAGAGATGAGTTTCTAAGCCTAGAGCAAGGCAGGATGTCGGTCACTGCTTTTTAGGCTAGGTTTCGTGCACTATCCAGATATTCCACCCAGCTTTGCTTCAGTCCACATGAGCGGATTCACCGTTTTGTGAAGGGGTTGAGGTCATAGTTGCGGATTTCAGCCTTACAGGTAGCGGCTACAGCGAAATCTTTTCAGGAAGTGGTAGACTTCGTGATAGAGGTGGAGGGAGTGAAGCCAGATGACTTCACCATGGCATCGACATCAAAAAGGTTTCGAAAGGGAGGTGAGTTTAATGGTTCTTACTCTAGAGGGCAGGGTTCAGGGGGTTACCCAGCCCGACCTATTCAGTCTTCACTGCAGACTGTAGTTGGGGGTCCACCGCAGACCGGTCAACATTTCTCTGAGTTTGGTGGTTATCCCCAGACTTCGTCATTCTCACAGAGGACGATGCTTGAATCCATAGAATGTTATGGATGTGGGGAGACTGGACACATTAAGAGGTATTGTCCAAAACAAAGTTACAGGCCTCCAATAGTTAGAGGTGGAGGTGGTCATGGAAGAGGCCGCTATTCTGGAGGACGTGGTGGTCGAGGTAATGGTGGTCACCAAAACGGCCAAGGTGACGGGCAAACTTGAGCCACTACATCACAACATGATAGGGGCAACGGACAGACAGGCGATAGGGCCCATTGTTACGCTTTCCCTGCGCGGTTTGAAGCGGAGACATCTGATGTTGTTATCACAGGAAATCTTTTTGTTTGTGATTGCATGGCTTCTGTATTATTTGATCCTAGGTCCACATTTTCTTATGTATCTTCCTCATTTGCTACTGGTCTTAATTTACCTTGTTAATTGCTTGACATGCCTATTCGTGTGTCTACTCCGGTGGGTGAGTCTGTGATAGTTGAAAGGGTATATAGGTCTTGTCTGGTGACTTTTGTGGGGAGCAATACTCATGTAGACTTGGTCATCTTAGAAATGGTTGATTTCGATGTAATTCTGGGTATGACTTGGATTTCTCCAAATTTTGCAATCTTAGATTGTAATGCAAAAACTGTAACGTTGGCCAAGCCTGGGACAGATCCGTTAGTGTGGAAGGGCGACTTCACTTCCACTTCGGTTCGTATCATCTCCTTTCTTCGTGCTAAGAGAATGGTTAGTAAAGGGTGTTTAGCTTTGTTGTCACATCTCAGGGATGACACTACTCAAGTACCTTCAATTGAGTTGGTTTCGATAGTCCGTGAGTTTCTGGATGTGTTCCCTGCAGATCTTCCTGGTATGCCACAGGATAGAGATATTGACTTCTACATTGATCTGGAACCGGGTACTCGCCCCATTTCTATACCCCCTTATAGAATGGTTCCCGCTGAGTTAAGAGAATTAAAGGCCCAACTTCAAGAGTTGTTAAGCAAAGGCTTTATTAGACCAAGTGCATCTCCTTGGGGTGCTCCGGTTTTGTTTGGGAAGAAGAAGGATGGAAGATTTCGGATGTGCATAGACTATAGACAACTGAATAAGGTAACTATTAAGAACAAGTATCCTCTTCCTCGAATCGATGATTTGTTCGATTAGTTACAAGGTGCTTACCTTCTCAAAAATCGATCTGAGATCTGGATATCATCAACTGAAAATACGGGCAACGGATGTGCCCAAGACTGCTTTACGGACCAGATATGGGCATTATGTGTTCTTAGTAATGCCTTTTGGGCTAACGAATGCCCCTGCCACTTTCGTGAGCTTGATGAATGGGATTTTTAAGCCATATCTGGATCTCTTTGTCATCGTATTCATTGATGATATATTAGTATACCCAAAGAGAAAGAAAGAACATGAGGAGCACTTGAGAATTGTATTGGAAATGTTGAGGGAGAAAAAGCTTTATGCCAAGTTCTCCAAGTGTGAGTTTTGGCTAGACTCAGTGTCCTTCTTGGGACACGTGGTTTCTAAGGATGGAGTGATGGTGGATCCTTTTAAGATTGAGACAGTGAAGAATTGGGTAAGACCTACTAATGTGTCAGAAATAAGGAGCTTTGTTTGTTTAGCCAGCTACTACCGTCGATTTGTCAAGGGATTCTCTTCTATTGCTTCCCAATTGACGAACTTGACTAAGCAGAATGTTCCATTTGTATGGTCGGATGAATGTGAGGAAAGCTTTCAGAAACTCAAGACCTTTCTGACTACTGCACCTATCCTTACCTTGCCAGTACAGGGTAAGAACTTCATTGTTTATTGTGATGCATCCTATTCTGGTTTGGGTGCAGTGCTAATGCAAGAGAAGAATGTAATTGCTTATGCTTCGAGGCAATTAAAGGTACATGAACGTAACTATCCGACCCATGATTTGGAGTTGGCTGCGGTAGTGTTTGCATTAAAGCAATGGAGACACTATCTATATGGGGTTAAGTGTGAAGTCTATACGGATCATCGTAGTCTACAGTATGTCTTTACTCAGAGGGATTTGAATTTGAGACAGAGGAGGTGGATGGAACTACTGAAGGACTACGATGTTACCATCTTGTATCACCCAGGAAAGGCTAATGTTGTGGCCGACGCCTTAAGTAGAAAGGCAGGAAGCATGGGAAGTCTAGCTCACTTGCAAGTTTCTAGACGTCCATTGGCTAGAGAGGTTCAGAATCTGGCTAACGACTTTATGAGGTTAGAGGTAACTGAGAAGGGAGGATTGTTGGCTTGAAGGCAAGATCTTTCTTTCTTGACAAGATTAAGGGAAAGTAGTTTACTGATGAGAAATTGATCCAGATCCGAGATAAAGTGTTGCGAGGAGAGGCTAAAGAAGCAACAATCGATGAGGAAGGTGTTTTGAGGATTAAGGGAAGGGAATGTGTACCCCGCGTCGATGATTTGATCAACACTATTCTTACAGAGGCTCATAGCTCAAGGTATTCTATACATCCGGGTGCAACCAAGATGTATCGTGACCTAAAGCAACACTTTTGGTGGAGTAGAATGAAGCGTGACATTGTTGATTTTATTGCCAAATGTCCAAATTGTCAGCAAGTAAAATATGAACACCAGAGGCCCAGAGGAACACTTCAGAGAATGCCCATTCCCGAATGGAAGTGGGAAAGAATTGCAACGGATTTCGTGGTTGGTCTTCCCAAGACAATGGGTAAGTATGACTCCATTTAGGTAATTGTTGATAGGTTAACTAAGTCTGCTCACTTCATTCCGGTCAAGGTGACTTACAATGCAGAGAAGTTAGCCAAACTTTACATCTCGGAAGTTGTGCGATTGCATAGAGTTCCACTTTCCATTATATCAGATAGGGGTACGCAATTTACTTCTAAGTTTTGGAAAACATTGCATGCGGAATTGGGTACTAGGTTGGACCTTAGTACTACGTTCCATCCTCAGACCGATGGTCAGTCTGAGCGAACGATTCAAGTGTTGGAGGATATGCTTCGTGCATGTGTGATAGAATTTGGTGGTCATTGGGATAGATTCTTACCCTTACCAGAGTTCTCCTACAACAATAGCTATCACTCAAGTATTGGTATGGCCCCATTTGAGGCACTGTATGGGAGGAGATGTAGGTATCCCATTGGTTGGTTTGATGCATTTGAGGTTAGACCTTGGGGTACTGGCCTTCTGAGGGAATCGCTAGATAAAGTGAAATGCATTCAAGAAAAGCTTTTAGCGGCTCAAAGTAGGCAGAAAGAATATGCAGATCGAAAGGTTAGAGATTTGGAGTTTATGAAGGGTGATCAAGTCTTGCTGAAGGTTTCTCCTATGAAAGGGGTGATGCGGTTTGGAAAAAGAGGTAAGCTAAGCCCAAGGTATATTGGTCCATTTGAAGTTCTGAAGCACGTGGGGGAGGTAGCTTATGAATTAGCCTTGCCCCAAGGACTGTCAGGAGTGCATCCGGTATTTCATGTGTCTATGTTGAACAGATACCATGGGGATGGAAACTACATCATCCGTTGAGATTCAGTTCTGCTTGATGAGAATTTTTCTTATGAGGAGGAGCCTGTTGCTATTTTAGATAGAGAAGTCTGCAAGCTGAGGTCAAGGGAGATTGCATCCATCAAAGTCAATGGAAAAATCCACAAGTTGAGGAATCCACTTGGGAGAAGGAGGCTCATATGTAAGAAAGATACTCTCACCTGTTTACAGATTCAGGTACTCCTTCTCGCCCTTATTTTTCTTCTTGTGATCGTTCGAGGACGAACGATGGGTAAATTGGTATCTATTGTAACAACCTGTTTAGTCATTTTGAGCAGCAGATTTTATTTCTGGAAAAACTGCCAGAGTCGACGGATCCCACGACGGACCGTCATGGGCACGACGGACCGTCGAGGGGGTCTCGTTCCAAAACACTTAGAATTCTGAAATTTGGGTACTAAAATCGACTCTCTGAACTTCGCGACGAAGTGGCAGGACGGACCGTCACAGGCGTGACGGGCCGTCACAGACCCTTGATAAAAATCTAGTCTCTGAAATCTGTGACGGACGCAGCAGGACGGACCGTTGCAGGCACGACGGGCCGTCAAAGGCTGCGTAATCCCAGGCTGGGTCGGATTTCTATTAAATGTTTTAAGGGGTGTTTTGGACTATTCCTGCTATAATTATAAATTTAGTTGGTTAATGTTAATAATTTAATTACTTGGGGGTTAAAGGAGATAACCTTGAATTAATTAATGGGTTAATTCATCATCTTTTATACTTAATAATATGCTAATTAGGGTAAAAGAAAGAGGATTTGAATAAGAAAAATAGAAAGAACAGAGAGAGATAGAGGAGAACGCACGAACGAGAAAGAGGAGAAACGAAGAGGAAAGCAAAGCATTGGAAAAGTAGATTTCTTGAATCACAATTCTTCGGTGGAGGTAGGTTATGGTTTATGCTATTCGTAGTGAACTCTTAATAGCGAATGATATGTATTGGGTAGTATTGTAAATCCTTCTATATGCTTAATTGTATGCTTGCATGAATGTGATTATATAATTGTGATAAAATAAGCATGATGAGGCTATTGAATCCTAAATCTTGAAGAACCTAATCTACTTTGTTAATGATGATGCCTTGGTATAAAAGAAGGCTTGATGAACAAAAGTAGTGTGATTAGGGGATCGGGTGTCACGTTTCGGCACCAGGATAGAAATAGAGGATCGAGTGTCACGTTCCGACACCAGGATAGTATATGGATCGGGTGTCACGTTCCGACACCAGGATAGTATATGAGGATCGGAGTGTCACGTTCCGACACCAGGATAGTATATGCGGATCAGAGTGTCACGTTCCGACACCAGGATAGTATATGGATCGGGTGTCACGTTTCGACACCAGGATAGTATATGAGGATCGGAGTGTCACGTTCTGACACCAGGATAGTATATGAGGATCGGAGTGTCACGTTCCGACACCAGGATAGTATATGGAGCGGAGTGTCACATACCGACACAAGAGGAATAGAGATAATGAACCTTGAAATATGTTAATACTCGCAATTTAATAAACCTAATTCCCAAATGAGTATGGTATGGAGGCTTGAGTCCTCATGGGTGTACTTGGCGTTACTTATTAATGATTATAGTACTTGATGTTACTACAGATTGAGTATTGTAGTTGATTTATGATATGATCTGATATATACTGTTTTCTATTTTGAGTTGGCCGATGATACCTACTCAGTACTTGTGTTTTGTACTGACCCCTACGTGTATGTTTCTTTCTTTGTTATTTGTGGAGTGCAGCAAACGTACCGTCGTCTTCAACTCAACTGCAACTCTAGCAAGTCTTCATTACACCGGATTTCAGGGTGAGCTAATGCTTCTAGCTTGGACTGGATCTTCTTCTTCATGTCTTGATGCCTTGAAGTTCCGGCATGGACTAGCTTTTTATTTATTTTAGCTTCCTAGATACTCTTAGATTTAGAAATTTGAGGATAGATGTTCTTGTGATGATGACTTCCAGAGTTTGGGGATAATAATAGTTGTTGAGTTTTTAGAAGTTATTTAATTGATTTTCATTAATGAGTTTAAGTCTTCCGCATTATATTCTGTTATTATATTGAAATGTTGGGGTTGTATTGGTTGGTTCGCTCACATAGGAGTGTAAGTGTGGGTGCCACTCACGACACGTTTTGGGTCGTGACAATAACACAATATGGTCACACATGTTCATACATCAATGCAGAATTCTATAGGTATAACTATATAAGCAATCCTTTTATATAAACTATCACATCACGAAACCACACCCTAGAAGTTAGGGTTAATCTCGGATAGGAACAAGCGTACTTGACCCCTCAGAGGTGTTGTACAAGCCTATTCTGTATCGTTCTTCGCATACACATAAAGAAAAGTTATGCATAATTAAAAAAAATAAAAATACTAAAATATCTTTAATAATATCTTTCATTAGAAATCGTAGGAACTAGTAAATCTCAATCTGATCAAACTTACGACACGAGAATACTTGGGACACCGAAGGGGCTTCAAAATAAAAAATTACTTAGTTTATCACAATACTTCAATAAGAAACATAAAAACAAATTTCTGCCCTCGAATCAAATGAGAACATACTTCAACTTCATTTGAATGATGCTACAATCCAAGTGTTGCTTCCCAAATTCTCCTCATCTACCAACAACTATTGAGATAGATAAAATCATGAATTAGTACAACCACATGTACTTAGTATAGCATAATGCATGAAAATCATTAAAATAGACATTTATTGGATATATGCATCTTTTCATTTTAAAAAACACATTATAGTCATAAAAACAACATTTAACAACTTTAAAACACATTATAGAAACAAAAAATATTAACGTCTTTGTTGTCCCTTGACGTTTGACTTCCAAATCACTTGAACTCTTAGAAACTTCATCAATACCATATTATAGGTCAATTTAGGACCTTAGACCACTCACGGAAAATATGTTAGGCTCTACTTTACCTAGGTCATTTTAGAGATATTACATAAACCCAATAAGACACTATGCACCTTCATACTTCACCATATCGTATAAGTCATACTCCTAATATCCCCATACATTCATTTTAATGTACATACAAAACAAAACTAGAAACTATCCAATGGAGGCACACATGTGCAATGCATAGGAAAAGTCCAATACCATTGCCCATACTAGCACACCTTTAAGTCATTCTAGTTAAGGATTCACATATCATACTTTCATAGACATCATCTTAACACGCATAGTAGTAGAGACTAGTGAATATGAGAACCACCTTTAATTTTGACACCATGACCTATACAACTTGTAAGCATGCATAATGTGTGAGTGTGTGGGTACATTGGTCAACATAATCACATAATTTGTATACATAACATCTTGAGTCAGCAACCCTTTTAAGACAACATTATACTTTAAAGCATAGATCACACAACACCATTTAGCATAGGAGGCAAGACAATCTTCACATTATATTTAGTACTCCTAACCTTAGCTATTCACACATTCACGTAGGGGTACATGTATAGGGTTCATCAATTCTCAATACTTCATTAATGAAATCATCTACACATGATCTTAACAGAAAAATTTACATACTCATAACAATAGTAACATAACCTAGATTAACAACTAAAGTAGATGACTAGGCACAACTTGGACATAAGTTGATCATTATAACCACTCATTCTATACTCATCAATTTTCCTTCAAGTTCATGGTCAACACATATATAATTACAATAAAGTAAACACCGCTACCATAAGTGGACCATACCATAGAATGTTTTAGACTTTGTTCATCACTGACCATTACTACTCCTTCATCAATAATTCAAGTATAGGACAGTAACTAAAATATCATAATTATATATGAAGTAATGCATAAGCTTTTACAAGGCCATGCTACAAACTTGTACCACATCATTAACATGCTATAATGTAGAAGATTATAGACCGTTACCAATTTAACTTACATGGATTATAAGTCATATTTAATCAATAAAATAAATCTAGGTCAGTAGATAATCATACACTTAACATAATGAGATCATTCTTAAATCCCTAAAAGATCAACATACCAACATAGGCACTAAACTATCCAATAAAGAAAGAGCAGAGGAAATAGGCAATACTACTAATTCCCTAAAGCCTTTATAATCAATCACATTTGAAAAATAGGTTTCATGTTATTCAGTATCTAAGATATCACTACTCAAAAGGAATCATGCTTTGTCTAACTTAAAATCGAGATCACGTCATATACATAGTATTATCAATCGATAGGCTAGAAGAAACTAGATAAATTCATGACAATCCTTTGTTACTTTGATCATACGAGATTCCTACCGATAATTCAATCATGATATTAACCCAAAACAGTAGCTAGAATCATTTTCACTTAATCAAATTCAACATTGAACCATTAAAGTGGCAATGTTACAATGATACCCTAGAATTCTAAACTAGGCATGTTCAATTCATTATACAATGATACACAAGGATCCTTCATCATCAATTCATCAATAATTCATGTAAATAACAGTAGATATAGACAATTCAACGTAAGAGAATCACAATTAAAAAATAACAATCCATGATCACAAAGGCTAAATCTATATTGGTAAGGGACATGGGTTCATAATGAAATTGGATTAAATTTCACATTAAAATTATCACATTAACATCAATTCATAATTATTAAGCCATTAAAAACTTTTAGATAAGAAACCCATGGCTAGATTCAAGAAGAAGAGATTTGATCAAGGAACTTTCTTCGCAAATATTGAGATTAACTCTCCAAGTGAAAGGTTACTTAGAGATGAAGTATAATCATACCTTTATATTCATGAAAACCTTTAAAACTTAATGAATAAAACATAGTAATCCAAGTTGCATGCAGTTCTTGAGATTCACCAAAAATGGAGATTTCTAAGGAGAATATTTTTTGAGGGAAAGTTTATTTTTTGTTGAAGGGATTGGGAATGGGTTTTTCACGTTTTTGAGTACTTGTGTACACCCAAAAATATATAATTACACATATTAGTGTAAGGTTATGACATGGGGTGAATTTCCCATTCAGCCCTTTAATGAGCAGTGTGCAGGCAGTGATGCACCAGCTTGCATCGACATACTCAAAACGGAGCGTTGGTCAATCAACGGGCCTTTTTTCCCTCCGTCGATTGGATTTGAGGCTCTCATGTGGCCAAGAAATTCCCACTATAAGTTCCCATCAATTATTCCCCATCTACGGAGCGTCAGTCCCCCAACGTGGCTTTGTTTTGGTTCGTCGAATTACATTGCCTAGGCAATGCCTCAACACCCCTTGGGTCCTTCTTCTGGTCCCTTTTGCAGGGCCCTTGAGAAGTCGTACCCAGATGTTTCCAATGTAAATATGAAAATTGAAAAGTTAAGGAACTTCCATGCAAGTTTCACCCAAAATGCTCACATAAAACACGTCCAAACAAGCTAGGCCACATAAAGACATACTTGAACGTCTCAACAGCTTACTTTCGAATGTCTTAAGACATTCTTGGATGTTTGATCGCCAAAGTTCATGAAACTCCATATAATTCCTATAAACTGAGTTATTACTCATTTTAGTACTTAATAATATCATGAAATACAAATACAAGCACGTATAGACACATGAGACACATAGGTGACTAATCGTCAAACGTCTTGGTCGTCCCTTGACGTTTGACTTCCAATTAACCTCAAACCTTACACACTACCTCAATAACATATTATAAACTATTTTAGGACCTTATACCTTTACGACAAACATGATAATCTCTATAAACCCTAATTCATTTTTGGAGTCTTACAATATCCCCTAGTTGGAAACATTCGTCCTCGAATGACACTGAGAATACTTAAATCACAATAAGGAATACAATGCATCATAAAGAAGTTCATCACATTTATAACATCATCACATAGAATTCAATGCACCAAATTTACAAGGAACACATCTCTAAATCATTTTAGCACTCAATGCACACAAGCAAGCAAAACTTCCATTCACTCACTCGTTAATGCATCCAACGCAAAGGCTCTTATCATGTTTATGGGAGGAACATCCTTTTCCTAGTTATAACATGGTGAATAACTTTCAATTCATTAAGATTTACATGGTCATTAACTTTCAATTCGTTAAGATTTCATCTTGTAACTATTCTTTAAGTCATACTTAGGAAGATTTCAACAACACTCAAGAAACAATTAGTCACTCATACGTCGATGCATATAGAGTAAAATTAATTGAATCAACAAAAATCTTAATTAGTTAGACTTAATTCCATGAAGGTCATACTCAACCATACCATGTTTAGTGGTATTCATGGAGAAAAGTCCTTCTCCTCAACACACTTACATGTATCATGAGTTCACACCTACGCAAAGTACAAGGTCAATTCCTTCTTAAAATGCGAAATTCTCAACTTTTAAACCAAGGCATCATCATGTTCTCTTCCTAGTGAAGTCAAAATTGTAGGTCACACCAAGCCCATCACAACAAATATGAATCCATCTCACAAAATGTCAATTTCTAACAGAGCAATAGCCTTCACACTAAGCATCATTTTAGTAAAATAACACAAATCATAGGCACACAGAAGATTACTTAGCTAAACATGCCTTCACTTTTCAAGAGTGAGCCTACAATCATGCTTTCCAAATCATAAAAGTCACATAGTTTTCAAAAGACTCTACGTTTTTTATTTTAATGAGACTCAACTTTCCATTAAAAGGCTAAACATTACACCTCACTAGTGACTACAACCATGTTTGTTATCTTACCTCATGAAGTTAAATGCACAACTAGCACATCAAGATTCAAATAAATATATACCCATAATTTGCATCACATCATCAAAACATGCAAAAATTCACCTTCACATATACTGCTTCAACCATAAAATCAAGATAAAGATTTAAACTCACCTTTTCTCCCTCAAGTATACAGAAAAATCTCATCCAAGAAATCACATCTAAAAGACCACTGGAAAAGAAAAAATGAGAGAGAGATCTTATAGAGTAAAGTTCTATGGCATGATATGAGAATGATGAAGAATGAAACTCTATCTTCCTATAGACTCTTGTATCATTTGATGGGTCGCAACTCACCACCAATGATACAAGACTCTATTAGACATGGAAATATGAGACTTCTTTGACCCTATACCACTTTTAAAACCTTAAACTTTTATACCACGTTTGTCACATCGGCGGAGCACCCCTTAGAATTAACATGGCGTACTCCACCTCTCAGAGGTCTTATACCAGATGATAGTTATAAATTATCGCATTGTCATAGTAAATTTAGTAAAAAATTTAAAACATTTCATACCACTTCATATGATAGAAACATCATTCATATATACTCAAAATATCATATTACAGACTTTGACGATAAATCTCTTTGCCATATTAGACTCAACAACATTCAAGTCCATTAGGGACACGACATTCAAAACATAAGACATAAGTATACAACTTGTAAAACTTTACAATAAACATAAGTAGGAGATCCTTGAGCAGAAGGATTCCTTGCATTGAGCTTGAGAATAATCTATCCAGATCCTCACCATTTAAGACATCGTTTAAGCATCCATAGCCTACACTTTCTGTAACAATTAGAGAAGAGTGAAATTAGTACAAGAATGCACTAAGTATGACAATCATGCAAAAACATGCATTTAAAAGAGATATTTTCTTGAAATCATACTTCATGACTTTTTGAGTAAATCTTTATAAAACCTTTAGACAATTACATTTATATCATTCACATACTTCATATAAACATATTCAACGACCATACATTATAAAGATCACATATAGAATTTAAGGCATTTCAAAGTCACATTATACTGAGATATTTCCTTCTCTATAGCGAGCATTCTTTTCTTTTATTCATTAACCTCCCAAATAAACCTCTAGTGATACTTGGTGCACTGCATCACCTTAGGCCATTAAGAAAATCATACATACAACCTATAAAAGACAACACATACTAATATACAATTATAACCTATAAAGGACAAATTTAAGTCAAGGCTCTATTAGTTTTATAGTAAGCTACATTAATTTACACATATCTTGACTTCACTTCACATAAATCATTATAAGACCTTGTTCATGACCCCAATCTTAGACTAGTAGTGAGATGTATATGTGACGCCCCATAAACCCACACATATTTAGTAAACCTTTCATGAGACCACAAACCTTATCACTCAATTCATACATCAACATATTAAGTGAAGGCAACCTCATTCATGTCAACAAACTTCCTCATATAGTCATTAAGACTCACATAGTGCATATTAGAATAAGAAAACATCACATAGACTCATACAATGCACATCTTCATGAAAAATAAAAAAATACTACCATCCAAGCATAAAGACATAATCATAATCATGAACATTAGAACATCTTCCTAGAACTTCCTAAACATCTACTTGTGTAATGTCTAGATGGGTTCATTACTTCCACTTATCCTAAGTAGCATCGCTTAGGTCATCCTAGTTAGGATCTAAGTCATTTATTTCCATTATCCATTTTAGTTTAGGGAAACTATAGCCTTAACCTACACTAAGACCATGGGTGCTAAACATGTAATTTGGTGTTGTAGAGCCAGACACCAAAAGAAGGTGCTCTTACCTAGCCGAGGTAGAAAATTAACACATGCTAGCATTTTAGTTGATATAACATTACTAGATCCTATGTGGAAAGAATACTTTATGGAACATGGGGGCACATGGAAACATCATTCTAACACCCTTTTGTGTCATAAGGCTATCCACACCGTGAGGACTATGGTTACCTACCTTCCTAGAAAAGGAATGGCACCCCTCATCTTCAAGTCACTCAGTGCTAAGCTAAGTTCCCTTAAATAAAAAACCATTATTACATTAATTTAAGAAATTTGGCTTTAGGAGATTGACTACTTATAATCTTAGCTCATAGGTCATAGGTGAGAGTTCATAATCCTAAATCATGTGAAAAACCCTTTCACAAGGACATAAAATATATCATTATCACTATCTAGTTTAGGATAAACTTGAGCACACCTTTCAGGGGTCCTCTATTAACTAGATCATCATTCATGTGTGTGTGTATGCATATATGTGAGCAAAACTTTCACATAATGTAATAATGTCACACATGTTCATACATCAATGTATAAGTCTATATGTATACCTATATGATCAATCCTTTCATATAAATTGTCACATTCCGAAACCAGACCCTACAATTTAAAGTCAATCTCGGATTGCAAAAGGCGTACTTGACCTCTCGGAGGTCTTCTACAAGAACTTTTTGTATTGTTCATCGCATATACATAATCATATGAATTACTAAGTCTCAATCTCATCAAACTTAAGACAAATGGTACTGGGACACGGCGCATACATCAAAATATAGAATTACTTAGTCTATTACAATACTTCAATAAGAAATATAAAAGACATCTATTCTCTCGAATCAAATCAGGACATTCTTCAACTTCCCTTGAATGATGGTACGATCGAAGTCTTGCTTCCAAAATGCTCCTCACCTACCAACAACTACAGACATAGATAAAAGCATGAATTAGTACAACTACATCTACAAAGTATGGCATAATGCAAAAAAATCATGAAAACAAACATTAATTCGAAATATGCATCTTTCATTTTTAAAATCATATTATAATCATAAGAATAATATTTAACATTTTAAAAACACATAAGATAACATTTAAGATATTTAACACATTTTTTAGGCAACCTTACAATAACTTAAACTCATAGTACAATGAGTTTCTTCACTTTTACAGTGAAGTGTCTCTTCTTCCCTTTAGACACTTTTTAACATGTAGTCTTCTCACTAAAATCTATCCTAAGACTCATTTAAAAAAGACAAAGAGATAACACCCACACAACTTTTCTAGGCACACCTAAATGATGCTCAAGACCGCCTCTAATGAGACATACACACACATACAAGACATCAAACATATGAACATGAGATTTTGTCTACTAAAGGTGATGCTAAATCTCACATGAGTGAGTTCTGAAGCGACCGCCCATACAATCCCTTACACACACTTAAGAGATCCTATAGACTACCTATGATAGAATAACCTCACGTAACACATCAACATATAGATTATATGACATTCTCTTACCAAAGACTATAAAAAAGACTTACTTAAGTAAATTAAGAAGATAAAGTCCATGATTGACCTCTTCAAGACTACCTTAATAATGCATAAGACTACCTAAGTATATATCATGTCTACATATTAAAAAATTTCCTTAACTGGATTCATTCTTAAGACTCATTAAGGTAAGATACAAAGTAAACATTTTTATGCCCGCTTCACACCTTAACTAGACAACCCTTAAGTACTCTAGATAAGTACTTATTCATTTAACATACTTTATTAAATTAAGTCACTGCATTCATTAGTTCATTTAGGATACATTCAACTCATAAAGGAAATTCAGGTAATTGTCTTAAACAAGACCTAGGAACTCCTACTAACATCTTCAAAGCCTATTGTTCAATGTCTAGATAGCGCCCCATACCACCCACCTAAACATCATAGATTTCTCTAATGCTAGTAGGTATCGTATATGAAGTGAATAGACAATAACCAACATAGACCATGATATAATTACATGGAATACAAGGTTCTAACCTACTTCGATGAGGGTGTTCTACTTGCCAAAGGTAGACCTTAGACACATCAAATGTAGGCGCATGCTTAAGGAATATGAAGGGCGTGCTTTGTACTCTAGTCCCATTCTTTAACTATAACTACTTCCCTTACCATACTCACTTGCTGCTAGCTTTTCTTCTCATAGAGTAATTTATACTTAATGTTCATATAAAGGGGTTCCATATCAAGTTCACAACCCAATAAGATTTATCCTACAAAGAAAGGTCCACTAGGTCTACCTTACAGTTGAGACTTCTTACCTTACAGTTGAGACAAGAAGCTCATCACGACTTCCCTAATCATATATATGATGTCGTTCCAACTAATAAACATTAAGTATATCATTCCTTTACATAAAGGATACCATTACAACTTTTGACTTCAACATTCATAACCTTACCACTAAGTTCAAGGTTTCATATAAAAGACCCTCTTAAATTCATTTTAGGTATCATATCATTCATACATAAAAATCTAAAAGGATTTAGTATTCTAAGTCAAGACATCACATATTCACATCCATACATGCATCATGTAAGGGACATATGTCAACCAAGACAAGACACAACATACTTCACCTTAACCCATATTGCATGTAATTATAGAAGCACATACAAATAACCATTATCATCTTTAAGTAAAGCCATATACTACCATATTATCGTAAATATGACCATCATATACTAATATAGTCAAGTAGGAATAACAAGGCATCAACCCTAAGACTATACACAGAAAGACACATTTATAGTCTAACATGATCATCTACTTGACATCAATATAAGGACACATATACTTTAAAATTATTTATGATGTAGGTAGATATTATCATACTTCACATAATAATCATAATACTTCAAGTAGTTTCCGTCAAGGCCATATCATCAAAATACATAATGTAACGCCAATAAGGCCACATCAATTGCAAGTAAAGCAGATAACACCGCCACCATAAGTGGACCATACCAATCACAACATAATTAAAATATAATTAACATAAAATTAAGGTAAATAGGGAAGTGTACCACCACAACATCCTTAAAACCTCAATCCAATGCTAAATCATCAAATACAATTCCACAAGGCCCTTACTCATGGCCATAACAAACAATTCAATGCACACATCATAATGCTCAATGAAAATATGTTAATTTAATATAGATTTAAATATATTAAAACATATATACCAATTCAATACAATTGTTACATCATTCGATAGCCATAGAAAACTACACTAGAATTCATAAACATTTAGTCAATATTAAGTAACCCATAAAGTAGTAAAAAACTAGGGTTCATTAATTACATGGGTTTTAGGTCAATTAAGATAAAATCTCATAATTAAAAACAATTAAATAAATATTTAATACTTTAAAAGCTTTAATGCAAGAACTCATGCATAGATAATGAAATTGGACAAGTCATCTTTGAAAACTTTAGCAAACATCTTTGAGTTGGGCTCCATGATGAATAGAGTTTCAAAGAAAAAAACCATACCTCAATGAATCTAATTCTTCAAACTGATCAACAATCTCCATTCAGTACTTCAATCGAAGACCTTCCTTGAGTTTTGGCTCCAATGGAGTCTTAGGGAATTTGGATTTTTATTTTGAAAAATTGAATCTTCTTAGTGTTTTAGGATTATAAAAACATTTAAAATACATAACAGACCCTTTCAGAAATTCCAATATTATTATTTGGTTGTGGGGTGAATTTACCAATTCACCCCTTGAACTTACAGTTAACTGCGCAGAAAGGCATTCCACCTGCAACTTGCAAAATGGTGACCCGTCCCTTGACCAACGGACCATCCTGTTTGTCCGTGGATGGGGACTGCGGCTAGTCTTTGGCTTCCTCTACCCCACTCCTAAGTTCCAATCGATGAGAAACCAGTAACGGGGCGTCGAGTGTCCCACTGGGCATCGATTTCCATCCGTTGGTAGGCTGTCTTGGGCTGTGTTGGGCACCAACTTTGGATCCTTCCTCAAGTACCCTTCGATGATCCTTGGGGATGTTTTTCCACACGTTTCCAACCCAAAAATGATGCATACGAGTTTAGGACCTCGCAGATTAAATTCATCCTAAAAGAATATGTACAACTCGACGAAACATGCCAAGACACAGAAGATCGTTTCAAGTCAACCTTTCAAACGTCATGAATGTGCTTGGACGTTTGACCTCCAAACTTCAAGAAACTCGACACACTGCCTATATACACCATAATAAGTCTTTTAAGGACCTTATAAACTCATGAATCACACATAAATAGATAAAACCAAATATGAGGCACATAGGTGACTTAGTCATCAACGTCTTTGTCTTCCCGTAATGTTTGACTTCCAAATCACTTAAACTCTTACACACTGCCTCAATAAAAAAATTATAGACAAATTTAGGACCTTTTAGTAATCATGAAAAAAATGTTAGTCTCTAGTTCACCTAGTTCATTTTTGATATCTTACATAAGCCGACTAAAACACTATGCACATTAAAACTTCACCATATCATATAAGTTATATTCATTATAATCCTCTAAATATTCATTTTCATGTACATAGAAACCAAAACTAGAAACTATCCCATCAAGGCATACATGTGCAATGCATAGGCAAAGTCCCATACCATTGTCCATACTAGTACACCTTTCAAGTCATTATAGTTAAGGAAACACATATCATATTTCCATAGACATCATCTTAAAATGCATAGTAGTAGAAAACTACCTTTCATTTAGACACCACGACCTATAATTCTTGTAAGCACACATAATGTGTGAGTGTGTGTGTACATTGGTCAACATTATTACATAGTGGCTATCCATAACAATTTGTGGCAGCCAATCTCTTAAGAACAAACTACACTTTCAAGCAAAGATCACATAACACCATTTAGTATAGGAGGCAAAACAATCTTCACATTATATTCAAGGCTCCTAACCTTAGCTATTCACACATTCATATAGGGGTACATGGGTAGGGGTCATAAATCCTTAATATTCCATTAACCTCAGCACCTACACATGATTTTAACATAAACATTTACATGCTCATAACAATAGTATCATAACCTTGAATCACAACTAAAGAAGAAGACTAGGCACAAATTACACAGAAGGTGATCATCATAAACACTCATTCATATATCCATAAATTTTCCTTAAAGTCCATGGTCATTACATATATAATGAAAATAAAGTAAACACCCCCCACCATAAGTGGACCATACCACACAATGTCATACAAGGCTACATCCACATTACTATAAAGAAGTAGAGAAGTAGAAGAGTAAACCAATTCTTACCAATCCTTTAGCCTTTTCTCATCATTGACCATTACTACTCTTTATTAAATAATTCATGTATAGGAAAGTAGCTAAAACATACTAATCATATATGAAGTCATGCATAAGCTACTACAAGGCCATGCTACAAACTAGTACAACACATCATTAACATGCTAGATTGTAGAAGGACATAGACCATTAACCAATTTAACTTACATGGATTATAGATCATATTTCATTAATAAAATAGATCTACGGAAGTATCTAATCATACACTTAACATACCGAATCATGCTTAAAGCCCTACAAGAAAAAGATACCAACATAATCACTAAACTATCCATTCATAAGAGAGTAGAGGAAATAGGCAATACTAGTAATTCCCTAAAGCCTTGATCATCAATCATATTTTAAAAATAATATACATATTATGCAGTAGCTAAAGATATCATTACTAAAAAGGAATCATTCTTCGTCTAACCTAAAATTTAGATCACATCACATACATAGTATTATCAATCGATACGGTAGATGAAACTAGGACAATTCATGCAAATCCTTTCTTACTCTTATCATACGAGATTCCTATCCATAATTAAATCATTATTTTAACCCAAAACATTTGCTACTATCATCTTCACTTAATCAAATTAGGCATTCAACCATTAAAGAGATAATGTTAGAGTGAACTACAATTCTAAACTAGGCATTTTCAATTTTTCATACAATGATCTACATGGATACTTCATCATTAATTTATCATTAATTATGTAAATAAAACTAGATATAGACAATTCAACTTAAGAGAATCGCAATTCAACCTTTAACAAGTCATGATCACAATGCCCATGTAACGGCTAAATCGATTTTTAAATGGTATATGTGTTCATAATGAAACTATATGAAACTTCAAGGTAAAAACATCAAGTAACATCAATTCATCATGATTAAGCCGTTAAAAATGTTTTGAGAAGGAACCCATAGCTAGATTGAAGAAGACGAGATTTGATCATGAAACCTTCTTTGAAAACATTGAGATTAACTCTCCAAGTGAAAGGTTACTTGGATATGAAGGATCACAATATATTTATATTCATGAAAACCTTTAAAATATGATGAAGAAACCATAGTAATACAAGCTCCAAGATGTTCTTGAGCTTCACCAACAATGGAGGTTTCTAGGGAGAATATTTTTTGAGCGAAAGTTTATTTTATGTAGAAGAAATTGGGAATGGGTTAGCTTATTAAACCTATTATGGTCAGGTTAGTACGTGGAGTGAATTTCCTATTCACCCCTTTAATGAGCAGTGGAGCAGGCAGTGATGCACTAGCCTGCATCGACAGACCAAACGATTGAGCGTTGGCCCATCAACAGGCCATTATATATCCTCCGTCGATTGTGTGGCCAAGGCACACTTTCCTAGGCCAAGACACTATCATGTGGCCAAGACTTCCCAGGATAAGCTCCCATCTACGCCTCCCCATCGACGGGGCGTCATTCCACAAATGGGCGTCATTTTGGCTCGTCGATAATGATTAAAAACGTGTTATGCAACAATCCACGTACAAAAATCTAAATTTGACAAGTTTATCTTTGAAAGACTTTGGAAATGACTTTGATGTTTGGCTCCTTGAAGAAAAGATGTTCAAGGATGAAGAATATACCTTAATTGATGCTACAAAACATATTTGATGAATAATTGATGAAGAATACCCAACCAATCTTCAATCCAAGTTCTATCTTGAGTTTTGACTCCAATAGAGTTCTACAGAGTTACATAAATATTTTGGCTTTTGATTTGGAATAACGAATTCATCTAGGTGTTTTAGACCTATAAAGCTATTCAAAATACCTAGAATAACCTTAGTAAACCACCCAAACATTCATTTGGATGTGGTGTGAATTTACTAATTCACCCTTTCAATTTACAGTTAAGTAGGCAAAATTGCAGACTCAACTACCCTTGCCCATCGATTGGTTATGACCCAACAAACGGACCATCATGCTTGTATGTGACTTGGTTCAAAGGTTGGAATTTGGAATTCCAATATCCCAAGCCTAAATCCCCACGATGCCCTCCACCTACGAGGCGTTGACCAACCTATTGGGCATCGATTCCCTTTGTAGGTGGGCCTACCTTATGTAGTTTTGGCCACAAAGATGGGTCCATCCTGAAGGACCTTTTGTTGGTCGTAGGAGACTTATTCTCAGATTTTTCCAACCCGATATATGTTTGTAGACAATTTTAGGACCTCTCACATCAGTTTCATCCAAAACGAACAAGTAAAACTCGACAAAACACATTAAGATAAACAAGGTTGTTTCGAGGAAAACCTTCCAAACGTCATGGACGTTCTAGACGTTTGACATCCTAACATTATGAAACATTAACCACTACATCCTAACCTTATTTTAACTTATTTTAGGACATCAAATCATCAAGACACAAGCGTTAGTCTCTAGTTTCTTCTAAGCTATTTTAGAGTTATTACAATAAGGAGAAGGCTAGATAGTATAGACAAGTGGGTGTCCAAGAGGAAAATATTGGGGTAAGTTTACATTTATGATAGCATCCATGGATTTAAGCGTTTGAATGGATAATACTAGCATGAAACTTATCTCCAATTTAAAATTTTATGCTTAAATGCCCAATGCATGGTCTTCTCGATAACCTCATCCTACAATACTTTATCAGAGACTAGACTCAGTCAGAAAAAGAGTGGCTGACCAACTCTAAGTGAGAGGACTAATGCAGCAGCCATACGCGGTGGCAGCCAGGCATGACAACAGTCAATTAGGAATCGTACACTCGCAAAGACTAACTTTCTCCGATCACCTTTCAGTTTTCTAAAGAGCAAATCAAAAATGACAATGAAAGGGATAAAAGTATGTCCAATATCATGAGGAAGCTTGACATTCTATCCAAGAATTTCATGGGAGTAGTAACCCGTAGTGTCAATGTTGTGAGTGTTTGAAGTTCAAATCCTGATGAGATTAAGTTTAAAGCTTTATAGAGTGAGGAGGTAAACATCTTAGAAAACAAAGGTGGTATTTATCGGTCGAAGTACCCCAAGAAGCTTGGTAACCAAGGCAGGATGGTAACAAAAGTTGGCCTAGAGAGGAAGGATGAAAGATAGCGACCGAGAATGGAGAGATCAAAATCCTACTTTGAAAGACGGGCATAAGTATAAGCATGTGCATCCCCATGAACAACAAAAGGCTAAGGCTCCAGAAGGTTGTAAATATTAGGATATTATCTAGAATATCCTCAACAAAGTTGAAGGGTCAGAAAAAATGTAAATTGTATGAAAGAAGATGTGTCCACCCTTAGAAAGGACGTCACCTCCCATTTGGTCTCAATCATTAAGTTAGAGACCCAGATGGGCAACATCTCATCTCATCTCAACCCGAGACAAGAAGAGGGTTTTCCTATTGACATTATGTCTAATCACAAGAGTGAAACCTGAAGACTGACTTGTGTTATGCCATGACATTAACTAAGACACTGTTTGGGAGGCTACCTAAAACCCTTAAACTACTTTTCTTTATATCGATAAAATAATATTGTATTGATTGTGCAGGTGAAGGAAAGGAAGTAAGCAAAAATTTTCAACGTGACAACAATGGGTCATTTCGGTGGAGTGCTCACATGTTCGGCGTTGCAAATCTCTTGAGCCATTTCATTTGATTTCCCTCATAGATTAATCCTGCAATATTTGGTAGAATGGTGACATTATTAGTGTATCAGTAATCTATTGGTAGAACTCCATATAGAATGCCGATATGATACGGGGAAGAGATGGAAATCATGTTATGTTTGGTGAATAACATAGACACTTGGCGCCTCACAGATCTATTGTGTTAAACAAATTAAAATCACAAACGGGAGAGAGTTGGACGCTCACAAGCACCAAACTATAATGTCCTAGTTTAAACCTTTCTTTTAACATTGTCCCTTTTACAACTTACAATCGCATTCTAGTAGTTATATTTCTTATACTTTAAGTGTAAATATTTTGCTCGGATTTGGATTTCATTTCTTCCTAGTACTTCATTATAATCTAATTTAGCACAAACTGTTAGTAATCGAGCCCCTCAATTATTTTATGCAAATTCACAGTCATTTAGATATTGATTGATAGCCAAATATTTGTTAAGTCTTGGAGTTGGTAGGATAACATGTATTGTCGATCCTTAATATTTCCATCATAGTTTTTAAAATCTCACTCATCTTCGCTTTTAGCTAAAATGTTATGTTGTGGGATTATGGAAATATTGTGGGTCTTCATTAACGTTTTTTTTTTAAAAGGTTTGAATCACATTACCAGGGGTTGTGGGTTCAAAGTTGAATGTATGGAGTGAAAATGGGAACATTAGGCAATTTAGCAAGCTGAATGAAGGTCGCCAAACTTCTCGGCGGTTTTCCTTGACGTCACAATTTCACCTTTAGTTGAAAACTTTATATATTTAATGATTTATATTTTTTTTAGCGGTAAAATCGAGTTATAAACTGCACCCGGTGACTCTCCAAAATATTCATTGTTCATCCTTTGTCTGCACCCTGATATCACCCTGATATCATTCATACATTTCATTAATAAAGACCCTAACAGAATCTACAAGTTACAAATTAGCGTGGCTATGTGACTCTATAGTGAGAACCTTTCTTACCTCTTTCCAAAGTACCCCCAAAGTTGTTATCGAATCGTTCACAGAAATGGCTATACAAAAAGTTACCAAGAGAAAAGACTCACTCAAGAACATAAGAGAATGAGAGTTTAAGGATGAGGAAAAGAGAGTGCAGCTAGACAGATAGAGGATATACATCAAGAAATCCAAAGACAAACGACGAATTCCCATCGACCCTAATGTACCTCCTTGGGCTCAAGATTCTCTTAATGATATACATCCCTTTAGAGTGCAGCTCATGAGATAGATTAAGTGATAGCAACTAACATCAGTGTTGATCCAAGGGAAACTTAAAATTGTGATGGAACTCATAAAAGTAGAACTTTAGGAGCAGTTTTCTATTTTTGGGAAGACACTTCGAGTGCTCATACACCGACGAATAAAGAAGCTACATAAAGAGGGTATCTATTTCACTCATACCTGTTGGTTTATCTTTTTGAAAATTTTGCATATTATCGTTATTTTCATTTTAGGACAAATAATTTTTAGTTGTGGCGTGGTGAGGTTCACCTTTGTTTTGCATATCTAGAATACTTTTTGAAATTGGGTTTTGAGATTTTTCTGGGTTTTCTGTTTCAAAAGTTGTATATGCTTTTTGAGTATTATTTCACCTTATGTCTCTGTTTTACGAACCTAATTTCAAAATAATTTTAATCCTTCTGAAAAATTTTAGATTTTAGAAATATTTCAACCTCTTTTGTTGAAAATGATTGTTGTCGTACAAATTTAAGTCTTGATTTCAATAAATATCGATGACTTGAAAAGTGATCTCAATCGAATAAATATGAATGTACGGATACAATGAGAACGACTCAAGTTACATAGACAATATGGGAACTCTTAGCTTTTCATTCTCATTAACCAATTATCAAATTGATTATTTTGCAATGACCATTGCACACTAGCGAAAGTGAGTTGTCTTGTTTGACTTAAGTGTTGATTCCTTGTGTGATGAGATCACATTGAGCCTTGAATGAATAAACCTAGAATGTTCCCCGTTAGTCTGATTATTTAGAAAGGTATTCTCTTAAGATGATCTTAGGAAACATTTAAAGAGTGAACCCAACTTTGACATATAACTTTTTTCTGTCCTACCCGTGAGCACGTGAAACTCTGCTGAACACCTTTTGATATTTACCCCTTATTTGGAAAAACCTTTACGAAACACATACATTACGTTATCCATACGGTAAAATCCTCTTGAGATGTGATATGTGTGAATAGACAATATAGGCCAAAATCATAAGTTGAGGGTGTGGAAAGTTGGAAAGGAGAAGTCAATAAGTGCAAGAAAAGTCTCGCAAACCCCTGCTATCACAGAGAAATGGAAACCCTCCAAATATATTAAAAAGAAGAAAAAGAAAAAGTAAAAGACAAAAATGAAAAACAGGGTTGTGGAATAAAATTCCAAAAGGTAATAGATTCATAAGCAATCCATGGAGAAGAATAAAAAGATGACTTAATGACACCTCACTAAGGATAAACGAAGGAAGAAAGGGGATGTTTTGAGAAATTAAAATCTCATTAAGGAAATCCACTGAGCCTAAATGATCAAATCTTTGAACACATTCTCAATTACAAGCTTTAGAAAGGCCTTTTTGATATTGAGTTAACCGAACCGAAAGTCAATTGGAAAATAATGTCAAACCTATCGGTGAAAACATGCATTGTGTTTGTCTTTGCGAGTGTGAGCATTGTATCAGATTCTTGATCCTAACTTGATAAATTTCTGTGCGTGAAAATGTAATCATTCTTCTTGTAAGGGCATGTGGATACTATTTTTTAGCTTGAACTTGCATTAGTAGCGAGTATTGTGAGATCGAAAATATTTGGTATGGTGTGTCACAACTTGAATCTTTGAATATACAATTTAGCTATGCATGAATAATTTGAGTCTTCTTGTGTATATTCATGATTGAGTCTAGTGTAGCACTAATTGAGACATCCTACTTGAACAACTAAATTTGAGTTTTACTTGAGGAAGCAAAATTTTATGTTGGAGGTGTTGATGAGTTTGGACTCATCTAGGTCCTTATTTTAATGCAAATAATGTCCTTGGTTGTTCATTTTATCTCAATATCTAATAAATGTTTCAGGTATTTCAGAATTGTGTAGGAGCATGGACATTTAGCTGCAAACCAGAAACGAAATGGAAATATAAGCTGAAGATACAAAGGTGCGCATCACCATGCAAACTTGGTGATCCGTCGTATAGAAAAATTCCGCCTTCTATTAAAGAAAGTGAGCCCTAAAGGAAGTGGATCAAAAGACGACAAAAAGGAGCAGTTGGAGGTTCACCGATAAGTTTCGCAAAGAAGAATATTTCCGCCCATCGATCAAGAAAATGAAGGCAACATTCAAGTGGCGAAAATTGAACAAAGGGAAATTTGTGAAATCACTCAGTGAATCACGACCAACTGCAGCAAAAAGATTCGCCAACACAATTCTAAAGTCAATAAATATTAAACGCTTTTATTATTTAGATATAGAAAATAAAATAGTGAAACAATTACTCTTGATATTTTTATTTTAAAAACTTTGTTTTAAGTTTTCTCTCAAGTTCAGAGATGGTTTTCTGGAAGCTTGAAAAAAAACTCTTCTTCAAATTTTTGATGTGGGTCTTCTCCATTCACCTTATTTTATTACTTTTAAGGTTTAATTTCTTATACCGACTAGATTGCTTTATCATTTTAAGTATATTTGATTATTGATTGAGTTGTGGCTAAAAACCCCCCATTGTTGGGCTGTGAATTAGCAATTATGGGTTGATTTATTAGTTGTGTGTTTCTTGCTTGTAGCTTAGATTGCACTAATGGGGTTTTTGTCACCTAGTGCTTATTATTTAATCTTATTGGTTTTCACATTCAAATACTAAACAATCGATCTTTTTTTTGTTTGCGAGAGAGAGAGAGTTCAACTAAGATTACTAAAATGATCTTCAAAAGAATGTGTCGACATGAAGTTCAGCCTGAGAGGGTTAGCCCTAATCCCATATCTAAGCTCTCTCGTCGAAAGAGAGAGTGTGGAAAACTATAGGTTTTATAGTTCAGTTGAGTTGGTTTCCAAGAGAAAACCATATGATATGAAACAAGCTGCCTGAGAGGAACTTGCTTTCACCTAAAGTGTAGCCAAATCACCATTGTTTTGTGAAATTAGCTAACGAAAGCATGTAACCACTACTTTCATCTTCACATATAGCAATCATCCTGCAAGAACTCTCTCCCTTACTTTTTTCTCATTTATTTCATTGCATTCTAGTACTTGTGAAAACCAAATCGTTAAATTGGACACTTTGGTGTAACAAGCTGAATCTATGTTGTTTTAATATTCAAATATATCTTAAACTGTCACTATTAAGACTGTAAGACCCCAAAATGAGATATGGTTTATAGAGCCTAAAATATTTTTCTTAAGTTTATAAGGCCCTAAAATGACTTATAATATTGTTTATAGTTAGAGTGTAAAGTTTGAAGTGATTTGGAAGTCGAATGTCAAGGGACGACCAAAACGTTTTAAAGTACATAAACGCAATAATATTTAAAAACTAATCGACACTCATATTACTATAGATTTAGCCTAGACCCAAAAACTCACCCAAATCTATAATCAAGAACAAATGTTTCAACCCTAGGGTTAAGTCTCAATTTTTCCAAAATCAACTCTAATAGTTTTCGTAAGATACATCTAATAATTGGTTTCACATCTCAAATATATTGAACTTGAAATATAATGTGATAAATATGAGAAAGATCCAAAATGGAAGTTTTATACATAATCAATGACCATTAACAACAAATGATTACTTTCCAAATAATAAGAAAGAACTAGTATTGTTAAAATATCCCAAGAAATATGCAGAGCACAAACTAATTCCTTTAATACATTATTTTCCAATAATTACCTGACAACTACTCATCATTAACCGTCCAAATATGCATTACCAACTTGTACCCACTTAATTTGAATGAAACTTGAACTTACCGTATTCTAAAATCTAAATACTTTTAAAACTACAATATTGGTAAGGTCGTGAACAAGGTAAATCACAACAAAACTTGAGTCACAATAAATATAAAAGGGTCCAGAGCAAAATGTTGATTGCTCACGTTCGTTAAAGTGTTCATGCTTTTGTTCACATTCTCTTTTAAAGAATTTTTTTCTCAAGGTTTCTTGACTAAGTCACTAGCTAAGGCGACATTGTGTCTACTAACTATTTCTTTTTCAAATACAGGAATAGGTGGAAACATTGGGGCGACGAATCAAGACAATCATTCAGTCATCCACCTCATTACAGTTGGACAATCATTGAGTGATCCACCTCGTAACAGTGGAAAATCATTGAGTCATCCATCATTTGCATTTCTATTATATTTTTTTATTTGTCGAGAGGGCCATTGCATTTTTTTTTATTTACTGGGAAGGTCATTGCATTTATTTTTCCAAAGAGGGCAATTGCATTTTCTTATTTACCAAAAAGGTCATGCATTTTTCATTTACCAAGAGGGTCCTTGCATTTTCCATTAGCCAAGAAAGTCATTGCATTTAAGTCGCATCTATTTGGAGGTGAAGGATCTGCACCCTATCTATTCCATGTTCAAGTCAGAGGACACTTGTAATTTTTGTTCGTCCTACCAATCGACATATGTTGAAAATCCCACCGATGGATCATCTTTTTTCATTCATCCTATTGATTAACATACATACAAACTCCTACCGATTGATCATCATCTTTCTTCATTTGTCCTACCAATGGACACACATTTAAAATCCTACCGATGGATTTCTTCATTCGTCCTATTGATGGACATACATTCAAAATCCTACCGATGGATAATTTTTTTCATTGATCGTATCGATGAACATACATATAAAATCTTACCGATGGATCATCATCTTTCTTAATTCGTACTAATGATGGACATACATTTAAAATCATATCGATGGATCATCTTTTTTCGTTCTTCCTATAGATAGACATACATTCAAAATCCTACCAATAAATCATTTTTTTCATTCATTATATCTATGGACATAAATACAAAATCCAACCGATGGATCATCTCCCTTCTTTTGTCATACCGATAGACATACATTAAAGATCCTATAGATGGATCATCTTTTCTCATTCGTCCTGCCGACGGATCATCTTTTTTCATTTTCCTACCAATGGACATACAAACAAAATCCTACCGATGGATTATCTTTTTTTAATTTGTCCTATCGATGGACATACATTCAAAGTCCTACTGGTGGATCATATTTTTTCATTCGTCCTACCGATGGACTTACATTAAAAATCCTACGACTGGATTATCTTTATTCGTCCAATCGATGGATATACATTCATACCCTACCAATGGATCATTTTCATTCGTCCTACCAATGGACATGCATTTATTTCCTTCCAATGGATCATTTTATTCGTTCTACCCGATGGAAATACATTCAAATCCTATCAATAGGTCAGTTTTTTTATTAGTCCTACCGATGGACATACATTCAAATTCTATCAAGGGACCATTTTTTTTCATTTGTCCTACCAATGAACATGCATTCCTGTCCTACCAATAGATCATTTTCATTTGTCGTTTCATAAGAGACGCTCCTTTTTCCCTGTAATTTTGTCCCTATTAATGAGTTTCATCTCTGTTTTTTCGAGAACATCCAAGAGGATGCATTCTTTGTTGAGCCACAGGTACGGAATAACAAGAACGCAATACAATGTTGAACCTTTTGGAAGCAAGTCCGGAATCAACTTCCACAATACTTCAACCACACTTTTATATAAACATATGTTCGGCCATAATCGGGTTTGTCAATTTTATTGTCCACGATTTCTTTCATCAATCATATCCAACGAAAGGAACAACTGTTGACACTTAATTTTGATTTAACATCTACAAAATATGTAAATTTTAAGTTTTATTTATTTAATAGTTCAAAATAATTTTTTATAATTTTAAATTAAGCTTATCTATAAATATCCTTATTTATCAAAATTTAGAATTTTTTATTAGTGAATTACAAAATACATTTTTATATGACATTAGTTATTTTTATTAAGTTTTTGTAATACACATTTTATTTGTTACATTTGCTAATATATATTTTGATATTTTGTAAAGTATACATATTTGTTCAAATATGCATAAAATTTTATGCACAAATATTTTATTAACCAACAATTTTAGGGCCTCAATTTTGAGACCATGACTTAGGCCCATTCTAATAAAAAAATTATGTAAGGCTTTATTAATTCAAAAAAGGAAAAATTGTATATAATAGCAAACTAATAACCTAAAATAAATGGAGTAGTTAGGATTTGATTTAATTGTGCTCCATAGAAAACGTTTGCAAAAAATTGTCAGGTGCCTCTCTCTCAAATATCTCGCTCGTCACTCTCTCTTCAATCTCTCGCTCGCTTCCTCACTTTTTATACATACACAACTCTATAAAAAATTATTTCTAATTGTATAAAGCAGAGAAAATTGTATACATACATATATTTTTGTTCCCCTCTCTCCCCTCTTTCAGATCTTACTCGCCACTCTCCCAAATCTCGCTCGCCACCCTCGCCTTTCTCACTTAAATAAACAGAAGCGAAATGTATAAATTGTGTTTCTGTTTGTATAAAGCGTGAGAAAATTGTATATACACATGCAAATACATATATTTTCGTCCTATACACTTATAATTATACAATAAAAATACTCCCCTTCCCAGTTTCTTTTGTCTTTTTCTCTTTCTCATTTTATACAATTTTCAAATTGTATCTAATTTCTCTCTTTCTTGTTTATACTATTTGATTCAATTGTATTTTCCTTGTCAAGTCTCTTTTTTCTTTCTCTCTTTCTCATTTTATACAAATTCAAATTGTATATAATCGTTCGATACACTTATAATAATACAATTCGTTTTATACACTTCATTTTTATACAGTTCTCTGTCCAAGAGTGTTTCTCTTTCTTGTTTTATACACTTTGTTTTATATAATTTGTTTCAATTGTATATGTAGAGCGAATTATAGAGTTTCTATGTTTTCTATGGAGCGCAATTATGCAAATTTTGCTATAGCATACAAATATGAATTTTTTATTTGCTATTAAGTGAAAGTTGCCCTTCAAAAAATAGGAGGTGGTGGATAAATTTTAGGGTTAATTTTTCATATTTTACAAGTCATAAAGATATTCTTTAGTGCTCACATTTTCCGACCACCACCCTTGCCGGAGCATTTTCCGGCAACGCCAAAAAATTCCATTATTTCTTCAGCAAGCAACCACCAGAAAAAACCTCCATTTCGTCACTGGCCAGTAGCCAACAAGATCTCCAGCACCAAACAAGCTCAAACCACCAAACAGGAGCCAACAACTCGTTTCCTCCACCACCAGTGCTTCGTCCAAACCTCACAACCCCACCTTCGAACTCACAACTCCTCTGGTCCAAAACAATCGAGAAACCACCTGAAACCCCCACCAAAAACCACCATTGCTCTACCTCCTAAACATAACCCATTTTGCCTTCTTCTCCAACCAAAGCCACCTCCAAAACGCCACCCAAACGACCCTCTTCTTTTCGCACTTTTCGACGAAATCCAACCCATAAATCCCACCATTAACTCCGTCAATAGCAACCACCCAACCACCACTCGTGTTCAAAACTCACTAGCGAACCTGCTGCCAGCAAACCAAAACTACCAGCTCGCGACCTCCGATCCAAACCGGTAAATAAAAGAGATCGAAGCAGCAACCCATCTCAACCTAAAAAAACCAGCAAAGCACGTACCTCGAACCTCAATATGCGATGAACAACTCAAGAGAAAACAACAGCACCCACAAGTCGAGCTAGCAACAACCAAAATGACATCACCACAAACTCCGGTAACCTTAAATATATAAATACGATTTATTTATTTCGTTGATCTATTCATGGTTTTAAATATGAGTTGATTTGAATGTAGATTTAAATTTATATTTTTGTGATTCATCAGTGGATTTAGTCATCAATTTTGCTAAGTTTCTGTTCATATCGAACAAATTTCATGCATTTTTCTAATATGTTTCGAGCAAATATGATCTTCTTCTTTTTTGGTTATTTTGTTATCTAGTTGTTGATTGCAAGTTATTGTCTTTACTATTATTATTCATCATCCTTTTTTGATTTAGTATAAGTTTATGTTTTTTATATATCATGTTTGGCCAATAAGAAAATCTCTCCATCGATTTGGAGGCCTATTCATTTTTTAAGACGGAAGTTTAGTTATGTTTATATTATTTACTTGTTAAAATTGGCCAATGAGAAAATCTCTCCGTCGGTTTTGGAGGCCTTCCCATTTTAAACGACGGAAATTTAGTTTAAATTTATATTTTTGTACATTAAAATTGACCGATGAAGAATTATTGTCGATTTCCAAGGCCTCCCATGTTAATAAGATGGATTTTTATTTTCAAAGTTATTATTTGAGTTATTAAATTTTACTCATATTTATTTAGTACTAACAATTTTCCTAAGTGTCTTTACATATACACAGAGTTGCTTCCCATTGAAGCTATTTTAACAAAGTTCCAATAATATTTTTGACTCATTATTGTATATTATTGAAGATAGAAAAATTTAGGTCGTTTCTTATATTATTATTTATTTAATTATTTTTCTATATTGTAGGGTTTTTTTACTTGTATATTATTTTCATCTCCATCTCAAACTGAAAAAATAAATCCAGTCGGGACCCACATTTGTTGATTCCGAAGGATGTTTAATACCTTCGCTTCGAAATAATTTGAACTCTTACATAAAATCTAATAGTTTCGTAGATTACTTAATGGTTTCCTAGTTTTCCCTAAAATGAGGTTGCGTCTCCTTTTAAAATTCATTTATTTATTAATTTTTTTTAAAATTGAGTTAATTGATTGTTTTTCAAGTTACCATGATGTTTCGTCCTACTTGAATAGAGTAGGGATGTAAACATTACCTACCTCTCATTGACTTATACTACAATAACATTTTCCATTCGAGCATCCAGATGGCTCCATATGAAGCTCTTTATGGGAGAAGATGCAGATCTCCTATTGGGTGGTTCGAAGCTTGTGAAACGGGGTTGATAGGACTAAATCTAATTAACTAATCCATGGAGAAGGTGAAGGTGATTCAAGAGAGAATGACAATGCCACTGAGCCATCAAAAGTCCTACACAGATATTCGGAGAAGGCCATTAGAGGTTGGAGTGGATGATTGTGTATATCTGAATGTTTTACCCATGAAAGGTGTCATGAGGTTTGGTAAAAAAGGAAAACTTAGTTCACGGTATATTGGACCTTATAGAATATCGAAGATAATTGGCAACGTAGCTTCTGAGTTGGAGTGCCACAAGAGTTAGCAGTGATTCATCTTGTATTTCATATCTCCGTGTTAAATAAGTGCATGGGTGATCCCTCATTGATTATACCAACTGAAAATGATAAGATTAACAATAGTTTATCATATGAGGAGATTTCAATTCAGATTTTAGATCGGCAAGTTCACAAATTAGGAAGGAAGGAAGTTTCGTTAGTGGTCCTTTGGAGGAATCAATTTGTTGAAGTAGTAACTTGGGAAGCTGAAGAGGATATGAAAAAGAGATACTCACATATCTTTTAATCCAAAGAGTATGAAGACCAAGGGGTACTAATTCTCTTCTTAAGTACTATATAAACTATGAGTAAGCATGTTGTACGTGCTTTTCATTTTGAGTGTTGAAATTGACGTTTCTATTCTTAGCGTAGTGAAAGAAATCTCATAGGAAGACAAATATTTTCAAGGTGGAGATATTATAACATCTCGTAACTCATAGTAGCCTAGAATAAGCTAAGAAACTAAAACTTTCACTTGTGGAAAGAAAAGGGAAAATCTGGAAAATTTCCTAAAGCTAAGAAAGTGAGTTTTTGTTCATTTTCAAACGGCCATAACTTCTATATCAAGATGAGTTAGAGTAAGTTCTTTTTATGGTTGGAAATCCCTTGGAAAGATCTTTCTTGTAACACTTCAAAAATTCAATACATGTCTTAAAGCCTAACATAAGTGTCATAAGGTCTAAACACTGTTTTAAGGCCTATTTTAAAGTTTATAAGTCATTTAGAAAGTCTAGAAACCAAAACGTCCATGACGTCCAGAATCTAGTTCTAGGAGGTACTAGCGTCCCTAAGCTTATTTGACTAGCTTTTAGGAGTCAAAAATCCACAAAAATTAATTGAAGGGTAGATAATATGTATTTAAGTTAATTCATGGTCGAAATGTCTGGGTACGACTCCCCAAGGACCAACCAAGGTCCCTTGAGGAGGACCCTTGCATGTTGGTGTCAACACTGCCTGGGCAGTATGCACCTACGAAAGGGCAATCGACGGTGCGTGTGTTGATCGATGGGGCGCCGATGCCTACCGTCTACCAACACTTAGCCTATTTGTTGAAGGCAATCAGCTGCACAGTCTCTGACAAGAACGACGGATGTGCAGCACGGAAGGGCACAATGACCGTTGACTCACAGACGGACCATCGATCAGGGTCTCATCTGTGAGGGTCCATCTCCTACATGTTTTATGTTAAGTCGTAGTTAATTAATTAAGTTGTTTGGTGGTTAGTTAGGGATTAATGGAAGACTAATTAACTTGATTAAACCCCCCATATAAAGACCACAACCCCATTAGTCTAATTACAACTCTCAAAACAAACTCTATTCATTCACTCTCTATTGGAAGACACCATTGAAGACTAGCTAGGGGAGGGATTTGGAGGCTGTAAAGGGACGAATTTACCATCAAATATTCATTAAACGTTGATGTATGAGATCTTATTCACCTTTGAGACCTCTTTCCGCAAATGATTCCTTCAAAGTATTTTCAAAAAGTTAAGTTTTCATATGGGTTCTTCTCAATCTCTGAAAATCATGTTATGAATTGGTTTGTTTATGTTTTCTATGGATAATATGAATTGATTAACATTCATTCTAACTTGATTATGATATATCTTGATGGTTTGGTCTAGTTTGTAGATAATGACCCTTAACCTTTAACCTTAGATTTGATCTTGATATGAATTAGGTTGTAATTGGTTCAATTAACTTGGTTATTGGTTGAATTGCTATTAAATGATGTTGTTACATTAATCATTAACAAATTAGAGTAAATTGTAGTCTCTCATACTAGTTCTTGAGAATATGATCTAGGTTAGGAAGTGAATTAACCTAAGTATCTTGTCTTAAGCAATGATCTAGTATTGAATTGTGATGTAGTGATTCTTCTAGCTTTTAATCATGTTGATTATTGACTTATGATGATGTATACCCAAATTGGTTTGAATTGAGGGTTTATGGTAAGACCTTGATGATGAAATATGAAGAAGATTTGGTCAGTCTTATGGTCGCTATTCTTTACTTCAAATTGTGGTTAATTATGGTTAAGTCATGATGTTATATTGGAGTATGTCTTGTATTAGGATTGATAGGGTGGTATGATGTTGAATTGAAATTTCTTGATGTTGATTGTAAGGTGTTGGCTTAAGATGTAAATGTTATAAGGAGGATGAATGATTTACCAATGTGCCTTATTATGATATGAAATGCTAATGTGCTAACATCACCTATATGAATTATAATGATAGGACTTGTACTCATGTAATTCTTATTGATCTATGATGATGATGATGTTATACAAGGGTTTGACCATATTACCTAAACTAAGCTATGATTGATAACAAAAGGCTTAAAGACATTTCAAAAAAGGGACTCTAGCTTAGCACCGAGTGAACTAGAGTGAGGAGTGTCCCTTCCAACATAGCGAAGGTAGGAGCACTAAAGCAATCTTGAGATTGGAGACTACAATTCATGAAGCATAAAGAAGGTCCACACTATATCTTTTAGTACTTGAACTATGTTACCCCCATAGGATTACTAACTAGTGGATCCACGTAGTTTCTATGTTTTATGTTTTGGTACTATCTTGGCAAGTAGTTCACCTTCCTTCGGTGTAGGGTTTTATGAAACCGGATTCCACACTAGCTCATGTGGTCAATGTCGATTAGAGCATTATGTTCCCAAAAGGTAAAATGAACCAAAGGATTGAACTCTAAGTAAAATAATTTAAGGGGTCTAACTTAGTCTAGGTAGGGGTATGGGACTCTACCTAATCATTGCACTAGTTAGCCTTGAGGGGAGTCTTAGGAGGATGTTCTTATGCATGATTATGCTTATAATGGTATATGATATGTATATGATGCATTTACACGTTGTTGATATTATATGTTGATTAGTTCACTCATTAACATGTGTTGTATTACATTGTTAAAGTAAGATGAATTGTATATCTAAATGCCATGATATGAAGTAGGATGTTAGTCATGATTCTTATTGGGTTACTTGATTGAGTAAGGTTATGAGGATTTGCTTGGTCATTGCACTTGTTGACTTGATAGGGGTTCATGGGTATATGACTTGATGATAGAGTTTACTTCAACATGTATCTATTTATAAGGTATGGATGGTTGACTTGACTAGGCTTGATATTGTAGTATTGTGATGAACATGCCTATGACTTAATGTATATGCAATATTGGTTGGTATGGTCTTATTGAATGAGCATAAGGGTTTTTAAATGAAAATGCATACTTTATGAGATGTCCTTTTTCTTAGCATGTTTTTCATGTATGTGTGCATATGGTGTCATACTTGGTACAAGTGGCGTACTAACCCTATTTCTTCCTTTTCCCAACATTTTAGGTTCCGGTCGTTGAAATGTTTTGGAAGGCTACTTGAAGAAGACTTGGATCCTTTGATCATCATCAAAGTAGGGTAGGTCCTCATTTTTCGAGGGCTATGCCAATATAGAGCTTATGTTGTTGTTATAGTTCTAAGACTCTTATATTCTATCTCCTTTCATTTGAGTACGGATTGTATGAAGCCTATATGTTGCTCTCTTTACATTGATGTATGGGCTATGTCCAAATTGCTAATCTTGTTAGATGGTTATGAGAAGAGACAATCTTTGGAGACTATGTTCTATCTTATATATATATATATATATATATATATATATATATATATATATATATATATATATATATATATATATATATATATATATATATGCAATAAAAGTAGAAGGCTATGTAACCTTCCTATACGAAGGGTATATCTATACTCCATACGGATATATATTATGTGTGTGTAGAGGTCTATGTAAACCTCCAAGTAGAAGTAATGAATAGTTTTAAATTTTCCGCTAAATTTAACCTATAAATGTAATGATGTAAACTAAGAGGCTAGTCTTAGTCCTCAAAGAGGACGACGATGACGCTTACGTCCAGTGGGTAAACCAGGATGTGGAATTTTCAATGGCGCTGAGTTTGTGCAATTTTGAGATCGTATGAGGGAGATACGCCTTTAGGAAGTTGGGTTGTTGAAGCAAGGAAAGTCAAATCCGGATTTAAGGAAGGGAAAACTAGTCTTTTTGTCCATTTATTTCCTAATTCTTTTTAAGGGTTTAATTGGGGTAAAAGTAAGTCTTGGTTCATATTAGAAAAGTTCTTTTACGCTTAGGGATTGGGATAAAAGAGAAGAGAAGAAGGAGAAGACAAAAAAGGTCAAAGTTTCACCAAGAACACCGTTGGATTTCGTGAAATTCATCAGGGGTGATCCCTATCAAGGTGTGTGAGCTATTTCGTCTTGGATTAATTCATCCACACACCAATCTTGTTTCAATTTAGATGTTTTAGAATTAATTACATGACTAGAAGTGAATTCATAATAATCTTGTCGAATCCCTTTTGGTTGAGTTGATTGCATGCCCATTGATGTTGATTACTAGTTTCCAATACTATTTTTTAGTTAGATCATATGGGTATTGAAGGTGATGATCAGCGTTTGCGGATGAAACCATGAAGGCTTTGGCAATTTAGGGCCAGAGAAAGAGTTGAAAAATTTGTTAGACGCACCTGGGCCACGTCAGGTGCGTCGTGCCTGCAGTGCGCAAGAAAAAGGCTTTAGTCAGCTAGGGCCTGGCGCGATGCACCACTAGTGCGCCAGAACCGAGCCTCAGTTAACTAAGGTTGGCGCGGCGCACCACTAGTGCGTCCAAATCGATGTTTTTTGCCCAGTTTTCGTAGTTTAATCCTTTTAAATCCTTCTAAGGTACATTAACACCCTCCGATGATTCTAATTACTTCAAATGATTTCTAAACACCTAGAACTCACTAAAGAATGCAAATCATAACCTTGAATCCATAATTGAGTTCAAGGAAAGTTAAGATTAAAGCCAAAGGAGTTATGAGCTAAGTCTAGAAGTTAAGAAGCAAGTCAAAGTAAAGTTTCATATAGTTTCCAAGAGTCTTTATTAAACGTTTTAACTTTGTTTTTAAGTCTCATGTTTCAAGTCAGAGTAAAGAGTGAAAGTTGAAGTCTTTCCTTCAAGAAATATAAGGGAGCTAACTATTCCCTGAAAGTCGAGTTAAAGTCAAGAGTTTGAAGTTGAGCAAAGAGTAAAGAGTCCAGTTCCTTTTTTAACATTTATAAGGGAACTAAGTATTTTCTAAGAGTTATAAATGTTTTCACACTTAGAACAAGAAAAAGGAAGCTAGACTTCCAACAGAGTCTTTGGCTAGTTTTACTAAATGGAAACTATGATTTACAAGAGCGATTTTAAAACTAAGTTTGAGCAATTACCTCAAACCAGAGAAGAAGTGGTTCTTAAAAAAACATATGAGCTAAGTATTTTGGGAGTAGTATTGAGCACCGAAATGGGACACGAGTTCATATTAACTCAAGCCCCCATAAACAATGTAGCCAACATGGACAGAAGAAAGTTCATAGTTTTTAGATGACTCCTTAGTGTTTTTTATTATAGACTAGTGGATCGTCAAAGTATAGGACGGTCATCTAGCAATGTGAGGTAAGAGGTTGTACCATCGTTTATGCTCATAGTGATTGTTGTTGGTTAGAGAATCTCGCACAGAAACTATATTACTTTTATAAATAAGTATAGTTGAGTTTGTTATTGCATTTTCTTTAATCAACTAAGTTGTTATACTATTTTACAAAGCTTTATACATTGCATGTGTTTTACTGCCTTATGTTAAGTTCAGTAATCCATCAGTTGAGCAAATCCAAGGTATGTTTCTTCTTATTCCTTTCAAGCTTAAATTTGTTGTTTAGCACTCCAACTCACATATTAGTACATTCAATGTACTAATGTCAGTTGGCCTGCATCTTCTTATGATACAGACGCAAGTAATCATGATCAGCATCCAACACCTCGTTGATCCAGTTTGGGCATCCATATTCAGTAGTGAGCCTCCTTGCATTCGGAGAACTATTTTATTGCTTTCAGACGCAGTTAACTAGAATCGATATTCTAGCTCACTGTTGATCTAGTGAGCAGTTCAAAGTCAGTTGGTGAGTCTCCTTGCTTTCTGGAGGATCCATTTTCATTCCTTTCTGGTTAAGGATGTTGTGGGGTCTATCCCAACATTCATCTCAGTTATTACAGGCTTCATAGATAGTCAGTCAATGTTAGTTCTTTTGTCATAATTTTGCTATTAACTTATTTTCACATTTGTGTTGCAATTTTGGCTAAGGTAAATCTTTATTTTTAAAACATTTTGATTTTAGTTCCAGACAATTGAGTTAGGTAGTATCTTAATCCTTGTATTAACACTATATGTCTTCCACTGAATAACTAAGTCAGACTAAGGATTCGCTTGGGTCAGTAATGATCTCCAAGTGCTGACCACATTTAGGGTGTAAGCTCGTGCGTTAAAAATACAACCCTAATATTCTCAAAAGACAATGAACAATAAATAATCAGAATTGTAAAGGGACAATAATCAGATACCCACAAAAATTTAAAAAACGAATCTTTATACCAACACATTAAGTACAAGAAAACATAAGAAATTTTGATACCATCAACACTTTGTCTAATAAAACACACTAAAAAACTATATACATATATATAACATAAGAACAACTAAACCAACAACGAAGTGGTATTCTACTTTAATTTGACTTGACACCAACAAAATATTAAACACAAAGCTATAAACAAACAAAAAATACAACTGAAACCTGAATTGATCTAAAACAAAATACAAGAATGCTTAGATACCATCAACACTCTCTTGAAACTATTTCATTTGATATTGAAAGAATCATATTGTATAGTAACATAACAACTGAAATAGACTAAAGCAGTAAAATTAATAATATTATAAAAGAAATGAAAAATAATATTCTGCTGGATTCTGACTGGACACAAACACAATTTAAAGAGATCTCTTCATTGATACTCTTGAATGATGCACCCAAAAAAGTATTCATTTTAATTAACTGAGCATCCTAGCTTTTCTCAAATTTATGCAAGTCATCATGATTTTATTAAAAAATAAATAATATTATTATAATATAAATAATAAAGTATAAATGGTAAATGATCATAAATCATTCATGCTTTGATGAACCTTCTTCTTGGGCCAGCTTCTGAAAATCTTCATTACTTGTTAAATTCGAATCAACACCAACATAATGTGAAAAATTGTGAGGCAACTCCTTTTCATTCTCCTTTGTGTGACTGCCTTTTCTTTCCAGTTTTTCTCAAAATTGTTGAATGATGAATCATTCAAATCATTAAGGTTTTCTATCTCAATAACAACACGTTCATCATCCACCAACACAACATCTTGAAACACATACTATAACGACAATTAGCGTACGTACCCCGCGCGTTAAGTAATTATGTTATACATCATGTGTTCAAATTTTTTAATGTAAATTAGTATATCAATGAGTTATTATTGCATATCTTTGAGATGATTTGCAAAGTAAGTTTTTCTAGTACTTAATATTTTTAATTTATGAAAAAAAAAAATATGATGCATACTGATAAAAAAAAATTCTCAAGTTGCAATGAACATACATCAACTTTAAAATCTACAATTAATATCATAAAAAATATTACATAAAAAAATTTAAGCATGATTGGAATTTAATTAAAAGCATAGCATTTTAAAAAATATAAAATTAAAAATTTTTATATAATGAAAATAACAATAAAATATTGGTTGATCATATTCTTATATTACCTTAGTAATACATCTTCTTTTTACACAAAATTAAAACTAATAAATACCCTCAATCGATGTAGCAATTTAAAGTAAAGTTTGAAATAATAAGGAGGCACTGAACTACTCAAAATCCTCAACTGAACTAACATTATCTCTTTTATTTTCATTTTATATTTTAATTTATTTTTTTTAATTCAATGATAAAAAATTTTTGTAGTAAGTGATAGTCAAATTATAGTGTTAAAACATATGTTTAGACTACTAATTATAATTAATTATTAGTAGGATGAGGAAATACTTCAAATTTAAAGTCAAATAGTCTATTGATTTAGTTTCCTGTAATTATTCTCTTAATATATTATACGAACATGTTTGCTACAAAGGAGGAGTCAAATAGAGCAAATATTTAGGATCAGTCTGACGTAATAATTGATTTCTATTAAAATTTTAGTTATATTGTGCATGTTTGACGGTATTTGAATTATTATAAATTGGTTTTAAGTTTTTCTTTTTGAAAAAATTTGAGGGATAATTACTTTATATAGGAACATATAAATTGAAATTTAACTTTATCTAGTATAGAGTTAGTTTAGAATTCAAATTTATAAAAATCAATGGTAACTTCCCATTCAAGTTCAAAATTCAAATATTAATTATGTTCAGTAAATTTCTTCTTTATCGGTAAGTTAATTTTAATAATCTTTATCTTTCAATTTTTTTAAATATATTTTTATATTTAGAGAATAAAATAAAAATATTTGATGGAAAATTAGTGTATGTAGGAAAAAATAATTTGAAATTTGGATAGAGTTAGTTTTCGATTTAAATTTTAAAAAATCAATGGTAACTTCCCATTCATACTAAAAGATTTTTAAAAAATAATTATGTATTGTAAAAATTTATCTTTATTTGTAAACTAATAATAATAAACTTTATCTTTCAAATTTATTTACTATGTATTTATATGTAGAGAAGTAAAATAAATATTTTGATGGAAAATTAGTTTATATAGAAAAAGAATAGATTGAAATTTCTAGTGTAGAGTTAATTTTTGATTTAAATTTTAAAAGATCAATGGTAACTTTTCAGTCAAATTAAAAATTTTAAAAACTAATTGTATTTCGTAAAATTTATCTTTATTTAGACACTAATTTTAATTAACTTTATCTTTCATTTTACATATATTTTTATAGTTGCATTATAAACTATAGTAAAAGATAAGTATCAAAATTGGTTGACGTCCAAATTTAATTTTTTATTTTTGTGGTGATGACACAGGCACTATCACATTTTCTATAATATGATAACTAGATGTGAAAGGTTAGTTCAAATATTTTATATTAAAAAGGGCATGTTACTCACAAAATAGAGTATGTACATATTAAAAATGTGTATAGCTTAAATTTCATTTGAAATCAATAAAATAATTATTAATATTGATTTTTTTATGAAATAAAAGAATGTGAATATTAAATTATAATTAATTATTATCTAATGATGTATTACTATTTGGATGAATGGCAAATATTTCGACTATTTACAGTTTTCGTTCTCTCTTTTAACAATTAATTAGATGAGGCTGCCGTGCAGGGCACGGACCAACATATGAAGTGAATTAGAGTTGATGTTTATAATTTCTCGCTCACATTCTCCATGTGTTATATCATCCATTAATTTTCTACTTATAAATAGATACCGTGCATAAATAGGATAATGTCATTGGCAGGGCAATTCATACACCACCTTATATTGTTGGGAAAACGCGGACAAGCACAAAAATATATATGGTAAATGTAATGGAAATAAAATGGGAAAATAACGACACCAAGAATTTTACGTGGAAACCCTTCTGAATAAGGGAAAAAACCACGGGCCAAGAGGAGCAACTGATACTACTATAGTAAGTAATTTTACACTGTGTAGTCACGAATACAACGCTCAAAGTGACTACTACACACTCAAAAGGAACAACACTCTTTTGGTTTCCGTCTTATTAAAATATTGCTCACACTCTATTTTTCTTCACAGACTATTTTCTTATATAGTCTATGGAATACCTCACTTTGCTCTCAAAATGGTTTTTCTCTCTAACTTGGTGTGTTCTACAATGAGCAAGAATGCTCTATTTATAGAAGGATAAAACCATGTCTATGTCACTAATGACATATGTAAACATAGCAAAGTCAAGAATGGTTGCAAATCTTACCAATTTGCCAACTACTAAATCTTTTCTTTTCAACTCCAATTACTATTCATTTTTAACAATTTCTTGTACCAATTGAATAGCTAAAGTTGACTAAAAAATGGGATGGATTCAACAAATCTCCCCCTCCAGTCCCATTTACTGGAAGAAGATATCTTCAACTTCTTTAGAGAGAGCTCATACCCACAAGTTCTTTGCATAACTCGAACTTGTCTTTCGGTATCATCTTGGTCAGCATATCTGCAGGATTTTCACTTGTGTGAATCTTTTTGACGTGAAATGATTCATTCTCCACTTTCTCACGAATCCAATGATATCTGACGTCAATGTGTTTTGTTCTTGCATGGTACATGGAGTTCTTGCTCAAGTCTATTGCACTCTGACTGTCACAATAGACAATATACTCCATCTGATTCAAACCAAGCTCTTGAAGAAATCGCTTTAGCCATATCATCTCCTTGCCGGCTTCAGTAGCCGCAATATACTCAGCTTCAGTTGTAGATAGTGCAACACACTTCTGCAACTTTGACTGCCATGATATGGCTCCCCCTGAAAAAGTAAACAAATATCCAGTAGTGGATTTTCTTTTATCAAGGTCACATGCCATATCAGAATCTGTATAGACTTTCAAGATTGGATTTGATGCTCCAAAACACAAGCATTCATCTGAGCTTCCTCTAAGATACCTGAGTATCCATTTCACAGCTTCCCAATGCTCTTTTCCCGGATTTTCGAGAAATCTACTGACAACACCAACTGCGTGAGCAATATCAGGTCTAATGCACACTATTGCATACATCAGACTTCCGACGACGGAGGAATATGGAACTTTGGCCATGTTCTCTTTTTCCTCCCTAGTTGTAGGACACATCTTCTTGGTCAACTTCATATGACCAGCAAGGGGTATACTAATAGGCTTAGCATTCTTCATATTGAAGCGCTCCAGTACACGTTCAATGTACTTCCTCTGGGACAAATAAATCTTCCTTTCTTCTCTAGGACGAGTAATTCTCATGCCCAAAATTTGCATGGCATGACCCAAGTCTTTCATAGAAAAATACTTACACAGCTCTTTCTTGAGCTCGTCAATCTTGAAAGTATTATTGCCCACAATCAACATATCATCCACATACAACAAAAGGATGATAAAATCTTTGTCAGGAAATTTTTGTACAAATACGCAATGATGTGAAGAAGTCTTCTTATAGCCTTGCTCCCCTATAACAGATTCGAACTTTTTGTACCACTGTCTGGGATCTTGTTTGAGGCCATAGAGACTCTTTTTGAGTTTGCATACAAAATTTTCTTTACCATATACTTTGAAGCCCTCAGGTTGTTCCATATAAATATCTTCTTCTAGGTCACCGTGAAGGAAAGCCGTCTTCACATCCATCTGCTCAATCTCTAAATTAAGACTAGCAGCCAAACCTAGAACTGTGCGAATCGAGGACATTTTCACAACAGGAGAAAATATTTCGTCAAAGTCAATACCTTTCCTTTGACCGAATCCCTTAACAACCAATCTAGCTTTGTACCTGGGCTTCAAGTTGTGTTCTTCAACTTTAACTTTGAACACCCACTTGTTCTTCAAAGCTCTCATGCCCTTGGGCAATTTTACCAACTCATAAGTGTGGTTCTCATGCAAAGACTTCATCTCGTCTTGCATGGCTTCAATCCATTGATTCTTGTGCTCATCTTCCATGGCCTCCTCATAACATTCAGGTTCTCCCCCGTCACTGAGTAACACATACTCATTGGGTGAATAACGGGAGGAAGGAAACCGCTGTCTTGTGGACCTCCGAAGCGGAATATTTGATTCGTCCACAACTTCATGAGCAACAGGATCATCAATAACAATATCATTGTTATTATCAACATCAACATGTTGATTCGATACATGATTCTGGGCGTCACCATGATTATCAAACCCAACAACATCATGCACACTTGTCTGAGGAACTTCATCATGATGAACTATACCATCAAAACTTGAAGATTCTACCTTCTCCGCTTTGTCAATATCTTTAATTGTTTGATTCTCCATGAAAATAATATCACGGCTTCTCACAAGTTTCTTTTCAATTGGATCATATAGCCTGTAACCAAATTCATCTAGGTCATATCCAATGAAGATGCATTGCCTTGTCTTGGCATCTAACTTTGACCTCTCATCTTTCGGCACATGTACAAAAGCTTTGCAACCAAATACTCCCAAATGGTCATAGGAAACATCCTTTCCATACCAAACACTATTTGGTACATCACTTTGCAAAGCAACAACAGGAGATAGATTAATAACATGTGCAGCGGTCAATAAAGCGTCACCCCAAAATGAGTTCGGCAACTTTGCTTTAGAAAGCAAACATCTAACTCTTTCCATCAAGGTCCTGTTCATCCTCTCAGCCAAACCATTAAGCGGAGGAGTCTTGGGAGGAGTCTTATGGTGAATAATACCTTAATACTTGCAGTATTCGTCAAATGGTCCACAATATTCACCACCATTATCAGTACGAATACTTTTCAATTTCTTTCCAGTTTCTCTTTCAACTGAAGCCTGAAACTGCTTAAAGACACCTAACACTTAGTCTTTAGTCTTCAAGACATAGACCCAAAGTTTTCTCGAGCAATCATCAATGAAAGTGACAAAGTAAAGTGCACCACCCAATGTCTTAGTCTTTATTGGACCACATAAATCAGAGTGCACTAACTCAAGCAACTCTGTCTTTCTCGAAGGAGGGTAGGACTTAAAGGAAACTCTATTTTGTTTACCAGCCAAGCAATGCTCACATTTTTCTAATTTGGCACTTTGAAAATTTGACAATAATTTCTTCTTGGCTAGAACATTAAGTCCTTTCTCGCTAATGTGGCTAAGCCTCTTGTGCCATAATGTTGAAGAGATATTGCTCTCAACCGCATTCACCATATCAACACAAGCAGAGGCCGTAGTCCAGTATAGACCACGACGTTTGTTACCACGAGCCACAACCAAGGAACCCTAAATGAGCTTCCATTTTCCATCACCATTGGTACTAACATATCCTTCATCATCTAAAACACCAACAGAAATTAGGTGCAGACGAACATCAGGAGCATGTTTCACATTGTTCAAAACTAGTTTAGTTCCAATACTAGTTTCCAAACAAATTGTACCAATACCAACCACCCAAGAAACAGTCTCATTACCCATACTCAAGGTTCCAAAATCACCAGGAGTGTAGGAAGAGAAAAAATCCTTCCTTGATGTCACATGCGATGCGGCACCAGTGTCCACAACCCAGCTTGACTCAGCACAAGCAATATTTATCATGTTTGCATCAAGAATGGTAACAAGATCTTCATTGGTAATGGTGGCTAGGCAATTTTCATTGCCATCTTGTTTAGTTTCCTCTTTGTTATTGTTCTCCCTCTTCAACTTCCTGCAGAACTTCTTTGTGTGCCCTTTCATGCCACAATGATAGCACTCAATATCCTAAAGTCTGCCTTTGGATTTGCTCCTATTTTGTTCTCTATGCTGAGAATCACGAGTTTTATTTCTCCCACTGGGGGCAGTTATCAGGACATCTGACGAAGAGGAACCTTGAGTTTTTCTTCTCATCTCTTCGTTCAAGACACTACTCTTGGCGGAATCCATAGAGATCACACCATCCAGAGCAGAATTTGACAATGACGTTTGAAATGTTTCCCATGAATCTGGTAGGGAACCAAGTAGAAGCAAGCCTTGAATTTTTTCATCAAATTTGATGCCCATAGCAGATAATTGGTTCATAATCCCCTGAAAATTATTCAAATGGTCTGTCTTTGGGATTCATCATGATACTTCAAACTCAACATCTGCTTTATTAAGAAAATTTTGTTGTTGCCAGTCTTTCGAGCATACAAACTTTCAAGATGCTGCCATAGTGTTCGAGCTTGTGTTTCCCCAGAAATATGGTTCAACACATTATCGTCGACCCATTGCCTAATGAATCCACAAACCTGTCTATGCAACAGATTCCACTCTTCATCTGTTATATTATCAGGCTTTACAGTGGTAAATACTGGTTTATAAAAATTCTTGACATAAAGCAGATCTTCCATTTTCCCCTTCCAAATGACATAATTAACACCATTCAAAGTAACCATTCTACTTGTGTTGGCTTCCATTGTTTTCCCCAAAAAATATTGTTATCGCAAATCAAAGTAAATCTTTTCTGATGTGGAAGTTCAGACTGTGCTGCAACCACAGAGCATACTCAGATAAAACCTTGGCTCTGATACCAGTTTGTTGGGAAAACGCGGACAAGCACAAAAATATATATGGTAAATGTAATGAAAATAAAATGGAAAAATAACGACACCAAGAATTTTACGTGGAAACCCTTCTGAATAAGGGAAAAAACCACGGGCCAAGAGGAGCAACTGATATTACTATAGTAAGTAATTTTACACTGTGTAGTCACGAATACAATACTCAAAGTGACTACTACACACTCAAAAGGAACAACACTCTTTTGGTTTCTTTCTTACTAAAATATCGCTCACACTCTATTTTTCTTCACAGACTATTTTCTTATATAGTCTATGGAATACCTCAATTTGCTCTCAAAATGGTTTTTCTCTCTAACTTGATGTGTTCTACAAATGAGCAAGAATGCTCTATTTATAGAAGGATAAAACCATGCCTATGTCACTAATGATATATGTAAACATAGCAAAGTCAAGAATGGTTGCAAATATTACCAATTTGCCAACTACCAAATCTTTTCTTTTCAACTCCAATTACTATTCATTTTTAACAATTGCTTGTACCAATTGAATAGCTAAAGTTGACTAAAAAATGGGATGGATTCAACATATATAACAATTCCTAAGCGAAAAAGGTTAATCTCATAAAAGATCAATCTATCTTTCAATATACTAAAGTTTTTTTTTTATGACACACAAACGGTGAACTTCGAAATGGGAATGGAAACTTGTCCCAAACATTTCTCAGCAAGATCAGGGCTTCCTCATCATCAGGCATTGTTGTCATCGATTGATCAAAGTAGTTAATCCACATCTTTATCATTCTCTATCGATAGCTCAGGAGAACACTCATCACTTCTCTTCAATGTAGTAATCCCGTCTTGTATACCTGAACGGACTCTTTTCTACAGCAGACCATATAACCAATTTATGGAAATTCAATTCCCAAGAGTACAAACTATCGAAGATGCTGCATTGACAAGAGCGTACCTCTTCTTTTTTCCTCATCAACTCATCAAATGCAAGACAGTATTGATCCACTAACAAATCATTATCAAAAGGCCACTTTATTCAAAAGATTTACATTAGGTTTATGTCCTAATAATGTGCAAATACGCACAACCAGAACAACTCGTCGAGAAAACATGTTTCAGCCGTACAAATCATTCGGATCCTAAAGTTACAAATCAATTTAAAGTTTATGAAAACACAAAAACTCTCCAAATAATGAACGTTGTCAGGAAATGGCACCTGACCTTTTATTCCTAGAGCAGCTCTAGACACGAGGTTGTTATTAATACAAATAACAACATGTGTACTATATGAATTGTCTATACGATAATGCAATAATATTCATATCATAATTATATGATCATACCAATAATTAATTTTATAAGTTAGCTGATAATTAGACAAAATGTGAAAAATATTTCAACAGAGAATCCAAAGTTATTGTATTCAAATACAGTTGTACGGTGTATAGTATTTTCGAATTCAACTTTCAATAGAATAGTTGTTATTTTGTTACTAACAAAATTTGTATAAAATGAGAACATCATAAAAAATAACTAACGTATCAACGAAAGAAAGAATGAAAGAAACAAACAGTTAACTTTCCAAGCATAACACAACAGTCATTAATCATGTAGCAGCTTACACAATTCTCTGTTGCATCTACTATCACATCATATATGAAAAAAATTATTAACAAATGAAATGTTAAATCCTCCCCTGCAATACAAAATATATAAGAAAGACTCAAATAGAATAAATTCATGACCATATAATACTAAGTGTAATAAATTCATGACCATATAATACTAAGTGTTAACACAATTGCTTAACAATTGTAACGAAGACGCCCGAGTTTTGATTGAAGGACAAATGATAATTTATACAGAGGATAGTCTCTGTAAGAGGAACAAAAATGCACCAAAAGAAACCCTTCGTTTGTTTCACTATCAAAGTCTACCATAAGTGCATTAAAGGAAGTATGTGTTAAAGGCCAGTGTTCAATATAGACAATAGGGGTTGCTGGATCACGACTTGTTAAAGGCCAGTGTTCAATATAGACTATAGGGGTTGCTGGATCACGACTTGCATCAGTGGCGTTTGATGTTGAATTTTATAAACGATCATTTCAATAATATCTAGACTATTTTTGTTAAACTAACGGTGAAACATCATTTTAACGATAATTAACCAATTGTTACATATTTTCAAATATGTTTAAGGAATCAAAACAGAATCATTTGAGGGACTTACACAATTTCTTTGAGGCTATTTAGAAGGACTCTCTTTAGGGACTCTTTATGTACAAACAATCAGCAAAGACCTTGAGGTAATTATAAAAAATTTATAATCAATTATAAGTCAAGAACACATTATAGCCTAGGATCTGTCAATCTACAAAAATTTAGTTCAACAAACTTGAGGCTTCTTGAACAATAGAAACAAAAGAAAAGGGTAAATATAAGGAATTCCATTAATAATTAACCATTTTGATCCCTTGAAACAACTCAATGAATTTAGTAGATCGTTTTGAAAGGCTCCATATCTTACAAACTAATAACAACTTCTTTGACGTATCATTATTGAAGTTTAAAACTGCATCAAAGAAATTTGGATCATGGTTGAGCTAATAGGAAAAACGTTGGAAGGAACAATGTCGTATGTTGTACCATTGGTTACTAAACAGGTGGTAGGGATTTCATAACACTTCCAAAGATTAGTTGTACTTGGTGAGTAATAGCATGGGTCATGGGAACACAAAGTGAACCAGATTGAAATAGCGAGAATATATGAGCAGTGATCGGAGAGTTTTAGAAAAGAAAAAAATCACATTGTTGTTGGACAATAGTTTAACTTTCAAAATTCTAACTTCATCGATCCATTTTTCTTAAGCTCATAAGAAAATCCAGAAGAAAACATATTATATGAAAAATTAAGAAATGAATCTAAATTTGTATCAACTTCACATTTTATTTATAGGTTTGTTTAGAAAATTGTTGTAGTGTTCACTATATTTTTTCCTTCCCTTTATGTAAACTTCTAAAGTGTGTAGGCATAATTTTTGAATTTTGAACTTGAGAGTTCTTCAACTGAAAAAATACAAAGTAATTGCTAGTCGTAAACTTGTTGACACAACAATATCATGAATGATTTTCTAACTGCACAGACGACTCCCTCCCTTAACTATTCTTCCCAAGCATTTTCAACTGTTCCTAAAAGTTTATGAGAATATCATATATTTCTCACTGCACAAATGGCCTATAATTATTTTTTTTTGGATTTTTAATGGTTCTGTAAATGTCATGCTGACACTAATGACCTTGGTTTTGTGATTTCTGGTAGGCCTTTATCATAATTTTGGCCATAATTTCGATTTTCCACAAATTTGGACAATACCAAAATTAAATCTTCGTCAATCCATATAACTAAATTTAAAATCAAAATTTTATAAATTTATTTAGACAAATTTATATATCGAACGAAAAAATTGAAGATCAAAACAAAATCGTCACACTACATACGAAAATTGATATTTTATGAATCAAATCTAAAAATATTAAATAGGAAAACTATTGAGATCAATAATATGGTTAATACAGTTAGTTAATGTGGGCCTAACAGCTAGGTGATTAGCACTCATAAAAAGTTAGTTAGAATATGCATTGAGTTAGTTAGAATATGCATTGAGTTAGTTAGATATTTTCTTGTATAAATACATTGTATTTTCTGTTCATTATACACACAATGAATATAATCTTCTTTCTTCTCTAGATACATTGCTTCACAGATCTGTAAAATCAGATCATAGTTCATGTATGTCAATTCATTTGAGTGCTTAGATTCACAACCTATCATGCTATCAGAGCAGAGATCTCTGTTCTAGATCATCTTCCGCAAAGTATATCTTTCAAGCTTGTCATTACCTTCAACAATGGCAGATTTGACAGTTGCGACTCTACCACATCACCATCCTCTGTATTTACAGTCTTCAGATACACCTGGTGTGGCCTTACACACGATCAAGCTTACAGGACCAGAAAACTATGGGCTATGGAGTAGATCGATGAGGCTGGCATTATTGGTGAAAAATAAGCTAGGTTTTGTAGATGGAACCTGCCTAAAGAGTTTGTACAAAGATGAATAGGCTGCTCAATGGGAGAGATGCAATGCAGTGGTTTTATCATGGATTAGTAGTACAGTGGCTCCAAATTTGTTAACTACAATCATGTATGCATCAAATGCAAGAAGAGTTTGGGATGATTTCAAAGAAAGGTTTGACAAATCGAATCTCACAAGAGTTTATCAATTATGGACAGATGTTGCAAGTCTTAAGCAAGGTGCTGATTCTGTCACTGACTATTATTCCAAATTAAGAGACTTATGGGATGAGTTTGATGTACTTGTACCATTTCCTTCTTGTGAGTGTGCTGAAGTAAAGTCCTACACGAATCACTTGCATCAACAGAGATTATTGATGTTTTTGATGGGGTTAAATGAAACCTATAGTCATGTAAGGAGTGATATACTTCTTAAATCTGAAGCACCTAGTGTTAATCAAGCTTACTCTATTGTGGTGCAAGAAGAAAGTCAGAGATTGTTAGGTGTAGTTGATTCTTACAAAGAACCACTTACTATGTTGGCTGGTAGAGGACAAAACTACAAAGGAAAAAAACCACTTCTAGATACTCCATGTGAGATTTGTGGATTCAGAAATCACCTTACTGTTGATTGTTATAGACTGGTAGGTTACCCATCAGATTTTAAAAGCAAAAGGAAACCTCCACAAACAGGTTCCAATACATCAAGCTCTCATCATAATGGTGCTACTGCTGGTAGATCTGGAAATTCTAGTCACACAAGTACATGTACTAGTAATTTCAGATCTTATGCTAATAATGCAGCTTCTGATAAAGAAGACAAGAGTCACAATAATCATAGCACACAGGAATGCCAAGCCAATCTAACAGTTAATATGTCTCTTCCAAGATCATAGTGTGTACATGAATGGATCATTGATTCAGGAGCCACACATCATGTTACCTCTTGTAAAAGCTTGCTGCATGACTTGAAACAATTAAAAGGATCCAATACACTACAACTACCAACATGAATAAGAGCAGATATACTGCATACTGGAAGCTCCATTATTTTAGGAGATCTTAAGTTGAATGATGTCTTGTATGTACCCGAGTTCAAGTTCAGCCTAATATCAGTAGACAAACTAACTAAGGACTTGTCCTGTAGTGTTAGTTTCTTTCCTAATATTTGTATATTGCAGGATATCTACAATGGCAAGGTGATTGGGATTGGTAGAGAACATAATGGTCTATATCTGCTAAAAGATGAAATAACTGCAACTGTATGCACATCTGTTACAACAGGCAATCAGATTGATCTATGGCACATCAGACTTGGCCATCCATCTCTTAAGGCAATGAAACACATCTCTTCTCTCAAAGATCAAGTGGATACTGGGAAGCCCTATTGTTGTCATACTTGTCCTTTAGCTAAGCAACATAGATTAGCTTTTCCTCTGAGTCATAGTACTTCAGATCATTGTTTTCAACTAATACATATAGATATATAGGGACCTTACAAGAGACCTACATATGACAAGAAACAATATTTTGTTACAATTGCTGATGATTTTAGTAGGTTCACCTGGATATGTCTCATTCAATACAAAACTGAAGTTACTTTCATTTTGAGAAATTTTCTGACCATGATCTCTACACAATTCAATACTAAAGTGCAGATTGTTAGAACAGACAATGGTACAGAATTTTTTAATATGAATTGCAGTACTCTTTTCTCTTCTCTTGGTATTGTACATCAAAGTTCTTGTGCTTACACTCAACAGCAAAATGGAGTGGTTGAAAGAAATCATAGACATATTTTTGAGACTGCTAGGGCCTTAAGATTTCACAATGGAATGCCTATTAAATATTGGGGTCGTTGCGTCAAGACAGCTACATATTTGATTAACAAAGTTCCTAGTAGTGTGTTACAGGGCAGATCTCCTTACACTGTGCTATATGGGAAGGAGCCTAACTTAAATCACTTGAGGGTTTTGGTTGTTTAGATTTTGCATCTGTCTTGCCCAGGCTAGACAAGTTTGCTCCAAGAGCCAAAAGGGTAGTTATGATGGGCTATTCTGAAACTCAAAAAGTATATAGACTATTGAACCTGGAGAATAATCAATTCTTTATTAGCAGGGATGTTACTTTCATAGAGGACATATTTCCTTTCAAAGAAGATCCTCAGGTGCCAGAAGAGTTAATATTGCCTGATTCTGAATTTTTTGTTATTGGAGATGATAAGGTGCTGGAATCTAGAATCATGACACACCCATTCTAGTGTCACATGAGTTACCCGAGGGAACACAAGATGCATAAGAGGTTATTAGGCCTGAGCACTTACCTCATGTTGACACACACACAGGAAATGATTCAACTATAGTTGAAACAAATGATCATGCTGATGCAGTTTCAACTGAAGTTACCAGAAGACCTAGAAGGCCACCCTTGTGGCACACAGATTATAGTCTCACAGAAGATCAATTCATCTTGTTTATATCCTATGGAAGATTACTTATCCTACTCTAATCTGAGTCACACTTATCACTCTTATATAGCTGCATTCTCTGTAGCTGTCGAGCCCTCTAATTTCAAAGAAGCATCTCTTGACCAACAGTGGATTGATGTAATGCAGGCTGAGGTGAATGCATTAGAATAGAATCAGACTTGGACAATTGTTGATCTACCCATTGGAAAGAAAGCTATTGGATCAAAATGGGTGTACAAAATCAAACATAAAGCCAATGGTGACATAGAAAGATACAAAGCGAGATTGGTGGCTAAAGGGTACAACCTGCAGGAAGGCTTGGATTACCATGAAACCTTTTCTCCAGTAGCCAAAATGGTCACTGTGAGAACTGTTATTGGAGTTGCAGCATCTCACAACTGGCCCTTATATCAAATGGATGTTCATAATGCCTTTCTACAAGGTGACTTGACTGAAGAAGTGTACATGACATTACTTCAGGGCTTTCAGAGGCAGGGGGAGAACAAAGTCTGTAAATTTCTCAAGTCTCTATACGGACTTAAACAAGCCTCTATGCAATGGAATCTTAAGCTGACTGATGCTTTGGTAGAGGCTGGATATACACAAAGTTCCTATGATCATTCATTGTTCATTAAGAAGATTGGTGTTGATGTTGTTGTGGTCTTAGTCTATGTGGATGACCTACTCATTCTGAAACAACAATAAAATGATTCAAGACATAAAGGATGCACTGCACAACAATTTTAGCATGAAGGATCTTGGAGATCTTAGATATTTTCTAGGGATTGAGATACTAAGATGAAAAACAGGAATATTATTGAATCAACGAAAATATGCACTAGAGCTGATTTCTGATTGTGGACTAAGTGGTTCTAAGCCAGCAGCTACACCATTGGAGCCTAATAAGAAGCTCACCTCAGTGGATTATGATAAATTTATAAATTTACAGGAAACATAAATGATCCTTTGTTCAAAGATGTTACAGCCTACCAAAGGCTTGTCGGGAGGTTGTTGTACTTAACCACAACAAGACCTGATATATGCTTTGCTGTACAAGTATTGTCGCAGTTCATGCAAAGGCCAAAGATATCTCATTGGGAAGTAGGGATGAGACTAGTGAGATACATCAAGGGTTGTCTAGGGCAAGGCATACTGTTAAGTATTGAACCTAGTACACAATTAGAAGGATTTTGTGATTCCGATTGGGCATCATGCCCCAACACAAGAAGATCAGTGACTGGGTATACAATAAAGCTGGGGAATTCTCTTATTTCTTGGAAATCAAAGAAACAACATACAGTGAGCAGAAGCTCAGCTGAATCTGAATACAGAAGTATGGTAGCAGCTCTTTCAGAAATTATATGGTTCGTAGGGATCTTAAAGGAGTTGAATGTGAATATAGAGACACCTGTCAAGTTACATTGTGATAGTAAAACAGCAATACAAATCAGTGCTAATCCTATATTCCATGAGAGGACAAAGCACATTGAGATTGATTGTCATTTTCTGAGGGAGAAAATCAAGAATGGATTGATACAAACAGAGTATGTCAACACTAAAGAGCAACTAGCAGACCTAATGACAAAAGGCTTGGGAGCTGCACAACACCATCTTTTATTAGGCAAACTTGGAGTATTTGATGTATACACAAACTCCAACTTGAGGGGGAGTATTGAGATCAATAATATGGTTAATACAGTTAGTTACTGTGGGCCTAACAGCTAGGTGATTAGCACTCATAAAAAGTTAGTTAGAATATGCATTGAGTTAGTTAGATATTTTCTTATATAAATACATTGTATTTTCTGTTCATTATACACACAATGAATATAATCTTCTTTCTTCTCTAGGTACATTGCTTCACAGATCTGTAAAATCAGATCATAGTTCATGTATGTCAATTCATTTGAGTGTTTAGATTCACAACTTATCAAAAACAGAGAAATAACAAAAAAAGTACCTTTAAATTGCAGTAATCCTCGAAGAAGATTGAAGTGTCAAAACACCTCTGATTTTGTCTTTGACTTGTTCATTGCCATGACTGCTCCTTAAACTATTAAGAGCTGGAAAAATTTATTTGAGACAAAGAGTTGGTGGCTCTTGGATTTTTCGCCAGGTAAATTTGAGAAGCTGGTGGCTCTTGAAATTTAAGTCACGTAGAATTCATACCTTACTTTATCGGTGTAATGATAAAATTATCCTCAATTTTAATTTTATTGACATGTAGCAAATACGTTGATAGCACCAATTTAGACTCACACTTCTAATATAAGAGATTGGATTTTTAATGATTTTGTAAATGTCATGCTGACACTAATGACCTTGGTTTTGCGATTTCTGGTAGGCCTTTATCATAATTTAGGCAATGATTTCGATTTTCCACAAATTTGGACAACACAAAAATCAAATCTTTGTCAATTCATATAATTAAATCTAAAATAAAAATTTTATAAATGTATTTAGCCAAATTTATATATCGAAGGAAAAAAATTGAAGATCAAAACAAAATCGTCAAACTACATATTAAAGAGGAAAACAGAGAAACAACAAAAACACCTTTGATTTTGTCTTCGACTTTTTCCTTACCATGACTGCTCCTTAAACTATTAAGAGCTGGAAAAACTTATTTGAGAGAAAAGTCGATGGCTCTTGGATATTTTGGCAGGTAGATTTGAGAAGACGGTGACTCTTGAAGTTTAAGCCACGTAGAGCTCATACCTCACTTTATAGGTGCAATGACAAAATTATCTTCAACTTTAATTTTTTATTAACATGTAGCAAAGATGTTGATACCACCAGTTTAGGCTTACAGTTCTAATATAAGAGAAAAAAGAACTAATTAATAATATTATGCGTTTCCATTTTACTCTTTAATGTAAAAAACCAAAAGTATGCTTATTATAACTAATTATGATTTTAAAACTGAAAACTTTTACGCATTATTAATGAAAATGAAACAATTTTTTAATTACAATGAGATACAAAGAAAATGAGTACATATATACATTTACAAAATGTGACTATATTAATAAAATATTAGAAAGATGACAGAAAATAAGTACATTGACATGTAGAAGTATATTTAAGTGTATAACTTTGGTCTCAACTTCGTCAAAATTATATAAAATTTGGCTTCTCCAACCTCAAATTTTCTTCCTCAATAATTTTCTTCATTATTGTATTTTGAATATGATTGATATTTCTTTATTCTAAAAAGTCGAACTATATGTTATTAGATTTTGTTGCAACTCATCAATTATGAAAAATATTGAAACAACACATAAATGAAAATCAAACTCTCTAAATTTAAACAAAGTCCAATTCAAGTTATGAAATATGAATCAGTTTGTTATTCTTCCTTACTTATGAACTTGTTACCTGCATTTCTTTTCTCTCCTATATCTTGTTATCTTCTTTTCTTTCCTTCTTTATTTAATTTTTTTTATTTATTTGTTAAATTGAAAAGAATAATTTTTTAACAAATGTTAGCAAGGATTTCTATAAATAAATAAAATGCATGACGATGTAGATTAACTTTCAATTTATAATTAAAATTTTCATTTCATATTAAAAGTCAAATTAATAAAATTAGAATGAAGAAAATAAATTCAAGTTCGGATACAATAATAAAAAAATATTAATAATACGATCATCACTCATCTGCACATTAATTTCTCCTCCTTCAACGATATATCCAATATCAAATTGCTTGATCCCGTCTTCATTAAAGAATCCCCTTTTTTTTGATTTTTTTTTAAACCACCTGATTATCTTTAAGATCTAGAGCTTATAAAATAAATTAAAGTAGATGATAATGACCGATATAAAACAAAAGAAAAGTGGAAGTTAAGCAAGTGGGTGAGGAATTTTAGGGACAGTTATTTGTAGTTGAAATTTTATTTTTTTAATTATAAAAGGAATTTTTTTAAATAAATGAATAGACAATTAGATAGATTTAGAGATTGTGTAGAACTTTAGAAGTGGGTGTGTAATGGTTTAATGAACATGTTTAAAATCGCAAATTTATTTAAATATTAATTAATAAAAATAACTTTATAAGAAAATACATAAAAATTTCACTTTTTTAAAGAGATGTTTATTTAATAAAAATTAAATAAAGTTTTAAACTATTGCAGGAATGAAATGGTAACATGAAAATTCTTATAACTTTATGTTTATACAATAATATATTTATTTATAATACTGTACATTGCATTAAAATTAATAAACGGTAACTTTAAGCTATTTTATATAACTGCTTTTTGTAAGAAAAAGAATTGCTTTATATTTATATTTTCTTTTTAAAATTGAATATATTGTTTAAATTAAGAAAAGATAATGAAGTTATTCAAATTAACTAAAGATAACAAAATTCAAAAAAAATTGTAGTGTTTACACGTGCCCTTTTTTCCTCTCCTATAATTATTATATATTAAATGTTGATTTTTAAATATTTTTAGAAAAATCAAGTGGTACAGGTTGAATTTTGTAAGTATACATATTCTTTTAAAATCTTTTTAGAAAATGTGGGAGATTATATTTTTTAAACAAATTAAAAATTTGAAACCGTGTTTTCAAATTTTGTTTTCCTTTTATGTTTTTGTAATTAATTTTTTATTATTTAAACATTTGTATTTTTGTGGTACTGATACGTAGACCCTATTAACTCTCCTATTATATGATATATAAATATATAGATAATAATTATAAATAATAATTATAAGTACAAGTACAAACATAACTATAATAACTTAAATAATTTTAAGTGATAAATTTGTATTACATGATAGCCTTATTTCTGAACATGCCTTTCTTCATATGCTCAATATAAATCTTATTTTTCGAAACGTCTCAATTGATATGTGGTGAGTAACAGGATATGTACGGATGACGATTGATTCATAAACTCTATTGCTAACATTCGGACAATCATATTTGCAATGCAAGAGGGAACAAAAAAACTTCAGATAACTAGGATCATAAGCCATTTGATTCGTTATTAAATCCCTTAGTTGAAAAAATGATAGATTACCCCAAGGGTATAAACTATATTGTCCAGAATCGACACAAAAAAAGTGATCTTTTAGAACATGAAAATTGTTTGGTATTAATGAAAAAATAAATGAACTCATGAAATAAATCATCGTCATATTAACATGTCTTCCAGTCTAATTAACCAGTCTGCATTAGAACTCCTTCAGAATAAGCTTTCAACACCTTGTCATAGCATTCGGAAAGTAACTACTCATTACGTTTGATGTATTCTTAGGATCATGATTAAAAATCATCGACAAACTACATTTACATTCAGTCACTATACTAAATTTCTTAGGTCTAAACTCAAGTTCATTGCCATTTAAATTAAAAGTGATTTTGTCATCTCCATCATTAGTCGACTTATGATGTACCGAGCTTCTGATAATCTCAGGTTTTACTTTCATTTATAGTAAATCTGAAAGATATCCAAAAACACGCTAACTTTCCAGTGGGAAAGCCACTACTACAATCCGAACAAACAACTAAACCAAACTAACACATTCAACTTAAAGAAAATGAAGTTCCCTTAAACTTCAAAAAGTGTTCTAAAGAACTAAACTAAACAATTCGGAAGAAAATAACCTCTAGAACATGAAAGTTAATGTACTAAAACATCTAAAGTTCAACAAGTCTAAACAATAAGGGTCACAACCCCAACTAATGAACTATTTAACTAACTAAAGCAAATGTCTTATGTTTGAAATTGGTGTACATTGACGAAAGAGAATTCCATGGCAGCTCAGAAAATGCTAGCTCACCCTTGAATTCGAAGTTGACGATCACAAATATTCTAAGTGAGATATATCAATAGCCACGGGAAGATGCCATGCACTCAACAAAATAAGACTAAGTGCAGAATCAGTACACAACCATCATTTACTGGTAGGATCCCACGACTATCCACTAAGTGCAACATAAACAAGTTAATACAACAATTGAACCATGAAATATATCGAACATATACAATATTGAATATCACATGCTTGAACAATACATATTTATCACAAGTAGTTGGTCCTCTCAAGGAACCCAAACCTAAGCTATTAGTGCACCGGACAAGGCATCCTATCCCATATTTATAATGGAACTTGGCAATGTGATCCCATTTTTATGTTGTAATGTGGCAATCCTATCCAAGTTAGTTATGCCGGGACGTGCAATTCAAATTCATCAACACACGACAATCACAAACACAAGTATACTCTCAAGTCATACAATTAAGAAGTGAATCATGCCATATATTCATTCATTTGTCTCATCTACAAAAAGTGTGAATCAACTATGCAACATTCACATAGATACTTGCATCATAATGAATCCATAACAATAAAACATTACGCAATCATAGAAACACAACCATCTCATACCTCAAAACAACCTTGAAACCCGAACAAACTTGATCATTCCCTTTCAAGATTCGTTCTGCTTGTTCTTGGTCTACAAACAATCGATGTAATATGGGAATCAATAAACAATCACTAATTATCCGGATTACTAACAATTCTACAAACCCTAGATCAAACTCATGAACATATTTATCCAATTTGGGGTTGTTTCCACCGAAGAAACTATAACAAAACCCTTCCTTATCAATATTAACCCATTCTATAATGTTTACGAATAGAAAAATGTATCTGGGATTGAAAAGCTTACTCTTAGCCTCAAGAATGGTGAAAAGCAAGTAGGATTCGCCTTGGGCTAGTTCCTTAGCTCTAAAAAGAGTGTCAAATAAGATCATTCATTAACGCCATTAAGTCACATTTGGCCCACCACAACATCCTCGCCAAAGCGGAAAAAATGCCTGCCAAGGTGGCATTCTCGAACTAGTGAGGCATTTCAAGAATTCCTAAATCCCCATTTGACAACACACCTCCAACCCACGATGCTCATAAAATAACCTTTACGCTAAGATTGATTTCAGAAGTTCTACTCGCCTAAATTCAATTCTGTAAATTCATACAAATTCCTTAGCGAGTTTTCTAACTGCTCATGAGATCAAAATCATAAATAAATCACCCGATTTATAAGATATTCCTAATCCTTAAAGACTTTGATTTTGTTTAAATCTGGACTAGGTTGGGAAATTTCATGTTATGGCGAAAAAGTTTTCTGACTCCAAATTTTTTTTCGTTGGATGTTCTATAACGACGAGATTCGATCATTACAATAGATACCAATTTACCCATTACTCATTTCTGAGTGACAAACATAGGAAAAATAGCCCAAGGAAGGAATGGAGTAGCACTTGAATTGACAAACAATTGGGGATACTTGTATCTCGTGTCCCTCTCGGTCTCCCAAGTAGCTTTTTCAACTGAACGATGCTTCCTATGAACTTTTCACGGATTTAATATCTTTAGTCCTCAACTTGAGCACATCACGATCAAGAATTGCGACCGGTTCCTCCTTATATTGGAGGTCCTTGTCGAACATAATTTAGTCGCACTTAATGATAATAATTATTTTCACTATGATTCCTCTTTTACACTTATACATGAAATATTGGATGAACACTAGATAGATTAGGAGGTAAATTCAATATATATGTTGTCGGCCCCTGATACGCTCAAACTTACTTCTCAAATGAGAAGTAAAGCGGTCGCGTCAAGTAAATAACCCAACTAGTGAGGTTGGGATTGTTCCCACGAGGAAAATAGTCTAGACTTAACTCCAACTTGTTATTACTATTGTTCGGTTGATGACTTCCTTAAAAAGTAAAAGCATAAAGGGGGGTTTGTACTTCCTAATAACATAAAAATAACTAACGAACTTGACAGAGACACTTAACAGCTTTTAATGTTGAGTTTTAATCAAGTAATCAAAGTAACTAGGGTTGACGTGTTCCCCACAGGTTCATAACTTGATAATTCTAGCTATAACAATTCTTTCCTAGTATCTTGCATGCAAAGTGATAAGTTATGTATTTCTAAATCCTTGGTCCAGCATCTAGAAAATCTCACTCCGCACCTTGGTCTGGCTACATGTGTTGCTTTCCTAACCCTTATCCTTACCTCATATTAAGCATCATATTCGATATTTGACTCAGTTATTACCTCGTACCAATCAATACTAGCTTATTAGATAGTATACACTAAATCTATGTTAATAATTCTTTTCCTATTATCTACCTCCTTGGTCCGGCAAGTAGCATTAAGGCGAGTTCTAACGTTGATCATCCGTTAAAAAGACTTCTAAGCGAAAGAATTATTAATACATGCAAGATACTATTCTAGAATTGTTATTTTAGCTAGGGTTTATCTCATTATTTGCCTATGGTTCCCACAACCCTAGTTATAGAGTTTAGTTCCTCATAGCCATAAACACAATATTCAAATATATTAAACAAGAATTCATGTACTTACTTTAATGAGAAAGAATAAAGTCTGAAAATTTGCTTGATTAATCAACAAGAGTTACTTGTAAGAATCTCCAACAATTAAACACCCAGAAAAACAAAGTCTAATAATATGATGTTTAATCTCCAAGAGTCTAACCTCAAAAACGAGGTTTTTCGAACTATTTATAAAAAATAAAAACCTAATTACACAAGGATTCTAATTACTGGAAATCTGCCAAAACGCGGCTGGGTCGACGGACCACGCGACGGAACGTCGTGGTCATGACGGACCGTCGTGGGCTCCGTCGCCCCATACTTGGTGCAATTCTTCTGCTGCTTTCTTCATTCCCCTTGACGGCAAGTGTGACGGACCGTCATAGGCACGACGGTCCGTTGAGGGTCTTAGTTACAAAATACTTCAACTCTTGGAATCTGGGTACTGGGATCACTTCTCTGATCTTCGCGACGAACCTGTAGGACGGACCGTCATATCCATGACGGACCGTCACAAGCTTCGTAATCCCACACTTGGTCAGACTTCCCCATCTTCCTTCAGCAGCTTCTCTACGCTGCCACCTACGGACCGTCACAAGCACGACGGACCGTCATAAGCTCCGTAGGTGGTCTCTTTTGCATTTTTCGCTCAAAATCTCCGCATTCAGCTTTAGACAGATTTCTTGCAAAACAAAGAAAAACTTATATCAAAATTAGCACAAAAAGGCTTTCGGACACACTAAACTTAAGGAAAAAGTATTAATTATACCGTGAAACCACGGTATATCAACACCCTCAACTTAAATTCGTTGTTTGTCCTCAAGCGACACACTATGACTCACTAAACAATCTTTGTACAATAGTATTCATGTTTTATCCTTTGCAATCATTTGGCTATCAATCCCGACTAATCCCATCAATCTATGCATGCTATCACTATTAGGCTTGACTTTTGTGGGATTCGAACATGACAGAGACTCACCATGGACTAACACCTATCCTCTTCAATTTCTCACCGAGGTGCTAACAATTCCGGTATTGCAACTAGCCTCATTTTTCACACAATGATTTCAGTTTGAGTATAAGGATTACATTTCAACACTCGCTCTCAGAACAAAGTCACACTCATTCATACCTATTGCCATAAGCTTGCCCTTATTTTCACTGCCTTAAGTTTGCTATACAACCCTTAGGATCACGATAGTACTTTTTTTAGCTTGTAACGTAGGCTCAGAGTCAGGTAGGGTATATTTAGGTATACTTTAGTGACTTTTTGCCCTCCTTGACATATCGGTTAAACCTTCCGCTCTATATCACTTTATCTCGCCCAGTTTCTCCTATTCTTTCACCTTGCTGTTTCCCTTCTTTCTTCATTTGTGTAAGTGACTCTTTTCTTTTCTTGTTTGTAATTCTTGAATAATTTTTTTTTTCAACGAGTTCTTGAGTCACTTTACTTTTGTTCTTTCTCTCTCTTTGTTCTTTCAACCCCACTTTCCAGAGCATTCCTCAAAACAGCCAACCTCAACTCATGGCTTTGCCATGAGTCAAGGTACACAATACCCAAAATCGGGTCAGGGCCATAACAAAGGTTGTTTATACATTAGCCACCCTTAACTTATGCTTTTGGCATAAGCTGAGGTGCACATGTCCAAGGAGGGACTAGGACCAACATATTGTTCCCAGAAAAGATCAGTTGGGGTGAAAAAGAAAGGTCTAATTTTAAGCTCAAATTATTTGGATCAACGAAGGATAACTTTCATTTGGTTTCTTTTATTTAGGCTAGAAATGGGCTATATTGAATAAGGGCCTATGATCCTTTCCTAATTGTATGTTACAGCTTACTTTTAGCAGGACTAACCAGGCAAGTTCTAGCTCAGTATCAGTAGTGGACTATTCAACTTTCCTCACACTCACTTGACATCTCATCACTATACCAGATTATCAGACACCTAGTTTGACTTGAAGATTTAGGGTAGTGCAATGGTGTAACTCTATTTCATGTTTAAAGCCACACAATTATCAGTTACTACGCCTAGTCATGCAACATTTTCCAGTTTTATCGGGATATCATTTTAGTCATCATGCTTCAAAGTTAAACTATGTACAAAAGATATAACGTGCCGGTTCAACAGAAAAAATAATCAGTCTTTTGGGGAAAAAGAACACAGGCAAGAAAACCCCAAAAGAGGATAGTGAGTTGGGCTACTCAGACTTCACCCTAACACTCACTTTCCATTTACCCCACCCCCAACAAAAAAACATGCAATTTTCCCCAATGCTTAAAAAAATCTAAAGATTAGAGGGGTAGGTGAAGCAAACCTGTGGCGCATAGCGCCGTCGATCAACAAGCTGGTGGGTTTGGTTTCCCAGAACCCACATCCTCTGCAATCTGGACACCCTCAGTGATGTCCTCATCAACAACCGCACCCTCAGTAGGGCCTCCTGCTGTCTCTGATCTTGGGAGCTAGATGCCCAGCCCGCTATCTGCGATGCTCGATTCGGTGTGCCTCCGCCTCGGCAAGTGAGGCTCTCGCTGACCTCCATCTCTCGGCGCTTCTTCTTTCTTGCTCGCGCCGTCCTCGATCGACCCCTCCGCCTCTTGGCACTCTCTCGGGAAGATGGGGAATGTCCGGAGTAGGAAGCAGAGCCGCCAATACAGTCTCCTCAGCAGGCTCGACAGACTCTGACACTCTTGCCGCTAGGATCGTGTCGATGTCTGCACGAAGACTGGAGACTGCAGCCTGAAGAGTCGACACATCTACCAGAGGGGCTGGTCGAGCTAATACTCTCATTTCAAAGGCATCGAGTATTTGGTTAACCTCGGCAATCTTCATTGCATCTGCCTCTCCATACGCGCCTCAGACTCAGCAATAGACTTCTGCATCCACGGCTGGATATGGTGCAGAAGAGTGGCCATTTGTGCCTCCAGTTTTTGGACTCGGACAAGCGGGGCCGGTGTCGGTAGAGAGGCTGTGCTGCTACCCGGGATAGACTCGACCGGGGTAGTGTCCGTGGATGCCTGTGTAGCTGTGCGAGCCTGGGCCACCGTATCCGCAAGATCATCAGATAGTGGTGTCAGCTCTGGACGGGGCCCTCGACATGGGGCCAACTCATTGGCCTCGTCTCTGATGAGGCCGAAGTCAACGGTACCCGGCGGGGTCCTCAACTGATCTATGTGCCATATGAGCACACCTGCAGACCTGCAAAGGGCAAAGATCATGCACGGAAAGGGGTAGGTGGTGGTGACCTTGAATTCCCTCTCGTGCATGACTGCCTGGAGAAGCCATGCATAGTCCACCTCAAAGCCGGCTATCATCGCCGCCATCAGCACTGCTCGATCCCAGGTGACTATGTTATCAGCAGCTGTGGGGGAAAGGCAGTAACGCACGAGCAGCCACAAGAACTTGGCGACGAATGTGAGGTTGGCCTTCTTGATGGCCCCCTTCGGCTCGGTGACCCAATCGGCACCCTCTCCGTCGACTGATAAGTGTAGGGCCATCCACCGCTTGGTGGTCTCCCTCAGTGCTGGCTCTCGCAGAAAATGTCCATCCTTCACTACCTGCCAGCGGTAGTCAAACTCGGCAGTGGTGGGGGTCTGAGTATCCTCTGCACTCTCGCGGTATAGGAACCGGCGGATGGCGGGCAGGGAAATGTCAACCTGCACGCCCCGGACTAGAACCTTCTCCAATGGGGCCTGTTTCGCGGGAGCAGCCCACCTGTCGATCTGTGATCGGAGAGTCGCTACGTAGGATGCGTAGAACTCTCGGACCATCTCCTCACTGTATCGTCCCAACGGACGGGCTGTCCACTCTAGGCGATGCCTGGTGAATATGTTGTGAATCTCTGGCATCGAGGAGAGACTCCCTGTAAGTACCCGCCGCTCCAGGGTGAGTGTTCGAGTCATTACTTCTTTATCGGTCAAGAACTTCGCGTCGGAGTAAACCTGAAACTGGCCTTCAACGCACCACCGGTTTGGCTGGTCGAGGTGAGGTGGGGACCGGCTGGTGCGCCGGATGTGGAGTCTGAATCGGCCTCATCGACGAGGCCGACGCCATTTGCGGCGATGGCGGGTGCGGGAACCTCAGCAGATCCTGAAGCTTTCTCGGACCAGGATGATCCCAAGGAGCCAAACGCTCCTTCCTCGTTTGTGGCCGACCCAGAGGGTGTGCCGGTCAGTGTGCGCTTCTCATCAGACTGGGAGGTAGTGACTACGCCGGACGCCACCGTCTTGGGTGTGGCTCTGGTGGCACGTGTAGCACGGGAAGGGGCGGAGGTGCCTGGGGGAATGTATGCAGGGTCCCGCTCATCATCAGAGCCGATGATCATGCGGGCAGACGGGGCGACAGGCTTAGATCGCCCGCGTGCATAAGTGCGGTCTTGCTTGGGTGCCATAGTCGATAGTACCTGTAAAGGGGCAATATTAGTATGAGTAGTGGCAATCAAAACAGGCAAGATCATATGACATGAAACTTTGAAAACAAAATGTGTTAGTAATATTGAAACTGTATCACCACGGCCAGGGACCTATGGCGGTTAAATCGTGACTATGACGGATTGTCATGAGGTCCGTCGTGTTATACTTGGTATATGTATATATAAGGAACCCTGAAGGAGGGTCACGACCAAAGATGACGGTCAGCGGGGACGGACCGTCGTGGGTATGACGGTCCGTCGTAAGGGTCCGTCGTAGGACACTTAGAAAATGATGGGAGACCCTCAGAAGAGGGTTTTCTAACGGTCATGACGGTTGTGCAGGACGGACCGTCGTGGGTATGACGGTCCGTCGTAAGTGTCCGTCGTTGAACACTTGGAAAAATTTTGGAGACCCTTATCATAGGGGTCTCTGACCATCATGACGGTCGTGCAGGACGGACCGTCGTGGGTGTGACGGTCCGTCGTAAGTGTCCGTCATTGGACACTTGGAAAATTTTTGGAGATCCTTGTCAGAGGGGTCTCTGACCATCATGACGATCGTGCAGGACGGACCGTCGTGAAGAGAACGGTCCGTCACAGGCGTCGTTGGGGAGGGTGCTAGGGCTTATGCGACGGACCCTACGACGGTTCATCGTGTATACGACGGACCGTCATCGGGGTCTCATTTTGAATATCAGAGACAGAACTGGAGGTACCCTAAGCACCCCCAATGAACACACATGGTCTTGTAATGTTGTGGACCTCTATGTGTCTATCCCAACTACCTAGGAAACTATTAATGTGAAATCACCTATGTCTAGAGTTATTAACATGGCAAATTCAAACATTTAGAGCCGAGGTCTAGACATAATCATATCAAGGGAACAAAATACGACTAGGAACGAATCTAATACTAACTAATAAACAAAAATACAAGAGAAATGAGTATAAATTTAGAGACACATACCTTGGAAGTGGAGAAAACACAAGTGGGGAATAGGTGGCAAGGTAGATACCCAAAAGCAGCAGCACCGACAAGTAACTGATAGTAATAAGGTTTGGGGAGATGGTGGGAGTAATGATCAGTGGGGGAAGTGTGGAAGTGGAAAAGAGAGGGGATATGAGAGGAAGTTGGAAGTAATGGGGTGGAATATGGAGGGGTGGGGAGTATAAATGGTCAAATTTTGAAAAGGGGTCCAGCCGGGTCGGGTCGGGTTAATTTCATTAATCGCGCGACGGTTCCCCGACGACGGTCCGTCGCACATGCGACGCCCCGTCGTGATTTCCGTCGTGTGTGCCCTAATTTCAAAAAATGACAGAAATACGTACCTGGTGTGACGGTGCATACGACGGTCCATTTCAGTCACGACGGTCCGTCGTTGTATCCGTCAGTGGCTACTGCGGAGTAGTTTTCTGCAGAATTTCCTGGTGATGTGCCTGCAAATTTAAAACCCATTTATAGAAAAATGCTACCATTATTAAAAAGACGATAAGTATTGGGTTGCCTCCCAACAAGCGCCAGATTTAACGTCGCGGCACGACTGGGGCCACTTGATTACTCAGACTTCATCAAGATGGTATGCCTCGATCACTTCATTCGCCGATTCAGCATTCCCTAGATAGATTTTTATGCGCTGTCCATTCACCTTGAACCGCACACCCTCCTTAGTTTCCAACTCGACTGCTCCATGAGGGAACAGTTGGGTAACCGTGTAAGGACCAGTCCATTTGGACTTGAGTTTGCCTGGAAACAAGCGCAATCTGGAATTGAATAGAAGCACTAAATCCCCGACCATAAACTCTTGTTTTTCAATTTTGTTGTCATGATACTTCTTCATCTTTTCTTTATATAGGGCTGAGCTTTCATAGGCTTTCAAGAAAAATTCATCAAGTTCATTCAACCCATTTAACCGTTGCTCTGCAGCTTCTCTCCAATCCAATTTTAAATTCTTCATAGCCCACATGGCTTTATGCTCTAACTCAACCGGAAGATGACAAGCTTTCCCATATACAAGTTGGTATGGAGACATACCTATGGGAGTCTTATAAGCTGTCCGGTAGGCCCAAAGAGCATCATCAAGCCTCCTTGACCAATCTGTTCTACTAGCATTCACTGTTTTGGACAATATCTGTTTGATCTCCCGATTTGATACCTCAACTTGCCCACTAGTTTGAGGGTGGTAAGGCGTGGCCACATTATGGCGAACACCGTATTTCTCCAATAACCCCTTGAACAATCTGTTGCAGAAGTAGGAACCCCCAACACTAATAATGGCCCTTGGAGTGCCAAAACGGGAGAATATATTCTTTTTCAAGAATGCAGTGACACTCTTCCCTTCATTGTTTGCCAGAGCTATGGCTTCGACCCATTTAGATACATAATCAACTGCTACAAGAATGTACTTCATCCCATGAGAACTCACGAAAGGGTCCATAAAGTCAATACCCGACACATCAAATAACTCAATCACAAGAATGGGGTTTAGAGGGAGCTCTTGCTTTCTTGAAATACCACCATCTCGTTGACATTTGTCACATGATTTAGCAAACCCATGAGCATCTTGATGAAGAGTTGGCCAATAGTAACCACATTGCAATATCTTGTGAGCGGTTCGGATACCACTGTGATGTCCGCCAACAGGTAAAGAATGGCCTGCCTCCAATACACTCAACATTTCACATTCGGGCACACAACGCCGAATAAGCCCGTCGGCACAACTCCTATACAAGTATGGTTCGTCCCAAAAGAACTTCTTCACATCGTACATGAACTTTTTCCTTTGATGAAAGGACAAGTCTGATGGAACAATATCACTAGCCAGATAGTTCGCAAAATCTGCGAACCATGGAATCAAGTCTTGTGAAGCAGCCAATACATGTTCATCGGGGAAAGTATCATCAATGTCAGTCTTATCCCCTAACTCTCTCATAGCTTCATCCTCTAGACGGGACAAATGATCAGCAACTTGATTTTCAGTCCCTTTTCTATCCAACACTTCTAAGTCAAATTCTTGCAGCAGTAATACCCAACGAATCAGCCTTGGTTTTGCATCCTTTTTCGCCATCAAATATCTCAGTGCTGAATGGTCAGTATGCACTATGACTCTAGTACCTAGCAAATAGGAGCGAATTTCTCAAAAGCAAAGACTACTGCGAGGAGTTCTTGCTCAGTCACTGTGTAGTTCTTCTGGGCTTCATTTAGGGCTTTACTAGCATAGTAAATTGGGTGAAGGATTTTGTTTCTTCTCTGTCCCAATACTACACCAAGAGCCACCCCACTAGCATCGCACATTACCTCAGATAGACTGTTCCAATCCGGAGAAATAATGATAGGTGCAGACACTAACTTCTCTTTTAGCTCACTGAATGCTTTAAGACAGGACTCATCAAAACAAAATTTACATTCTTTCTCCAGTAATTTGCACAATGGGTGTGCAATCTTTGAAAAGTCTTTGATGGATCTCCGATAAAAACCTGCATGCCCAAGAAAGCTTCTCACACATTTCATAGAGATCGGCGGGGGAAGTCTCTCTATTACCTCAACTTTAGCTCGATCAACCTCTATACCCTTTTCTGAAATGCGATGACCCAACACAATACCCTCTTTCACCATGAAATGACACTTTTCCCAGTTTAGTACCAGATTGCAGTCTTCACATCTCTTAAGAACCTCAGATAAATTGGTCAAGCATCGCTCAAATGAATCACCAACCACAGAAAAATCATCCATAAAAACCTCTATAGTATCCTCCACCATGTCAGAAAATATTGACATCATACATCTCTGAAAGGTTGTGGGTGCATTGCACAACCCAAACGACATTCTTCTGAACGCAAAAGTCCGATACGGACAAGTGAAAGTGGTTTTCTCTTGATCTTCTGGTGCGATAGAAATCTGATTATACCCTGAATACCCATCAAGAAAACAATACCACCTTTTTCCGGCAAGTCTATCCAACATCTGATCCATGAAGGGCATTGGAAAATGGTCTTTTTCAGTCCATGAGTTCAGTTTACGGTAATCCATGCACACCCTCCATCCGTAACCGGTCTCATCGGAACAAGTTCATTCTTTTCGTTGGGGACCACAGTCATTCCCCCTTTCTTAGGTACACATTGAACCGGGCATACCCAACTACTATCGGCGATTGGATAGATTACTCCAGCATCCAACCACTTAATAATTTCCTTCTTCACAACCTCTTGCATAAGAGGATTCAAGCGTCTCTGGTGCTCAATACTCGGCTTATGATCAGGCATGAGTTGGATTTTATGAGAGCAAATACCAGGAGGGATCCCAATAATGTCCGCAATGGTCCACCCAATAGCTCTTTTGAACCTTTTTAGTACCTTCACCAAACTACGAACTGTTGTTCATCTAGGTCTGATGCAATGATTACCGGCAAAGTGTCACCATTTCCTAAGAATTCATACCTAAGATGAGGTGGGAGAGCTTTTAATTCAACTTTTGGAGCTTCCTCTATAGATGGTTTAGCGGGTGGGACTCGCAATTCTTCATATCAAGCTCAAATTTCTTCGGTTTAAACCGAACATCACCTCGGTCAAGAGCCGCTACTAATGACTCATACTCTTCAATGCAATCGCTATCAAAGTTCATTATCACTGCCGCTAATGCTTCGACACCTAGACGTTCTTCTATTTGTGTCTCAAAGGTCTCACCCATGTTGTAGGATATAGCAGATGCCGATTGGAGCTCACCACTCTGCCTCATGGACCTACAAATATTAAAGGTCACTTCCTCACTGTTCAACCGAAATTTCATCTGCCCCTTTTCCATGTCTACTAAGGCTCTTCCCGTAGCTAGGAATGGCCTCCCAAGGATAATAGGCACTTCAAAATCAACCTCACAATAAAGAATAACAAAATCGGCTGGAAAGATGAATGACTCCACTTTTACTAGCACATCGTGGAGTATTCCTATAGGTCATTTCTTTGCTCGATCGACCATCGAGAGCTGATCGCCGTGGGCTTTGGGTCACCCAAACCCAACTTCTTGTAAATCGAGAGGGCATGAGATTTATGCTTGCCCCAGATCACATAATGCTTTAAGTANAATGTAATAGCCCGATTGGACAAGGAATAGTAAACGCGCCCGAATCTTCTTTCTTTTGGACCAGAGATCTTGTAGCAATAGCACTACAATGCTGCATTCTATCATCATCCTCAAAAGTGACCNATCTTTTCTTTTTAACCAGGATCTTTCATAAATTTGGCGTGAATTAGGGCATTTGTTCTAAAGCTTCTACCAAAGGGACATTGATAGAAAGTTGCTTCAACATTGTTATAAAACGCCGGTATTTACCATCCTCGGTCTTTTTCACTAATCTCTGAGGAAATGGGGGTGGTGGCCTAGGCATAGGAGTTACTTTTTTAGGCACTTCAGCATCTTTTGCAGTGTTATCCTCTAATTCAGAATCAACTTCTACCACTTTTTCAGATTCTGTTGTCACCTTATTCTCATCAGATGGCATAGGTGGATCAATGGTTTGCTTGCCACCGCGAGTAGTAATTGCCATACAATGTCCATCATTTTTCGGATTTTGGATAGTGTTGCTAGGAAGAGTGCCTGGTTGCCGTGTGTTCACAGTTGCAGATAATTGAGCCAATTGTAACTCAAGTTGCTTAATTGATATTGCAAGGGTATCAACTTTTTGCCCAATACCCGCTAGATCATTCCTCAACTCTTTATTTTGCTCATCACTAGCATCGAACCTCCTCATCATTTTATGCAACATATCCTCAACTCGTGACATACTGCCTCCACCATCCCTAGGAGTAACTTCACAATTTTGAGGAGGAACATAAGGTCCATTTCTGTCGTTTCTGTTACCATAGCTACCCCTGTTGAAGTTGTTGTCACGATTGTAGTTTCCATCTCGGACATAATGACCCTCACGATTGTAGTTACCATAGTTCCGACCTTGGTTCCCTTGACCTTGGCGCCAATTTTCCTGATTAGAGCCTTGGGCACTTGGTCGGAAACCCCCCATCTGTTCATTTACTGCATAGGAATCCTCCTCATAATAACACTCATCAATTGGAGGTGGTGGTTTAGCCAAGTAGTTGACTGCATTAACCTTTTCTGCACCCCAGTGACATGTTTTAGTACCAACCCAAGCTCGGTTCTCATCCGAGCCATTTCTTCCCGAATATCATCCGTGGTTTGGGTTGTGAGTGGACTGCATTTGCAAAGGTGTTTCTCCTGTATCGGACTTCCTAGTACTCCAAGCTTTGTTGTTACGGAGATTTTCTCTAATTTCTCGACAATCTCAAAGATAAGGGCATTCTCCATAAGATCCACCTGCTATAGTGTCCAACACCGCTTTATTGTTATCATCCTGTCCCCTATAGAAGTATTCCTTTAGTGACTCATCATCAATACGGTGATTTGGGACACTTCTCAAGAATGAAGTGAATCTATCCCAAGAACTACTAACTGACTCTCCTGGTAGTGCCACAAAATTATTCACCCTGTCTTTGTGGTTTAATTTCTTGGAGACCAGATAGTAGCGTGCTAAGAAGACATCCCGTAGTTGGTTCCAAGTGAAAATAGAGTTGTATGGGAGCTCAGTAAACCACATAGCAGCCTCTCCCGTCAGTGAGAGAGGAAACACTCTGAGACCTATTACATCTAGATCCAAATCAGGCCTCCCCACACAACTTTTACACACTGCCCTTACCTTAGCTATATGGGCATGTGGATCCTCGTAAGGTAGCCACGAAAACAAACCTGCAGCGGTGAGCATTTGCATCAGACTACTAGTTACCACAAAAGTGTGCCCGGTAGGTAGAGGAGGCAAAACCAGTGGCCCATCCGAATCTGCTATGTTATCATAGCCTCTGTAGTATGCTTGGGGCCGTGGAGCGGGATTCTGTCCCCTCGGTTGATGTTCACCCGGAGCATCGGGTAACATCTGACCATGAACATCAGCCGGAGCTGGGATGTTCTGGTTTGGATCCTCATCATTGATTCCCAAGTTATGATTCATGTTTCGCAGTGTACGTTCTAGCTCGTGATCGTAGGGGAACAACGGTTCTCTTCCTCTCCGTGTATTTGGCATACAAGGAGAATAATTCTGAAAAGGAATCAAAAACAATAAAACAAAGTAAAATCAAGAAAATATTAACTATAGTAAGAAGTTCAAGTTAATCTAAAAGCTAAATTCCCCGGCAGCGGCGCCAAAATTTGATACGCTCAAACTTACTTCTCAAATGAGAAGTAAAGCGGTCGCGTCAAGTAAATAACCCAACTAGTGAGGTTGGGATCGTTCCCACGAGGAAAATAGTCTAGATTTAACTCCAACTTGTTATTACTATTGTTCGGTTGATGACTTCCTTAAAAAGTAAAAGCATAAAGGGGGGTTTGTACTTCCTAATAACATAAAAATAACTAACGAACTTGAAAGAGACACTTAACAGCTTTTAATGTTGAGTTTTAATCAAGTAATCAAAGTAACTAGGGTTTACGTGTTCCCCACAGGTTCATAACTTGATAATTCTAGCTATAACAATTCTTTCCTAGTATCTTGCATGCAAAGTGATAAGTTATGTATTTCTAAATCCTTGGTCCGGCATCTAGAAAATCTCACTCCGCACCTTGGTCCGGCTACGTGTGTTGCTTTCCTAACCCTTATCCTTACCTCATATTAAGCATCATATTCGATATTTGACTCAGTTATTACCTCGTACCAATCAATACTAGCTTATTAGATAGTATACACTAAATCTATGTTAATAATTCTTTTCCTATTATCTACCTCCTTGGTTCGGCAAGTAGCATTAAGGCGAGTTCTAACGTTGATCATCCGTTAAAAAGACTTCTTAGCGAAAGAATTATTAATACATGCAAGACACTATTCTAGAATTGTTATTTTAGCTAGGGTTTATCTCATTATTTGCCTATGGTTCCCACAACCCTAGTTATAGAGTTTAGTTCCTCATAGCCATAAACACAATATTCAAATATATTAAACAAGAATTCATGTACTTACTTTAATGAGAAAGAATAAAGTCTGAAAATTTGCTTGATTAATCAACAAGAGTTACTTGTAAGAATCTCCAACAATTAAACACTCAGAAAAACAAAGTCTAATAATATGATGTTTAATCTCCAAGAGTCTAACCTCAAAAACGAGGTTTTTCGAACTATTTATAAAAAATAAAAACCTAATTACAGAAGGATTCTAATTACTGGAAATCTTCCAAAACCGACTGGGTCGACGGACCACGCGACGAAACGTCATGGTCATGACGGACCGTCGTGGGCTCCGTCGCCCCATACTTGGTGCAATTCTTCTGCTGCTTTCTTCATTCCCCTCGATGGCAAGTGTGACGGACCGTCATAGGCACGACGGTCCGTCGAGGGTCTTCGTTACAAAATACTTCAACTCTTGGAATCTGGGTACTGGGATCACTTCTCTGATCTTCGCGACGAACCTGTAGGACGGACCGTCATATCCATGACGGACCGTCACAAGCTTCGTAATCCCACACTTGGTCAGACTTCCCCATCTTCCTTCAGCAGCTTCTCTACGCTGCCACCTACCGACCGTCACAAGCACGATGGACCGTTATAAGCTCCGTAGGTGGTCTCTTCTGCATTTTTCGCTCAAAACTCCGCATTCAGCTTTAGACAGATTTCCTGCAAAACAAAGAAAAACTTATATCAAAATTAGCACAAAAAGGCTTTCGGACACACTAAACTTAAGGAAAAAGTATTAATTATACCGTGAAACCACGGTATATCAGCCCCACACACTCAAGAATATCAAAGGGACCAATGTATCTAGGACTTAAATTATCCTTCTAACCGAATCTCATCACCCCATTAATGGGCAATACCTTTAGAAGAACATTTTCACCGGATTGAAACACCATGTCCTCTACATTATGATCTATATACTTCTTTTGTCTACTCCGGGCAGCTAGAATCTTAGCTTGAATAATCATCGCCTTATCTTGAGCATCCTTCACTAAAGCAACCCCCAAAGGTTTCTCATATCTATCCTCAAACCATCCAATAGGTGATCTACATCCCTTCCCATAGAATGCCTCCAATGGTGACATATCTATGATGGAGTCATAACTATTATTATAAGAGAATTCACACAAAGGTAAAGATTTATCCAATGTCCTCCAAAATTAATCGCACATGCCCTCAACATGTCTTCTAGCACTTGAATAGTCCTCTTTGACTGCCTGCCTATCTGCGGGTGGAAGGTTGTACTAAAAGTGTTTGCCTAATTTATCACGTAATTTCCTCCAAAACATAGAAGTGAATTGGGTACCACGGTCTGAGATGATAGAAAGGGGAACCCCATGAAACCTTAATATCTCTTTCGCTATACCTTAGCCAATTGTTCAGCATTATAATCTATTCTTACCTGGATAAAATGGGTTGAATTAGTCAATATATCAACCACTACCCAAATAAATTAAACTTCCCAAATGTCTTAGGAAGACTTACCACTAAATCCCTGTATATCCTTTCCCACTTCCATTATGGAATTGACATTTTTTGAAGCAAGCCCGCACGCCTTTGACGTTCATACTTCACTTGTTGAAAAGTTGGACACTTCGATACAAAGTTTGCTATATCTTCTTCTTGTCCGACCACCAATAAATTCATTTTAGGTCTCTATATATCTTGGTCACACCTTGATGAATAGAATATAGTGAACCATGAGACTCTGCCAACAACTTCTCAATCAAGTCATCTAATCTAGGAACACATATTCTCCTTTTAAAATTGAGTGCACCATTCGCATCAAGAGTGGTATCTTGTCATGACTCGAGAGTATACCTTAGAATATATGGTATTCTCAAATTGTGGCACATCGTACTTGAAGTTTCGGAGATCTTGTACAATTCCTTTCACATCATTAATTGCATATATGCATGAAAAGTAGCGCAGAATTAAAACTTTTCACACGAAGTAATAATACTTGTAAATATCTTTGTATAGAAAATCATAAGGAAAGACTAAGTCTCAAGTCGCCATCTTAGACACATGAATATCTTGGGACTCGACCCATACATCAACAATATAGAAATATATAAGTCTAATACAATGTATTTTAACAAAGAAACTAAACATAGTAATGTCCTAGGATCTATTGAGGACATACCACAACTTTGCTTGAATTAATACTAATCCAAGCTTCCACTTCAAAGACTCCTCTCAAATTCCACCTACACCTTTAGAGATACACAAAATATATGGAATTAGTACATTAGAATGCACTAAGTATGTTCACATGCAATAAAACCATGCTAAAAGGACATTTGTACAAAACATGCTCTTTTTGTAGAAAACCTTTAAGACAAGTATAAGAGTTAATTACAAGTCAACATAAGCACATATATTCACCTTAGACAATATATCATATCATCACCTCAAACCATACAAGCATAAGACTCTCCTACCAAAGGTCATCCTAATGCTCACTTGAGTGAGACATAAAGCGGCCGCCCATATAACGTCTTCACACACACCTATGAGATCCTTAAGTATTTCTAAGATAAAGTTATTCACTATATTCAATTAATTCCCTACCTAAAGCTACTCTAAGACTCACCTAAGTAAACACTAAAAGACCACCCATACACCCTCTCCAAGCCTATCTATGCAATACGCAAGCTATTCTAGATAAGTACTTTTCCATTAACTTGCATTTAACATAAGTCACTATTTTCATTAAGTCATTTAGGAGACATTAAAAAATTAAGGACTTTCACATAATGATCTTGGAGAAGACCTAGGGAATCTACACACTAGTAGCTGAAAAGCCTACTCGTGCAATGTCTAAATAACGTCCCATTCCACTACATAAGCTTTATAGAACCAATCAAATACTAGAATGTATCCCAAATGATGAGACTAGAGAATAACCGACAAAGACCATACTATTTAGGCATGGAATTCGGAGACTTCCCTACTCCGATGGAGGGTGTTCCACTTGCCAAGGATAGAACTAAGACACAATCCATGTAGGCACATGGTTAAGGAATATCAAGGGCTTCTTTGTACTCTAGTCTCATCTAAAGAGAATTACTCCCCAAGAATATTCTCTCTATGCTAGCCTTTGTTCTCATAGAGTAATTCCATCTAAGGGCATATGAATAGGTAGATATAGAAATCACAACCAAATCATAATACACCTCACCGAAGGGGGTCCACTAGGGCTTCAACACAATGGTCAAATAGGATAGCTCAATAACTTTCTTAAGGATGGTTTCATACCATTCCAACCAACCTACCCCTAAGTCCATCATTCACACAAGAAGGATACCATTACGATTTTCAACTTTAAGGATATCATAACCTCCTTTCTAGAAGGTTCCACATAATGACCCTCTTAACTATGTTCAAGGTCACATACCAATCACACATACAGATTCATGAAAAAGGTGCTTTAGCCTACTAAGTCAAGGATTCACGTTCACATTCTTCATGTATCATGTAAGGGACATAGGTCTACCAAAACAAGAAAGACTTCTTTATCATCTTATAACATGTACAATATCATTCAAGTAACATATTGGGGTCAACTAAGAATACTACAAGTAGCCCTATACACTCCTATAGAATCATCTACATAACTCATCATAAGGTTCATATAGTCAACTTGGAAGATTAACACTTTAACTTCAAGTATACACACATAAGGCATCACTATAACCATTCATGATAACATATAATCACTTAAAAGAACACATACTTTGACTTTACATATACACATAAGTCATTTAGACCTTCACAACGATAAAATATCCAATTTATATCAAGACAATATCATAGTTCATAAAATAATATCGACAAGGAAACATTCTTTCACAATTCATAAAGTAATATGACAAGGCCACATTCTTCACAAGTATAACACATAAGCACCATCACCATAAGTGGAACATACCAAACATCATCATTGAAACACCTATACTACACAATATAGAGAATGTTAGGTCAACATACCACCTTTCCATTCACAACAACTCCAATCCATAGCCAAATCAACCAATCCAATACACAAAGGCTCGTAGCAATAGCCATGATCACAAATTCAATCAAATAATCACAATATACAGTGATCCAAGATAATACAATGTGAATTCATCAATTTAGGACAGCCTATATATAATTCTAACATGTTTCTTACATAATTCGGTAGCCCTAATCAAACTACAGAAGAAACCAATACAACTGAGGCATGATCAAATCACCCATAATATGACCAAAATAAGGAATTCAAGATTTTCATGGGTTCATGGAGTTATTAGTCTAAAATAATAAACTTAGCATCAATTAAATCATTACTCATTGATTTAAAACGTTTTATGCAAGAACCCATGGCTAGATTACCAAATATGACAATTCATCGTTTGAAAAGATCTTAGAAATCACTCTAAAGATTGGCTCCTTGAAGAAAATGGATTCAAGGATGAAACCGTACCTTAATCGATGCTAACCACGAAATTGAATGAGACTTTATGGAACAATCAAGCTTTAAGCTCCAATCTCCCTTCAAGCTTCAATGGTGTTTAAGAGAGTTCTTGTTTGTGTTTGGGGTTTTGATTTTGAATAATGACTTGGTTAGGGGTTCTAGACTTATAAAAATATTTGAAATAACCATAATTCCCTTAAAACACCGACCAAATAATTCTTCAGAAGTTAGGTGAAATTCCCAAATTGCCCAAGGCTTGGCTGAGACACCTGCAGAAAATCTGCAGGTGTCAATCGACGGTTCCCTATTTACGCCTCGTAGACCCACCTATGAACCGTCCTGATGGTCCATGGTTTAGGTCAGAATCTCCACTTAGATTAAGTGTAAAACTATTCCCTCCATAGACGGGGAGTCGAATGACCTTTATTGTGTCGATTGCCTCTCGTTGGTTGGGCTGGTTTTGACAGCTTTTGCTCACAAGTTGGGTCCTCCTTAAGGACCCTTAAGTTTGTCCTTGGGGAGTGGAGCCTGTATTTTTCAACTTAAATACACTCGTATACATGTTAGGAACATCTCACATAAATTTCAAGCAAAACGAACAAGTTGAACATGCAAAGGCAGACCTAAAATACAAGCAGGTCTCAAGTACAATCTTTCGAACGTCATGGACATTCTTGGATTTTTGACCTCCAAACATTAACAAACTATAGAAATTGCGTCAAAACATCATTATAAACCATTTTAAGACTTTAAAACCTTATGACACATGTGTGAGGCTCTTGCTTCACCTAAGTCATTTTAGAGGTGTTACACTTGTGCCTACCAATCAGAGTCTTCTTCTGATCTCCTCCAAATTTTCATCTTCCAAATTTTTTTCCTTGATTGCATAAATGATGTGACCCTCGCTTCAATTATATCTGAAATCCATGTTGCACCCCTATTTCGAACTAGCATAAAGAGTTCACTACATAATATGACTAATACTATAATTTTTGTTTTAGAGTTGCCACCTAAATTTTAAGGAAAATATTAGGAAAACCATTTTTAATATGTAAATGTAAACTTTGTTTTGATTTGCAAAACCAGTGAGATTTTGAGTAAGGGTTTGGTGTACTCGGAGGGAAGATATTAAGAATCTCTCACAGCCTATCTAAAGATAGTCCTTAAACTCAATTTAGGAAAAATATAATTAAGAAAACTTGTTTACATATTTGCTTTAAAATAAAGATAAAATACATAAAGTCACCATTGAAGTTCTCAAATTTTAATAAAGACAACTTAACTTTGCGACTGTCCTATTACATCACTTAACAATTTTGAATATATATTATACCATTTTTCAATCAGCCCCAAATTTTAAGAAGCAAATGAGTTTACAACCCAATCATTACATGATATGTGTTATTCAATTAAAAATATAATTTTTTCATTTAAAAATTTTCGTTTTATGTTTTTTTTTCTTTATTTCTCTCTCTTACTTTTGAATTTTAATGTTGATTATCTTAAATTTCATTTCATCTTCCACATACCATTTTCAAGTAATTCATCCCTTCATTATTTTCTTTTTTCTTCATCTCCCACCCCCTATGTCAAATTGAAACTCACTTCTATTTTTTTTTCTTCTTCTTTTCCGGTCAAATTCTTTATAAAATTAATATTATTATTTAGACTTTATTAACATATTTATATACAAAAGCAAATAGATTGACTAAATTTATGTAGTTTACCAATCACAAATCAATAGACATGCACAAAACTTAGCACAAAGACTTGACAAATTAGTTTTTTTTAATATTACATATAAATGAAAGTGTATCAAATAAAAAATACAAGTGCTAAACAAACAAATATTAGTGATCTAGTGGTAGAACCATGTCCACTCACAATACCTCTAACCCGGATAGTATTTTTCAAATGATACATTTGAAAATTGCGTAATTTGAGAAAATTGATGTATTGAACTTTTTGGTTTTTACAAAATCGACCGAATTCATTGGTTTTAATATTTTCACTTGCCAATTAATGAATGGACTCTGTCTACTTCTTATGAAACACTTGTATTATTCTTTTTGTAAGTCGTCACTTGTAATTATGAACAATTGTAAAAAAAATTGCATTTAGCTATGAACTTTATTCGTAACAAATAGTTTAATTATTCACTACAAATTTTAAGTCGTCGATATTTAACACCTTACATATTTTTTGACTGTGTTTTTGTTGCCAGTAAATCAATGATTGATTAGAGTCAATTAAATATTTTTCACCAATTATTTATATTATAGTGATGAAATAAATGTTATAATTAAATATAAATTTTCGTAGCTAAAATTTATAATATTAACTACGAATTCTAATTTGTCGATATTGTAACAACATATATTTTTTGATGAAATATTTTTGTGTCCAAAATTTAATAAATTATAAAATAAAAAATATTTTTTCGAGAATTAAATACATTATTAGTGACGAAATAATTTGTCAATTATAACTTTAAATTCGTGATGAACACTAGCTAACAAATGACGTCTGAATTAATTTTTTCGAGGAAAACTTTAGTAGACAAAACTTTGCTACGGAAATTTATGTTTCGTCACTTAAAGAATGTCTCGCATATATATAAGCATGAAAAGTAAATTTTGTCACTAGAAGCGAATAATTAGTGACAAATTTGATGTTGTAGTTTATCATAAATTGCATACACTATTAGTGACGAAATAATGTGTCACCGATAACTTTAAATTAGTGGCTAACACTATTTAACAAAATGATGCCAAATAATTTTTTGGCGGGAAACTTTAGTGGACAAAACTTTCCTTTGAATTCTTATGTTTCATCACTAAAAGTATGTATCTCATATATTTAATCACGAAAATTAAATGTTATCACTAAAAGCGAATAATTAGTGACGAATTTGATGTCGTAGCTAATAATTTCATAGCTAGATATTATATTTGTTGTAGTGTGGTCATCCGTAGTTTTGGTCAGAGGCACCTTTTTAGAGGATCTTGTGAAATGACTAATTGTCAAGCAACGACACTATCGACGGAGTGTCGAACAAACGATTGCTCATCGATTGGTCTCGTGGTTGCACACTACCTAGATACTGTTTACGAGGGTCAATAGATGGTTCCTCCTCAAGGACCCTTAGGGTGGTCGTTGGGGAATCATCTCGGACTTTTTGACCCTAAAAACACTCTTACATGTATTTTGAACCATTTTCACAAAATTTGACCAGATTCCGACTCTTAAAACCCCTTGAAACACACCAAGGCACACTAGCTCAATTTCACTAGTCTCCAGATGTCATGGTTGTTTCATGACGTTTTGACTCTAAAACCTGCTAATTAGTTTCATTACATTAGTAAGTCTTAGAAACACTATTTATAAATATATCATCAAATGAGGTTCTATACCAATTCATGGAATTTTCGGAGTGTTAAATTATCCCTCCTCCCTAGGAACATTCGTCCCCGAATGACACCTAAAACATTTTATAGAGAGAGGAAAGACTCAACATTAGCAGCCCAACCAACAACAACAACAACAAATCATAATGAGTCACAGCTCATAGGAGTACCTCTAAACTCCATTCAATGTATAACCATGGCATTACACATAACAACTCAATTCACAATTTATCACATATAGGAATCTTAACACTTCATATAGCATAATGAGGAACTACCTTCTCAATATCAACATGAGCTCAACATGAACATCAAGAGTTACCATGCCCTCTACATTCTCCTACAAAACTTATGTAGACAACTATACACATACATATAAGTGCAAGTTAAACAAGAGAGCATTTTTTCATGAAAAATCATTTTAGCATGAAACTTTACCAAGATATGCACATACTTAGGGCCCGTTTGGTCATGCGATATGGTGTTCTGATATTGAATCATGATATGATATCAAGAGATGAAATTTAAGTTTGTTTGGACATGCAATATGGAATTTTGATGTTGTATTTTTTTTCATAAACATAAAAACTTCATAAGTTCTAAAACTATTAAAATAGCCACTGTTGCTTATTCAATCTTATCAAATAAACAGAAAATTATAAAAATTGAATAATAAATTATTACAAAGCTATTTGTTCTCCACTTAAGTAATTATTTCATCAATATATTTGAGTAAAAATGGAACACCTTTCACGGGCTCTTCAAAATTTTATTACTTAAAAATCGTGAAGCGTGAGTTAAAGTGACTAAATGTTGAAAAAAAGTAATAATGTGATTAAATTTTTTATTTATATGTGAAATAAATGGTTAGCAGGTATAAATGTGGGTTGTTTCAATACAATGTAAACTCATGGATCAATTTTTGTATCAAAATATCTCAAATCATGATATGGTATTCTCATATAGTTCCATATCATAGTTTTTGGAGAATATGGAATCATGAGAGGGAATCAGTGTAAAATCGCATGTCCAAACGCTGATTCCATCTCATGCTACCATTATATGGTATCGCATGAGCAAACACCTACTTAGAAAAACAAGTATAATTCACATTATTCACAATTTCTACATAGAGGAACTACTAACCTCAACTTTGACTAGGAGTAAGATGAAAGAGATAAGGATAGAAGGACTTCATGTCGATCTCGGCCTCCATTTTTTCACCCTTAACTAGAAGGTTTCTCCAAAGAATTTTTACACAAGCCACCTCTTTTTTTCTCTATCTTTTTGCTTGGAGATCTATGATCTCAGCAATAACCTCTTCATAAGAAAGGTTATCATTCACCCCTAACCCTTCAATAGGGAGAATCGACACCGGGTCACCTATACATTTCTTATGCATAGAGACACGAAATATTGGGTGAACCGGGGCTAATTAACTTGGTAATGTCAACTCATAAGCAACCTTTTCTATCCATTCAAAATCTCATAAGGTACCATATACCTAGGACTAAGCTTTCCATTATTACCAAATCTCATCACCCTTTTCATAGGTAAAATCTTCAAGTAGACCCAATACCTACTTCGAATTCAAGGTCTCTCTTTCTATTGTCACATAAGAATTTTGCTGACATTAGGCTGTTTCAACCTATCCCTTATCATCCGAATCTTTTCCAAGGCTTCATAGATTATCTCAGCACCAAGGAGTAAAGACTCACCTACCTCAAACCACGCAACTTAAGACCTACATCTCCTACCATAGAGTGCTTCAAACGGTGCCATAGAAATACTCGAATGGTAGCTATTATTGTGGGAGAACTCTGTCAACGGTATGTGATTGTCCTAATTACCCTTGAAGTCAATAACACAAGATCTTAACATATCTTCTACGGTTTGGATGGTATGCTCCACTTGATCATCTGTTTAAGGACGAAAGGTGGTACTAAGATTTACTTCAATACCTAGCCCCTTTTGAAAAGACCTCTAAAAACAAGAAGTGTATAGGGAACCTCTATCCGAGATGATGGACACAGGTATCCCATCCGAACTCATAATCTCATTTAAGTACGATCTAGCATATTCCTTTTCTGAATAAGTAGATTTGACGATAAATAAGGTGGGCAAATTTCGTCAATCTCGGTAATCTCGGAAAACTCTATTTATAAGGTCCATAAAAGTTGTTAGGGGCATTTGTTAGACTAAAGGACACGAGTAGGAACTCATAATGACTATGCCTAGTTCAACAATCCATTTTAAGTATATCTTCACCTCTCACCCTAAGTTGGTGATACCCGACCTCAAATCGATTTTTGAAAAGTTGTTGGCCCCTTAAAGTTGATTAAAAAAGTCATCAATTCTAGGTAGAGGATAAATGTTTCATTTGGGTGACCTTATTTAGTTGATGATAGTCAATTCACATCATAAGAGATCCATCATTATTCTTCACAAACAATACCGGAGAGCTCTGTGGAGAAATACTAGGTTGTATGAAACCTTTGTCTAGCAAATCTTGGAGTTGATGTTTTAGATTCTTCAACTCAAACGGACCCATTTGTAGGGGGGGGGGATTTAAATAGGCTTTGTATTCGGCAACAAGTCTATGGTAAAGTCTATTTCGTGTTCGGGAAGAACTCTGGACAAGTAATCTACAAAGACTTCCGGAAAATCCTTCACCACGGGAATCGACTCCAAAGGAGGATTGTTGAATTCAAGGTCCCTCATCCTCACTACATGATAGAGAAATACCTTAAAAATCATGTTACAAGCTTTTAGACACGAAATGATTCGACCTCTAGGGATCAAGTCTCCCCCTTGCATTCCAACACATGTTCTTTAGGAAATTAGAACTTAACTACCCTTGTTCTACAATCAATAGAAGAAAAACAGGCATGTAACAAATCCATCACCAATATGACCTCGAAGTCCAACTTATCAAGTTCTACCAAATCGACCAATATAACTCTATTAGGAAATAATATTGGACAACTCCAATAGACTCTTTTAGAAACAACGGTATCACGGGCCCGAAGCACACCCTATAAGATAAGGCATCCTTCGAATCTGGCACGACGTACTTGACCTCTTGGAGGTCTAGAACAAGCCATTTGACATCATTCATTGCATACATGTATGAAAATTAGCGCGGAATTAAACTTTTCACGCAAAATAGAAATACTTCAAAATATTTATTATATAGAAAATAATAAGGAAAGGCTAAGTCTCAAATTCACCATCTTAGGCACACAAATATCTTGAGACACGACCCATACATCAAATACATAAATATCTAAGTCTATTACAATACTTTCAATAAGGAAAACTAAACACAGTAATGTCCTTGAATTGATTAAGGATATACCCCAACTTTGCTTGAGTGAATACTAATCCAAGCTTCCACTTCAAGACTCCTCTCAAATGCGACTTGCACCTTTAGATATAGACAAAATATATGAAATTAGTACATTAGAATGCACTAAGTATGATGTAATGAAATAAAATCATACTAAAAGGACATTTGTACAAAACAAGTTCTTTTTAAGTAAAATGTTATAAGACAATTATAAAAGTCACTCAAAAGTCAACATATGCACATATAAGTCACCTTCCACAGTATAGCATATCATCACTTCAAATCTTTTAAGCATAAGAATCTCCTACCAAAGGTCCTCTTAAGGCTCACTTGAGTGAGACATGAAGCGGTCGCCCATACAACCCCTTCACGCACACCTAAGAAATCCTTAAGTATTTTCAAGTGAGACATGAAGTGACCACCCATACAAACCCTTCACACACACCTAAGAATTCCTTAAATATTTTTAGATTATAGTATTCACTATATTCAATTAAAGACCTACCTAAAGTTACTCTAAGACTCACCTAAGTAAAACATGAAGAGACCACCCATACACCCTCTCCAAACCTACCAAAGCAACCCTCAACGCTATTCTAGATAGGTAATTTTCAATTTACATGCATTTAAATTAAGTCATTATGTTCATTAAGTCATTTATGAGACATTCAACAATTAAGGACTTTCACATAACGGTCTTGGAGAAGACCTAGGGAACCTACCAACTAACAACTTCAAAAATTACACATGCAATATCTTGATAGCGTCTCATTCCAGTACCTAAACTTTGTAGAATTAAACAAACCACTAGAATGGATCCTATATGATGAGAACAGGAAATAACTAACATAGACCATACTAGCTAGGAATGGAATCCGGAGTCTTCCCTACTCTAATGGAGGGTGTTCTACTTGCCAATGGTAAACTAGGACACATCCAATGTAGGCACATGGTTAAGGAATATCAAGTGTTTCTTTGTACTCTAGTCTCATCAAAAGAAGAGTCATTCCCCTAACAAATTCTCTTGGTGCTAGCCTTTGTTCTCATAGAATAATTCAATCTAAAGAAAAATGAAGAGGTACAATATAGAAGTCATAATCAAATTATACAACACCTTACCAAGGATGGGTCCACTAGGTCTACCACAGAATGGTAAAATATGATAGCTCAATGACTTTCTTAAGGATGGTTTCATGTTGTTCAAGCCAACCTATCCCTAAGTCATCATTCACACAAGAAAGATACCATTACGACTTTCAAGTTCGAGGATATTTTGTAGAAGGTTCCACATAAATTACCTTCTTAACTAGGTTAAAGATCATATTTCAATCATATATATACATTCATGACAAAGGTGTTTTAGCCTACTAAGTCAAAGATTCATATTCACATTTTTCATGTATCAAGTAAGGGACATAGGTCTACCAAAACAAGACACACTTCATTATTATCTTAACACATGTACAATATCATTCAAGTAGCATAGGTTCAACTAAGACTACTTATGATCCACACTACACACTCCTATATAAACGTAATCATAGTTCATCATAATACTCATAGAGTCAACTAAGAAGATTCACACTTAAACATCAAGTATACACACATAGAGACATCACTTCATCCAATCATGATCACCTTTATTTAATTAGAAGAGAGCATACTTTGACTCCACTTATACTCACAAACTATATAAGCCTTCACATTAAGCACATAGTCAAGTTATGACATGATAGCATAATAATACATAAAGTAACACCGACATGGCCATATTAGTCACAACTCATCAAGTAATGCCGGCAAGGCCACATTCTTCATAGGTATATCACATAAACACCGCCATTATAAGAGGACCATACCAATCATCACAATTAAATACCTATACTACACAATATATAGAAGGTTAGGTCAACATATTACCAATTGGATCTCAAAAACTCCAATCCATAGCCAAATCAACCAATCTAATACACAAAGGGTCTTACCAATACCCATATTCACCAATTCAATCTAATAATCACAATATACATCCATCTAAGATAATACAATATGAATTCATCAATCTAGTGCAGCCTACATACATTTCTAACATGCTTCTTACAAAATTCAATAGCCTAAATCAAGCTACACAAGAAATCAATACATTTTAGACATGATCAAATCACCCATAACATGACATAAATTAAGAATTGATTATTTGCATGGTTTCATGGAAATATTAGTCTAAAATCATCAAAATAACATCAATTCAAACTTAAATCATTGATTAAAAACATTTTATGCAAGAACCCATTGATAGATTACAAAATACGACAATTCATCTTTTGAAAGATCTTTAAAATCACTTGAAGATTGGATCCTTGAATAAAAGAAATTCAAGGATGAGAATCATACCTTAATTGATGGTAATCCACAAAATTGAGAGAAAAGTTTATGGAGGAATCAAGCTCCAAGATCCAAGCTCCAATCTCCCTTCAAGCTTCAATGGTGTTATAGAGAGTTTTTCTTTAGGTTTGGCGTTTTGATTTTTGAATAATGACTTGGTTAAGTGTTCTAGATTTATAAAAATACTTAAAATACCCATAATACCATTAAATAAACACCCAACTAATTTTTATGACACTAGAAAAAATTCCCAAAACACTCATGAGTAGGTCGAGACCCTGCAGTAAACTGCAGACCTCATTGACGGTTACCAATCAACGCCACGCAGGTCCATCGATAGGCCATGCCGGAAAACTGCTGATAGGATCAGAGACTCTACATTTTGGAGCTTAATCTCGAAAACTAAGTCTCAACCTACGCCCTAAACAAAACGGGGTGTAGATGGACCAACGATCCGTTGATTGCCCCTTGTTGGTTGGGCTGGTTTTTGATAGTTGATACGCTCAAACTTACTTCTTAAATAAGAAGTAAAGCGGTCATGTCAAGTAAATAACCAAATTAGTGAGGTTGGGATCGTTCCCACGAGGAAAATAGTCTAGACTTAACTTCAACCTGTTATTACTATTGTTTGGTCAATGACTTCCTTGGAAAGTAAAAACAATAAAAGGGGGTTTCTATTTCTAAATGAGTGAAAATAAATAACGAACATTAGAGAGACACTTAACAGCTTTGAATGTTGGGTTTTAATCAATTAATCGAAGTAACTAGGGTTTACGTGTTCCCTACAGGTTCATAACTTGATAATTTTAACTATAACAATTCTTTCCTAGTATCTTGCATGGAAAGTGATAAGTTATGTATTTCTAAATCCATGGTCCGGGATCTAGAAAATCTCACTCCGCACCTTGGTCCAGCTACGTGTGTTGCTATCCTAACCCTTATCCTTACCTCATATTAAGCATCGTTTTCGATATTTGACTAAGTTATTACCTGTACCAATCAATACTAGCCTATTAGATAGTATACACTAAATCTATGTTAATAATTCTTTTCCTATTAACTACCTCCTTGGTCCGGCAAGTAGCATTAAGGCGAGTGCTAACGTTGGCCTTCGTTAAAAAGACTTCAAAACGAAAGAATTATTAATACATGCAAGACACTATTCTAGAATTGTTATTTTAGGTAGGGTTTATCTCATTATTTGCCTATGGTTCCCACTACCCTAGTTATTGAGTTTAGTTACTCATAGCCATAATCACAATATTCAAAGATGTTATATAAGAATTCATGTACTTACTTCAATGAGAAAGACTAAAATCCGAAAGTTTGCTTGATTAATCACCAAAAATCACTTGCAAGAATCTCAAACTAATCAATAAACTCACAAAGTCTCAATGTAATCAATGATCAATAATCCAGAGTCTAATAATATGATGTCTAACAATATGGAGTCTAACCTCAAAAATGAGGGTTTCAAACTATTTATAAAAAAAACAAAAACCTAATTAAACAAGGATTCTAATTGCTGGAAATCTGCCAAAATGCGGCTGGGTTGACGGACCTCGCGACGGACCGTTGTGGTCATGACGGGCCGTCGTGGACTCCGTCGTCCCATACTTGTGCAATTTATTCTGCTGCTCTCTTCATTCCCCTCGACGGCAAGTATGACGGACCTTCATAGACACAACGGTCCGTCGAGGGTCTTCGTTCTAAAACACATCAACTCTTGAAATCTGGGTACTGGGATCACTTCTCTGAACTTCGCGACGAACCTGCAAGACGGACCGTCATAACCACGACGGACCGTCACAAGCTTCGTAATCCCACACTTGGTCAGACTTCCCCATCTTCCTTCAGCAGCTGCACTATGCTTCCACCTACGGACCGTCACAAGCACGACGGACCGTCATAAGCTCCGTAGGTGGTCTCTTCTGCATTTCTTCGCTCAAAATCTCCGCATTCAGCTTTGGACAGATTTCCTGTAAAACAAAGAGAAACTTATATAAAAATTATCACAAAAAGGTTTTTGGACACACTAAACTTAAGGAAAAAGTATTAATAATACCGTGAAACCACAGTATATCAACACCCTCAACTTAAATTCGTTATCTGTCCTCAAGCGATGCACTATGACTCACTACACAATCTTTGTACAATAGTATCCATGTTTTATCCTTTGCAATCAGATGGCTATCAATCCTGATTAATCTCATCAAATCTATGCATGCTATCACTATTAGGCTTGAATTTTGTTGGATCAGAACATGACACAGACTCACCATGCACTAACACCTATCCTCTTCAATTTCTCACTAAGGTGCTAACAATTCTGGTATTGCAACTAGTGTCCTCACTTTAAAACAAAATCCTCCTTTTTCACACAATGATTTCAGTTTGAGTATAAGGATTACTTTTCAACACTCACTCTCAGAACAAAGTCACACTCATTCATAACTTTTTCCATAAGCTTGCCCTTATTTTCACTACCTTAAGTTCGCTATACAACCCTTAGGATCACGATAGGACTTTTTTAGCAAGTAACATATGTTCAGGGTCAGGTAAGGTATATTTTGGTATACTTTAGTGACTTTTTGCCCTACTTGACATATCGGCTAAACCTTCCACTGTATCTCATTTAATATCGCCCAGTTTTTCATTTTCTTTCACCTTGCTATTTTCTCTTCTTTCTTCATTTGTGTAAGTGACTCTCTTATTTTCTTGCTTGTATTTCTTGTGTATTTTTTTCTTTTTCTTTACTTTTCTTTTCATCTAATTCTTGAGTTACTTTACTTTTGTTCTTTCTCTCTCTTTGTTTTTTCAACCCCACATTCCAGAGCATTCCTCATAGTAGCCACCCTCAACTCATGGCTTTGCCATGAGTCAAGGTACACAATACTAAAAGTTGGGTCAGGGCCATAACGAAGGTTGTTTATGCATTAGCCACCCTCAACTTATGCCTTTGACATAAGTTGAGGTGCACATGTCCAAGGAGGGACCAGAGCCAGCACATTATTCCCAGAAAAGATCAGTTGGGATGAAAAAGAAAGGTCAAATTTTAAGCTCAGATTATTTGGATCAAAGAAGGATAAATTTCATTTGGTTTCTTTTATTTAGGCTAGGAATGGGCTATATTGAATAAGGGCCTATGATCCTTTCATAATTGTCTATTACAACTTACTTTTAGCAGGACTAACCAGGAAAGTTCTAGCTCAGCACCAATAGTGGACTATTCAAATTTCCTCACACTCACTTGACATCTCATCACTATACCAGATTATGAGACACCTAGTTCGAATTTGAGACTTAGGGTAATGCAACGGTGTAACTCTATTTCATGCTTAGAGCCACACAATTATCAGTTACTATGCCTAGTCATGCATTATTTTCCAGTTTATCAGGATATCATTTTAGCCATCATGCTTCAGACTTAAACTATGTACAAAAGATATAAACATGCCGGTTCAACAGAAAAAGTAATCAGTCTTTTGGGGAAAAAGAACACAGGCAAGAAAACCCCAAAAGAGGATAGTGAATTGGGCTACTCAGACTTCACCCTAACACTCACTATCCATTTACCCCACCCCCAACAAAAAAAAACATGCAATTGTCCCCAATGCATAAAAAATGTAAATACTGGAGTGGTAGGTGAAGCAAACTTGTGGCGCAAAGCGCCATCGATCAGAAAGATGGTGGGTCCGGTTCCCCGAAACCCACATCCTCTGCAATCTGGAAACCCTCAGTGGTGTCCTCAGCAACATCTGCACCATCAGTAGTGCCTCCTGCTATCTCCATTGTGCGGGAGATGGACGCCCCAGCCGCTAAATCAGATGCTCTCAGTCGGTGCGCCTCTTCCTCAGCAAGGGAGGCTCTCCTCGCAGCCTCTATATCTCGATGCTCCTTCTTCCGTGCTCGCGCCTCGTCCTCTGCTCGACCCCTACGCCTCTTGGCACTCTCTTGAGGGGGAGGTGGTGGAATGTCAGAGGTAGCAAAAAGGGCCGCCAACACGGTGTCCTCCCTCAGCAGGCTCGACAGAAGGGGCCTCAGACTCCGGCACCCTAGTCTCTAAGATCGTGTCGATGTCTGCACAAAGACTGTCGACTGCAGCCTGAAGAGTCGACCCATCCACCGGAGGGGCTGGTCGGGCTAGCACTCTCAACTCAAAGGAGTCCAGGCGCTAATTAACCTCAGCGATCTTCCGCTCTGTAAACTGCATCATCTTCCTCTCTAGACGCTCTTTGGACTCAGTAATCGACTTCTGCATCCACGACTGGATATGATGCAGAAGAGTGGCAATTTGTGCCTCTAGTTTTTGGAGCCTTGCAAGCGGGACCAGTGCCGGTAGAGGGGATATGGGAGAGGAGCTCGGGCTGTGCTACTACCTGGGAAAGACTCGACCGGGTTAGTGTCCGTGGATGCCTGTGTAGCTTTGCGGGCCTGGGCTATCGTATCAGCAAGATCATCAGCAAGTGGGGGCAGCTCTGGACGGGGCCCTTTGCATGGAGCCAACTCATTGGCCTCGTCTCTGATGAGGCCGACGTCTACAGTGCCCTGCGGGGTCTTAAGCTGATCTACGTGCCATATAGGCACACCTGCGGACCTGCAAAAGGCAAAGATCATGCACGGGAAAGGGTAGGTAGTAGTGACCTTGAATGCCCTCTCGTGCATGACTGCCTGGAGAAGCCATGCGAAGTACACCTCGAATCCGGCTATCATCGATTCCATCAACACTGCTCGATCCCAGGTAACGATGTTATCAGCAGCTGTGGAGGAAAGGCAGTGAGGGACAAGTAGCCACAAGAACTTTGCTGTGAACGTGAGGTTGGACTTCTTGATGGCCCTCTTCGGCTCAGTGACCCAATCGGCACCCTCTCCATCTACTGACAGGTGCTGGGCCATCCACCTTTTGGTGGTCTCTCTCAGTGCTGGCTCGTGCAAGAACTTGCCATCCTTTACTATCTGCCAGCGGTAGTCAAACTCGACAGTGAGGGGGGTCTGAGTAGCATCAGTACTCTCGCCGTATAGAAACCGGCGGATAGCTGGCCGGGAAATGTCAACCTGCACACCCCGGACTCGGACCTACTCCAGTGGGGCTTATTTAGCGGGGGCAGCCCGCTTATCGATCTGTGATCGGAGAGTAGCTACGTGTGATGCCTAGAACTCTCGGACCATTTCTTCGCTGTATCGCCCCAACGGATGTGCGGTCCACTCCAAGCGATGCCTGGTGAAGAGGTTGTGGATCTTCGGCATCGTCGGGAGACTCCTTGTAAGTACCCGCCACTCCAAAGTGAGTGTCCAAGTCATTACTCCTTTATCAGTCAGGAACTTGGTGTCGGAGTATACTTGAAACTGCCCGTCGACACACCATCGGTTTGGCTGGTCAGTGGCTAGAGTGGGGACCTGAGCTGGTGAGCCGAATGTAGAGTCTGAAATGTCAGCCTCATCAAACGAGGCCGACGCTGCAGCAGTGGCGGGTGCAGGAACCTCATCAGAGGCAGAGGCTTCCTCGGACCATGATACTCCTAAGGAGCCAGACGCTCCTTCCTCATTTGGGGATGACCGAGAGGGTGTGCCGGTCAGTGTGCGCTCCTCATCAGACTGGGAGGCAGTGACTACGCCGGACACCAGCTTTTTGGGTGTGGCTCTGGGAGCGCGTGCAGCACGGGAAGGTGTGGAAGTGCCTGGGGGAACATACTCAGGGTTCTGCTCATCATCAGAGCCGATGATCATGCGTGCAGATGGGGTGACAGACTTTGATAGTCCACGTGCGTAGGTTCGGTCTTGCTTGGGTGCCATAGTAGATAGTATCTGCAAAGGATCACTATTAGTATGAGTAGTGGCAAACAAGACAAGCGAAACCATACGAAATAAAACAGTGAAAATAGTATGTAATTGTTGTAGAAATAGTGACACACGACGGGCCTGGTGACGGCTCGTCGTGACTATGACGGACCGTCGTGAGGTCCATCGTGTTTTACTTAGACTATGTATATAGAGAGAACCCTGAAGGAGAGTCTCTGACTAGCATGACGATATGTGCAGGAAGGACCGTCACAGGTACGATGGTCCGTCATAGGTGTCCGTCAGAGGACACATAGAAAAAGTGAGACCCTTAGAAATAGGGTCTCTGACAACCAGAACGGTTGTGCAGTACAGACCGTCGTGAAGACGACGGTCCGTCACATGTGTCCGTTGGGGAACACTTAGGAAAAAAATGAGAGACCCTTAGAATCAGGGTCTCTGACAACCAAAACGGTTGTACAGGACGGACCGTCGTGAGTACGATGATCCGTCACATGTGTCCGTTGGGACAGGGTTCTAGGGCTGTTGCAACGGACCCTACGATGTTCCATCGTGTGTACGACGGTCCGTCATTGGAGTCTCGTTCTGAATGACAGTGACAGAACTAAGGGTACCCTAAGCATCCCCGATGAACCCACATCAATCTTGTAGTGTTTTGGACCTACATGTGTCTAACCCAACTACCTAGGGAACTAGCAATGCAAAAGCACATATGTCTAGGGTGGTAAACATGGGAATTTCGAACATTTGAAACCTAGGTTAGACAAAATCGTATAAAGTAAACAAAATACGATGAGGAACTAAGCTTAATACTAACTAGTAAACACAAATGAAAGATAAATAAGTATAAATTCGAGACACATACCTTATAAATGGATAAAAACAAATGCACAACTACTCGGTGGCAAGATAGACACTCACAGCAGCAGTTACCACTAGTAGAGAACACTTTAGGGCTTTGGAGAATTGTGAGAGGGCAATGATCGGTTGTTGGTAGAGGAATAGATTGTGGAAGTTGAGAAGGGAAGAGTAATGGGAGAAATAATGAAGTAATGGGGGTGAAATGAGGGGTTAGGGAGTTTAAATGGTCTGATTTTGAAAAAGGGTCCAGCCTGGTCGAGTAGGGTATACCTCATTAATCACGCGACGGTTCCCCGACGACGGTCCGTCACAGTTTTGACGACCCGTCATTGGTTCCGTCGTGTGTGCCCTAGTTTCAAAATAAAAGAAAAACGTACCTGGTACGGCGGATGCATACGACGGTCCGTCGCGGGCACAACGGTCCGTCGATGTGTCCGTCAGTGACTGCTACAGAGTAATTTTCTGCAGAATTTCCTGGTGATGTGCCTGCAAATTTAAAACCTATAAGTAGAAAAATGCTACCATTACTAAAAATACTATAAGTATTGGGTTGCCTCCCAACAAGCGCCTGATTTAATGTCGGGGCACGACTGGGGACACTTGATTACTCGGACTTCATCAAGATGGTATACCTCTATCGCTTCATTCGCCGATGCTTTATGCCCATAATAGAGTTCTATTCTATCTCTATTCCTCTTAAACCGCACTCCCTCCTTGGCTTTTAACTCAACTGCCCCATGAGGGAATACTTGGGTAATCAAGTAAGGGCCAGTCCATTTGGACTTGAGCTTGCCCGGAAGACAAGGCATCCCAGAACTGTCTACAAGCCCCAAATCCCTAACCATAAACTCTTGTTTTGCATTTTTCTGTTTAGTCTCCTTCTTCATCTTTTCTTTGTGGGATATGGCAGATACCGATTGGAGCTCACCACTCTGCTTCATGGTCCTACAAATGTTGAAGGTTGCTTCTTCATTATTCAACCGAAATGTCATCTGTACCTTCTCCATATCAACTAACGCTCTACCTGTAGCAAGGAATGACCTCCCAAGAATAATAGGCACTTCAAAATCGACCTCACAATCAAGAATAAAAAAATCAGCCGGAAAGATGAATGACTCCACTTTTACTAGCACATCATGGAGTATCTCTATGGTCCTTTTAACTGTCTGATCGGCCATCAATAGACGCATCGCAGTGGGTTTTGGATTCCCCAAACCCAACTTCTTGTGAATTGAGAGGGGCATGAGATCTATGCTTGCCCCCAGATCACATAATGCTTTCGCAAAATGTAATGACCCAACTGTACAAGGAATAATGAACGCACCCGGATCTTCTTTCTTTTGTACTAGGGATCTTGTAGCAATAGCACTACAATGCTGCAATCTATCATCATCCTCAAAAGTGACCGATCTTTTGTTGGTGACTAGATCTTTCATGAATTTGGCATAACCGGGCATTTTTTCTAGAGCATCTACCAAAGGGACATTGATAGAGAGCTGCTTCAACATTGTTATGAAGCGCCGGTATTTACCATCCTCGGTCTTTTTAACTAATCTTTGAGGGAAGGGTGGTGGTGGCCTAGGCATGGGAATTACCTTGATAGGTACTTCTACATCTTTTCCATTACTTCCGTCTACTTCACCACTACCCTTTACCACATTATCATTATCCTTTATCACATTTTCCTCAGTAGATGGCATAGGTGGGTCAATGGTTTGCCTACCACCCCGAGTAGTGATTGCCATACGGTGCGCATCTTTCTTTGGATTTTGGACAGTGTTGCTAGGGAGAATGCCCGGTTGCCGTGTGTTCACTGTTGTAGATAATTGGGCCACTTGCAATTCGATCTGTTTAATCGAGATTGCATGTGTATCAACTTTTTGCCCAATACTAGCAAAATCACACCTCAACTCTTTAATGTGTTCATCACTAGCATCGAACCTCCTCATCATTTTATGCAACATATCCTCAACTCGCGACATACTACCTCCACCATCTCTAGGAGTAACTTCAAAATTTTGAGGAGGAACATAGGGTCCATTCCTATCGTTTCTATTATAATAGTTACCCTTGTTGAAGTTGTTCTCTCGATTGTAGTTTCTATCTCGGACATAATGACCCTGACGATTGTAGTTTCCATAGTTCCGACCTTGGTTCCCTTGACCTTGGCGCCAATTCTCCTGATTAGAGCCTTGGTCACTTGGTTGGAAACCCCCCATCTGTTCATTTACTGCATAGGAATCCTCCTCATAATAACGCTCATCGTTTGGAGGTGGTGGTTTAGCCAAGTAGTTGACTGCATTAATCTTTTCTGCACCCCCAGTGACATGTTTTAGTACCAACCCAAGCTCAGTTCTCATCTGAGCCATTTCTTCACGAATCTCATCTGTGGCTGGGTTGTGAGTGGACTGCACAGCAAAGGTGTTTCTCCCTGTATCAGACTTCCTAGTACTCCAAGTTTTGTTACTTCGGGAGATTTTCTCTAATTTTTCTGCAATCTCAGCATAAGGGCATTCTCCATAAGATCCACCTTCTATAGTGTCCAACACCGCTTTATTGTTATCATCCTGTCCTCGATAGAAGTATTCCTTCAGTGACTCATCATCTATACGGTGATTTGGAACACTTCTCAAGAATGAGGTGAATCTATCCCAAGAACTACTAACTGACTCTCCTAGTAGTGCCACAAAGTTGTTCACCCTGTCTTTGTGGTTTAATTTCTTGGAGACCGGATAGTAGGGTGCTAAGAAGACATCCCTTAGTTGGTTCCAAGTGAAGATTGAGTTGTATAGGAGCTCAGTGAACGACATATCAGCCTCTCCCATCAGTGAGAGAGGAAACACTCTGAGACCTATTACATCTAGATCCAAATCAGGCCTCCCCACAAAACTTTTACACACTGCCCTTACCTTAGCTATATGGGCATGTGGATCCTCAGAAGGTAGCCCTGAAAACAAACCTCTGGCAGTGAGCATTTGCATCAGGCTACTAGTTACCACAAAACTGTGGCCTGTGGGTAGAGGGGGCAAGACAAGTGGCCCATCCGAGTCTGCTATGTTATCATACCCTCTGTAGTATGCTTGGGGCCGTGGAACTGGATTCTGTCCCCTCTGTAGATGTTCACCCGCGCGTCGGGTAACATCTGACCATGAACATCCACTGGAGCTGGGATGTTCTGGTTTGGATCCTCATCATTTATTCCCATGTTTCGATTCATATTGCACAGTGTACGTTCTAGCTTATGATTGTAGGGAAACAAGGGTTCTCTTCCTCTCCGTGTATTTGGCATATAATGAGGATAGTTCTGAAAGGAAATCAAAAACAATAAAACAGAGTAAAATCAAGAAAATATCAACTAAACTATAGTAATAAGTTTAAGTTAATCTAAAAGCTAGATTCCCCGTCAGCGGCGCCAAAATTTGATACGCTCAAACTTACTTCTTAAATAAGAAGTAAAGCGTTCGTGTCAAGCAAATAACCCAACTAGTGAGGTTGGGATCGTTCCCACGAGGAAAATAGTCTAGACTTAACTTCAACCTGTTATTACTATTGTTTGGTCAATGACTTCCTTGGAAAGTAAAAACAATAAAGGGTGGTTTCTATTTCTAAATGAGTGAAAATGAATAACGAACTTGAGTGAGACACTTAACAGCTTTGAATGTTGGGTTTTAATTAATTAATCAAAGTAACTAGGATTTACGTGTTCCCCACAGGTTCATAACTTGATAATTCTAACTATAACAATTATTTCTTAGTATCTTGCATGCAAAGTGATAAGTTACGTATTTCTAAATCCTTGGTCCGGCATCTAGAAAATCTCACTCCGCACCTTGGTCCGGCTACGTGTGTTGCTATCCTAACCCTTATCCTTACCTCATTTTAAGCATCGTTTTCGATATTTGACTAAGTTATTACCTCGTACAAATCAATACTAGCCTATTAGATAGTATACACTAAATCTATGTTAATAATTCTTTTCCTATTAACTACCTCCTTGGTCCGACAAGTAGCATTAAGGCGAGTTCTAACGTTGGCCATCGTTAAAAAGACTTCTAAACGAAAGAATTATTAATACATGCAAGACACTATTCTAGAATTGTTATTTTAGTTAGGGTTTATCTCATTATTTGCCTATGGTTCCCACAACCCTAGTTATGGAGTTTAGTTACTCATAGCCATAATCACAATATTCAAAGATGTTATATAAGAATTCATGTACTTATTTCAATGAGAAAGATTAAAATACGAAAGTTTGCTTGATTAATCACCAAAAATCACTAGCAAGAATCTCAAAGTAATCAATAATCTCACAAAGTCTGAAAGTAATCAATGATCAATAATCCAGGGTCTTATAATATGATGTCTAACAATACGGAGTCTAACCTAAAAAACGAGGTTTTTCGAACTATTTATAAAAAAACAAAAACCTAATTAAACAAGGATTCTAATTGCTGGAAATCTGCCAAAACGCGGCTGGGTCGACGGACCTCGCAACGGACCGTCGTGGTCGTGACGGACCGTCGTGGACTCTCTCATCCCATACTTGTGCAAGTTCTTCTGCTGCTCTCTTCATTCCCCTCGACGGCAAGTATGATGGACCGTCATAGACACAACGATCCGTCGAGGGTCTTCGTTCTAAAACACTTCAACTCTTGGAATCTGGGTACTGGGATCACTTCTCTGAACTTCGCGAGGAACATGCAGGACGGACCGTCATAACCACGATGGACCGTCACAAGCTTTGTAATCCCACACTTTGTCAGACTTCCCTATCTTCCTCCAGCAGCTGCACTACGCTACCACCTACGGACCGTCATAAGCTCCGTAGGTGGTCTCTTCTGCATTTCTTTGCTCAAAATCTCCGTATTCAGCTTTGGACATATTTCCTGCAAAACAAAGAGAAACTTATATTAAAATTAGCACAAAAAGGCTTTTGGACACACTAAACTTGAGGAAAAAGTATTAATATTACTGTGAAACCACAGTATATCAACAGTTTTGACTTACAATTTGGGTCCTCCTCAATGACCCCTAATTTTATCCTTGGGGGGTCTTACTCAGACTTTTCCAACTTAAATACACTCGTATACATGTTAGAGTCATGTCACATCAATTTCAACCAAAACGAACACGTTAAACATGCAAATGCACACCTCATACAAGCACGTCTTAAGGCAAATCTTTCGAACATCATGAGCTTTCTTGGATGTTTGACCTCCAAACATCACCAAACTTTAGAAACTTCCTCAAAATACTACGAATGTAAACCTCATGTCACACGTGTTAGTCTCTAGTTTCACCTAAGTTGTTTTAGAGGTTTAAAAACAAAGTCACCCACCGGGGAAATAACGGAAAAAGGTTCAACTAAACATCGGGTAATACATAAAACTTCATGGACACTTGAGGATTCACTATAAATAAAGTGGCACCAGGATCTAGTAAATCATAGAACTTAATGGAAAAAATTTGTAACATACTGGTGACAACATCAGGAGACTCTTCTTAATCACCCCTAGAGCGGAGAGCATTGAAGCGATTCTTCTTAGGAGCATCGGGATTGGGAGAACTTGCTGTGGTTGAGCTTTTGACATTCCTTAAGCCTAAATCATAGGGAAATCCCCCTTCATGTGGCCACTCTTACCACAACTATAACAATTACCCGTACCAACTAGACACTCGCCTTCACGTTTTCTACCACACTTAACACAAATAGGCTTCTCAACATAGGGACCACCACTTTTTCCCTCTTGAAACTTGGGTGTAGACCCTTTACTCTTGTTGACCCTTGGGGTGTTAGAATAATATTGGTTAGAAAACCTCTTCATGGACATTGGCTTTTCTTGAACCTCAAATCTAACCTTGGATGAATTTCTATCTCCGATCCTAGTATTCTTCATCGCCCTACCAACTTGCTTAAGCTTTACACCTCTATTTGCTCGGCATGAACCGTAAGATGAAAGATGTTCATGTTAGGAATCAACATTACCGACCTACATTCATTAATTACAAGATCGGATACCCCCATCACAAATTTTTTTATATTAGCCTTACAATCCGCCACCATAGTGGGAGCATATTTGGAGAGTTGAGTGAACTTGAGGCTATAATACTTCACACTCATAACCCCTTGGTGAAGGTTGATGCTTTCTTCCATTTTCCTATGGCTATAATTCTTCACACTCCCAACCCCTTGGCGAAGGTTGATGCGTTCTTCCATTTTCTTATCCCTTAGTTCCAAGGGAAAGAACCTATCAAGGAAATCCGCCTTGAATGCCCCCAAGTAATCCATCCCTCTCTAACCAACGCCTTATTCTTCCATTGTTCATACCAAATTTGAGCCACATCTTTTATTTGATAGGTGTCTAGTTCCACCTTTTTGTGAGATGTCACACCCATGGCATCAAGCAACTTCAATACCTCATCTAAGCACCCTTATGGGTATTTTTCCACCTTTGAGCCAAAGAAATTAAGGGGATTTATCCTTGTGAAATCCCTTATCCTTGATGTGGTGGTGCTAGCATTGGGGTTCACTTGTACCTAGCATCCGTAGCAACTTGAGTAGCCAACACTTGAGTAAAGCTATGAATAGTCACCCTTATCTAAACATTAGACATAGTCGCTTCTTCAGTAGGAACTTAAGGGTTTTGAGGAGCTTGATAGGGAACCACATCATTCACATTTTCCTCTTCGAGCGTTGTTCCTTATTGTATTCATTGCCTATAAGCACAAGAAATGGATTAGAATATAAGGAGATATAAAGTTAAGACTCTTGAGGCACGATATAGAAATACCAAGAAGATGAGAATTTCCTAAGCATCACATGGTCCTCATTCATAAGTGTGGCACACTTCACAATCATGAACAAGACTCTGCTTGACGTGGTTTAGTGAGACATCAATCCTTATGTTATTAAACCTAATGCTCTGATACAAAGTTTTTCACATCCAGGAAGCACCCCGTAGATGCAATCAATGTCTTAGTCCTCAAAGAAAACTTAGTCATTGTGTATCATAGAAAAACTTATTATAGTGAAGTATACTTCGGCTTCTCGCTTATGGTATATAGAGTTCACATAGACTCCTCGCTTATGAAGTGTACATCGACTTCTCTTTTATGCAACATTGTCAATTCATATGAAATTGTCTAATATTCTTTCCCACATTTAAACCATCTAATAGACAATTACAAAGTTGGGCATAATCCTTACACAAATACAATATGCCACATATAGGCTTAGACCAATTGTCGCAAATATAAGGAATGAAACAATTGTCTTTAGACACATCAAATGCTATCAAATCTAGAAAGTGGCACCACCCTCAGACTTGAGAATTCACCAACAACTTTGGGAAAAGTCCAGGTCTTCCTTGAAAATGGCCTAGAAGCTCTTCAATGGCCAGAACCTACATTCTTTAAAAGAAGGGAAGAAATATGGGTTCGTACATACCACATGTACTGAGTATGACTTGTATGCATAAACATCATTAATGCATGAGGAAGGGGACAATTTCGTTAAAATCATGCTTAGTATTAAATAACCTTAACATACACATATAGTGAAACTTTATAAGACAACAACCATGATATTAATCCAACATAAATTCAACCCAAACAACGCTTGTGCAATACAAAGAATGAAATTCCATAACTCTACCCAAAGTTAAGCATCACATTAAGTCTTACTTCATACATACAACATAACCTCATATTTAATTATGAAATGCTTTATTCATAAAGATTATACATAACATGACATACATAATATATAATCAACTTAATCATAAGAGAACACTACTAAGACCATCCCTTAGGATCCCAAAAGGTCAATATATAAGAGAATTCCCATACCCTCCCTCACACTATTTAGAAACACTTAATAGAAGCCCTAATAAGAATTCATACACTGAACTTGTTTGTTTACTTTTAGATTAGGAAAAAAGTTGCAAGAACCGACATTAGAATATGTGAGCTACATGGAATCTGGTGTTCGAGTCGCACACCGATAAGAAAAGGTTAACAATTTCTTAAGGTGTAACCTTTCATACATAACTATCTAGGTGGATCCACTAAGCTAATGTTCTATGTGGGCACATAGTTAAGGGTTACGGAGATTGTTTTAGAAACCTTGACTTGATCGACGTGGAGGTTTACATTTCATGAGACAACCCATAACTTGGGAATACAAACTTGTTAAAAGTGAGAAAACCCATGTAGGGAACCGTACTTACTAAATGTGAGACCCCAATCCCGTTTACATACCCTTTCGGTGCTCATCATTTATTCCCTTTAATAATCATATTTTCTCATCATACAAGTTCACATTAGTCTCTACTAGACCCTTATGTAAACATCCTATCATTATAGCTCAATAGGTATTAACAAGTGAGAACCGTCCTTTCACTTTAGAAATCACATCCAAGTGAGTAAACCTTTCACTCAACACTTTATTGTAATTGTAGGAACTACTTTCAATCATATAATAATCATATCATAACATGCATACATACTTCATAGCTACTTCAATTGTATAGGGTTGAAGATGAGTACTACTTGTTATCAACATCACAACCACACATTAGACATAGGAGCATTACTATTTAAGAAACTCATATCTCATAATTTAATTCAAGAAAAATCAATCTTCATACCTTCTTGCTCTTACATAGAATTCATACATGCATTACCAAAGAATACATAATCAATACATAAACAAGGTAAATTCAAGAAGTAATGCATAGCAGTTATCATTCCACATATTAATATACTCATCATCTTCCACAATTACCGTAAAATTTCAAGATATAATGATTTTAGGGAAGAACAAGGGTTCAAGGAGAATCTTGAATGATTGTAAACAATTATCGATAATCTAATAGTTAACCAACAATAAAAGATTATAATTCATCACAATCGAATAACAATTTTGTTTTTAAAATAGAATCCATGTATAGATTGAAAACCTAGTATTTGGGGAAGTTCAAAACCATCTATGAAAGGACCTGTTGTGGAAATGACTAAGTGTCAAGCAATGACACCATTTATGATGCGTCGACCAAATGATGGCTCATCGATTAGTCTCATGGCTGCACACTGCCTAGAGGCAATTTTTGAGGGTCAATGGATGGGTCCTCTCCAAGGACCCTAGGGATGGTCCCTGGGGATTCGTACTTGGACGTTTTGACTCTAAAAACACTGTAAAATGTATTTTAATCCTTTTCACCAAATTTGACCTAATTTTGTCTCTTAAAACCCCTTGACACAAACCAAGACACACTATCTCAATTTCACTAGTCTCCAAACGTCGTGGTCGTTTCTTGACATTTTGACTCTAACACCTCCTAATTAGTTTCATTACATTAGTTTAGGCTTAGAACCAATGTTTTAGGGCTTATTTCATTAAGTGAGGCTCTAGACCATTTTATTGAACTTTGGGAGTGTTACAGTTCATAAGTATGGGTTGAAATTCACCCAATTGTCTTGCTATGCTCCAGATATGGTTTAGGATATGAGGTTCAGAATGAGTTTTTTTGTCGCAGGCTTGGGTCGTGTATATTTTAAAGAGGGTAGAGATGCAATGCTAGCCAGTGACATGGACATATCTCGATTGATGGTCTACGTGTAGCAAGTTAAATAAGAGAAGCTGAGGGACAGAGAGGAGTACAGAAAGAAGAAATACAAGATTGGCAATGATTTTGTGCAACAGACATGTGGTTTGAATCGGACACTATTACATAAACAAAAGAGGCATGCACTAGCATATTCTAGTGCACCCGTGCCAAAAAACAGAGATAAGTATAATAGACAAAATTCACAAAACTTCAAGGCTAGACCAGCCCAAACCTAAGGTAGTGTGCCACAAGAAGGTAGTTGGGCCCATGCATGTAGTAGGTGTGGTAGAAACCATGCTAGGAAGTGTCATGATGGATAGTCAGGTTGCTTCAAGTGCGGTCAAGAGGGTCACTTTATGAAATAGTATCCTAAGAATAATAAGGGTGGTGGAAATCCGACTAATAGAGCCTAATATTTATTAGATGCTCCACCAGAGAGGGATGAACCTAGAGTAGCTACTTCTGGCAATGATGGAGGAGAAAATTTCCTCTATGCAGTAACTAGCCGTCAATAGCAAGAGAACTCCCTTGATGTTGTCATGGGTATGATCAAAGTATTTACTTTTAATGTTTATTCTTTGTTAGAACCAGGAGAAATTTTATCTTTTGTAACCCCTTATGTTGCAAATAAGTTTGAGATTCTTCCTAAGAAACTTTGTGAGTCTTTTATGTTTCTATACCGATTGGAGAGTCTAATCTAGTAGAAAGAGTCTATCGTGATTGTTTTATTTCTGTCAATCACAAGAATACATGGCTTATATAGTAGAGTTTGACACGGTATATTTTGATGTCATTCTAGGTATAGGATGACTTCATGCCTGTTATGCATCAATAGATTCTAGAACTTGAGTTGTCAAGTTTCAAACTCCGAATGATCCAGTCGTAGAATGGAGTACTAGTTTAGCAGTGCCTAAGGGTTGTTTCATTTTGTACCTTAAGTCGAGAAAGATAGTTTCAAAGGGATGTATATATCACTTAGTCCTAGTTAATGACTCAAGTGCTGAAGTACCTACCCTTAAGTCAGCTCCTGTGGTTAAAGAGTTTCCAAAAGTCTTTCATGATGATCTACTCGGAGTCCATCCTGAGAGAGAAATAGACTTCGACATATACATCATTCTAGATACTCGTCCTATATCTATTAATCCATATAGAATGTCAACAACAGAGTTAAAGAGTTTAAATAACAGGTGAAAGATCTGTTAGATAAAGGTTTGATCTGACCAAGTGTCTCTTTTTGGGGTGCTCCGGTCTTGTTCGTGAGAAAGAGGGATGGTTTATTTAGGATGTGTATAGAATATCGCCAACTAAATAAGGTTACTATAACAAATAAGTATCCTTTCCAAGGATACATGATCTTTTTGACCATCTTGAGGGTGATTCCTTCTTCTCGAAAATTGATCTCAAAATAGGCTACCATTAGCTGAAAGTTTGAGGATGTGGTATTCCAAAGACAACTTTGAGAACCAGATATGGGCATTATGAATTTTCAGTCATGTCCTTTGGTTTAACCAATGCTCCTGCATCATTCATGAATTACATGAATAGAGTCATCAAACCTTATATACATATGTTTGTTATCGTCTCCATTGATGACATACTAATCTATTCAATCAATGAAGAATATCATGCTAGTCACCTCAGGATAGTTCTTTAGACTTTGAAAGATAAGGAGCTATATTCCAAGTTCTTTTATAAGTTTTGTCTGAAGTTTGTGGCATTCTTAGGCCATAGTTTCCGGTGGTGGGATAAGAGTTGATACCCAAAAGATTGAAGCAATCCAGAATTGGCCTAGACCCACATCTCAAACTTATATACAAAGTTTCTTTGGTTTGGCTGGCTACTATAGACGATTTTTTGAGGCTTTTTCCTCTATCTCATCTCCCTTAACTAAGATGATCTAGAATATAATTATGTTTCAATGCTCTAAAGCTTGTAACAAAAGTTTTCAAGAGTTTAAAAAGAGGTTGACTACGGCTCAAGATTTGACCTTATTAGAGGGTACTCAAGGTTTTGTGGTGTATTGTGATGCATCAAGAGTTGGTTTGGGTTGTGAATGACAAAGTTATAGCTTATGACTCCAGACAGTTTAAGGTTCATAAAAAGAATTATTTAAACATGACTTAAAGTTGCCTACAATAGTATTTTCCTTGAAGATATGGCCGCACTACTTATATGGTATTCATGTTAATATATTCACTGATCACGCGAGCCTACAATACGTTTTCACCAGAAAGAGGTCAATCTCAGACAAAGGATGTGGTTAGATTTACTCAAGGATTATGATATGAGTAGTATTTACAACCCACGTAAGGCTAATGTTGTTGCTGATGCTTTAAAAATTTATCCATGGGGAGTACCTCCCATGTTGAGGAAGAAAAGTGGGAGTTAGACAATGATTTGCCTAGACTTGCATGCCTAGGAGTCAGAGTTATGGATTCCATAAAAAAAAAGAATAGTGGTGACTAATGGGGCTGAATAATCATTAGTGTTAGAGGTGAAAGAAAAACAAGACCAGGCGAATGTTCATAAGTAAAAAATATTGACTTTTGAACAAGGGAGAGATAGTGTGCTGAGGTATCAACGTAGATTGTGTGTAACTAGGGTTGATGAATGCCAAGAGAGGATCATGGAGGAGGATCATAGCTCCAAATGTTCCGTTCATTTGGGTTCCACCGAGATGTACCATGTATTTGAGAGAGGTATACTGGTGGAAAGGTATGAAGAAAGAAACTACTGAGTTTATTGCCACGTGCCCGAATTGCCAACAATTAAAGTAGAACACCAAAGGACTGGAGGGTTGTCTCAGAATATAGAATTTCCAGAATGAAAGTTGGAGATGATTAATATGGACTTCGTCACAGGCTTGCCAAGGTATCGCAGGCAACATGATTCCATTTGAGTAATTATTGATAGAATGAAAATATTAGCCCACTTCTTGCGGGTAAAGATCACTCATTTGGTGGAGGATTATGCTAAGTTGTACATTCAAGAAGTTGTAAGACTTCATGGAGTTCTGCTGTCCATTATTTCTGATAGAGGTGCACACTTTATCGCTCAACTCTAAAAGTCTTTCCAAAAAGGTTTAGGTTTAAAGGTGAACTTAAGCACTACTTTCCATCCACAGATTGATGGACATGCAGAGCATACCATCAAGACCTTAGAAGACATGTTGAGAGATTGTGTGATCGATTTCAAGGGGAATCCGGATGATCACCTACTTATCATTGAGTTCGCTTACACCAACAACTACAATTCAAGCACCCAAATGGATCCATATGAAACTCTTTACGGGAAAAGATGCAGATCTTCTATTGAGTGGTTAGAAGTCGGTGAAGCAGGGTTGATAGGAACATATCTAATTCACCAAGCCATGGAGAATGAAAAGGTAATTCAAGAGAGATTGAAGATGGCACAGAGTCATCAGAACTCCTACACAGATGTGAGGAGGAGACGATGGACTTTGAAGTGGATGACCGGGTATATCTAAAAGTTTAACCAATGAAGGATTTTATGAAGTTTTGTAAGAAGGGAAAGCTTAGTCCCCGGTTTATTGGACCTTATAGAATATAAAAAAGAATTGGAAATGTAGTTTATGAGTTGGAGCTACCACAAGATTTAACAACAGTTCATCCGATATTTCATATCTCCATGCTGAAGAAGTGTATGGGTGATCCTTCATTGATATTTATTGTGCTGACCGAGAATGTTGGGATTAAGGATAGCTTATCCTATGAAGAGATTCCGGTTCATATTTTAGATCACCAAGTACGCAGTTTAAGAACAAAGGAGGTTGTTTCAGTCAAGGTCCTTTAAAGGAACCAATTTATTGAAGAAGCGACTTGGAAGCTTAAGAGGATATGAAGAAAATATATTTACATCTTTTTGAATCCAAAGAGAATGCAGATCAAGATACTAATTGTCTTATTATTACTTTATAAAATATGAGTAAGCATGATTGTTAATTTATTTTGGTTTGTTGAGTGTCACGCGAGCCAGAGAACCTCAGGACAACATCTGTCCTCAGGCTCTAGCGCTCTACGCCTCTCAGAGAGCCATAGAAGCTTGGAGACCCCGTTCTTTCCCCATATTTTTATACTAACTACTAAGTGATACCCACACTTATTAGTTGATTCCAACACTCCAAAGTACATATAAACATAATAAAATTATCTATAAACATGAGATAATGAACCTTGAATTCATAATTCAATTAAAGGAAAGTTAAGATCAAAGTCAAAGAAGTTAAGAGTCAAGTCTAAAAGTTAAGAAGCAAGCAAATGCAAGTCTTTAAAAGTTTTGAAGAGTCTTAAACAAAATTTTAACTTTGTTTTAAGGCTCAAGCGACAAGTTCAACAAAGAGTATGAATTGAGTAGAATTCTCCAAAGTTATAAGGGAACTAAGTATTCCCTAATAGTTAGGTTACAAGCTCAACAAAGAGTAAAGAGTTGAATTCATTTCTCAAAAAGATATAAAAGGGAACTAAGAATTTCCTAAGAGTTACAAATGTTTTCACGTTCTGTGCAAGAAAGGAAGCTAGACTTTCAATAGAGCCTTCGACTAATTTTTAGTAAAGAGGAAACTATGATTTCTGCGAGAGCTTGTAAAAGCTAATTTTGAGCAAATTATCTCAAACCAAAGAAGATGTTATTTTTAATACATATGAGTTAAGTATTTTGGGAGTAGTATTGGACACCGATATGGGGACGCGAGTTCATATTAAATGAAGCCCTCATAAACAATGTAGCCAACATGGACATATAAGGTTCATACTTTTTAGATGATTCCTTAGTGCTTTTTAGCACAAACTAGTGGATTCACTTAGTAGTTCACGTGGTATACTGGCGGCAAGGTACATGACGTTCCTCTTGCAAAGTCAGGTAAGATGTTGTACCATCGCTTAGGCTAATAGTGATGATTTTCGGTTAGAGTTGAGTTTGTTCTTGCATTTTCTTTAACGAACTAAGTTCTTTTACTATTCAACAAAGATTTATATATATATATATATATATATATATATATATATATATATATATATATATATATACACACACACACACACACACAAACACACACACACACACACACACACAAACACACACACACACAAACTAGATAATTGAAGGCCAGTTCACGGGCCCAATATAATCAATTATATTTTCAACTTTAATTTAAAAAAATTACCTTAATTCAAATCTTATTTTATTATAGTTTCTAAAATATCCTACCATTTAAAAAAATTACAAAAATTCCCACTCAGCTACATTCCTCTCCTCTGCATAAATCACTATCTCCTCTCAGATATATCTGTATCCTCTCTTGAATACATCTTTATCCCCTCTGAAATATATCTCTATCCTCTCTTGGATACATCTCTCTCCATTCAGATATACCTATAGTCCTTCTTGAATACACATCTTCCCTCTCAGATTCATCTACGAGATATGTGTCTGCAAGTTTTCTGAATTGTATCACGACCGAGTTACCACATTTCTGCTGATAAATCTATGAGTTTTTTGTAATTTAAAAAAGAGTAGGGATATAATGTAATCAACTTTTAACACTATGAAAATTTACGTGGCATATTTTTCGTTGTAGTCAATTTAAAAAGAATGATGTATCAATATATTTAATAACATTTCGTCTACATTTGTTTTAAACAACAACTTCTAGAAGTGTTTTTTTTTTTTTTAAAAAAAATACTTCATGTTAAGTCAAATAAATATTAAATAAATCAAAATGGAGTGAGTAGAAACTTTAGATCAATTTTATATTTATGGAATTTAACTTTTTGTAACTATTTTTTCTTTTAACAAAATTTAAAATGAAAAAAACTAAAGTTTTTTCACAATTATTTTTATAGTATTTTTTTTATCAATATTTTGTCGATATTATCAAAATTTGAATAAAATTAGGTAATAAAGTAACTTAATTTTGATTCAACCATTTATATCAATTTAGAAAATATTTATTTTAAAGTTGTAAAACATTCATAATCTAATATATAATATTCTCCTTACTCTCGACGAATGACACTAATTTATCATAATTTAAGATTGAAAGAAGTAGAAATCAAAATTAAAAAGTACAACTAAGTATTATTATATGAAGGTCATTATTAGTTAATTGTTACTCGTTAGAGATATGTCATATGTTAATTGTTATAATGGAACGACATGAAAATTATAAGAGATAATTTATTTGTAGTTGAAAATTATTTATGTAAATAATAAATTTAAATATGTTTACGTCATATAAATATTAGTGCAAAGAAATTTCACGCTATAAAATTATTTACATATTTTAATATGTAATTTATTTTATAATGAAAATTTACAAATTTGATTTTTTATGAAAATTTGGTATGAAGATTCTTATATCTTCTGATAGTAAGTAGTTCGTTACTTTCTAATATGGAGGAATATGTGAAGTGTGAGGACGACCAAGGGCGAAAATGTTTTTCAAGCTAACAAAAATATATTAAGAATAATAATTAATAATTATAGAAATATCTTTCTATATATAAAGTGAATAATGATCAAGCGCAAAAGTATAATTTCATGCTAAGAAAATCTACCAAGAATGATAACATAAAAAATTAAATAATTCTAGAAACATCTTAAGTTATTGTTATGACATTAACTTATTTTGTTATTACTTCACTTTCTTTTCTTTTATGAGTTATTGTGATATCTATTTTATTATTACTCTATTTTACTATTATTTAATTAAATGCTTAATATTCTTTTCTATTTTTGTGCTTATAAAACTGCCTACTTTTCATATAAAAATTTATCATGAATTAATTATTTCCATCTTTAGTTTGACTCAAATAATATACTTGAAAATAAGTAAGTTTGACATAATTAAAAATATATATTTGATTGAAATTAAAGAAAAAGAAGTAGAAAAGTAACTTTACAAATAAAAATTAATAGGATGATATATTTTTGTATTAAAGACAAGTAATGATAAAAATGTAATTTTACTCTAACAAAAATCTATCAAGAATAAATAATTCTAGAAACATCTTTCTATATATAAAGTGAATGATGATCAAAGGTAAAAATGTAATTTCATGCAAGCGAAAATCTAACACGAATGATAACATTAAAATTAAATAGTTTTAGCAACATATTTAGTTATTAATAATATTATTATTACCTCATTTTTGTATTTTCTTCATTTTTTATGAGTTATTGTGATATCTGTTTATTATATGAAAATGAATAAATAATAATTATGGTTAACTCTTAATAATTATATATCAAGTATAATATTAGGTGGAATCAATAAAAAATAAAATTAAAATTTATATGTATATTTAAATTTTGTGTATTGAAGTATTTTTTAATTTTATGATTTTAAATATGCTATATAAAATATTAAAGTTCAGAAGTTACTTTTCTAATAAAAAAAATAAGTTCATATAAATCGAAAAGGAGGGATTCATATATCAAAAATGAAATATATATGTGTTTTTTAAAAAATTGTTTGACTTCCTTATATATATATATATGTACATATATATATACATATATATATATATATATATATATATATATATATATATATATATATATATATATATATATATATATATATATATATATATATATATGTATGTATATATATATATATATGTATGTATATATATATATATATATATGTATGTATATATATATATGTATATGTTTATATATATATATATATATATATATATATATATATATATATATATATATATATATATATATATATATATATATATGTATATATGTATATATATATATATATAATGATTTGAAAACTTTAATTCTTCGTTTTAATTTCTAATTTGTTACATATTTGAAAATTACATTAAAAAAAAAACTAAGAACGCAATGTAGCAATTTAATGAGATTTGGTTGATTCCTTATTTTTATCGAAACAAAAAAAAATGTTGCATGTATTTTTTGAAAATACGTAAAAACTAAAAGTATTATGAATCGCAGTAAAATTATAACTAAAAATATGTGAGAATCTATATAAGAAATTTTGTTGACTTTCCTAAAATCACTGTATCACATAAAATAAATTAGATGTAGTAACATATATTATTCAAAAATGACACAAAAGGTAAATAAATTAATAATTAAAAATATTTTTAAAAAAAACACGTATAAAATTTAGTTCACTTTTTTCAAATTTCATTTGTGTCACTTAAATTGAAAAAAAAATTAACATACGTTGGACCTGCGTTTGCGCGGGCACCTGATATCTAGTTACTTAAATAAGTTATCACATCAATTAACCATATTAATTGTAATATTTTATTATAATTTCTTTAGGAAAACATCATGTAAATCAATTTTCTAGGTCTTAACAAATCATTAATTTCGAATTACCTTTAGACCTATAAAAATCAATAGTATGTTGTAAAAACAAAAAATTATTCTACATTTGCTTAATAGATATTTTTTGTTTAATGATAATTTTATACTATATAGAAAATAAATCTATAAGAAGTGTAATATCTCATCAAATAGACTAACTATATTGAAAATATTTAAGGAAAAAGTGTGATTGAAAATGGGGGTCCATATTAAATGTCATATCATTATGATAAACATGAAATTTAGGAAAATATATTTGCTTGTTTGGTCATTACGAATCTATTACCACTTTCTTGATATCATAATATAGAAATAAACATTCTAGAATCTATATAAATTGACAAATTTACCCTTGGTCATCCTCAACTTGGTTCTTCTATATAACACTAGATATCATGTGCTCGCGCCAACGCATGCCCAACGTATGATAGTTTTTTTTTCCTTCCAATTTATGTGATACAAATGAAATTTGAAAAGGTGAACTAAATTTTTTGTGTTGTCTAAAAATATATTGTAAATTGTTAATTTATGCAGTACCTTTTATGTTATTCGAATAATATATGTTACTCCATCTGTTTTATTTTATGTGATACAAGTGATTTTAGGAAAGTAAACGAAATTTCTTAGATGATTATCACATATTTTTAGTTTTCATTTTACTGTGATTCGTAGTACTTTTTAGTTCTTATGTTATTTTCCAACAATATATGTAACTTTTTTTGTTTCGATAAAAATAAGGGAGTCAACCAAATTTCGTTATTTTTATTAACTACGTTTTTCTAAAAATATATTGAATTGTTCCATTGCATTTTTAAGCTTCTTTTTTTAATGTAATTTTCAAATATATATCAAATTAGAAATTAAAACGAAGAATTAAAGTTCTCAAATCATTATATTTCTATATTAAAATGTTCAAATCTTTAAAACTCCACACATATGCACAAATTAATAGAAGGAATTCAAACAATTTTTTTTTTTAAAAAATAATATATTAAATTGCATTTAAATAATGAAAACATATATATTTCATTTTTTATATATGATTCCCTCCTTTTTTATTTTATATGAACTTATTTTTTATTTCATTTCAAAAAGAAAATAATTTCTGAATTTTATTTTTTTATATATAGCATATTAAAGATCACAAAATTAAAAAATATTTCAATACACAAAATTTATTATACATATAAATTTTAATTTTAATTTTCATTGGTTCCACTTAATATTATATTTGATAATTAATTATTAAGAGATAAGTCTAATAATTATTTCTTACATTTCATAAAATAAAGAGATATCACAATAACTCATAAAAAAAAATAAAGAAATAACAAAAATGAGGTAATACTAATAATAATACCTAAAGATGTTTCTATAACTATTTAATGTTCTTGTTAATTTTGTTGGTAAAGTTTTTGTTGCATGAGTTAAATTTTTACTTTTGATCATCATTCACTTCATATATAGAAAGATGTTTCTAAAATTATTTATTCTTGATAGATTTTTGTTCTAATGAAATTACATTTTTATTCTTGGTCTTCTTTAATATAAATATATAATTCTATTCATTTATATTTGTAAAGTTACTTTTCACATTGTGTTCTTTAATTTCAATCTAATATATATTATTAATTTTATCACACTTCAATATTTCGTATATTAATTAGAGCCAAAATAAAGAGTGAAATAATTAATTCATGATATTTTTTATATAAAAAGTAGGCTTTTTTATAAGCATAATGAATAGAAAAAATATTATGAAATAAACTAAAGTAAGTAATAACAAAATTAGTTAATGGTAATAACAATAACTTAAGATGTTTATAGAACTATTTAATTTTTTTATTATCATTATTGTTAGATTTTTTTAGCGTGAAATTACAATTTTCCCTTGATCATTAATTATTTCATATATAGAAAGATAATTCTAGAATTATTTATAATCTTTCTTCAAAGATTTTTGTTAGAGTGAAATTACATTTTTTCCCTTGGTCGTCCTCCCACTTCACTCTTTGGTATATATATATATATATATATATATATATATATAGATATAGATTTAGATATATTCATGAGTTAAGCAGAGCCAAGGTAAGTTCGTTTTATTCTTTTCAAGCTTTATGTTGTCATGTAGCATTCCAACTCGCATACTCATACATTCAATATAATTATTCTAGTTCGCTTGCATCATGTTATGATGCAAATGAAGTTAACTAGAATTAACACCATCCATTACCCTGTTGATCCAATTGAGCATTCATAGTCAGTAGTGAGCCTCCCTGCATTTGGAGGATAATTTTATTCGCTTTCTAGTATTTCATTTATAGGATGTTGTTGGGTCTATCCCAACATCCATCTTTGTAATTTAGAGGCTTCATAGACAGTCAAATAGCCAGTTTGAATTACTTATTTCTGTGTTTCAGATTACTTTGTTATGAGACTTAAGTACTAGTTTTGCCAACTTATTATTTCATAAAGTTATATCATGAGACTATTTTATTTGAGTTAAGTCTTCCACTGAGTTAAGTAAGTCAGGCGAAGGATTTGCTCAAGACCAACAATGGTCATCTGGTGGCGGCCACGTCAAGGGTGTAGGCTTCGGGCGTGACATTCATTGATTAGGTAGTTTTGCTATACAATGAAGTAGGCGATTAGAATTCTACGAAAGGAAAGTACAGGGGTGTCCATAAGGAATATAAGAGGGATAGGCCACATGGAACTTTGAACAGACTATGAAACGAGTTAAAACAAGGAAGAAGAATCTATGATCAGGTTGGAGCATCATTATCATCATCATCCCCATCATAATATGGCCTTGGATGGTACTCTGGAGACTCGTCGGGGCCTCGTTGGGGAGACATGTCTATCAACCCTCCATATCTAGTGTCATAGATGCTAGAACCTGTTTAAAAAACCTCTATGTGGTCTTCCCTAACCTCTTCTTTCAGATCCTCTTCACGATCCTCCTCTAGGTCTTTTTTGGGATCCTCTTATAGGTGTTATTCAAGGTTTTCTTATGGTTCTTTTTCTGGATCCTCTCCGGGGTCTTCTTCATCTTCTTTTTCAACCACTTAGATTAAATGATCGATGGATCTGGGAACAATTTTATTATACATGGATATGGTGAATCCCATGCGAGGAAGCAATGATTCTCTAATCCAATAAATTTCTTTATTGTCCACAAAACCCTAATGCCCTCTACTCTTGGATGAGCCATGTGACTCATAGTATTCCGCCATGCTTAATACTCTGGTATACACTAGATTTCCTCTCTTATTCATAAATTGATCTTGTATTCCCACTTGACTTGCTGATTTCTTATCTGCTCCAGCGAGACTTAAGTGAATGTCTTGGATGACCCCAAATCGACACATAACTCGAATATGTGCATATGTTTAAATGATTGTGAGCCAATTAACTCGATAAAGAAAAAATATTGGGTCCTTGTGAAATCCACTCCTCTTATTCAAGAGAACTTCCATTTGATGGCATCTTTTTTGAAATGTGTGCCATTCTTCCCTTCCTCTTGGTGCAGCCACCTAAATTTGGAGACGATCTTCATGACTTTTGATCATGTTGTGTGCATCTATGTAGGAATCCATTTGTAAATCCTGACGATAAAATGTTCAATCATGCAAACATGTAGTACTATACTGTATCCCCTGAAGAAGTTGTGCCCCTTAATGTAGGTTGTCATCGAATTGAGAACTTCAGCAAAGATCATGGGAACCAAAGAAAACCTTTGTGGATCGTTGAAAATGTTTATAACCATTAGAAATTCGTTGATGTCAATGGAACTGGACCTTTTCGGGAACACAACAACACCCACAAAAGCCATAACGGATACTCTCATCCTCATATTTTCCCATGGTTTGCGAATACATTCAAATTCACACTAATATTCATATTAACCCCCTGAATGCTCAAACCTCAAAAAAATATAGTCTAATTAGACATGTCCGCCATCCGCATATCCCAATGACTGAAATATATGCAGATCTAGGAGGCTTAGAAAATCACATGTATAGATAGCTAACGGGATCATCGGTAGCCTCCCTCTTATTGGTAGCTCGGTAAGACTACTGAACTCCTCTAGTGTACGAGTGATATCAAAATACTGAATTTTGGAAGTCACTATTTGTAGTTCCTGAAACCCCATTAGCTAGTGACAAAGAATTTATAGCATTGTGTCCACAGAAGTGACAATTGTTATCCTAACTGCCATCGATTATCAACCCTTTGTATCTTGCAGATATTTTGCCACCAGTTTTGTAGAATATGGGGCTCTGAAATGACAATTTAGATATCCGGCAAGTCTTGGTTGAGTTCATCTAAAAACAGGGTAAATGGTGTGATGAGTTTATTTCCTCCAAATACGTAAAGTGTTTTAGTATGGATAATCCATATTAATTTCACACAAAGTATATGTCGTCGTGTTTTAAAGAAGAAACTCTGTCGCATTTTGGTTATTTCCTAAAGACAATGATGATAACACGTATTGTCTTTCCTAAGGCTATGAAACATGACCAACTTTAGGAGTAAGATTTTTTCCTAGATAATTGTGAGTGGGACTGAGTAATTGCGAGAAGGTGCACCATCTTAATTGCAAAAACTATGAAACTAAGGAATCAAAATAGAGTTTTTGGAGGAGCGTAGGAATACCCCTTGCGTGTACAGTGTGTGCATGTACGAACATAGACTAAACAGAAAGTGCAGACGATAGTTTAGAGAATGCCGTAACAAGTACTATTTAAAAATAAATAAGGAACAAAAGTTTGAATTTCAGTTGTCACCTTTCCGTCAATAAAATATATAAATTCGGAAAAGTAAACAAACAGAAATAAACAAGCAATCATAAATATTATTACAAATCAAGTTTTCTAATGTCAAAACCTAAGTAATTCCCCAATAGAGTCGCCAAGCTATCGAACCCCTATTTCGACCCATCCAAAATACTTCAAAATATAATATGGCTGCCACTCAGAGTTTTGGAATATTTTTTTTTGTTTTAGAGTCGCCAACTAAATTTTAAGGAAATATTAAAAAAAACCATTTTTAATATATAATGTAAGCTTTATTTTTGATTTGTGAAACTATCGAATTCTGAGTAAGAGTTTTGGTTACTCGAGCGGAAGGTGTATATATATACACACATTAATATATTCATATTCATATTAATTCTTAATGTATGTTAACCACCAAAAACATTAAAACATTTTTCGTAAACATATTATGCTACGAAAAGGTTTTATTCTTTTCCTGTAGAGTCGCCAAGCTGCTGCACCCCTATTTGGAAAAACACGATAATGCTCTTAACATTATATTATTGACACTCTATTTTTGGAAAAATAATTTTCATTTTAACATAATAACCATTATTAATATGTAAATGTAAACGTTGTTTTTATTTCAGAAACTAGTGAGATTCTTGATATACCATGGTTTCACGGTATTATTAATACTTTTTCGTTAAGTTTTGTGTGTCCAAAAGCCTTTTTGTGCTAATTTTTATATAAGTTTCTCCTTATTTGCAGGAAATTTGTCCAAAGATGAATGCGGAGGTTTTTGAGCAAAGAAATGCAGAAGAGACCACCTACGGAGGTTGTGACGGTTCGTCATACTTGTGATGGTCCGTAGGTGGCAGCGTAGTGCAGCTGCTGAAGGAAGATGGGGAAGTCTGACCAAGTGTGGGGTTACGAAAAGCGTGACGGACCGTCGTAGCCATGAGGGTTCGTCCTGCAGGTTCATCATGAAGATCAGAGAAGTAGACCTAGTACCCATATTCCAAGAGTTCAACTGTTTTGGAACGGAGACTCTCGACAGACCGTTGTGCTTGTAACGATCCGTCATACCTGCCGTCAGGGTAATGAGGAGAGCAGCACAAGAAAATTGCACAAGTATGGGACGACGGAATCCATGACGGCCCGTCGTGACCACGACGATCCATCGCGATGTCCGTCGACCCAGCCGCGTTTTGACAGATTTCCAGAAAATAGAGTCCTTGTTTAATTAGGTTTTTATTTTTATATAAATATTTCAAAAAACCTCGTTTTTGAGGTTAGACTCTGGACCATTGTTAGACTTTTGAATATTGTGAGACTGTTGATTATTTTGTAGACTCTGAGAGAATATTGATTATCTTGAGACTTTTATCATTGATTGTTGGTGACTTTTACTGATTAATGAAGTGAACTTTCGGATTTTACTCTTTCTCATTGAAGTAAGTACATGAATTCTTATATCATATATTTGAATATTGTGATTTTGACTATGGGTAACTAAACTCCATAACTAGGATTGTGGGAACCACATGCAAATAATGAGGTAAAACCTAACTAAAATAACAATTTTAGAATAGTGTCTTGCATGTATTGATAACTCTTTCACGTAGAAGTCTTTTTAACGGATGGCCAATGTTAGAACTCGCCTTAATGCTACTTGCCGGACCAAGGAGGTAGATAATAGGAAAAGAATAATCAACATAGATTTAGGGTATACTATCTAATAAGCTAGTATTGATTGGTACGAGGTAATAACTTAGTCAAATATCGAATACGATGCTTAATATGAGGTAACGATAAGGGTTAGGATAGCAACACACGTAGCCAGACCAAGGTCGGAGTGACATTTTCTAGATGCCGGACCAAGGATTTAGAAATACATAACTTATCACTTTGCAAGCAAGATACTAGGAAATAATTGTTATAGTTAGACTTATCAAGTTATGAACCTGTGGGGAACACGTAAAACCTAGTTACTTTGATTAATTGATTAAACTCCAACATTCGAAGCTGTTAGTTGTCTCCTTTTATTTTTCTAGTTATTTTCATTTACTTAGTAATAGAAAACCCCCTTTTTATCATGTTTGCTTTCCAAGGAAGTAATTGACTGAAATTAGTAGTAATAAATTGAAGTTAAGTCTAAACTATTTTCCTCGTGGGAATGATCCCAACCTCACTAGTTGGGTTATTTACTTGACATGACCGCTTTACTTCTTATTTGAGAAGTAAGTTTGAGCGTATCAAATTTTGGCGCCACTGCCGGGGATTATAGCTTTTAGATTAACTTAAACTTATAACTATAGTTTAGTTGATATTTTCTCGATTTTACTTTGTTTTAATGTTTTTGATTTGTGCAGAACCAACCTCTTTGTATGCCAAATACACAGAGAGAAAGAAAACCCTTGTTTCCCTACGATCACGAATTAGAGCGTACACAACGCAACATGAATAGAAACATGGGAATTAATGATGATGATCAAAACCAGAACATCCCAGCTTCGGTTGATGTTCATGGTCAGTTGTTACCCGATGCTCCGGGTGAACACTAATAGAGGGGAAAAAATCCCGCTCCACGGCCCCAAGCATACTACAGAGGCTATGACAACATAGCAGACTCTGATGGGCCACTTGTCTTGCCTCCTTTACCACCAGGTCATACTTTTGTGGTAACTAGTAGCCTTATGCAAATGCTCATGCCAGAGGTTTGTTTTCAAGGCTACCTTCTGAGGATCCACATGCCCATAGAGCTACGGTAAGGCAGTGTGTAAAAGCTGTGTAGGGAGGCCTGACTTGGACTTGTATGTAATAGGGATTAGAGTGTTTCCTCTCTCACTGACGGGAGAGGCTGCTATATGGTTCACTGAGCTCCCTTATAACTCAATTTTCACTTCGAACCAACTAAGGGATGTCTTCTTAGCACGCTACTATCCGGTCTCCAAGAAACTAAACCACAAAGAAAGAGTGAACAACTTTGGGGCACTACCACGAGAGTTAGTTAGTAGTTCTTGGGATAGATTCACCTCGTTCTTGAGAAGTGTCCCAAATCACCGTATAGATTATGAGTCACTGAAGGAATACTTCTATCAGGGACATGACGATAATAATAAAACGGTGTTGGACACTATAGCAGGTGGATCTTATGGGGAGTGTCCTTATGCTGAGATTGCTGAAAAATTAGAGAAAATCTCCCGGAAAAATAAAGCTTGGAGTACTAGGAAGTCAGATACCGGGAGAAAAACCTTCGCAGTGCAGTCCACTCACAGCCCAGCCACAAATGAGATTCGTGATTAAATGGCTCAGATGAAAACTGAGCTTGGTTTGGTACTAAAACATGTCACTGGGGTCAGAAAAGATAAATGCAGTCAACTACTTGTCGAAACCACCGCCACAAAATGATGAGTGTTATTATGAGGAGGATTCCTATGCGGTAAATGAGCAGACGGGGGGTTTCCGACAAAGTGCCCAAGGCTCTAATCAAAAGAATTGGCGCCAAGGTCAAGGGAACCAAGGTCGGAACTATGTTAACTACAACCGTGACAGTCATTATGTCCGAGATGGAAACTATAACCGCGACAACAACTTCAACAAAGGTAACTATGGTAATAGAAATGACAGGAATGGGCCCTATGTTCCTCCTCAAAATCGTGAAGTTACTCCTAGGGATGGTGGAGGTAGTATGGCGCGAGTTGAGGATATGTTGCATAAAATGATGAGGAGGTTCGATGCTAGTGATGAGAACAATAAAGAGTTGAGTAATGATTTTGCAGGTATTGGGCAAAAATTCAATACACATGCAGTATCGATTAAGCAACTTGAGTTACGATTGGCCCAATTATCTGCGACTGTGAACACACGGCAACCGGGCACTCTTTCTAGCAACACTTTCTAAAATTCGAAAAAGGATGGACATTGTATGGCAATCACTAATCGCGGTGGAAAGCAAACCATTGACCCACCTATGCCAACTAATGAGAAAAAGGTGACAAAAGATACTGATAATGTGGTAGATATTAATGGTGAAGTAGAGGATAACACTGCAAAAGATGCTGAAGTGCCTAAAAAGGTAAATCCCATGCCTAGTCCACCACCCCCTTTCCCTAAAAGATTATTGAAAAAGACCGAGGATGGTAAATATCGACGTTTTATAACAATGTTGAAACAACTTTCTATCAGTTCCCCTTTGGTAGAAGCTTCAGAACAAATGCCCTGTTACGCCAAGTTTATGAAAGATCTGGTTAAAAAAAAATTGGTCACTTTTGAGGATGATGATAGAATGCAACACTGTAGTGCTATTGCTACAAGATCTCTGGTACAAAACAAAGAAGATCTGGGTGCGTTCACTATTCCTTGTACAATCGGTCTATTACATTTTGCGAAAGCATTATGTGATCTAGGGGCAAGCATAAATCTCATGCCCCTCTCGTTTTACAAGAAGTTGGGTTTGGGAGACCCAAAGCCCACTGCGATGCGGCTACTGATGGCTGATCGAACAGTTAAAAGGCCTATAGGGATACTGCATGATGTGCTAGTAAAAGTGGAGTCATTCATATATTTGGCAGATTTTGTTATTCTTGATTGTGAAGTCGATTTTGAAGTGCCTATTATTCGCCATTCCTCGCTACAGGAAGAGCCTTAGTTGATATGGAAAAGGGGCAGATGAAATTTTGGTTGAACAATGAGGAAGTGACCTTTAACATTTGTAGTTCCATGAGGCAGAGTGGTGAGCTCCAATCGGTATCTTCTATATCCTACAACATTGGTGAGACATCTGAGACACAAATAGAAGAACGTCTAGGTGTAGAAGCATAAGCGGTAGTGATAATGAATTTTGATAGCGATTGCATTGAAGAGTATGAGTCATTAGTCGCGGCTCTTGATCGAGGTGATGTTCGATTTAAACCGAAGAAATATGAGTTAAATATGAAGAATCGCGAGTCTCCACCCGCGAAACAATCTATAGAGGAGGCTCCAAAGTTAGAACTAAATGCTCTCCCACCTCATCTTAGGTATGAATTCTTAGGAAATGGTGGCACTTTGCCGGTAATCATTGCATCAGACCTGAATGAACAACAAGTTGAGAGTTTGGTTAAAGTGCTAAAATTCTTTAAAAGAGCTATTGGGTGGACAATTGCGGACATTATTGTGATCCCTCCTTGTATTTTCTCTTTAAAATCCAACTCATGCCTGATCCTAAGCGAAGTATTGAGCACCAAAGACGCTTAAATCCTCCTATGAAAGAGGTCGTGAAGAAGGAAATCATTAAGTGGTTGGATGCCGGAGTAATCTATCCGATCGCCGATAATAGTTGGGTATGCCCTGTTCAGTGTCCTTTTGGTAGAAGCTTTATAACAAATGCCCAGTTACGCCAAGTTTATGAAAGATCTGGTTACAAAGAAAAGATCGGTCACTTTTGAGGAGGATGATAGAATGAAGCACTGTAGTGCTATTGCTAAAAGATCTCTGGTACAAAAGAAAGAAGATTTGGGTGCGTTCACTATTCCTTGTACAATCGGGCTACCACATTTTGCAAAAGCATTATGTAATCTGGGGTGAAGCATAATGCCCCTCTCGATTTACAAGAAGTTGGGTTTGGGTGACCCAAAGCCCACTACGATGCGGCTACTGATGGCTGATCGAACAGTGAAAAGGCCTATAGGGATACTCCATGATGTGTTAGTAAAAGTGGAGTCATTCATATTTCCGGCAGATTTTGTTATTCTTGATTGTGAAGTCGATTTTGAAGTGCCTATTATTCTTGGGAGGCTATTCCTCGCTTCAGGTAGTGCCTTAGTTTATATGGAAAAGGGGCAGATGAAATTTTGGTTGAACAATGAAGAAGTGACCTTTAACTTTTGTAGGTCCATGAAGAAGAGTGGTGAGCTCCAAAAGGTATATGCTATATCCCACAACATTAGTGAGACATGTGAGACACAAATAGAAGAACATCTAGGTGTAGAAGCATTAGCGGCAGTGATAATGAATTTCGATAGCGATTGCATTGAAGAGTATGAGTCATTAGTCGCGACTCTTGATTGTGGTGATGTTCAGTGTAAACTGAAGAAATATGAGTTAGATATGAAGAATTGCGAGTCCCCACCCGCGAAACCATCTATAGAGGAGGCTCCAAAGTTAGAACTAAAAGCTTTTACACCTCATCTCAGGTATTAATTCTTAGGAAATGGTGACACTTTGCCGGTAATCATTGCTCATACCTGAATGAACAACAAGTTGAGAGTTTGGTGAAAGTGCTAAAATGGTTTAAAAGAGCTATTGGGTGGACTATAACGGACATTATTGGGATCCCTCCTAGTATTTGCTCTCATAAAATCCAACTCATGCCTGATCATAAGCCAAGTATTGAGCACCACAGACGCTTAAATCCTCCTATGCAAGAGGTCATGATGAAGGACATCATTAAGTGGTTGGATGTCGGAGTAATCTATCTTATCGCCGATAGTAGTTTGGTATGCCCTTTTCAGTGTGTACCTAAGAAAGGGGGAATGACTGTGGTCCCCAACGAAAAAAATTAACTTGTTCTAATGAGACCGGTTACTGGATGGAGGGTGTGTATGGATTACCACAAATTAAATTCATGGACTGAAAAAGACCACTTTCCTATGCCCTTAATGGATCAGATGTTGGATAGACTTGCCGGAAAAGGGTGGTACTTTTTTCTTGATGGATATTCAGTGTATAATCAGATTTTTATTGTACTAGAAGATTAAGAGAAAACCACTTTTACTTGTCCATATGGGACCTTTGCGTTCAAAAGAATGCCGTTTGGGTTGTGTAATGCACCCGCCACATTTCAGAGATGTATGATGTCGATATTTTCCGACATGGTATAAGATACTATAGAAGTTTTTATGGATGATTTTTCTGTGGTTGGTGATTCATTTGAGCAGTGTTTGAACAATTTATCTGATGTCCTTAGGAGATGTGAAGACTACAATTTAGTACTGAATTGGGAAAAATGTCATTTCATGGTGAAAGAAGTTATTTTTTTGGGTCATCGCATTTCATAAAAGGGCATAGAGGTTGATCGAGCTAAAGTCGAGGTAATAGAGAGACTTCCCCCACCGATCTCTATGAAAGGTGTGAGAAGCTTTCTTGGGCATGCAGGTTTTTGCCGGAGATTCATCAAAGACTTTTCAAAGATTGCACATCCATTGTGCAAACTGCTGGAGAAAGATTTTAAATTTTGTTTTGATGAATCCTGTCTTAAAGAATTCGGTTAGCTAAAAGAACAATTGGCGTCTGCACCTATCATTATTTCTCCGGATTGGAACAGTCCATTTGAGGTGATGTGCGATGCTAGTGGGGTTGCTCTTGGTGCTGTATTGGGACAAAGAAAGAACAAAATCCTTCACCCCATTTACTATGCTACTAAAGCCCTAAATGAAGCTCAAAAGAACTACACAGTGACTGAGCAAGAACTCCTTCCAGTAGTCTTGGATTTTGAGGAGTTCCGCTCCTATTTGCTAGGTACTAGAGTTATAGTGCATACTGACCACTCAGCATTGAGATATTTGATGGCAAAGAAGTATGCGAAACCTAGGTTGATTCGTTGGGTATTACTGCTACATGAATTTCACTTTGAAGTGATGGATAGAAAAGGAACTGAAAATCAAGTTGCTGATCATTTGTCCCGTCTAGAGGATGAAGCTATGAGAGAGTTGGGGGATAAGACTGACATTGATGATACTTTCCCCGATGTGCATGTATTGGCTGCTTTACAAGACTTAATTCCATGGTTCACAGATTTTGCGAACTATCTGGCTAGTGATATTGTTCCATCGGACTTTTGTTTTCATCAAAGAAAAAAGTTCATGTACGATGTGAATAAGTTCTTTTGGGATGAACCATACTTATATAGGAGTTGTGCCGACGGGCTTATTCGGCGTTGTGTTCCAGAATGTGAGATGTTGAGTGTGTTGGAAGCATGCCATTCCTCACTCGTTGGTGGACATCGCAGCGGTATCCGTACCGCTCATAAGATATTACTATGTGGTTACTATTGGCCAACTCTTCATCAAGATGCTCATGAGTTTTCTAAAGCATGTGATCGATGCCAACGAGATGGTGGCATTTCAAGAAAGCAAGAGCTCCCTCTAAACCCTATTCTTGTGATTGAGTTATTTGATGTTTGGGGTATTGACTTTATAGGACCTTTTGTGAGTTCTCATGGAATGAAGTACATTCTACTAGCGGTTGATTATGTATCTAAATGGGTCAAAGCCATCGCCCTCGCAAACAATGAAGGGAAGAGTGTCACTGCATTCTTAAAAAAGAATATATTCTCTAGTTTTGGCACCCTAAGGGCAATTATTAGTGATGGGGGCTCCCACTTGTTCATCAGATTGTTCAAGGGGTTATTGGAGAAATATGGGGTTCGCCATAATTTGGACACTCCTTACCACCCTCAAACTAGTGGAAAAGTTGAAGTGTCGAATCGGGAGATCAAACAGATATTGTAAAAAACAGTGAACGCTAGTAGAACGGATTGGTCAAGAAGGATTGATGATGCCCTTTGGGCCTACCGGACAGCGTATAAAACTCCCATAGGTATGTATACATACCAACTTGTATATGGGAAAGCTTGTCATCTTCCGGTTGAGTTAGAGCATAAAGCCATGTGGGCTATGAAGAAGTTGAAAATGGATTGGAGCGAAGCCACAGAACAATGGTTAACTGGGTTGAATGAACTCAATGAATTTCGCTTGAAAGCTTATGAAAGCTCAGCCCTATACAAAGAAATTATGTAGAAGTACCATGACAAAAAAATTGAAAAATGAGAGTTTATGGTTGGAGATTTGGTGCTTTTATTCAATTCTAGGTTGCGCTTGTTTCCGGGCAAGCTCAAGTCCAAATGGACTGGTCCTTACTTGGTTACCCAACTATTCACTCATGGAGCAGTTGAGTTTGAAACTAAGGAGGGTGTGCGGTTTAAGGTGAATGGACAACACATAAAAATCTATCTCGGTCATGCTGAATCGGTGAATGAAGTGATCGAGGCATACCATCTTGATGAAGTCTGAGTAATCGAGTGTCCTCAGTCGTGCCGCGACGTTAAATCAGGCGCTTGTTGGGTGGCAAGCCAATACTTATAGTTTTTATTTCTAGTAATGGTAGCATTTTCTACTAATTGGTTTTAAATTTGCAGGCACATCACCAAGAAATTCTGCAGAAAATTACTCTGCAGCAATCACTGAAGGATACAGCGACGGACCGTGTCAATTGTGACAGACCTTCGCATGAATCTGTCATGCCAGGTACGTCTTTTTGTTATTTTCAAACTAGGGCACACGCAACGGAACCAACGACGGACCATCACAAATAAGACGGACCGTCGTCAGTGACTCGTCGCATCATTAATGAAACGTACCCGACCCGACCCGGCTGGAGTTTTTTTTTTAAAAAGTCAACATATAAAACCCCCAGCCCTTCATTTCACCCCATTCGTTCCCTCTTCCGCCTATTTCCCTCCCTTTTCAACTTCCAAAATCATCTCCATCTTCAACCGATCATTTTCCCCAAATTCTCCAAAGTCCTAAAAGTTATCATCTACTAGTCGGAGTTGCTGCTGCGGGTGTCTTCTTGATCACCAAGTACCTTTCCATCTAGTTTTTTCTCCAATTCTCAGGTATGTGTCTCTAATTTCTTCTCATTTATCTTGCATTTTTGTATTTTCGTTTATCAATTAGTATTAGCCTAGTTCTTCCTGATATGTTCATTTCTTTTATATAAAATTATGTCTAACCTAGGTTAAAAATCTTCGAAATTGCTGTGTTAACAATCCTAGAAATAGGTGCTTTAGCATTGCTAGTTTACTAGGTATTTGGGTTAGACAAATGTAGATTCAAACACTACCAATTTAATTCGGGTCGTAGGGGATGAATGAGGCACCCCCAGTTCTGTCACTGATTTACAGAATGAGACCCCGTGACGGACCATCGTACCCACGACGGACCGTCCTAGGGTCCGTTCCAAAAACCCTAACACCCCACTGCCCAATTTTATGCAAGTGTCCTCAAACGGACATATACGACTGACCGTTATCCACACGAGGGTACGTCCTGCACAACCGTTCTGGTTGTCAGAGACCCTATTCGTGAGGGTCTTTCACTTTTTGTAAGTGTCCTCCAACTGACACATGTGACGGACCTTCGTCTTTATGATGGTCAATCCTGCGCAACCGTTCTGGTTGTCAAAGACCCTATCCTTAGGGTCTCTCAATTTTTCTAAGTGTCCTCCAACGGACACATGTGACGAACCATCGTATTTACGACGGTCTATCCTGCACAACCGTTCTGGTTGTTAGAGACCCTGTTCCTATGGGTATCTCTACATTTTTCTAAGTGTCCTCAAACGGACAAGTACGACGGACCGTTATACCCACGACGTTCCGTCCTGCATGACCGTTATGATGGTCAGAGACCCCTCTCCTAAGGGTCTCCATATTTTTTTCAAGTGTCCTCTAACGGACACCTACGACGGACCGTCGTACCTGTGACGGTCTGTGCTGCACATACCGTCATAGTTGTCCGAGACTCTCTTGTAGGGTTCTCCATATAAACAAAGTCTAATTAAGACACGACGGACCCCATGATGGTCCGTCGTAGTCACGACGAGCCGTCACCTTGCCCGTTGTGCTTCACAGTTACTATAGAAATGTCATTTTTTTAAAATTATTTTTGTATTTAGTTGTCTTGTTTGCTACTTCTAGTACTAATATTGATCCTTTACAGGTACTATCTACTATTGCACCTAAACAAGATCGAGTCTATGCTCTCGGGCGATCGAATTCTGTCACCTCGTCTGCCCGCCTGGTCATTGGCTCTGATGATGAGCGTGACCCCAACTACGTGCCCCCAGGCACTTCCAACCCTTCCCATGCTGCACGTGCTGCCAGAGCCACATCCAAAAAGGTGACGTCCGGCGTAGTCACTGCCTCCCATTCTGATGAGGAGCGCACACTGACCGGCACACCTTCTGGGTCAACCACCAATGAAGAAGGAGCGTTTGAATCCTTAGGAGTTTCATGGTCGGAGGAGGCCTCCGGCTCTGGTGAGGTTCCCGCACCCGCCACCGCTGTAGCGTCGGCCTCGTCTGATGAGGCTGACAGTTCGGAATCCACACCCGGTTCACCAGCTCATGCTCTCACCCCGGCTACTGACCAGCCCGACCGGTGGTGTGTCGACGGGCAATTTCAAGTCTACTCCGATGCAAAGTTCCTAAATGACAAAGGAGTTATGACTTGAACACTCACATTAGAGCGGCGGGTCCTTACAGGGAGTCTCCTGACAATGCCTGAGATCCACAATCTCTTCACCAGACATCAACTGGAGTGGACAGCACATCCGTTGGGACGTTATAGTGAAGAGCTGGTCTGAGAGTTCTATGCATCCTACGTAGCGACTCTCCAATCACAGATTGATAGGCGGGCTGCCTCCCCACCCCCAACTGGCCCCACTGGAGCAGGTCCGAGTACGGGGCATTCAGGTCGATATCTCCCTGCCTGCCATCCGCCGGTTTCTATACGGCGAGGGTGTTGATGATACTCGGAACCCTCTCACTACCGAGTTTGACTACCGATGGCAGCTTGTTAAAGATGTCCAATTCATGCACGAGCCATCGCTGAGAGAGACCACCAAGAGGTAGATGGCCATGCACTTGTAAGTTGATGGAGAGGGTGCAAACTGTGTGACCGAGCCGAAGGGGGCCATCAAGGAGGCCAACCTGACTTTCACGGCGAAGTTTTTGTGGTTGATTGTCCGCCACTACCTTTCCCCCACGACCCCTGATAATATCGTTACATGGGATCGAGCAGTATTTACGGAAGCGATGATAGCTGGGTTCGAGGTCGATTTTGTGTGGCTTCTACAGGCAGTCATGCACGAGAGGGATTTTAAGGTCACAACTACTAACCCTTCCTCATTCATGATCTTTTCTCTCTACAGGTCCGCAGGTGTGTCTATATGGCATGTTGATCAGCTCAAGACCCCTCTGGGCACTGTTGATGTCGGCCTCATCAGAGATGAGGCCAATGAGTTGGCTCCACACAGAGGGCCCCGTCCACAGCCCCTTTACCCGCTCTAGTCCCGCTTTCTAGGGTCCAAAAATTAGAGGCACAAATGGCTACACTTCTGCATCATATTCAGCCGTGGATACAGAGGTCTATTACTGAGGCAGAAGAGCACTTGGAGCGGAAAATGGTTCACTATACAGAGCGGAAGATCGCTGAGGTTCACAGCGCCTGGACATTTTTGAGTTGCGGGTGCTAGCCCGGCCAGTTCCTCCGGTGGATGTGTCGATTCTACAGGCTGCGGTCGACGGTCTTCACGCAGATATTGACATGATCTTAAAGGCTAGGGTTCCTGAGTCTGAGGCCCCTTCTTTCAAGCCTGCTAAAGGCACAGTGTTGGCGGCCCTATTCGCCACCTCAGAGATTCCACCACCTCCCCCTCGAGAGAATTCCAAGAGACGTAGGGGTCGTGCGGTGGATGAGGCGCGAGCACAGAAAAAGGAGCGCGTTGAGATGGAGGCTGCGAGGAGAGCCTCGCTTGCTGAGGAGGAGGCTCACCAGATGAGAGCAGGAGAGTTAGCGGCTGGGGCATCTAGCTCCCGAACTGTGGAGATAGCTGGAGGCACTGCTGATAGTGATGTTGTTGCTGAGGACACCCCTTAGGGTGTCCAGATTACAGAGGAAGTGGGTTTCGGGGACAATTTTCAATTTTTTATGCATTGGGGACAATTGCATGTCTTTTTGTTGGGGGTGGGGTAAATGGATAGTGAGTGCTAGGGTGAAGTCTAAGTATCTCAATTCACTATCCTGTTTTGGGGTTTTCTTGCCTGCGTTCTTTTTCCCCAAGAGACTAATTACTTTTTCTGTTGAACCGACATTTCTATATCTTGTGTACATAGTTTAATTCTAGAGCATGATGGCTAAAATAATATCCTAATAAAATGAAAACTGATGCATGAATAGGCATAGAAATTGATAAGTGTGTGGCTCTAAGCATGACATAGAGGTACACCACTGCATTACCCTAAGTCAAAAATTCGAACTAGGTGTTTGACAATTTGGTAGAGTGATCAGATGTCAAGTGAGTGTGAGGAGAATTTGTATAGTCCACTATTTGTACTGAGCTACAACTTGCCTGATTAGTCCTGCTAAAAGTAAGTGGTAATAGACAATTAGGAAAGGATCATAGGCCCTTATTCAATATAGCCCATTTTTAGACTAAATAAAAGAAAACCAAAAGAAATTTATCCTTCTTTGATCCAAATGATCAGAGCTTAAATTAGACTTTTCTTTTTCACCCCAACTGATCTTTTCTGGGAATAATGTGTTGGCCCTGGTCCCTCCTTGGACATGTGCACCTCGTCTTATGCCCAAAAGCATAAGTTGAGGGTGGCTAATGTAGTTAGAAACCTTCGTTATGGCCATGAACCAACTTTGGGTATTGTGTACTTTGACTAATGGCAAAGCCATGACTTGAGGGTGGCTATTATGAGGAATGCTCTGGAAAGTGGGGTTGAAAGAACAAAGAGAGAGAAAGAACAAAAGTAAAGTGACTCAAGAATTAGTTGAAAGAAAATTAAAGAAAAAGAAAAATATATAAGAAATACAAGCAAGAAAAGAAGAGAGACACTTACACAAATGAAGAAAGAAGAGAAAATAGCAAGGTGAAAGAATATGAGAAACTGGGCGAGATAAAATGATATGTTTAGCCGATATGTCAAGGAGGGCAAAAAGTCACTAAAGTTTACCTAAATATACCCTACCTGACCCTGAGCCTATGTTACAAGCTAAGAAAGTCCTATCGTGATCCTAAGGGTTGTATAGCGAACTTAAGGCAGTGAAAATAAGGGCAAGCTTATGGCAATAGGTATGACTGAGTGTGAATTTGTTCTGAGATTGAGTGTTCAAAAGTAATCCTTATACTCAAACTGAAATCATTGTGTGAAAAATGAGGATTTTGTTTTGAAGTGAGGACACTAGTTGCATTACCTAAAATATTAGCACCTCGGTGAGAAATTGAAGAGGATAGGTGTTAGTGCATGGTGAGTCTGTGTCATGGTCTGATTCCACATAATTCAAGCCTAATAGTGATAACATGCATAAATATGATGAGATTAATCGGGATTGATAGACAAATGATTGCAAAGGATAAAACATGGATACTATTGTACAAAGATTGTGTATTGAGTCATAGTGTGTCACTTGAGGACAAACAACGAATTTAAGTTGAGGGTGTTGATATACCGTGGTTTCACGGTATTATTAATACTTTTTCCTTATGTTTAGTGTGTCCAAAAGCCTTTTTTTGCTAATTTTTATTTAAGTTTCTCCTTATTTGCAGGAAATCTGTCCAAAGATGAATGCGGAGGTTTTTGAGCGAAGAAATGCAGAAGAGACCACCTACGGAGCTTATGACGGTGCGTCATGCTTTTGACGGTCCGTAGGTGGTAGCGTAGTGCAGTTGCTGAGGGAAGATGGGGAAGTCTGACCAAGTGTGGGGTTACAGAAAGCGTGACGTACCGTCGTAGCCATGAAGGTCCATCCTGCAGGTTCGTCATGAAGATTAGAGAAGTAACCCTAGTACCCATATTCCAAGAGTTCAAGTGTTTTGTAACGGAGACCCTCGACGAATGTTGTGCTCGTAACGATCCGTCATACCTGTCGTCGAGGGTAATGAAGAGAGCAGCAGAAGAAAATTGCACAAGTATGGGACGACGGAATCCATGACGGCCCGTCGTGACCACGACGATCCGTCGCGATGTCCGTCGACCCAGCCGTGCTTTGACAGATTTCCAGCAAATAGAGTCCTTGTTTAATTAGGTTTTTATTTTCTATAAATAGTTTGAAAAACCTCATTTTTGAGGTTAGACTCTTGACCATTATTAGACTTTTGAATATTGTGAGACTCTTGTTTATTTTGTAGACTCTTTGAGAGATTATTGATTATCTTGAGACTTTTAATATTGATTGTTGGTGACTTTTACTGATTAATCAAGTGAACTTTCGGATTTTACTCTTTCTCATTGAAGTAAGTACATGGATTCTTATATCATATATTTGAATATTGTGATTATGACTATGGGTAACTAAAATCCATAACTAGGGTTGTGGAACCATAGGCAAATAATGAGGTAAAACCTAACTAAAATAACAATTCTAGAATAGTGTCTTGCATGTATTGATAATTCTTTTGCATAGAAGTATTTTTAACGATTGGCCAACGTTAGAACTCGCCTTAATGCTACTTGCCGGACCAAGGAGGTAGATAATAGGAAAAAAATTATCAACATAGATTTAGGGTATACTATGTAATAGGCTAGTATTGATTGGTACGAGGTAATAACTTAGTCAAATATCGAATACGATGCTTAATATGAGGTAAACATAAGGGTTAGAAATAGAAAAACCCCCTTTTATCATGTTTGCTTTCCAAGGAAGTAATTGACTGAACATTAGTGGTAATAAATTGAAGTTAAGTCTAAACTATTTTCCTCGTGGGAATGATTCCAACCTCACTTGTTGGGTTATTTACTTGACACGACTGCTTTACTTCTTATTTGAGAAGTAAGTTTGAGCACATCAAATTTATTCTGAGTAAGGGTTTTGGTTACTCGAGGGGAAGGTATTAAACATATTTTAGATCATACCCAAAGATAGTCCTAAAACTCAATTTAGGAATAATATAATTGATAAAACTTGTTTACTTATTTGCTTTAAAATTAATGATAAGTAAATTTTGTTAGTTTAAAAAAGTGCAAAAGTACTCATACCTTTCTGAACTTGAAGCTTTGTATTCGGTGTACAACTAAACTGTATTTTGTTTTAATTTTTCCCCGCAAAAACATGTTTAGTTCTCCATCACATATGCCCTTGTTGTCCACCTGCCATATAAATTGATAAGACACTCTAATAGGCGCGTGAGAAAGTGATTTTTTACTACATGATAAAGCTCCAATTTTAAAAAAACGTAAATCTCTATTTTTCTTTAATATTTGGCATATTTTAAAGAACTTTCTCTCTCTATTCTCTAACTATATATTCTCCATAATCCTTTCTTCCTTTTTAAAATTATAGAATTTTTCTCACTTTTTTCTTTTATTTGCATTTGCTAAATTTATATTTTATAATAGTCCCACTATCCATTTAAGTTGTTTTAAAGGCTTCATATATAGTCAGTCAAATGTTTGTTTATCCATCATTATCTTGTCTTTTACCTCTATTCATATTTGAGTTGCCACTTTGGCTAAGTTGAATGCTTATTTTATTAAAAACATAATGAGTTCAGTTGAGACAGTTAAGTTATTTAGCATTTAATCCTTTTCTTTATGCATTAAAGTCTTCTGCAATGTAAGTAAGCCACATAAATGGTTCACTTGGGGACAACTACGGTTCTCGAGTACCGGACACGCCTAGGGTGTAGGTTCGAGAAGTAACAAACGTGGTATCAAAAAACATAGTTCAAGAGTCTTAAGGAGTCTATAAAATCGTGTTTGTAGATTCCTATAATTAGAAGTTTGCAATATTTAGAAAATTCTTCACTTCTTTCATATTCTTTTCATGAGTTTGAGTTTATCTCTAAAAGTCTCTCTAATTAATGTTTACGCGTGTTTTCATATAACAATGCCTCCATGAAGAACAGCAAGAACATCCATGATGTTCGAAAGGTTTGCATTGAAACAACCTTGTGTGTGTCTTGGCATGTTTCGTCGAGTTTTACGTGTTCCTTTTGGCTGAAATTCGTGTGGGAGGTTCTTGACTCATATATGAACATATTTGGATTGGAAACGTTCGGGCAAACATCCCCAAGGAACGTCTAAGGGTCCTTGAGGAAGGACCCATTTTTGAGAGAAAGTTGTCTAAGCCCAGCCACAATCGACTGAGGCAATCAACGGCTAGTAGGATGGCCAACACCCTGTTGTTGGTGGCCGTTTGTCACGAATTAGGCGTGGGGAAGATTTTCATCTAAGTAATAGTCTCATACCCAAACCACGGACAAGAAGGACAGTCCATTGGTGCGGAGATGGTCCGTCAATGGACCAATCGTGGATGGGCCGCAATTTCATAGGTTCACTGTAAGTTGAAAGGGTGAATTCGTAAATTCACCTAACGTCCAAATAAGACTTTGGGTGATTATTAATGGGTACTTTAGGTATTTTAAATATGTTTATAAGTCATAAACACTAAGGTGAATTCATTCTACAAATATCAAAACCCAAACCCGCTAAAGAGTTTTTTGGAACTCCATTGAAGCTTGAAGGGAGACTAAATCTTGATGGTTGATTCTCCTCCAATTTCTCTAAAAGTTCATGGAATAGAATCAATAAGGTATGGGTTTTGATCCTTGAAACTCTATTTACTAAGGATCTAATCTTCGAAGTGATTATTAAAGGTTAATTAAAAAATGAGTTCTCTAAATTGAAATCTATCCATGGGTTCTTGCATTAAAGGTTTTGAAGGATTGAATATTGATTGAACTGTTGTTGATGATATGATTTTAACTCAATTAACCTATCAACCCATGTAATTGATGAACCCTAGTTTTTCACTACTTGATGGGTTAAGTGATAGTGTCTTAATTATTATGAATTCTAGTGTAGTTTTCTATGGGCTATTGAATGATATAAGAATTGTATTCAATTGATTTCTAATTGTTCTTAGATTTGTAAATCCATTTTGAATTGACTTAGATTCATAGAGTATTGTGATAATTGTATGAAATTGATGTTCATGGACATGGGTAAGGGCCTTATGGTATTGAATTGGATGATTTAGCTATGGATTGAGGTTGTCAGAATGGAGAAGTGGTACGCTGACTAATTATCTTTATGTTATATTAGCTAGTATTGAATTATGTTGTGAATTTTATGGTCCATTTATTATGGCGGTGCTATATGCTTTACTTGCAATTGATATGGCCTTGTCGTCGTTACTCTATGTATTATGACGACCATGCCTTGTCGACACTACTTGAAGTTTTATGATGATTTGTGTAGTTATTATGTGAAGTATGATCATATATACCTATATGTTAGTAATGTGAAAATATGTGTTCTTCTATTGATGTTTTTAGGTGATCATGTTAGACTATGATTATATGTTTATGTGTGTAGTCTTAGAGTTGATGCATGATTGTTCATACTTGACTATACGAGTCTATAATGGTAATCTTGATTACGTTATAGTAGTGGATAGGATGAACTAAAGCTAATGTTGGTTGTGCCTATATGCTTCTAGAATGACATGATAAAGGTTATATGTCAAGTATGGTGAGTCTTGTGTGGTAGACTTGTGTGCCTTACTTGATGCATGCATGAATGTGAATGTGATATGCCTTGAATTATGATGACAAATCGTCTTAGTCTTGAAAGTATGAATTATATGTGACCTTGAATGATGATAAGAGGGTCTTTATGTGAAACCTTGGACCTAGTTATAAGAGTATGGACGTGGATGTCAAAAGCCATAATGGTATCCTTCAAGTACTGAATGATGGACTTAAGTTTTATTGGATGGATCAACATCATATCTTCGTTAGGAAAGTCATGATGAACTATCTTTTCTCCATTGTATGATATCCCTAGAGGACCTCTTTGGTAGGGTGAATGTTATTGGGTTACGAACTTGACATGGGACCCCTTTGTATGAACTATTAATGTAAATTACTCTATGAGAACAAAGGCTAGCCCCAAGTGAGTATGGTAAGGTAAGTATCTCTATTTAAAGGATGGGACTAGAGTACAAAGTAAAACATTCATATTCCTTAACCATGTGCCTACAAGGATGTGTCCTAGTTCTACCCTTGGAATTTAGAATACAATAATCGGAGTAGGTTAGAACTCCAGATTCCATGTTTAGCTATCGTGGTCTATATCGATTATTGTCTATTCTCATCATGTGAGATACCTATTATCATTAGAGAAGTTCTATGAGGTTTAGGTGGTGGTATGGGAAGCTATCTAGACATTGCACAATAGGGTTTGAAGCTGATAGTGAGAGTCTCTAGGTCTTGTATATGACCATTACTTGACAGTCCTTATGTGATGAATGTTTCTTAAATGAACTAATGAATGTAATTACTTTATTTAATAAATCATGTTAAATGAATAAGTAATTATCTAGAGTAGTTAAGGGTTGTCTAGTGAAGGTGTTATTGGGGCATGGGAATGGTCACTTCTTATCTTACCTGGATAAGTCTTAAGAATGACTCTAGTTAGGGAATATGGTTGATTATTTAGACATGATCTAAGCCTTAGGTAGGTTTAAGGATTATTTTTGAAATATTGAAGAGTTCAATCATGGACGTTATATTCTTGATTGACTTAAGTAAGTCTTTTGATAAACTTTTAAAGGCAGAATGTCATTTTATATGCATGTTGTGATATTAAGTGAGAATAATTCTATCTTTGGTAGTCTATAGTATTTGTTAAGTGTGTGTGAAAGGGATTGTATGGGCTCTTGCTTCACAACTCACTCAAGTGAGTCTTAGAATCACCTTTGGTAGGCGTATCTTATGTTGATGTTTTCATGTATTGTAAGTGTGTATATATCATTATAGGTGGTCTTAAGGATCATTTATGTGTTCCTAGAGAAGGTGTATAGGCGGTCTCTCTTTGTCTTACTTACGTCAGTCTTAGGATAGCCTTTAGTGAGAGTATTGCATACTAGAGGTACCCCGTAAGAAGTTGAGAAACATCAATGTAATAGTGAAGTTATTTTACTGTAACTTGGTGTGAGTTCACTGTAATGATGCTAAAAAGGTGACACATTGATTAAGTGATTCAATATGTGTTTATGAGGTGTTAAATTCTATTCTTATGATTATGATATGATCTTTTAATAAAAAAGATGCATATTTCTTATAAATGTCCGTTTTGATGATTTTATGCATAATGTAACACTTAATACATGTGTCGTACTAATTCCATGCTTTTATCTATATGTAAATTTATTCATACGTGAAGGTTGTTTTGAAGAGCTAAGCTTTGATTAAAAGATCGTTTGAGCAAGTTGAAGTATATCGTATTTGACTCTAGGGCATAGATGTGTTTTATTTCTTTTATCAAAGTATTCGAATGGACTTAGTATGACTTATTTTTATTGTGTATGGGCTGTGTCCCAAAGTATTCTTGTGTCTAAGATTTGATGAAATGAGACTTAGTATTTCCCATGTGTTTTATATGAAAGATATCGTAAGGACTTATAGAAGGTTTGTGAAAACTTTTAATCTGCACTACTTTTCATATGTTTATATTCGAGGAACGATACAGAAAGGTTGTACAAGACCTCCAAGAGTTCAAGTATGCTGGTTGCACACCGAGAGTGTCATATCTTCTAGGGTGTAGTCTCGGACTATGACAAGCTTGGTATCAAAGCATAGGTTATGAAAGTGGTCTTAGGAATCAAAAAGTCTCATCAAGTCACGTCTAGAAGAGTCTTGACCATCAATGTGAATTGCGACACATCTATAGGCAAGAGGCTATATGATGATAGGGTTTTCCATCTTTTCTACTCCTATGTCGTGATATAGAGTAAAAGTTATGAGTAATCTTTCCTTATGGTTAATATTGTGCATATAGGAAGATGAATACTCGAAGGATGGCGCTAAAAGGTTAGAGAAAGGAAGGGTGGAAGAGGAAGATCCCCCTCAAGTTGAGCAAGTTGAGCAAGGTGCTCTAAGTAATCAAGTCCCTATTGGAGGTCCAGGTAATGATTTTCCTTTGGTTCCAACGAAAACTACTAATGGAGAGATTAGAGAGGCTTTACGTGCTATAGCCCGAGCTTTCACTACCCATGTGAATATGAGTGAGGCACCTAGAGTGAATGTATTGGAGAGCACTATGATATCTAGTTTGAGAGACTTTGTGAGGATGAATCCTCCTATATTTCTTGGCTCTAAGGTGGGAGAGGATTCCCTAGAGTTCCTAGATAGAGTGTACAAGGTGTTAAGTACCATGGGGGTGACTCCTAGGAAGAAGGCGCAGTTGGCTTCGTATCAATTGAGGGAGAATGCTTAAGTGTGGTACACTATATTGAAATATATAGGCCGGTTGAATTGGGTCCTATAGAGTGGGAAAAGTCTAAGGAAGCTTTTCTTGGAAATTACTTTCCCCATGAAGGGAGGGAAGTGCAGGTAGAAGAGTTTATCAATCTCAATAAGGCAATGTGAGTGTTGAGGAGTAGTACATGAAGTTCTTTATATTGTCTAGGTATGCTCCATCTTTGATGTCTAACCTTAGGGATGAGATCATTAGGTTTATGACATGTGTTGCGAATCTAGTGAAAGAAGAATGTCGTACGACAATGCTACATTATGATATGACCCTAGATAAACTCATGGTGTATGATTTATCAATTGAGGAGTCTAAACTTGGTAGGATTTCTACAAACATGAAGAGAAGTGGTTCTAGTGACCAAGGTCCACCTAGGTTCAAGAATAGGGCTTTAGCTGAAGATGGACCTAGTGCCCCTAAGGTTAAACTTGAGAAAGGAGGTGGTTCTCAAAATGGCAAGCCTACATGTGCTACTTGTGGGAAGAGTCACTATGGAGAATGTCTATGGGGAACTAGGAGTTGCTTTGGTTGTGGTAAATAGGGACACAAGGTAAAAAATTGTCCTACCATTGCGGCTAGAGGAATTAAGGCTAAGAAAGTTGTTGCTAATGTTTTGAATAATGATACTCTAAACACGAGGCGTTTCTATGAACTCCAGGCTACAGGTGCAAAGCCCGATGATGATGATGGTAAGTTCTTTAATATCTTTAGTGGTTTGAGTTTATTCTAAGTGAGGGAGTACGGTGAGTAAAGGAGATTTTATTAATTATCCCATCTCTTCTATTCAACTCAATCTTGAGAGTAGAATGTCATAGAAGTATGTTGCATGTTGCATCGTGCTTACAGGTCTTGTTTAAATTAAATTTCATTGATTCCTTGCATTGTGTATTTCATGAAGTTATAATCATTTTATAAGATGTGTATCCTAGATTGTGTGTTGCATAATGTGTTATACGGTATCGTCATGAGCTGTTAAGTTCAGTCTCTAAGCTTGGAAGTGTTCAGAGAGTGGCAAGTGTCATTCGAAGACGAATGTTGTCCAAGTGGGGGAGAATGTAATACCTCAAAAATGACTTTTGGTGAATATAGATCCTAACATTTTTCTAATGAGGGTCTAAGGTCCTGAAATCGTTTATAATGTGGTAGTGAGGCAGTGTTTAGAGTTGTAGGTCCATTGGAAATAAAATGTCAAGGGACGACTAAGACGTTCAATGATTAAGTTACTTATGTTCCTCATGAGTGATTATGTTCCTAAATGTGTGTTTAATGATCTTATGAGGTTCTTATATGATTTATATTAGTTTTTATAGGTACGGTTTTGAGTTTCATGACGTTTAGAGGTCAAATGTCCAAGAACGTCCACAACGTTCGAAAGGTTTGACTTTAAACGACCTTGTGTGTGTCTTGGCACGTTTTGGTCAAGTTTTACGTGTTTATTTTGGATGAAATTGATGTGGGAGGTCCTAAACTCGTATAATTACATATGTGATTTGGAAATTTCTTAGAAAACAACACGAAGTACCATCCAAGGATCCTTGAGGAAGGACCTATTTTTGAGCCAAAGCTGTCCAATACTAGCCCCAATCGACTAAGGCAACCGACGGCCAGTAGTTTGCCGACACCCCGTCGTTGGTGGATGTTGGTAAGGAATTAGGCATGGGGAATATGTCCATCCAAGGACAAGTCTCAGACCCAAACCACGGACCAGAAGGGCGGTACATTGGTGGGGAGACGGTCCATCAATGGACAAGTCGTGGATGGGCCTACAGTTTCGCAGGTTCACTGTATGTTGCAAAGATGAATTGGTAAATTCACTCAACGTCCAATTTAGACTTTGCGTTGTTATTTAGGTGCACTTTGGGTATTTTCAACATGTTTATAATTCTTAAACACTAAGGTGAATTCATTTTACAAAAATCAAAACCTAAGACCTCTAATGAGCTTTTTAGAACTCCATTGAATATTGATTTCTGCACTAATTTCTCTCAAATTTCTTGGAATAGCATCAATAAGGTATGATTTTTTGTCCTTGCAACTCGATTAATCAAGGATCCAATCTTAAAAGAGATTTTCAAAGGTTAATCAAAAGATGAGTCGTCTAAATTGGAATCTATCCATGGGTTTTAGCATTATAGGTTTTAGACAATTGAATATTGATTGAATTGTTTATAATTAGATAATTTTAACTCAATTAATCTATGAACCCATGTTTTTTATGAACTCTAGTTTTTGACTACTTTATGGGTTAAGTGATATTGTCTAATGCTTATGAAGTCTAGTGTAGTTTTCTATGGGCTATTGAATGATGTAATAATTGCATTAAATTGATTTCTAATTGGTATTATATTGATAAATACATATTTAACTGACTTAGATTTCATAGAGTATTGTGATAATTGTATTTAATTTATGTTCATGGCCATGGGTAAGGACCTTATAGTATTGAATTGGATGATTTAGGTATGAATTGAAGTGGTGAGAGTGGAGCGGTGGTACGCTTCCGTAGTTCTTTTTATTATATGTTAATTAGACTTGAACTATGTTGTGATTTGTGTGGTCACTTATGGTGGTGGCGCTATGTGCTTTATTTGCAATTGATATGGCTTTGTCGGTGTTAATTTATGTATTATGATGATCATGGCCTTGTCCACACTACTTATATTATTTAGATGATTTGTGTAGTTGATTATGTGAAGTATGATCATATATACCACGTTAGTAATGTGAAACTATGTGTTCTTCTATTAATGTTGTTATCATGTTAGACTATGGTTATGTGTTTATGTGTGTAGTCTTAGAGTTGACGCATGATTGTTCCTACTTGATTATATGAGTATATAATGGTTATATTGATGATGTTATTGTAGTTTATAGGATGACCTAAAGATTATTTGGTTATGCCTATGTGCTTCTAGAATGACATGCTAAAGGTTATATGTAAAATATGGTGTGTTTTGTGTGGTAGACTTGTGCCCCTTACTTCATACATGTATGAATTTGAATATGAGATGTCTTGACTTAGGATACTGAAGCCTCTTAGTCTTGAATGTATGAATGACATCTGACCTTTAATGATGTTAAGAGGGTCTTTATGTGAAACGTTGAACCTAGTTGTAAGGTTATGAACATTGATGTCGAAAGGCGTAATGGTATCCTTCACTTTATGAATGATGGACTTAAGGTATTGGCTATAACGACATCATATCTTCATTAGTAAATTCATGATGAGCTATCTTGTTTCCATTGTAAGGTATCCCAAAGGGACCTCTTTGGTAGGGTGAATGTTATTGGGTTATGAACTTGATAGGTGTCCCCTTTGTATGAACCTTTAATTTAAATTACTCTATGAGAATAAAGGCTTGCACCGAGTTTGTATGGTAAGGTAAGTAGCTTTAGTTAAAGGATGAGACTAAAGTACAAATTACGACCTTCATATTTCTTAACCATGTGCCTACATGGGATGTGTCCTAGTTCTACCCTTGTCAAGTAGAACACCCTCATCGGAGTATGTTCGAACATCGGATGCCATGTTTAGCTATCATGGTGTATGTCGGTTATTGTGTAGTCTCATCATATTGGATATCTACTAGCATTAGAGAAGATTTATGAGGTTTAGGTCGTGGTATGAGACACCTTCTTGACATTGCACTATAGTCTTTGAAGATGTTACTAAGAGTCTCTAGGTATTGTACAAGACCATTACTTGAATATCCTTATGTGATTATTGTTTCTTAAATTGACTAATTAATGTAATGATTTAAGTTAATCAAGAATGTTAAATTGATAAGTACTTATCTAGAGTAGTTAAGGATTGTCCACTTAAGATGTGAAGGGGGCATTGGAATGGTCACTTCGTATCTTACCTAGATAAGTCTTAAGATTTACTCTAGTTATGGAAAATGGTTGATTATGTAGACATGATCTAAGACTTCGGTAGTCTTAAGGATTATTTAGGAAATCTTGAAGAGGTCAATCATGGGCGTTATCTTCTTGATTTACTTAAGCATGTCTTTTGATAACCTTTGGAAAGGAGTATGTCATATTATATGCATGTTTTTGTTTCAAGTGAGAATAATTCTATCTTAGGTAGTCTATAGGATCTATTAAGTATGTTTTTAAGGGTTTGTATGGGCGGTTGCTTCCCAATTCAGTCAAGTGAGACTTAGAATCAACTTTGGTAGGAGGATCTCATGTATATGTGTTTGATGTATTGTAAGTGTGTCTATCTCATTATAGGTGGTCTTAAGGATTATTTAGGTGTATCTAGAGAGGGTGTATGGGAGGTCTCTCTTTGTCTTACTTACGTGAGTCTTAGGATAACCTATAGTGAGAGGATTGCATGCTAGAAAGTAACCCTTGTGAAGTTGAGAAATTTCAATGTAACAGTGAAACTAGTTCACTGTAACTTGGCATGAGTTCACTGTTATGTTGCTAAAAAGGTGATAAATTGATTAAGTGATTTCTTATGTGTTTCTAAGGTGTTAAATTGTTATTCCTTATGATTATCATATGATAATTTAATAAAAAAAACCTATATTTATAATAAATGTCCGTTTCATTAATTAATGCATTATGCCATACTTAGTACATGTGTTTGTACTAATTCCATGCTTTTATCTATCTCTAAAGTGATTCATAGGTGAAGGTGCTTTTGGAATGCTAAGCTTGGATTAGAAGATCGTTCAAGCTAGTTGAAGTATGTCCTCATTTGACTCGATGGAATAAATGTCTTTTATTTCTTTTATCGAAGTATTGTTATAGAGCTAGTAGTACTTATTTCTATTATGTATGGGATGTGTCCCAAATTATTCTTATGTATAACATTTTATGAAATGAGACTTAGTATTTCCTATGACTTTTATATGAAAGATATTTTAAGAACTTATAGAATGTTTGTGAAAAGTTTTAGTTCTGCACTTCATTTCATATGTTTATAAGAGATGAACGATATAGAAGAGCTGGTACAAGACCTACAAGAGGTCAAGTACGCAACTGCACACTGAGAGTACCACATCTTCTATGGTGTGGTCTCGAGATGTGAAAAGGTTAGTCAGGAATGATGATCGACACTTATAGGATTTTTGAGTTCTTGAGGATGAATCCCTCAAGTTTCAGTGGTTCGAGCACTACTGAGGATCGAGAGAACTTCAGTAAGGAACTGAAAAATGTGTTTGAGGTGGTACATGTTGCTGACACGTAGAGAGTTGAACTAGTTGCTTACCAACTCAAATGTATTGGTAGAAATTAGTTTGATCAGTGGGAAGAGCTAGAGATTAAGATGCACCACCTGCGAGTTGGGCTTATTTTGGGAAGGCCTTCTTGGGGAGTTTCTTTCCCCGAGAACTAAAAGCAAGGTACATGAGTTCCTCGCACTGAAAAAAGGAGTCCCTTAGTGTGCATGAGTGTGGGTTGAAGTTCACCCAACTATCTTATTACGCTCTGGAAATGGTTAAGGAATTGAGAAGTAGGATGAGTTTATTTGTTGCGGGATAAGGTAGTTCTTCAAGCAATGAGGGCTGAGAAGCAATGCTTATTGGGGACATGAACACTTTGAGGTTGATGAATATGTGAAATATGTAGAGGAAGAAAAGTTAAGGGACATAGAGGAGCTCAATAACATCAGAGATAATACCGAGAATGAGTCCGATCAGCGGAAGAGTAATGCCAATCAGTATTCCTTACCAACAGAAACAAAAGGGTCATGCTCCATCATCTGCTATTGCACCTGCACCTAAGAAAAAGGGTGCTTACTATGGTCAAAATTCAAAAGTTAAACTAGCAAGGGTAGTGTGATGCAAGGGGGTAGCAAGACTCTTGACTCTACCATGTGTGGTAGAAACCACTGCGGTGTGTTTCGTGAGGGCTCCAGTGGTTGTTTCAGGTGTGGTAAAAAATTAAGTATTTCATGAGAAAGTGTAAAAAGAATAATAAAGGAAGTGGTAATGGGGGCAATAGATCCCAATCTTCATCAACTGCTCCACCAAATAAGGTTGCACCTAGAGGAGCTACTTTCGGTGCTTGAGGGGGAACAAACCGCTGGTATGCTATCAACAATTGGCAAGAACATGAGTATTCACAAAATGTTATCACGGTATGATTCAAGTGCTTGACTTTATTGTTTATGCATTTCTAGAGCCACATGAGTTTATGTTTTGTAACTCCATATTTTGCCATAAACTTTAATATAATTCCTAAGCAACTTAGTGAATAATTCAATGTTTCTACACATGTTGGTTAGTCCATTCTAGTAGAGAGAGTCTATCGTAATTGTCACTATTCTATCAAACACAAGAGTACCATGGCTGATTTAATTGAGTAAGACATGTTAGACTTTGATTTCATTATTTATATAGACTGGCTTCATGCCTATTATGCAACAGTTGATTTTAGAACTTGAGTAGTCATGTTTGAGTTTCAAATGAGCCAGTATTTGAATGGAAAAACAATTCATCTGTGCCTAAGGGTCGTTTATTTCGTACCTTAAGTAAAGGTAGTTAGTTTATAAATGGTGTGTCTATCGCTTAGACAAAATTAATGACTCAAGTATTGATGTACCTCCTATTAAGTCAGTTCAAGTAGTAAAAAAGTTTCCAAAAGTCTTTTTCCAGATGATATTCCGGAGTCCCTCTTGAGAAAGAGATAGACTTTTGTATAGATCTTCTTCCAGATACTCATTTCGTATCTATTCCTCCATATAGAATGGAACCAACACAGTGGAAAAGAGTTAAAAGAGCAGTTGAAGGACCTTATAGAGAAAGTCTTTATTCGACCACGTGTCTCACCTTGGGGCGCTCCGGTCTTGTTTGTGAGAAATAAAGATGGTTCCCTTAGGATGTGAATAGATTACCGTCAGTTGAACAAGGTTATCATCAAGAATAAGTACCCTCTTCCTAGAATTGATGATATTTTCTATCACCTTTAGTGTGCTTGTTCTTTCTCAAAAATTGATCTCAAATCAGGCTACCATCAGTTGAAAATTAGGGAATGTGATATTTCAAAGACAAATTTTAGAACCAGATATGGGCATTATGAGTTTTTTGTCATGTCCTTTGGGTTGACCAATGCACTAGCAGCATTCATGGACCTTATGAATAGGGTCTTCAAACCTTATTTAGATATTATTGTTATTGTTTTCACTGATGACATACTAATCTATTACAGGAATGAAGAAGATCATGCTAGTCATCTAAGAATAGTTCTTCAAACTTTGTTGGATATAGAGTTGTATGCCAAGTTCTCTAAGCGCGCGTTTTAGCTTAAATCTGTGGCCTTCTTGGGTCACAAAGTTTCCTCTGATGGTATAAGAGTTGATACCCATAGAATTAAGGTTGTGAAGTGTAACGACCCACAAGTAGACCCTAGAATTTAAAGCACCCTTGAGTCGCCGCATGGCTAATGAGACTTCAGAAAGTCTCACTTAAGACACTCATATCATTCATTGCATAATAAAAAATTCTAAAATGAGTAAGAATATAAAACTTTATTCGCGCACAAAAAACTCTTTCCATAATCAATACGCAAGCACAAAACTTTCTTTAAAATACTAAACCTTTACAACATCTCATTGAACCATCTAAACTTTGGATTATACAATACTTGGGACTCATACAATACAAGACATAAAATAATGACTATGACATAAAGGAACATGTGGATATTGTCCTCGAATTGATGAGGACTCACCAATACTTCATCTTCAACACTTAGAAACCTATCTATCCTCAATGGCATATCAAGAGTTTTAATTCCCTACACTTTATTCAAAAAGGGAAAAAAAAGGGTTAGTACATTAGATGCACTAAGTATAGAAGCCATGCAAAAACAATGAAAAAGGGATATGTAGTAAATAACATGCTTTTCATGAATTTTGATTATAATGTCATACTTTAAGCATAATGATAACATTTAGAAGTTTAGGAACACATAAGAAATCATTTAATAAATTATTCACATTTTTAGGAAAACATTACAATGAGCTATATCACTGTTACAGTGTTGTTCCTTCACTGTACAGTGAAGTTCTTTAACTTCATCTTGGATGCTTCCTTGCATGTAATTCCCTCTCTAAAAGCTATCCTAAGACTCACTTAAGTAATAAAAAGAGATACCACCCATACACCCTCTGTAGGCACACACAAATGATCCTTAAGACCACCTATAATGAGATAACACAAACTTACAATACACCAAACACATGAACATAACATCCTCCAACCAAAGGTGATTCTGAGTCTCAGTTAAGTGGGTTGTGAAGCGACCACCCCTACAATCCCTTACACACACACTTAAGAGATCCTATAGACTACCTAAGATAGAATCATTCTTACTTAATACAACAACATATAGATAATATGGCATTATCTTTCCAAAGGCTATCAAAAGACTTACTTAAGTTATTAAAGAAGATAACGCCAATAATTGACCTCTTCAAGATTACCTAAGTAATACTTAAGACTACCTAAGTCATAGATCATGTCTACATAATAAATCATCTTCCCTAACTAGAGTCATTCTTAAGACTTATCTAGGTACGATACAAAGTGATCATTCCTATGCTCCCTTCACATCTTAACTAGACAACCCTTAACTAGTCTCTATGAGTACTTATTAATTTAACATGCTTTCGTAACTTTAGTAATTAAATTTAATTGTTCTTTTAAGACTCATTCATCTCAAAAGGACATTCAAGTAATGGTCTTCGAGAAAATTTAGGGACTCTCACCAACATCTTCAAAGCCTACTGTGCAATGTCTAGATAGCGTCCCATACTACCACTTAAGCTTCATAAAACTTCTACAACACTAGTAGGTATCCCATATTATGAGAATAAGATATAACTGACATAGATCATGATATTTAAACATGGAATTCAAAGTTCTAACCTACTCCGATGAGGGTGTTGTACTTGCCAAGGGTAGAATTAGGAAACATCCCATGTAGGCACATGGTTATCGAATATGAAGGGCTTTTATGTACTCTAGTTTCATTCTCAAGTAGAGTTACTTCCCATAATATTATCACTTGGTGCTAGCCTTTATTATCATAGAGTAATTCACATTAAATGATCACATGAAGAGGTTCAATATCTAGTTCATAAACCAATCACATAAACCTTAACAAAGAGGTCCACTAGGCCTACCTTACAATGGCGACAAGATAGCTCATCATGAATTTCCTTATGAAGATATAATGTCATTCCAGCCTATCAATCCTAAGTCCATCATTCATTACATGAAGAATACCATGACAGATCTCGACTCCATATTCATAACATGACCTTACCACTAGGTTTAAGGTTCCACGTACATGACCTTCTTAACATCATTAATGGTCTCACATATCATTCATTCGTACAGGAAAAGGGTTCACTAAGCTTACCTCGTCAATACATCTCATATTTTTTACATATCATTCGTACGTGTATCAAATAAGGGAAACAAGTCTACCAAAACAAGACACAACATACTTTACTTTATCACATATTGCATAACATTCTTTGAAACACTGAGGAATGACCCTTATCATCTTTATGTCATCCTATACATTACCATAACATCATCAATATAACCATCATAGACTCATATGGTCAAGTAGGAATAATCATGCATTAGCTCTAAGACTACATACATAAGACATAGTCATAGTCTAACATGATCACTTTACCACAATAGAAGAACTCATACTTTAATTTAATCACATATATATGGATATACTCATACTCCACATAAATAAACTAAACAAATCACAATAATACTTCAAGTAGTGACGACAAGGCCATGATCATCTTAATTCATAAAGTAACACCGATAAGGCCACATTAATTCACATACCACCGCCGCCATATGTGGACCATACCAATCATTGTAATACAAAATAATTACATAATATTAATAGAGTTGGGGCATCATATTACCTATTCAATATCACCAATTCAATCAATAGCTAAATCATCCAATTCAATACCATAAGGCCTTACCCATGGACATGAACGCCAATTCAATATATAGACTATAATTCTCAATGAATTTAGGTAAATTCAATATATATTTATCAATCTAATACAACTTCGACATCAATTGAATAAAATTTCTTACATCATTCAATAGCTCATAGAAAACTACACTAGAATCATAAGAATTAAGTCAATATCAATTCAATAAGCTAAATATACAATGGATATACGAATATACAATACTCATTTGATCAATTTGAGACAAACTATAAACCATATAATCATAATCCATAGCTGAATCAAGAGCCCATAACAATTTACACATGAATTCATTAATATCAAAGCATGATCACATAACCTATATTTTAGTTAAATTGAGAGATTTCAGAAGGTTAAGGTTTAATGGAGAATTACATTGGAAAAATTAATTTATGCATCAATAATGTCATATCATAATGTTTGAAAATGTTTCATGTAAGAACCTAAGACTTAGAATAGAAATTGGACTTTTTCATCTTTTTGGAATCTTTTAATCATCTTTGAAATTGACTCTAACATGATACAAAGCGTTAGATGAATAACTCCAATACCTTATTAGAAGAAACCAATGGTAATTTAAGAAGAAACTCCATTGAAAATCTATCTTCATATCGAGAAACTTTAGGAGGGAATGGTTTCAATCTAGTTTTTAGGGTTTAAATGAGAGTTTCATGACTCATATATTCTTAAAATACCCATAAAAACCCAAATTAAACGTCCTCCTATTTTATAAGACTTGGGGTCCCAAAAAACTCCAAGTCTTAACAGAAAGTTGGCAGGAAAATGCAGCACCATCGACGCGCTGCATCAACGGTCAGTTGGTGAGACCACGCCCCGTCGATGGGGTTCTTTGGTTTCATATGCAAATTCTCAACCTGCAGGAAAAATGGATACATCAATGCCACCCATCGAAGGGTCTTCCTCTAATCGACTAGACATCACTTGGGGTAGTCGATTGCCACTGCTTGGCAGTATTGAGCTCTAAGCTGGGGTACCTCGACGTTAAACCTTTGAAAATGAACGTCTAGGTGTTAGGAACATCTCCAAAAAATTTCAACCTCAGACAAGCCACCAACATGCAAAAACACATCCAAACTCAAAAGGATGTCAAATGACTATATTTCGAACATCACAAACACTCATGGACGTTTGACCTTAAAACCTTACCAAAATCAACATTTTTACTCTAAAAACTATTATAAACAACGTAAGAACCTCATGAACACATTACTAACACATCAGCACGTGAAAAAACATAAGGCACATCTGTGACTAATCGTCGAACGTCTTGGTCGTCCCTTGACGTTTGACTTCAAACTTAATCCAAAAATTTAGCCACTGCCTCAAACTCGTTTTATACCATATTATGACTTCAAGACTTTAGGTCACAAACGTTAGGCCCTAGTTTCACATAAGTCACTTTTTGGAGGTCTTATATGTAAAATTAGCCTAGACCCACATCTCCAACAAAAATTTGGAGTTTATTGGGTTTGGATGGCTACTATATGAGGTTTGTAGAAGGTATTTTTTTCCATTTCGTCTCCTTTGGCGAAGTTGACCTTGTAAAAAATAAAGTTCCAATGGTATGAAGGTTGTGAGAAAAGATTTGAGGAGTTGAAGAAGAGGTTGACTGTTGAACCTGTTTTGACCTTACTAACAGGTACTCAAGGTTTTGTGGTGTATTATGATGCATATAGAGTAGGTTTATGTTGTGTGTTAATGCAGCATGACAAGGTAAAAGCTTATTTCTCTAGACAACTGAAAGTTCATCAAAATAATTACCTAAACCATGACTTAGAGTTGGCTGTTGTAGTTTTTGACTTGAAAATATGGCGTCACTACTTGTATGAAGTTCATGTTGGTGTTTTCACTGATAAAAATAGCATATAATTCACTTAGAGAGAGAGATTAATCTCATACAATGAAGGTGGTTAGAACTACTCAAGTATAATGACATTTTTTACCAACCTGATATGGCTACTATTATTGTTAATACCTTGAGAAGGTTTTCTATGGGTACTACCTCTCATCTTGAGAAAAAGAATAAGGAAAAATCAAAATATGTATATGAACTTGCACGCTTAGGAGTCCGACTAATGGATTCCACAGAAGACGACGAATCGGGATGAATCATTGTTATTATCGAAAGTGAAAGAGAAGTAAGATCAAGATCCCAATTTTATTGAGTTTAAGGCAAATGTTCAAAATAAAAGAGTATTAGCGTTTGAACAAGGAGGAGATTGTGTTTTTAAATATCAAGGTAGATTGTGTGTAATATGGTGGATGGGCTTTAATAGAGGATTGTAAGATCCCAAAAATAACATAGGTGAATCTAGAGCATAATATATTTTACATGATGGTATAAGGTCCTAAAATTGTTTATAATGTTGGTTTAAGGCAATTTGTAAGAGTTTAGGTGCATTGGAAGTCAAACGTTAAGGGATAACAGAGACGTTCGACGACTAAGTCACCTATGTTCCTCATATGTGGTTTTATGTGAAATTAATGAGGTTATACTGTCCTTAAATGAGTTATTATGGTGTATAGTAAGTTTGTCATGTTTCGTGAAGTTTGGAGGTCAAACGTCCAAGAACGTTCGAAAGGTTTGCCGTGAAACGATCTTGCGTGTCTATGCATATTTTGTCGAGTTTTACGTGTTTGTTTTGGATGACATTATTGTGGGAGGTTCTAAACTCGTATAGAAACATATCTTGGTTTAAAAAGTATGGGAAAACATCCTGAAGAACCATCCAAGGGTCCATGAGGAAGGAACCAAGTTGGTGCCCTAGACTGCCAAGACAGCCCACCAACGGATGGCAATCGACGCCTAGTGAGTCAGTCGACGCCCCATTGGCGGTGTCTCATCGATTGGAACTTATCTGTGGGAGAGAAGGGACCAAATAAAAGCCTCAGTCCCAAACCAAGGAAAAGCAGGATGGTCCGTTGGTCAATGGATGGGCCGTCGATGGTCTATCCGTCGTTTGGGTCTGTCCTTGCGCAGGCCACTGTAAGTTCAAGAGGTGAATTAGTAAATTCACCCCACGTACCGATAAGACTTTGCAATGATTTTTTGAGTGTTTATGGGTATTTTAATAGTATACAAGTCATTAAAATCACAATTAAACCCTAACACCAATGTTAAACACATTCCCTCCAAAAGTTTCTTCAGAAACCTCTATGAGAGTTCAAGATGAAGATGGAGCTTGAATATAGTTCTAAAATGGATATTATTATTCAAATATAATTGGGTTCTTCTAATAAAGTGTTGGTGTTCTTCATATAAGGCTTGTAATCTTCTTAAATCCAATTTCAAAGATGATTTTCAAAGATTTCAAAAAGATGAAAAGTCCAATTTCTACTCTAAGTCTTGGGTTCTTGCATGAAAGGTTATAAAATGTTAAGATATGATATTATTGATTTATTATTCATTTTTTCAAAATAAATTCTCCTTGAACCCTTGACCTTCACAAATCTCTCAATTTGACTAAAATATGGGTTATGTGATCATGCTTTGACATTGATGATTTCATAAATAGATTGTTATAGTCTTTTAATTCATGTATAGATTATGATTGATTTTTTTATAGGCCATTTAAGTTTGATAAATTGAGTATTGATATTCTTAGACATATTTGAATATGGAGCTTATTGAATTGATATTGACATAAGACTTATGAGTTGTATTGTAGTTTTCAATGGGCTACTGATTGATGTGATAATTGTAATAAATTGATATGTAGGTAGTATTAGAGTGATGAATATGTAGTGAATTGACCTAGTTTCATTGAGTATTGTTATTATTGCATTGAATTATTGGTTATGGCCATGGGTAAATGTCTTATTGTATCGAATTGGATGATTTAGCTTTGGAATCGAAATGGTCAGATGGAGTGGGGGTATGCTGCCCTAATTCCCATTATTTTATGTTAAATAGACTTGAATTATGTTGTGGTTGGTATGGTCCACTTATGGTGGTGTTGCTATGTGAATTTATATGGCCTTGTCGGCGTTACTTTATGTAACATGACTATCACGGCCTTGTCGGCACTACGTGAAATATAACGATGATTTTTGTAGTTGATTTATATCAAGTATGATTATCTGTCTCTCTCTCTCTCTCTATATATATATATATATATATATATATACATACATATATATATATATATATATATACATATATATATATATATATATATATATATATATATATATATATATATATATATATGTATGAATGTAATGTGGAAGTCTGTGTTCTTATATATATATGTATGTATATATATATATATATATATATATATATATATATATATATATATATATATATATATATATATATATATATATATATATATGTATGAGGTAATGTGGAAGTCTGTGTTCTTTCTATGCATGTAAGGAGATCATGTAGACTATGGCTATGTATTTATATGTGTAGTCGTAGAGTTGAGGCATGCTTGTTCCTACTTGACTATATGATGATATGGTAGTGCGTAAGATGACTTAAGATGATAATTATTATTCCTAAGTCACTTAAGAATGACATGTAATATGTGTCAAAGTGAAGTATGTTGTGTTTTGTCTTGGTTAACTTTTTTCCCTTACTTGATGCATGCATGAATGTGAATATGATATGTCCTTATTTAGGATGATAAATCCTCTTAGTCTTGACTGTATGAATGACAAGTGACCTTAATGATGTTAAGAGGGTCTTTTATGTGAAATCTTGAACCTAGTGGTAAGGTTATGAATGTTGAAGTAGAAAATCGTATTGGTATCCTTCAAGTAACGAAATGATAGACTTATGGTTTATTGAGTGGAATGATATAAGATAAAACCTTAGGAAAGTCACAATGAGCTTCTTGTCTCCATTGGAAGGGAGCCTTAGAGGACCTCTTTGGTAGGGTGAATGTGATTGGGTTATGAACTTGATATGGAACCCCTTTATATAAACCTTAAATATGAATTACTCTATGAGAACAAAGGCTAGAACTGAGTAAGTATGGTAAGGGAAGCAGTTCTAGTTAAAGAATGAGACTATATTACAAAGCAAGACCTTTATATTCTTTAACCACGTGCCTACATGTAATGTGTCAAAGTGCTACCATTTGTAAGTAGAACAACCTCATCGAAGTAGGTTAGAAGTCCGGATTCCATGCTTTGCTACCATGGTCTGTGTAAGTTATTCCCTATTCTCATCATGTGGGATACTTACTAGCATTAGAGAAATCCTATGAAGCTTACGCGGTGGTATGTCATGATATCTAGACATTGCATAATAGGCTTTGAACGTGTTAGTTAGAGTCCCTAGATCTTGTTCAAGACCATTACTTGAATGTCCTTTATGTGATGAATGTCTCTTAATTAACTAATAAATGTAATAACTTAAGTTAAGAAAGTATGTTAAAATGAATAAGTACTTATCTAAAGTAGTTAAAGGTTGTCTTGTTATGGTGTGAAGGGGGCATATGAATGGTCACTTCTTATCTTACCTAGATAAGTCTTAAGAATTACTATAGTGAAGGAAGATGGTTAATTATGTAGACATAATAAAAACTTAGGTATTCTTAAGAATTACTTTAGGTAATCTTGAATAGGTCAATCATGAACATTATCTTCTTGAATTATTGAAGTCTTTTGATAACCTTTGTAGGGGAGAATGTCATGTTATATGTATGCTAATGTATTAAGTGAGAATGATATTATCTTAGGTAGTGTATATGATCTCTTAAGTGTGTGTGTAAGGGATTTTATGGGCGGTCGTCTCACAACTCCTCAACTAAACCTTTAAAATCACATTTGGTAAGATGATCTCATGTTTATATGTTTGATGTCTTGTAAGTATATGTTGATCTCATTATGGGTGGTCTTAGGGATCATTTAGGTGTGCCTAGAGAGGGTGTTTTGGACGTCTCTCTTTGTCTTACTTAAGTGTGTCTTTAACAACTTTTAGTGAGCGAATTATATGCTAAACGGTGTGCAAAGTGAAGCTAAATAACTTCACTTTAATAGTGAAGTGAGTTCACTGTAATATTTCCTCAAAATGTGACTATTTGCTTAAATGATTTCTTATGTGTTTATAAGTTGTTAAATGTTGTTCTTATGCTTATATTTTAATGTTTTAATAAAAAATCTTGAAAAACATGTTATTACTAAATGTCCCTTTTTCATGGTTTTTGCATGATATCCATACTTAGTGCATCTAATGTGCCAACCCTATCTTTTCCCTTTTTGACTAAAGTGTAGGGAATTATAAGTCTTGTTGTTCCATGGAGGATGTATAGGTTTCTAAGGGTTGAATATAAAGTATCGGTGAGTCCTCATCGATTCAAGGACAATATCCACAAATGTTCTTTTATCTTAGTCTTTATTTTATTGTCTTGCATGGACTTAATCCCAAGTATTGTATACTCTAAAGTTTATATGGTTCAATGAGATGTTGTAAAGGTTTAATGTTTTAAATGAAATCCTTCCACTCGTGTAATGATCATGAAAAGAGTTCTTCGTCTGTGAATTTGTTTTTAAATTCTACAAGTTTTAGTTGGTTTTACTATGCAATGAATGATACGAGTGGTTCAGATTAGACTTATTGAAGTCTCATTTGCCCTGTGGCAACACAAGGAATCTCTAACTTCTAGGGTGTACTTGTAAGTCGTTACAAGGATCATGGAGGAAGATCATAGCTCTATGTATTTAATTTAACTAGGTTCCACAAAGATGTATCGTTATTTGAGAGAAGTATATTGGTGGAATGGTTGAGGAACAGCATTGCTTAATTTGTTTGCAAGTCCCCAAATCGCCAACAAGTTAAAGTAGAGTACCAAAGGTATGCATTTTGTCTCATAATATTGAACATTTGGAGTGGAAGTGGGTGATGATTAATTATGATTTCATCACAAGTTTACTCTGATCCTAGAAGCATCATGATTCTTTCTAGGTGATTGTCGATAGAATGAAAAAATCAGCCCACTTCGCCGGTAAAGACTATTCATTCGATAGACGATTATGCTAAGTTGTACATTAAAGAGGTGTTAAAGCTTCATGGAGTTCCGATCTCCATTATTTCAGATGGAGGTGCACAATTTACTATATAGTTTTGGAAATCGTGTCAGAAAGGTTTAGGTTCAAAGGTTAACTTAAGTACTGTTTTTCATCCTCAGACTGACGGGCAAGAAAAGCGTACATTTAACATTAGAAGATATATTGAGGGCATGCATGATCGATTTCAAAGGGAGTTTGGATTATCACCTACCTTTCATTTAGTTTGCTTATAACAACAGTTACCACTCTAGAATCCAAATTGCTCCTTATGAGACTCTTTACAGGAGAAGATGCATATCTCTTATTGGATGGTTGGAAATTGGTGAATCAGGGTTGATAGGACTTGATTTAGTTTACCATTCTATGGGAGAAGGTGAAGATCATTATAGAGAGATTTAAAGTAAGAAGATCATACACTAGTGTTAGGAAGAGGCCATTAGATTTCAATGTAGATTATTAGGTATATCAAAAAAATTCACCCATGAAATAATTTATGAGGTCTTGTAAGAAGGGGAAGTGTATTCCCTGGTATATTTGACCTTATTGGATATCAAAGAGGATTGACAATGTAGATTATGAGTTAGAGCTACTCCAAGAGTTAGGAACATTTTATCCAGTGTTTCACATCTCTATGTTTAAGAAGTGCATGGGCGATCCTTCATAGATAATTCCAATTGAAAATATTGGGATCAAGGATATCTATCTTATGAAATGATTCTGGTTGAGATCTTACATCACCAAGTTCGCAAGTTGAGAAAAAATAGGTAGCATCAATTAAGATACTTTGGAGGAACAAATTTATTAAAGAAGTTACTTGGGAAGCTGAAGAGGACATGAAAAATAGATATCCACTTGAATTTTGAGAAAATGCAAACAAAGGTACTAATTTTCTTCTTAGTACTATTTAACTTATGAGTAAGCATGTTATTGTTGCATTTGGCTGTTGGTTAGTCAAGTGGCAATACATTCATTTGAGAACAAATGTTCTGAAGGGGAGATATTGTAGCATCTCGAAACTAGAAAGAACTAGAAAGGAGTACAAAATCTGGAAATGCTTGTTTTTCGAAATATAAGGAAATTTAGAAAATTTAAATAAGTTAAAAGTGAATTTTTGGTGAACTTCAAACGGTCATAACTCCTAGATAAAGTTGAGTTAGCTAGAAATGGTTGGGAATCGCTTGGAATAATATTTCCAACACCGCGAAGTTTGCACAATTTCGACTTCGTATGAGTGAGCTAAGCCCTTTGGAAGTTGGGCTTCTGGATTAAGAAAATTTTCCAATTCAGGACTTTTTAAGGTTATGTTAGTCTATCACTACCCTGTTATTTAAATATTATTTTAAAGAGTTTAATAGGGATCAAATAAGAAATTATTCAGTTTTAGAGGTTCCGAATTTCATGCTAGGGATAAGGAGAAAGGAGAAGAAGAAGAAGGGCAAGATTCACCAAAATTGTCGAATTAACTTGTGGATTTCGTAAGGGGTGATCCCTAAAAAGGTATGTGGGTCTATCTCAACGTTGCGTTCGTTCACCCATGTGCCAAAATTGTTTGATTTAACATGATTTCATTCTAAAAGGATTGGATTTTGAATATTCTTGCATATCGTTTCTTGAATTGCTTTCGTTCTTGAACATGAATTGAGACTTAGGAGTTCTTTGATGATATAAGTGTTGTTATGCAATTCATTGGGTTAGATCATTTTATATATGATATTGGTACATGTATTCTAAGTTAATTTGGTAAAAGAAATCACAAAAAATATGATTTAATGTTAGAAAATGAGTTGAGAAATTCGTCAGGAGTCACCTAAGTAGGGCTAGGTGTGGTGTGCCCCATCTGCGCCAGAGGGTCTAGGGTGGTACACCTGTATTGCGCCAGAATGTGGCCTCTGAACTTGAGGCTTGGTGTAGTAAGCCCAGGATGTGCCCAAATCGGTGCTTTTTGCCCAGTTGTCATAATTTAGTCCAATTAAACCTTTATAAAGTGTGTTAACACTCCCTAATGATTTGAATTACTTTAAATTACTTATAATCATATAGATATAACCTATAAACATGAATTACAACCTTGCATCCATAACTTTAAATTCAACAGGAAGTTTAGAGCCAAGTCTAGAAAGTTCTAAGCGTCCTTTCAACAGGTCTTTTACATATGCTTTAAAACTTATTTAAAGTCATAAAGATCAGATTTAGTAAAGATTAAAGATAAAGATAATATGTTCTTTTCAAGTTTCATAAGTATTTCAATAATATTCTAAATGTCGTTTTATGATTTAAATTTGAGTTCAGTTCAGAGTAAAGTGAAGTCTTTTGTTCATAGAAGTATATGGGGACTAAGTATGCCCAAAGAAGTATAAAATGTTTTCACATTTACAAAGAATGGAAATTGAAATTTTCAAAGAGCGTTCAGACTAGTTTTGAGAAAACCCTAATAGACTTCTAAATCGAAAGAAGCATGGAAACAAAGATTTCTATGATAGCCTTTGAGCTATGTTTTTAGCACTAATCTCAAATCACAGAAGTAGTACGTTTTAATAACATAAGAACGAACATATTTTGGGAGTAATATTGAGTACTAACTGGGGACGAGCATGAGTTCTGATAACTCACATCTCCATAAAATCATGTAGCCACCATGGGTAGAAAAGGTTCATACTTTTTAGATGAACCATATTCACAATAGACTAGTGAATACATTAGAAAGTTCATGTCCTATACCTTTTGACGGGTGTAGGAAGCGCCGGCAGCATGAGATAGATCATTGTATTATCACTATAGATCTTATGTGATTGTTGTCGGTTAGAGAAACTCCCAAAAGTTCTTGTATTATATAAACATAGTTTATTAATATTTGTACATGCATCTTAGAGTTAATTGTATCTTTCCATACGTATAGAGTTTATAGCATGTTTGATTCAATTTTTTCTTTATATTTCCCTTTCTTTTAAATTGTTTTGTATTGAAATGAGTCAAGTATGCCTAGTTGAATTGAGACGGGTAACTTCTTCAGTTTCTTTCACATTCTTTCTAGCCTATGTTTTTTAGAATATAACTTGCATACTCATACATTAAATGTACTGATGCTAGTTGGTCTTCATTGTATTATGATGTAGAGGTATTTAATGAGGATCAACATCCAGTCCATCATTGATCCAGTGAGCAGCTCAGAGTTACTTGGTGAGCCTCTTTTCCTTTGGGAAGACTCATTTTATTACTTTCAATCATATTTCAATTCATTAGAATGTTTTAAGGTTTGTCAAAACATCCATCTAAGTTGGTTTAGAGGATTCATAGATAGTCAGTCAGATGTTAGTTCATTCATCATTATCAACTTTTTAGCTTATGTTTAGAATTGAGTGGCCACTTTGGCTATGTTTAAAATTTATTTTTTAAAAAACATTATGAGTTCACTTGAGACAATTTTCATTTTGTTCATGAATTAAAGTCTTCTAATGAGTAACTACGTCATGCCAAGGGTTCACTCTAGGCCAGTAATGGTTCACGAGTGCCGGCCATGCCCAGGGTGTAGACTCAAGGCGTAACAATTGGTATTGAATTCAATCATTGACATTGGAGATATTCCATTTATCTATCTTTCAGCAAATACTCTTGACTTACCACCCTACTCATCACCTTAAGTCTAATTTTTTCCACATAGTTAAACTAGCCTTGTTCCTAGGTCCCAAGTTCCAAGCATTGAAACTCTCTTGGATGTTGTTATCTACACTATCATATTTTGAAAAAGTACGGAAAAAAGATTTTCACCATCTCATTTTTGTATTTGATAAGGGCTTCAACTATACACTTTCCCAGCTTGGATATGGTATTTATATTATATTTAAATTCTACCTCAAATGTTGATCTAAAACAAGCCCAAAATTTCTTTCTTTTCTTTATGCCTTTGAAGTGTTGTGACCAATTTGCTAATATGTGTCTAATACATATTCTGTGCTCACATTCTAGAAATAGTTCATCTATAACAACTATTAGTCCCTATAGTTGCAAAGAAAATAATAAATATAGTAAATTTTGATCAAATTAAATTAAACAGAAGCAAAAAAAAAAAATCTACTTATAGTGAGTTGGGAAACATCTCCTACATTAAGATGATGTTGCAGAATGGTCATGAATCATTTCCATGTCAACTTACTTCCAATAACAATTACGACCCATGATTTTGGATATATTTGGTTGTTTGCGTCCTTGAAAAAGCTACAACAAGTTGACCCTTATAAATTTCTTTTAGAAAACACCTATCCAACCATATATATCTTATGCATCCTTGTTGAAACCCTTTTTCATAGCTTCAAAATATATATACAAAAAGAGTGAAATTGTTTCATCCCATTTTCTAATCCTGAATCTGTAAGATTCACAACACATGTGCTGTCAAGATTTGCTTGGAATAATATATCCCTATAGTCTAGGATTCTGTTAAATTCTGCCACGTGATCCCCAAAAATTTCCTTTAAAATATTTTTTTCTTACATTTAAACAAATTGTCTTGCCAACATGAACATTCAACTCTTTCCTCACCAAATCTTGTATCTCCCACTCTTTTGTACGAGGTTCATAAATAATCCTATTTTTGCGATACTTGCATAAAAACTGTGAATTACACAAAATATTATTGGTGGTCATGGTACATTTTTACCTTGGGTTGTATATCTTGATATTGAAGTTCTCAATCCTCCCTTCCTTGATTGCATACATTAGTCATGGACAACCACGTTTACACTTGACTCTTACTCGAGTACTCACATTCACATACTTATCTAACTCAACTCATTTATTTATAGCATATTGTGTAAATTCCTCTCTAAATTCCTTTACACTTTCAAATGCTAAACCACACTACCATATTACAACATTGCAAGTAGAATGATACATCACTCTTCTACTCTTCTTTCTCCCTCTAAAACTATGTCTTTCAAGTTCATCATTCGAAACAAGTTATTCTTTATCACATGAAAAAATATCACAATCATAACTATCATAGTATAACTCATCCTCTGTTAGCTTACCCTTGAAATTTATTTTTCTTTTTTCAATATCTTCATACCCTTCTTGAAGTCCAACTTCACCTAAAAAGCTTTTGGGTTTTCCTTCTTTTTTCTCCTACAACTTTCATTAAACTTTCTCACATCTGCCTTAAAAAATCCTCAACTCCTCATGCACATCAAATCCATAGTCAATGGACTGGTCAGAGCAGTAATTGTCTATGTCTTCCTCTACATTTTATTGGACACTTGGTTCAACTTCTTATTGAATAGAAGGTTTATTTCCTTGTTGTATAGTTGGTTCAAGTTCTTCTTGAGAACCAGTCAAATCTATTGAAGAATAATCATCATCAGTCTCTTGTTGAACCCTTGCAACCCTGTCATTTTCCACTCTTTAAGTAGATGGAAAGGAAAAAGAGGAACCTAAACCTAGATCTAGTTTTTTTGGCTGTTCAATAAGAGATTTCCTATGTGCATTAAAAAACTCAACCACTAGACTTAGAGATTGAATAATTAGACCTTCATTGGGACCCATATCCTCCAAAATAGTGTCATGACACACATAAATATCTATTCTGTCCCTTCATGCACAAATAATGCAAATGTTTCTAATATCTATGTCATTTTTCAATTCCACCAAATCACCCGCGAGAGATTGAACTACATAAGTTTTTCCTAACTTACTAATCCAAAAGGCTTTGCATAGTCTGCAAGTTCAGAATTTACAAATGATCTTCATCCACATTTTTTGCATATTCGGTTCTACCCCCAGCATGTACTTGACCTATCTTACTCACCAAGATACCCCTATATTTCTACCTTAAATTGAGGTACTTAGTATCAATAGTGTCAACATATAACCAGAACAACAATCAATATATTGTACAAGGCAACAACAACAAATCATATAGTACAAAAACAAAATAGAAGCCAGAACACCAAGACATATCCAATAACACTAAAATAGAGGCAACAACACAAAAACATAGACAACACCACCAAAGAAAAAGCAAGAATATAAAATTTAACTCATAAGCATACAAATATACGTAAGGAAATTACAAAATACCCCACAATTCAACAATACCAAAATAGAATACTAAAATAGAAACCCTAGAATCTTAATTTTATTAAAAATCCGTTATTTTTCCTTCTAATTACCAGAAACCCTAATACTCATGCATGCATAAGCTGAAAAACTTCATAATAATATATACATTAAGAGAAAAATTTAGTTGAAAACTATCAAACTGTAAGGTCTCTCAAAATGAAGTGAGGTGCTTAGAGCCTCGCATGTACCTAAAAGGGTTCTAAATATCTTAAGTAAGTGTTTTACAATATTCATACTGGATTTGAAGTGATTTGGAGTTCAAACGTCCAAGAATGACTGATGACGTTTGAAAGTTAGCCTTGAGACGTGCATGCGTGTCTTGGTGTGCGTTGGCATGTTTTACACGTTCGTTTTAGTTTAATTTTATATGGAATGTCCCTAACATTTATATGAGTGTATTGAAATTGGAAATATACATAAAAAACACCCGAAGGGCCATGCAAAGGGCCATCAAGGAGGACACCAAAACTGCTTTGGAATGTACATCTACGCCTAAGCGAAAGATGCTCCGTAGTAATGCTGACGCCTCATCGATGGGGGGGGGGGGGGCGGTTGCGTAGTCCTATATTTAGCATATATTCTAAAGCAACAAATATTAATCCTTATTCCCAAACAACAGTTGCAAGCATGGCCCGTCGATGGGTCTACGAGGTGTAGGTTGTGGGCGTCGATGCTGCGGGTAACTTTGCAGCATGCACGCTGCCATGCTAAGGGTGAATGGGAAATTCACCCCATGTACTAAGCTAACATTAGGAAGCTATTTTATGTATTTTTGGGTATGTTAAGATTTGTTAAAAATATAAAAACCCCAATTAGACTTCATTCTATGCATTTCACTCATTCCTGTCAAAGAAAACCTCTCTAGAAACCTCCATATGAGATGAAGCTCAAGAACAACTTGTAGATTGGAGTGAGATGATTCATTTATCAAGTTCTATTTTTTCTCTAGTATAATGAGGTATGGTTATCCTTCATCTTTAGATAACCTCTAATCTCAAGAACAACTTGTAGATTGGAGTGTGATGATTCATTCATCAAGTTTTATTTTTTCTCTAGTATAATGAGTTATGGTTATCCTTCATCTTTATATAACCTCTCATCTAAAGAGTTCCTTCAAAGACTTCCAATGAGATTTCATGATAAAACCTTCAATCTTTCAATCTAGCCATGAATTCTTTCTCAAATTGATTTAAAAAGCATGATTATCATGAATTTGTGATTATATAATGTTTTTATGTTTATTTCAATCCAATTTCATGACGAACCTATGATCCATCTCAATTCTCAAATTAGCCTATAATGTGGGCATTGTGATCTTGATTTTATGTTGATCGAATTATGATTCTAGTATGTTGAATAACCTATTATTACTGATTTGTATTAAAATTTATGGGTAATTATTGATGATTGATCATGGTGGGTAAGGTGTGACGATTAGTTAAGCTTTACCTATATTCCTCCACTTTCTATAGACTGATGAAGTACTGTACATGATGTGATCTTGATTCTATGATGGTTGAAGCATGATATAGATTATGGTATTGTACTTTTATATACTACCCTAAATATGATTTAGTGATAAATTATGAGTTTTGATAAATGATGATCAAAGCAAGGGATAGTTTTTAGGATAGCCATATTTCATTACTTTTCTATAGAATTGCTAGTTTAATTGGCCTTGTATGACATTGTGTGATATGGTCCACTTATGTTTGAACTGTTTACTTTCTTGTTAATCATTCGAGATGTGTTGATCATGTCCTTCAAAGAATGTTATGTATTATGAATGGTTGTTATGATGATCATACAATGTGAAGTGTTATGCATAGTCTTTCAATCTTGAATCTTATGCTAGGTGTTGATGGTGTCTTTAATGCTTGAATGAAGTTGTTAGGGTTAGGATTAGGTGCTAGCAATGATAAAGTTTTAATTTTTAATGAACCCTACCTATGTACCCTATATCAATGTGTGATTTTAGTCAATGTTAGGAGTCTAAAATGCAAATGTTGAAGTTGTGTTATCTCCTATTCTAGTATGTAATGTGTGATCTATGCTTGAATGTGAATTATGGTTTTAAGATAGTGCTGCCTCAATTTGAAGTTTATAGCATTATGTGATCATGTTGACAAATTTACACACACACACACATCATCCATGCTTATAGGTAGTATAGATTCATTGAGTCTAATTAAAGGATAATTCTCATATGCACTCATGTCTACTACTATGCATGTACAGTATATTTCCATTAAATATGTTATGTAATTTAACTAAGATGACTTGATAGGTATACTACTGTAGGGAATAGTATGGGCATTTTCATATACATTGCACATGTCTACCTTTATAGAGTAGTTCCTAGGGTGGTATCTCTATGTACATGATATGAATGCATGACTACGTTATGAACATGAAAGTATATACTATGATGATATGATGAATTATGAATATGTCTAGTGTCTAAATGTGTTAATGTGAAAGGTCTTCTCATGTAAGTACACATAAACACACATGAATTTATATGATGAAGCATGTATGAAAATCTAGTAAAGAGAGAGTCTGTTGGAACGTACTATCAATTGTACTCTAAACTAGATTGTTCTTGAATATGCTATGTCCATGTGAAATTTGTTATCACATTAAATAAGTTGATGAAAGGAAATTCTCATCTATGACGTATGTGTTAAGCATAGGAGGAGTTAATTCTCCTAAAGCCACATTTGTGAAGTAAAGTTAAAAAAGACTTTTCAAAAGGGAACTTAGCTTAGCACCAAGTGAACTTGACAAATGAAAGGTGTGCCTTTCTAATGATGGAGGCTTGTTTACCTAATTCCCTCAAGAGATGGAAGTTACAATTCCAATTGGCATAAAGAGGGCTTCAATATACATCTCATAGTTCCATAACTATGTTTCCCCATAATACCTAGCTAGTGGATCCATATAGAATGCTAGAATGATGTGCATGTCTTACTTTCGCAAAAAACATGCCCTCTCTAGGTGTTAGGTATGACACCAAATTCCATTTTTGACTTACATGTTCTTATTGTCGGTTAAGGCTATGTTTTCCCTAGAGTAAAATGCAAAATGGAAGTAATTAATGAACCCTTACTAGGATAACCGAAGGGAAGTTGCTTTATGTAAGAGAGAGAGATCTTGAAGGGAGTTTTGGGAAGATGTTCTATATGTTTATGACTATGTATATACCTCTTATGAATGACATTATGGTATTGATCTAAGTGTATTATAATGTTCATGGTATGAGTCCTATAGTGTCTATGTGATGACTTCTCACTTTATATGCATAATGTTGGTCTTGTTGAATATATTATAAAGTCTTACTTGATATGCATGCAGTTGACTATACTTGTAATATTGATATATGATGTAAGTGATATGCTTGTATTCTCTTTATGGGTTTACTAAGTATGTGTGAGGTTATGGGACTTCACATGTACATTGCACTAATAAGCTTAAATTGGGATTATAAGTGGAGTTCTACGATGTATTATGTTAAGTGAAGTTAAAATATGCTAATGTTGACTACTATATTACTATGATGATAATGGAAGTCTTGACTTGTATGTGGTCTTGAAATGAGTTCTTCTATGTGTTTCATAAAATATGATGGGTCAAATGTGAAATATGTGTCTTATGATGTGTTATGCTTCTATGAATATATGTATTAGGTTAACGAAGTTTGTATGTATGTTTACCTTGTGTCTTTAAGGTGATGCTTGATTATTGATAGTGGAATGGGAAATTATTCATACATTTCACCAAGTAACACTAGAGGGTCATTAGGAAAGTTAAGGACATAAGTAAAGAATAAGGTTACTGTAAATGGAATGAGGTTACTGTGAATGAAATGTAAATGTTTCTTAAATGGAATATATGGCTTATGTGATTTCATGATCATAATATGCCTATATAAGGTACGGGAAATCTATGATTCTTACTGTATCATGTTTTAAGAAGTTTTACAAAAAAGGCATGATGCCTGGTTTCGAAGTAAAATGCCCTTCTAAATGCATGTTTTTGCATGATTGTCATACTTAGTTCATTGTTGTACTAACACAGTTCTTATTAACCTTTTTACACAATGTGTAGGTTATGGATGCTTTAAGCATGTCTCTAATGTTAAGGTGTTTATATGTCTTTCCCAAGCTCAAGAAAACGAGTCATTAAGATTTAAGGATTGACTATGTCGTGTTCCTATTATACTCTAATGATGTTGAGTCTAAGATGGAAAAAAGACTTAGAGTCTAACTATGTATTATGATGTTTTATGTTAATGGAAGGGATGATTCTAGCATATGATGTGCTAGGAAAGTTCTAAATTTTCCGCTAAATTTACCTGTGACAATGTAATGAATGATTACTATGGTCTTGTATAATACCTAATAGAAGTCAAGTACGCCAGGTTACTTCTACGGGGTGCTCCCCGGTCGTGACACAAACCCCTAATGGGAAACTCAATAAGAAACTATGGTGAAACCTTATTCAAATTACGTCAAAACTTTAAAAAAAAAATAGGGAAAATATAATTTTTAAAGTAACGTAAATAAAAAATAACACATTATGATAGTGGATAATAACAAACTTGGTAACAATTTACGACAAGATAAAAAAATGACCAATAGACCAAATGTTTCACGTAATAGAGAAAGCCTTCAGGTCTAAGAACTGCAACTGATCCAAATCTAGAAAGAGTTCCGCAAAATCTAACCTTTTCTGCGTTACTCACACTTCTTAGAGAGCCAAATGTTTCAAAATCTGGCATTATCGATTACATTTCTTAGAGAGACAAAAGTTAGGGCTCAATGAGACGTTTAGAGCTTTTTGAGAAGCTTAGTTCGGAAGTTTTAATCTAGGTGAGAAGGTTTGACATATAATTTTTTAGGTAGCTAATATTTATCAAGGTAGCTAATATTTATCTAGGTGTCATGTGAGTGTAGACTCGATTGGAGTGATAGGATAATAAAGGTGAAAGCGAAGGAGGAATAAAAAAGTTCAGGGGGTTGTCATAACCCAATGTACACCCTAGAAGTTAGGGCATCCTTCAAGTCAGAGGTCTTGTACAAGCCCTTCGGCATCATTCATTGTATATATAATTAAAGAGAACGAAATTATAACTTTTTCTTCAAAATATATTGAGGAATAATTTCATAGAACTTCTAACATATGCCTCAAAAACCCTCTATGACATCATGAGTATAGTCTTGGGTTATAGCCCATAAAAGTGAAACATGAAAAAGACATCATAGTGGTGGTGTCCTCGGATACTATGAGGAATCACCAATCTGAATGAATAATCTTCACATACATTATATTACAGCCTTAAAACAAACTTAAAACCCTGGTGAATTTTTTTTAAGAGAAACCCAGAATTTGTCTTCTTCTTCAATGGTGTTCTTTAAAGTGTTTTAGGGAGGGTTAAGTTTTGAATTAGAGTCTTGAGTCTGAATGGTTATTCTAATTCTTAAATACACTTCAAACCCATAAAATAACTACCAATAATTAATCCCTAAAGTACCCAAAAGACACCTACAACTATTGGACCATTTACCAATTTTAACTTGACTTAAAAATGACGCTACCAAATCTGGGAAGTCAGTACGCGTCACGCGGTCACCTTTGCTTCTTGGTTCTGGGAACAAATTTGATACAAAATGTTTCACGTTGACCAAACTTATAGGGAGAATATTTCTCTTAGGTTTTGGCTATGTGTCGAGAAGCCACCTCCATATCTTGGCTGCCTGACAGCTTTCTTGGCCAGCATTTGGGTCCTCTTTGGGGACGTTAGAGTGGTCCCGGGGTTTCATACTAAAACTTTTTGACCCTTTACATGCCACTATATATAAAGGACTAATATATAATGAATTTCACCCTCATACCATACCCCAAAACTCGACTGCAAAACACTACAACACACTAGTTCAACTTAGACTAGCTTTCGGACGTCTAGAACGTTTCTTTTCATAACTCTCCCAAACTCTTCAATATGACTTCTAAAACTTATATTAATAATTTTAAGACCTTATTAACTCCTGAAACTCATGTTAGATTCACCTAGTTCATTTTGGGGTCCTTGCAATATCCCATACTTGGAAACATTCATCCTCGAATGACACATTCTTAAACACTTCTTAAAGGACAAATTCTAAATTAGCAGCCCATCGTACATTAATTATACCTAAATGAACCTACCCAAATAAAGGAATAAATTCAATTCCAAGCTAGACATAGCTATACATAACCGTATAAAGATCTTATGTAAGGCTACTTATACCCCACTTGGGAATAAGCTGCACATGTATTTCTTACATAAATTCCTCATCATTAGGAAAAGAAAAAAAATCACAAGCCAAATCATAATCATAAGAAATTCTAAAAAATTTCATAAATATTAAGGAAACACATACCGAAGGGGGAACTATAGAGATTTTTGGGATCACCCTTGGATCGAAAGCATAGATCCTGTTCCACTTTTTAAGACCATCTTCCACCTGATTGGCAGTAACTTGCTTTCCTTCTCTCACATTAGCTTTTTCCTTACGATAATATTTCATCATGTGACCACTATCACCACACCCATAACAACCATATCTAGCAGTCACGTACTTATCCTCACGTTTCTTACCATACCTAGGGCAAGTAGGTTGGGAATACTCATTGCTCTTCTCATACCTAGGACTATTAGAGTATGCTTGTCTGGAGGACTTTTTCTGATTCTTAGAACGACCATGTCCATCATACCCTTCATTTTTCATTCTAATTAACTTTTTCTCCTTCTTAAGCTTAGATTTTCTGTTTGTTGGAGAAACACCATTAGTCGGGAGATATTTATATCATAAATAAGCATTGCCATACGACACTCTTTTTCCACTACTTCCGACACCGCCGTCATGAACCTATTCATGATGTCTCTAGAGTTTACCACCAAGCTTGAACCATACTTAGGAAATTGAGAACTTCAATGCAAACTCCTTAACACTCAACTTGCGTTTCTTGAGGTTTATAAATTCCCCCGATTTAGTCTCTCTTAATTTCCTAAGAAAGAACATATCAAGGAAGGCCGACTTAAATGTCTCCAACTCTATGAGAGCCCGCCCTTACTGGCCTAGAATCTTTACATTGATCATACTAAACTTATGCTACATCTTTCAATTTATAAACAGCTAGCTGCACTTTCTCCTTAAAAATCAATCCCATAATAGAAAGAGATTTATAAACCTCATCTATGAACCCATTTGGATCCTCCTCTACCTTGGAGCCACTGAATTCTGGATGGGTCATCCTCAAGAACTTTCAAATCCTGTAAGCACATATTCTATCTAAAGGGTTAGGCACCACCTAACTATTGTCTTGGGCGTCAAGTCTTGATCAAACAAGTTCATAAAAGTCGTAGTTTCCTCTAGAATCACTTTCTTTACTTGAGGAGCATGATTCCCTCGGAGAGGAGCCTCTTGATTCTCAATTCCATCTCCTTCCCTACTTGTATTAGCCCTAGTGTTAGACATAAGATGGAAAAAATCATATGAAAATATTAGAATAAGGTCTTACTCAAGCCAAACTCTATTGAACGACTTTGAATAATGAAGAAGTGAAGCTTTCCTTACGTGAATCACACTTATGAATAAGATTGTAATACTCCGAATGTCTAAGACATTTTCTAGAGACTAACATAGGTGTCAAAAGATTTATACACTGTGTTAAGGTCTCAAATAATTAATATAATCCCTTTAGGTAGTTTAGAAATCAAAACATCAAGGAACGTCCATGATTTCCGGAAACTAGTTCAATGAGGTGCTAGTGTGCCTTAGCCTAATTGACTACGTTTTAGGAGTTGGAAATTGATGAATTTTGGTGGAAGGGTTTCTAACATATGTAGAATTGATTCATTATCAAAAGTTCCGGGTACGACTCCCCAAGTACCAACCAAGGTTCCTTGAAAAGGACCCTTGCATTTTGGGTCAACGGCTGTGAGAGGTAGTGTCCACCAACAGATTCAACCAACGATCCATTGTCCAATAGATGGGGCATGGAATTCTTCCGTCGATTGACACTTAGGCAAATCCTTAAAATCCTTCTTTGGACAAGTCTGAAACAAAAATGAAGGGCCAACAGGACGTTTGGTCCCTTGGCCATCGTTTGACAAAAGGACCATTTGTCGTGGTATCGTCTGTGAGGGACTCTCTAGCTGTATGATTTTAAGTTATACAAGTTAATTTTTTCAGTGGTTAGTATTTTAATTAGGTTTAAGGGTGGTGTAATTAATTTATTTAACAACCTATCTAAAGACCCTAACCTAATTAGACTAACTTTAACTCTCATAATTCCTAAACCGAAATTCTCTTCCTTCTTTCTTCTTTCTCTCTCCCAAGTTGAAGAACACCATAGAAGACAAGGTAATGGATTCTAGGGATGAAATAACCAATGTTTCTTTATCAATATTCATCAAAATTAAAGTATGGGCACTACACCATTTTAGGCCTACGCCACACTAATTCTTGACAACGCTTGTAAAGTGTTGCCTATATTTTTGGGGACGGTTTCCAAGCGTAGCATAAGATTTTAAATTATAGCTACATTTTATGTTGAAAACATTTGAAAAATGTACTCTTTAATGGTATAATCTATACTTTATAAGTTTTGCTATAATATGATACAATTGACAACAACAATCGACATATATGACCACTCTTTGTCCTATTTGTATAATTGTAAAAACAACAAAATGCAAGTGTGGCCTTAAAATTTTCACTAAAAGGATACACTCCCTCATAAATTTTTAAATCTCCATCCTATTTTTATTTGAAAAAAATAATAACTCATAAAACATTATATTTTAAATAATACACAAAAAATTTGTGAGAAAAACGTGAGTTCTCTTTCTTAGAAGAACGAGCTGAAGAGTTGAAGTGGAAGAACATAATAGATGAAGAGATCTTCTCCAATAACAACTCTCTTCTCTGATAACTATTTCATCAAGAATGAGTTTGATTCTCTTTTGCGATAACGATTTCTTCAAGCTTCAGTTCGATTCATTGTTCCATAAATGGTAAAAACTGCCTTGTTGATATTGATTGATTTTCTTTTTTATTGTGATTAGAAAAGGAGAATAAGAAGGAATTAATTACTTTGGGGTTTATGGAAAGAATAATTGAAGCTAAGTCCCGTCATGTTTTTCTCTAAAATTTCTCATGAAGAACACAATTCTGACAGATGTCTAGCTAAAGATTTGAAGAGCTTCCCGTTGAAGGACATGATTTACATCATAGTTCTAGCAGAAAACAGGGTTTCATTGGATTGAGTTTATCAAGTAACAAATTATATCTTTGACAGTCTAAATTTTAGATTTAGGGTTTTGAAATTCTTGTGATTTTGATAATTTTTAGGAATGTAGATCGTATTTTAGCTCCATCAGTTGATTTTTAAAGAGTGTAGCTTGTATTTTAGCCTCATCAATTTATTCTTTGACCTGATCATCAATCACTAAATAGTATAAGTGGGTTGATTCTTCACTTGAGAATTTCTTTTTTATTACGCTTATAAGCCGATTAAGGATTAAATCGTCCATAATAGTTTAGAAATTTGAGTTCATGCAATCAATTTTGAACTCTTATAGTAAAGTTTAGTAGTTTGTGTCATCATATTTTTTTGGGTGGGTGGGTCAGGGGGGATGGAGCATTTGGTACACTTAATTGTCTTAACGGTTTTGTATTAGAATAGTTAAAAGCATATATAATGTCTTTATGTTTGTCGTAATGGTTATATCGGGCAATCAAAAGCACTCACTTGTTTAAATCAATCCTGAGCATAATTTTTTGATGGAGACTTGATTAATATTCAAAAAAACAAAGAAGCCTTGCAAGCACTTCATGATCTAATTACATCAAGGAGGTATAGACCATGGACAAAGACACATGAGACAATAATGTTTAAGTATGTAAAGTTATGTGTTTACATTAGAAGGGGGAGGTTTGCCAAGACAGGCCTATTTCAATATTGTTGTATTTGTCAACAAGTGAACATTAGCTCATTAGAAGAGGTGATAAAAAAATTTATGCATTTAGCCAATAAGCGAGCTGAACTGGCTCGCAGTCAAGCACATGCCTTAGAGGAAGCTCTGAATGTGGAAAACTTAGAAGCTGATAAAAGACCTAAAGATCTTATGCTTAGTAATGTTAGTCAGCCGAAAGGTAAAGATAGATCTGATGGTGAGCTGGCCACACCCTGGTTTATTTTTTTTTGGGAGACATATAGAACTTTTCTAAAGATCTTGCAAGAAAATCTTAAAGTTAGAGGCTCTGTATGATGTAAGTACCCCTACCACTCTTCATTTATTTTTTTCTTCACTTGTTATTCTCTTTTTCTTCTAGGGTTTTTATTCAGCCTCATATTGTATTTCTGTCAATACATGAGGGATTTGGATATTATAATTTTCAGTATATTGTTAAAATTGTAAGTTACTGAGCAAGTTCTTTCAATATTCTTACAAACTATTGGGTTCACGCTTAAGGTGATAAATTGATACAAAGTCAGGTGCTTCATAGAAGTATGTGCTTCAAACAAAATGATGTTTCTTTGAAACTCAACTCAAGAGTTGGATCTCTATTGCACTGATGTGCTATAGATGTTGAGATTTATTGTTTTGATTGCAATTTAATTGTTAATGAAAATAAATGCATACATGTTCTATATTTTATTAAAACTGTACGATTCACTTCTTTGCTTGTATTTTTACATCAACAAAAATTAACCTTGTCTCTTTTAGAATTAGTAGGTTGTTTATCCTCTTTCTTTTCTTTTTTACTTTTGAGTCAGTAGTCTTTTTACTTATTTTTGAAACATGACTTTTGATTCAGTAGTATGCATGGACTATAATGTTACTTTATTCTCGTGATAAAAACATTCCTTATTGATTTACTTCTAATTGCATTGACCTATCTTGATGTGATGGGGTCCTATCTGACATAATAAATTGTTTAATAAAAAATTTGTTTCTCTGGTATCATATGTGCTTTTTTGCTTTAAATCATAGGGTGGGATCTTAATTGAATCTTAAGTATTACACCTAAATCTAGGTTGTGTTGTGCGCCACTTGATCTTCTTTCATCATTTTTAATTTTTGACAATAATTTCTATATTCGTACCAAGTGGATTTTATGGTATGCTAGCAGAAATATGGCAAGCTGACAAAAATATTCTTGATGTCATCAAATGATCTTTATCATGAGTATGCATGGCTCAAACTCTTTTCTCTTCCCCAAAGATTAAATAAGAACTTAAGTTAGAAAGATTTGCAATTAATAGCATCATCTGTTATTCTATCTACACTATTTTGTGTCTCCTTATGATAAATAATATGGTGCATCTCATTTATATCTTGAGGGTGGCCAATATCATAGGATTTGATGTTGAACCCACATCAGAGAAGAAAGAAGAGGTAATTTTTTTTATTTTATAAATAGAGAAGCAATAGATCAATGTTGGTTTGTTATATAACATTTGTCTTGATTTTTTTCCTCACCCTTGTTTTCTTTCTGCTTTCAACTTTTCAGCTTTCCCAGTCATCAATACTCTCGACATTGGTAAGATATTCCCCAAATAAATTCTTTTATATTCTTGCACATTGTTGTCTTTTTGAATTTAATATATTAAAGGATATGCCCCTAAAATTCATTATCTCTTCTTGCTCTCTCATGAAGTTGTTGATGGATGTATGTACAACGTAAGCATATTGATTATTCTGTTTGAGTGTATCATCGGGTAAAATAATAGGAGACATATCAGTTTTTGTAGTAGCCGGAGTTTCATTATTGGTAGGCATCATTTATGTGGGAATTTATAAAAAGATGGAACAAAAAGTTACAACAAAATATTCCAACATCTGGTCAATCCCATCACCTAGTCATGGTATTTGTGAATCTTCCTCTTTCTTTTTTTACTAATTTGCTCTTCCCGAATTTCTAGTTTAAATCTCCTCCTGAATGAAGACTCCAAATGAAAATGTCTATCATGGTAGTTCAATTAAGCATTTCGTGATTGTTCATCAAGAGATTGCTTAGCCAACCATTATGAATAATGATAGAATATTTCTAGCCGCTGCAACAAATACATATTTATCAACAAAATATAAGGTGTATCTAACGATTAAGAGTTGTTTTTTGTAGTAGTGGCATGACGAGGCTAGAAACACCATATATTTTAGCTTTTGATTTGCATAGTGGTAGTCTAAACTCGTAGTATTTCAGCTTATAACAATCTTCTTATTTGGATCATTATGTATGAACTACAACATAGTCAGAGTTGAGTTGTGATAAGAAAAGTTTGAATTTGTGGGCATGCTAATTGGAAAACCTCAAATATTGACTATCATGAAACAAGCTTGATAGTTGATCCTGATCCTGTGGGGTTGGTATTAAATTAGTCATATGATTATTATTGAAATACAAATGGGTATACAAATGGGGTTGGTCGATAATTGTTCCCGAAATCCATATTGCTTTTAGTGGCATCACAGTGTTCCTTTTGTTACTCATTTTTCTGAAATCCATTGAATGCAATAAAAATGAAGTTTTATCTCTAGGAAAAGAAGATGAGGAAGTGAATGAGCCTCTCTCTCTATCAAACAGAGAAAAGAAATTGTCCATGGATTTTAATGAAGCACAGAGGATTCCAGGAGTTGTGTCATATGGTATTTGCCCTTTTTGGGTGGCTTGCACATTTCTCTAATGTTGGTGACGTACTAAACTAACTGTTCCATGGTTCACAACTGCAGGAAAGGTCAAAACTATTGTTGCACTTGGCTGAACTGGTAGAGAAACATAATGGTCAAATTGCAATGTTCAAGACTTGGGACACTGGAAGCCATATGATCAGGATGTTAAGTTTGGAGTACTCTGGTTGTACATCCCCATTATTATGTTGGTAAGATATTCAAATGTAAAGAAAGTCTATCATCAATTATTTTTTCTTTCTGAAAATATTTATATCTAAAAGATAGGCAGATAAAATTCATGATATGACTATTACTGCTGATGGACCATATTGTATACAAACGTTGCATGAACTGATTAAAGTTGTTGGTTAGATTTTCTCATGAAATTTTCCTTATGTGTTCTGTTGGAAGATGTGCCCTACTTTCACTTGTGGCAGCAATATTGTCTTAAAACGAAGGAGAAGACCCATTTATCTGCACTTTATGTAGAAAATTTGTTGCAAGAGGTAACATTAAATTTTTCTATTTTGTTGCCCTAAAGAGCCATTTTGCACTGTAAGTGAAGTTCATCTTTTTGGTATCGCATCTGAGTGAAAGAATATATGTTTTTCTTTTCAATTTTAGAAAAATATTCCATAACAGTTAATTTTTTCATTACTTCTTATCTAACAACAACATATTCAATGTAATTTGATGAGTAGTAATTCAGGAGGATAGTGTATACGAAACCTTATCATATAAGTTTCATAATATGCTAGTTGAAATTAATTCTGGATTCTTGAAGATATGATTAAGTATGAAGTTGGAAGCAAAGAAACAATAATAATCTGAGATAAGGAAACTCTAAAATTAATAACTATAAGTGGATATGCAGGATTACTACTAAAAAGATATACTGAAAAGAAAAAGAGCCTCTTTATCAATCAAGATCTTGACTATTTTCATCGGTTAACTTTAGAAATTCTTTAAAATATATATAATGTCTATATTATTAAAATCTGCTTGTTCTAGTTATTTTTGAACTTTATAACCCAAAGATAAATGAATTCTCCCTCAAATCTTCCAATTCCATGGATATTTGTTGTCATTCCTATACCTTGAGAATGAATATGGGCCTTATATTCATGGTTGTGTGTCCATGAGCTTACAACTGTCTGAAGAAGTTTGCTTATGTGTGTTTCCTATAGAGAAACCATATTTGAGTAGATATTATTGCATCCTGATGGTTGAGTTGTCAAGAGGCCACAATTCATATTGATATAAGTTAGGTTTATTCATTTCTTCACCGTCGTCTCCTCAAAACTCCTATGCTCTTGAGGCTTTTGTTTTTCAATAATGCATGTAGTGATTGAAAATTTAAGTACATCCATTTTCCATATATCTCTGTATTTCTTTTATGGTATGTATGCATTTATAAACTTTATTTTTTCAAGTTTACTTTTTCTAATTTACAAAGCTATCTTCTATTTTCTTCTTTACTCATTATAATTAGAAATTGCATTTTTATCTGAATTGCAGTCAGATTTGAAGCTCAGTAAGAATTATATCGAGGTGCAAGGTACCATCATAAAGTCGGTGTTCTGGATTTATATAACAAAAAATGGAGATATCTAACTATACAACAGTCTTTCCCCAAAAAAATTTCCTTGAATCTAAAGGAAGAAGTACTTCAATAATGAAACTGGTGGGGACCCAGATGGTCAAGACCATTAATAGGTTTTGATTCTTGATTTTATCCATTATTTTCTCATCTCGTATCATAGAATAAGAATCTGTTATAAACATTTTTTTGCAAGGTTATAGTTATCAGATACTCTTAATTCATTGATACACTATAAGATTCCACACAAAAAAGACATCCAATGTGTATGTGTCAAAGAATAAATTGTACATGTAATGGTAAGTCCCAAATCTTACAAATTACATCACACATGATTAAATTTTTCCCTTAATGAGCTGCAAACACTCGAGAAAAGTTATATTGATACCATCATCATTATATTGGCCTTTTGTGGTATAGCTTAAAACCCAATGCAACTATGTTGATAGCTTATTTATGTATTTACTTCCTCATATTACTTGCCTTTGGACTCGCTAATGCGTTCTAAGATTAATAGATGATTAAAATCCTCATTGTGGTCCATTTAAATCTAAAGAGTATGCAAGAATGATATGGTTTATAATTTTACTTTTTTAATAAAGATATATATTGATTAATATGTGTTTTACTTTATTATTATCTAGTTTGTTCAAGTGGTTGTGTGATACATTTAGGTGGAACGCTTCAGATTCTCATCCCTCAAAAGAAGAGGGTTGTTTTACTTTTCAGCATATAGAATCAGAAGTAGTTATCTTGAGTCAACTGAAGTGAGTTTCCAAGGTGGAAATAATCTGTCAAAATATGAGAAGGTTCAAAAACTTGTTACGTAACAGTGGCTAGAAGCTTGAAGTCGCTGTTATATTTGTGTTTAATATAAGTAAAAGTATAAATAGATTTAAAGTATATGTGAACTTACACAATTATTTGTTTAAACAAATATGCTGCATTAATATATTTATCATATCAACACTAAAATTTTCTTATGTATGCAATACTTTTCATCTTTATATCTGAATTAGATGTGGTTGAATTAAATTTGTTTGATTTTCTTTTGCTTCGGGGATATCGCACATGTATCTTTGTATAATTGTATAAATATAAGTAGCAATGTTTGGACCGTGCTTCGCACGGGAACATGCCTATCTAGAATATATATATATATATATATATATATATATATTTGAATTGGTAGGCTTACAGTTAATACCCATTAACTCTCCGATTATGCACTTCCACATTTATTTCACTAAGTTGTAATTTTATTTTGAATGTGCAAGAAAATGTCAGTAATTGAATTTTAATTGTGGCTACAATTAAACTCGATCAATTTTAATGAACGATGAAGAATAGTTGTACTTTTGTCCTGTATGTTTTGATGCATTTGGTTTTGTGAAATATATTGATCGTAGAGATCTTTAAGCAATTACTTTCTAAGTATTGGTTGTACACGACATGTTTCTCGAAGATTATGTGAAATACATAGCTTCGATTTAATTCTTAGTTACTTTCGTGCTTTAGGTCACTTGTATATTTAATTATGTGACTATTGAATATGTGCAAATAAAAAATATTATTCTTAAAAATAAAAAGTTGAAAGGCAACAGTTTTTAAGTGTGACCAATAACCAAGCAAAGGCAGCGCTTTTAAGTGTAGTATAAGAAAAAAAGTTATTGCTAATGAATCACTACGATGTGTGCCCTTATACCTCTTTGGTCATGCTTTATATGTGTAGATATGATGGAAATATTTAAAAAGTGATGCCTAATGTCAAAGGTTACTCTTCTTTAGGCCACCCCCTAAAAAGTGTAGCCTAAAGTCCAAAAGCGTAGTCGTTTATCAATGACAACACTTTTTGCTATTTTAGCCTACACTTTACTGGCATGGCCGTAGGCCTAAGAATGGTGTAGTGGGGATTCATTTAACCTTTGGGACTTCTTTCATGAAAGGGTTCCATCAATTTGATTTCAGAAGTATGAAATTCAAGTGGTCTTTTGAGATGTCAAAGTTGATCTTGTGAATTGCTTTGTTTAAGATTTCTATTGGATATTATGAATATATTAACATGTACTATAACTCAATCTTCATGGATTGATCTAGTTTGTAGAAGATGACCTATTCCCCTTAACCCTGGGTTGTAATCTTGAATTGAATTCAATAGTATTGACTTAATTACTGTATGAATTACTATAATATGATGTTATTGTGTCGATTTATGAATAAAATAAGATGAGTTGTAGTCATACATGTTAGTTCTTGAGTAATTGACTTAGACTTAGATAGTGAAGTAGACTATGAACTTGATCTAGGTCTTCAATTCTAGGCAACGAACTAGTGATGAATTGTTTTACAATGATTCAATTGGTGTTTTTATTATGTTGGTCAATATCATATGATGGTAAATTCCATTCTTGGGTTAAGTTGGAGGTTGATGGTAACACCTTGAAGAAGGCATTGTGAAGAGGATTGAGTAAGTCTTGTAATCTCCATCCGTTAATGTGATTGCGGTTACTTTTCTTTAAGAGATGATAATGTATTGAAGTTTACCTTGTATTAAGATTCATAGGGTTGGTATTATATTGAATTGATATGTTTTGAATAATGTATTGTGAGTTGTTGGCTAAGATGTATACGTTATGAAGACGGTGATAAATTACCAATGTGCGTTATCATTATGTGACTATGTAAATGTGCTAACCTCACTAATATTAATTGTGATGAAAGGACAATAATCATGCAATTCTTATTGAGCGATGATGATAATGATTATACAATGATAGAACCTATGACTTACATTAAGCTATGATGGTTAATAAAGACATTAAAGATATTTCAGAAGGGATTCTATCTTAGCACCAAGTGAACTAGTGTGAGGTTTGTTCCTTCCTATATAGGGAAGGTAGGATAAGTAATGTGCTCATGAGATTGGAGACTATAATGCATGTAATATAAAGAGGGTCCCAACTATATCTCCTAGTTCTTGAATTATGTTGCCACCATAGGAATACTAGCTAATGGATCCACGTAGTTGCTATGTTAATGTTTTGGTAGTACTTTGGCAAGTAGTTAGCCTTCCTTCTGTATAGGGTTCCATGACACCGAATTCCTTATTCGAAGATGTGGTCTATGCCGGTTAAGGTAAGATGTTCGCATAAGGTAAAATGAACTAATAGAATGAAGTCTAACAAGGATGACCTAAGGGGTTTAGCTTAGTCTAATTAGTGGAATCAGACTCTACCTAAACATTGCACTAGTAAGCACTAGGGGAAGTCTTAGAAGGATGTTATTATATATGTATATGATTATAATGGTACATGATATGTATGTGATGATCTTGCTCATAGATGATATCATATGATGATTAGTTTCACTTATGAATATTGTGTTTGGTCCCTATTGCTAAAGTATGATGATATGTATTATCAATACTTATATGCTATGTACAGTTCGACATTGTCAAGGTTCTTGTTGAGTTTAATTAATTGAGTAAGGTTATGTGGCTTTGCTTTGTTATTGCACTAGTTGACTTATTTAAGGTTCATGGGTAATGGTATTGCCTTGGTTATATTATAATGAACTCTTATTCTTGCTTGTGATATTATAACTTTATAATAGGGTTGTCTTGACTATGTGTTCAAATTACATTGATATGTATGTTTGCTTGACTAGACTTGTCTTGTTGTTATTGTGATGTACATGCTCTTGACTTAATGAATATGCTTTATTGATTGGGATGGTCTTCTTGAATATGCATAAGACTTTTCAAAGTAAATGGCATACATTAAAAAAATGTTCCCTTTTAGCATGATTTTATGATATATGTGCATAATGTCTCATACTTAGTAGAAGTGGTGTACTAACCCAATTTATCCCTTTTCCCCAAAATTTTAGGTTCTGGTCGTTGAAGGACTTTTGAGATGTCATTGAAGGAAGACTTGGAATTCTAACTCATCAAAGTTGTGTTGGTCCTTACTTTCTTAGGTCAATCCACTATCGAGATTATGATGTTACTCTAGTTTTATGACTTATATATTTTTTCCTTTTCATTTGAGTACTAAACATGGTGTAGCCTATATATGGATTTTTTATGTTGATGTATGGGATATGCCCAATTGATATACTCTTATTTTAGATGGTTATGAGATTAGAAATCAGATTTGTATACAATGTTATATCTTGAATATCTATGTGTAATAAAGTAGAAGACTATGACATCTTCCTATACGAAAGGCCTATGAATATCCGATATGAATATATTATGTGTATGCGAGAGGTCTATTTAAACCTCAATATAGATATAGAAAAGTTTTAAATTGTACTATATTTTTACCTATAAAAGTAATGATGTAATCTAAGATGCTAGTCATAGTCCTCAAAGGGAACGCCGACGCCGCTTACGTCTAGGGGGTGCTTCCTGAATGTGACAAACTTTCTGTCAGTGCATTAGGTAGAATATCTTTAAAGTGGCTGTCTCATTTAACCACGACTATGTTGATTCTTACACATAATTGTTAAACGTTTCAGACTTATGAATAGGAAACTATATGATACTTAAGAAAATCTCACTTTCTTGGAAATCCAATATCGTGCGTCTAGAGTCTTGACTCTATTAGCTCTTAGAATTTAATCCTTTTATTGTGATTATAATCAATTAATACTCTAAGGAACCTGACACAAAGACTTGATGAAGAGATTACCAATGCGGGAGTTCCACCCCGAGGCAATCAAGTCACTCCTCTTGAAGAAGATGTTAATGATGACCAAGCTCCGCTCAGTCCTCCTCTTCTGACGGATGGTGACATAAGGGCTGCCTTTAACCAAATTTCCCAAGACATTATTACTCAAGAACAAGTCGTGACTACCCAAGTTCAATCAACTAATGGGGAGATTGTACCCCAAGCAAACCAACATGTTGGTACCATAGCCTCCCATTTGAGGTATTTCACTAGGATGAATCCTCCTAGTTTCTACGGGTCTAAGGTTGAAGATGACCCCCCGGAGTTCATTGATGAAAACTACAATATCATCTATTCTATGGGGTTGACTACTAGTGAAAAGGTCAAGATAGCCACTTACCAATTCTAAGATGTGGCCCAAACATGGTACATTCATTAGAGAGACAACAGGCCCTCAAGAGGTTGACCGGTGACTTGGAGGATTTTAATGAAGGATTTTCTTGATAGATGCATTCCTAGGGAGAAGCGGAAGCTAAAGTGGTGGAGTTCATCATACTTCTTTAAGGAGGTATAAGTGTACTTGAATACTCCTTTAAATTCACTAAATCGTCAAAGTATGCTCCTTATTTGGTTTTTGATCCTAGAGATGAGATGCGCCGCTTTATGACGGGGGTGTCAGATGACTTGCAAGAAAAATGTCATTCGACTATGCTATATGAAAATATTGACATTTATCGTCTCATTGTTCATACTCAACAAGAGGAAGAGACAAGGGCTAAGAGAAACAGCAGAGATGCCAAGAGGGCAAGGTCTTTTGATCATGGTTCATCAAAGGGTAGGTTTTACATTCAAGACAACCCTAATTTCAAGAAGAGGGTTTCAAACCAAGTTCCTTCCAAGTTTCCTATGTCTCATGATTATAGGTTGTCTAACCCTAAGCCTCAAAACAGAAGAGGTACTAGCTCACCAAATAAAAAGCCAACTTGTGGAAAGTGTGGGAAGAAGCATTATGGTGATTGCCTTGTTGCAATGGACAAATGTTTTGGTTATGGAAAGAGTTGGCACAAGGTTACAGATTGCCCTAATGTGAAGGGTCATGACAATTGTAGTGTTCAAGCTAAAGCAAGTGGTTCTAATGATGTTCGAAAGAAGAACCGCTTCTATGCTCTCACTCTAGGGGTGAGCAAGATCTTCCCTCAATGTGGTAACCGATATATTGAAAGTCTTTTCTATTGATGTATATTATTCACATGATCCCTGTGCTACCTTTTCATTTGACATTCCTCTAGTAGCTAAAACGTTTTACATTTTGCCCGATATCATAAATGAACGTTTTATGGTGTTTAACCTGGTGGGTGAGTCGGCTATTCCAAAATGAGTATATATAGAAATTGTCCCATAAAGTTTCCCAATAGAGTTGCTCATGTCGAACTAGTAGTTTAATTTTCCTAATGAGCCCATTTTAGAGTTGAAGGAGGAAATTATATCCTAGGGATCGTATCATATCTTGTTTGAAAGAATGTAGGATAATCTCAAAAGTGTGTTTATACCATATAGTAAGAGTCCAAGATTTAAAATTTGAAATTACTCCCATTGATTCGGTCTTCGTAGTTAGGGAATTTCCAGCGGTCTTTCCTAATAATCTTCCCACTATTCCTCCTGAACGGGAAATTGAATTTGTATTGACTTGTTACGTCATACATATCCCATTTCAATTCCTCCTTATCACACGGCTCCGGCCGAATTGAAAGAGTTGAAGGCCCAACTCAAAGATTTACTAGACAAAGGTTTCATTCGACCTAGTATTTCTCCATGGGTTCTCAGGTTTTGTTTGTGAAGAACAAGTATAGGTACTTAAAAATGTGCATCAATTATCGCCAACTAAATAAAGTCACTATTAAGACCAAGTTTCCCCTCCCTCGGATTGACGACTTGTTTGATCAACTCATAGGGGCAATCTACTTTTCTAAGATTAACTTGAGATCGGGGTATCACAAACTTAGGGTGAGAGGTAAGGATACACCAAAAATGATATTTTGGACCACATATGATCACTATGAGTTCGTGATAATGTCCTTTGGTCTCACTAATGCCCCAACGACATTTATAGATCTCATGACTAGGTTGTTTCATCGTTAACTAGATTCATTCGTCATTGTCTTCATTGACAACAACTTGGTATTTTCAAAAAATAAGGATGAACACACGGACCATTTGAGGGTGGTGTTACAAGTTCTTAAGGAGAACCAACTATTTTTCAAGTATAGCAAATGTCAGTTTTGGTTGAGGTCGGTGGATTTTTTTAGTGATGTCATTTCTAATGAGGGAGTTGAGGTTGATCCAATGAAAACCGAGCCGGTGAAAAATTGGCCTAGACCATTGACTCAAACTAACATTAGAAGTTCTGGGGTCTAACGGGTTATTATCGGAGTGTTTGTGGACGTTTTTGCGTCCGCTGCATCTTTCTTGACTACCTTGACACAAAAGAGTAAGAAATACGAGTGGTCAAAGACATGTGAAAGCTTCTTTTGAATTTTGAAAGATAGGCTTACTTCCGCTCTGGTGTTAACTTTAACGGACGGTACCAAGGTCTTCACTGTATATTGTGATGTATCCCAGGTCTGTTTACGGTGTGTTCTTATGCAACATTAAAAATTAATAGCATATGCCTCTAAACAACTTAAGGTGCATGAGAAGAACTATCCAACTCATGATTTTGAGTTAGCGGCTATGTGCCTTGAAAATATTGAGGCATTATTGTACCATGAAATTGCTTATTTTTACCATAGACATATTCTAGTATGTATTCATCCCACATAGAGCTATACTGAGACTCACTTACTAAACACAAACATAGACCACCCGTAAAACTTCTTTAGGCATGCCTAAACGATCCTCAAGACTACCTATAATGAGACACATAAACACTAACAAGACATCAGCATATGCATAACATGACATTCTCTTTCCAAAGGCTATCAAAAGACCTACTTGTAAATCAAGAAGATAACGTCAATGATTGACCTCTTCAAGATTACCTAAGTAACCGTTAAGAATACCTAAGTTTACCTAATGTCCACATAACCAACCATTTTCCCTACTAGAGTCATTCTTAAGACTCAAATAGGTAAGATACAAAGTGACCATTCCTATTCCCCCTTCACACCTTAACTTGACAACCCTTAAATACTCTAGATAAGTACTTATTCAATTAAGATACTTTCTTAACTTAAGTCATTACCTTCATTAGTTCATTTAGGAGACATTCAACACATAAAGGACAATAAAGTAATGGTATTGGACAAGACCTAGGAATTTCAAGTAACACCTTCAAAGCCTATCGTGCAATGTCTAGATAGCGTCCCACACCACCATCTAAATTTCATAGAACTTATATAATTCTAATAGGTATTCAAATGATTAGAATATGTAATAACCGACATAGACCATGATAGAAATACATGGATTCCAAAGTTGTAACCTACTCCGATTAGGGTTTTCTACTTGCCAATGGTAGAACTTAGACACATCCCATGTAGGTACATGGTTAATGAATATGAAGGGCATGTTTTGTAAGCTATTATCATTCTTTAACTATAACTAATACCCTTTCCAAACTCACTCAGTGCTAGCCTTCTTTCTCATAGAGTAATTTACACTTAAGTTTCATATAAAAGGGTTCCATATAAAGTTTATAACCCAATCACGTTTACCCTACCAAAGAAAGGTCCACTGGGGCTACCTCCCAATGGAGACAAGAAGATAATGATTAATTTCCTTAGGATTAAAATTATCTTGTAAAATCCAATTAACATTAAGTCTATCATTCCTTTACTTTGGAGGATATCATTATGGATTATGACTTCAACATTCATAACCTTACCACTAGCTTCCAGGTTTCACATAAAAGACCCTCTTAACTTCATTTAAGGTCACATGTCATTCATACATTAAAGACTAAGAGACTTTAACATTCTAAGTCAATACATTACATATTCATATTCATAAATTCATCAAGCAAGGGACACAATTCAACCTAGATAAGACACAACATACTTCACTTTAACTCATAATACATATCATTCTATAAGCACATAGAAATAACCCTTATCATATTGAAATCATCCTATATACTATCATATAAACATAAATATGACCATCATAGACTCATATAGTAAAGTAGGAATGACATACATCAACCCTAAGACTATACAGAGAGTCATATTCATAGTCTTACATGATCACATACATAACATCAATAGAACATATATACTTTCATATTACATAACATGCATATAGATATTATAATACTTCACATAATCAATGTAAACAAATAATCACATCACTTCAAGTATATTTCCCACAAGTCAATGATCATTACATTACTTAAAATAACGCCGACAAGGCCACATCAGTAGCAAGTAGGGCACATAACATTGCCACCATAAGTGGACCATACCAATCACAATATAATTTAAATCTAATTAACATCAAAAATAAAGGAAATAGGTCATCTTACCACCACATAATCCTGAACACCTCAATCCAATGTCAAATCATCACATTCGATATCACAAGGCCCTTACCCATGGTCATAACCAACAATTCAAAATAATTATAACAATATTCATGAAACTAGGGAAAATCACAACATCTTTATAAATCCAATACAACGTAGATAGCAAATTACTACAACCATTACATCATTTTCAGACCATAGAAATCTACAGCATAATTCATCAATATTAGATTAATATCAAGAAACCCATAACTTAGTCAAAAACTACGGTTCGTCCAATTAATGGTTTCATAGGTTATTTTAGTTTGAAATCATCAATACAATATAAATTCTATAATTAACCAATGTTTAGAAACCATTAATGCAAGAACCCACGATAAAATCATGAAATTGGACAATTCAACTTTGAAAATATTTAGAAAATATCTTCGAAAGTTGGGATCCTTGTTGAAGAATTTTTCAAGGATTACAATATATACCTTGATGAAGATAATTATTCAATTTGATTTATAATCTCCACTCAATTCATCACTCCAAGCCCTTCCTTGAGTTTTGACTCCAATGGAGTTCTAGAGAGAATTCTAAGGGATTTGGGTTTTTGATTTTGAAGAATGAAATCTTCTAAGTGTTAAACACTTATAAACATATTTAAAATACCCAAAATACCCTTAAATAACCACCAATAATCTTATTTGGATGTGGGGTGAAACTACAAGTTCACCCATCACTTGGCAGTGAATTGCACACAGGGACAACTTCACAAACGGAAAGGCTATCAACAGCCCGTCCCATGACAAACTGACGGTCCTATTGTTCCGTGCTCTGGGACTAAGGCTTGTACATGGCCTATTATCCCCTATGTCTATCTCCCAATCTTCTATCCATCACCAACGAGGCATAGACTGACCCATTAGGCAGTGATTGCTAGACGTTGGTTGGGCTGTGTTGGTCCTTGGTAATGTTTCCCTTGATGTTTCCATCCTAAGGATGATTGTATACGAGTTATTCACCTCTCACATGTTACAAATATCACATGATTTATTTCAAATAGCGAAAACTCATTTTATATTCATTATTCTCATACGACTTTGATCCTCTAGTTTAGAGTGCATAAAAATGCCTCTTTGTTGGAGAATCATCATTTGGAATACTAGGAGTAACTTGCTTACCCTCTTTTCCTTCAAAAGAAATGTTAGGATAATCTTGGCTAACTCCCAATCGACAAGCCACCACCAACAGGGCATCGAGTGACCCACTTTGCATCGATTACCAACCGTTGGTTGGGCTTTCTTGGGAAGTCTGTGCACCAACTTTGGGTCCTTCCTCAAGGTCTCTTGGTTGGTCCTTGGGAATGTTTGTCGGCATATTTCAAATCCATACATCATCGTATACGATTTTACCACCTCTCACATGAATTTCATATAATAAGAACTTGTAAAACTCGACGAAACATGCTTAGACACATAAGGATATTTAAGAGAAACACTTCCGAACGTCATAGACGTTCTTGTATGTTTGACCTTCAAACTCCAGAAAACTCAACACACTTCCCATATATTATATAATAACTCATTTAAGGACCATATAACCTCATTAATCACACAAAAACACATAGAACAACATATGATTCACATAGGTCACTTAGTCGTCGAACATCTTAGTCTTCCCTTGATGTTTGACTTCAATGCACCTAAACTCTTCAAAACTACATCAATATAACATTATAGACCTATTTAGCACCTTATACCATCGTTATAACCATGTTAGGCTCTAATTCACCGATGTTATTTTCGGGGTCTTACAATCTGCCTCACTTGGACAACATTCCTCCTCGAATGACAAGTTCCACTCTCCAAACACCAAGAATAAAGATTCAACTATTAGCTCATGACCATACCACATAACATATAATAAAAAAACATCAATTTCACATAGTCAAGAGATTCACAACTCAACAGGAAACTAGAAAACATTCTATAACTCATCATTGTACAAAACTCACATGCTTCATTTCAAATCTTTCTGACTAACTACATAGTATTCTTCTTTTTGTCTCTTAAACCAATTTCTTAAAGTAGGTATTTCAAGTACTTTTTCAACACATAAATCTAATTCTTTTCCCTTTATTTGTTCAAATATTGTATTATCAAATATAATTTTTTGTTCTGATAATTCTTCATTTTGATAATCTTCTTTGGATATTATTTTTATTTCACCTTCAGACATTATATCTCTTCACCTATTTCATCATCTAATTTTTCTTCTCCATTTTCAGTTTCTATATCTGATACTTCATATATGATGTGGTTATCACTTAATTCATAGTCTATATATTCTATTTGCATATATTTTTCATTGTCTATGATTAATTCTGCTATTTGTTTTCTTTTTGGATCTTTTGGTAATTTACAATTCTTAGCTATGTATCCTATCTTTCCGCAATTGAAACAAGTACATTGGGATATTTTTCTCTTTGGTTTATATTGTCTTTTTACTTTATAAATTTTTATATAATACCTTCGTCTTGACTCTTTATATTATGGAAATCTCTCACCTTATGGGCCTCTTTTACACAGGTAAGACAATTTCCCTTCCCAACTAGACACTCACCCCAATGCTTCCTACCAAAGTTTTCACAAGTTGGTTAATCACTTGGTGAATTTCCACTTCTTGACTTTTGGTACATAGGGTTAGATATCCTATATTTTCTTTCCATAGAGAAGTTGAAAGGAATTTGGTTGGAAACTCTCTTCTTTAACCTAGGCTTGCCTTGAATCTCAAGCCTACTCTTCGAAGTACCTCCTTCATAAGCCTTGGCCTTATTATACTCTCTCTTTTTCCTCTTGAGTTATACACCAAGGAAGGAGAATATTTGGACAACATCGTAAAATTATAGGAGTACTCTTGCACACTCATTCCTCCTTCATTAAAGTTGATGAATTCTTCCACTTTCGCTTCCCTTTTCTCTAGGAAAGAACCTGTCAAGGAAATCCCTTCTTAACACCTCCCAAGTGATAGGACCCACTCTCAAGGACCTATTATCTCTTATTTGGGTATACCATGTTTGAGCTACATCCTTGAGTTGATAGGAAGCTAACTGATCTTTTTATTTGAAGTCAACCCCATTGCATAGAGAATCATTGAAAATTCAGCAATGAAGTCATGGGGATCTTCATTCACTTACAACCCATAGAACATAAGAGGGCTAATCCTCATAAAGTCTCTCAAGAGGGAACCCATGGAAATAACATTTGGTTCAACACGAGGTCAAACCTCCCGATTATCTTGGGCCATCATGGCTTGGTCTTCAAAGGGTACCGCTTGAGCTTGGATACATGTCTATTGACAAATTCAAAAATGCCCACCTTATCTTCCAATCCATTATAGGTGGAGGAATTACTTGATCTTGTACTTGTCGAGGAACATCGTTGTCTTGTGGAGGGATTTGTTTATCTTGGGGAAGAACTCCTGCATTAGCCAAATCTTCCTCCACTCTTCTTGACTTCACAGGTGTTGTAGTCATTTCATATATCAATAAGAAAAGAAATACATGAAAAATTAATTCATAGTGTTACCATTCATAAGGCACGACATTAAAGATTACCAAAAATTCAGGATTCTAAAACATGACATAGTCTCTCTTTCATAAGTGTGGTGCGCTTCACACCCATGAATAAGATTCTACGTAGACGTGGTTCAATGAGACATTAACCCTAAGATTTCTTTAACCTCATTTTTTGATACAAAGTTTTTCATGACTAGAGAGCACCCCTTAGATGTAATCGGTGTTAACGTCTTTGGAGAGTACTAAGACTATCCTCTTAGCATTCGTCATTATATATCATAAGCTAAATATGCGGAAACATAAATCTTTTCATATACAATTATATATAGTGAGGTTTACATAGACCTCCCACATTTTACTTAGGGTGTTTATATAGACTCCTTACTCAGGAAGCTTACATAGGCTTCTACTTTCAGATAACATAATTGATATATGAAATAGGCTGGTACTTTATGTCATATTGAAATATCTAAATCAGTACAAAACTTTGACATAGCAAATACAAAGTCATCATGCCAATATAAGCTTATATCAATATCCAAAGTATAAAAGGGATGACCAATCTCTGTATGACAATACATAATTAAAGGTAGACTGTAAAACAAGGTAACATCCCCAAACATAAGGAGATACCTAAACTTGGGGAAAAGGATCCAAGACTCCTTCAGTCGGCCATCTAAGAACTCAATGACCGGAACCTACATAATTTTAGAAATATAAAGGAAAATGGGTAGTTCATCCACTTGTACTAAGTATAGAAACATATGCACATATAATGTTTGAAATCATTCTTAAAGGGACATTTGTGAAAAACCATTCTAAGTTACTTTGAAAAGCCTTATGCACGACCAAGAACACATATATGTCAATGATCGTATATCCCTTAAAGAATACCATATACATTACAAGACTAACATCATTAAGTAAAGTCAAGTCAACATATATTATGGTATATCATGGAACTTGACCAAAGAAACTTCAACATCATGTTATAACAACAAAGCATGTACAAGAGTTCATAACATCACAACATATGAAAGTCCCTTACTCATAAATCATTACCAAGCTTACAAGTTCAACGACCAAGTGAAGCCCCATGACCAACTCTACCAAGTAAATTAAACAAAGGATCACAATATGGCATAGCATCATCAGTAGTCATCATCATATATAACAATATAGACCAACAAGATATTCATAAGTCAAAACCAACATCTTATAGAATCATCCACATGTGAATTCGACATATACATATCATTTACTTTATAACATAAAAACATCCTCGTAGGACTTCCCTCAAGGCCAACAAGCTCAATGTATAGGTAGTGTCCCATACCCTTACCTAGACTAAGTCAAACCCCTTAAGTCATCATTGTTTACTTTCGGGAACAATTGTCTTATCTCTCATAGATTACATGAGCTAAATGTGGAATCCAGTGTCATGAAACCCGACACTCAAAAAAGGTGGACTACTTTACAAGGTAGTACCAAAACATAAACATAGCATCTAGGTGAAATCTCTAGCTAGTATTCCTATAAGGTCATCATATTTCAACAACTAGGATACATATGTTGGACTCCCTTCATGCACAATTGCATTCTAGTAACTATATCATGAGAACTCTTAATGAATCTCCCTTCTATGGGGGAGTCAACACCTTTCATTGTCAAGTTCATTCGGTGTGAAGCTAAAGTACCCTTTTTGAAATTTCTTTAAGCATTTATTAATCATCATAGCTTAGTATAGGTCATAGAGTATTAATCACTTATATATCATCATAATTAGATCATTAGGAATTGTATGATAATGTCATTTCATTGCAACACTCATATGTGAGATTAATAGATAATCATCATTATGTCATAGTAAGGCACATAAGTGATTCATCATCAACCTTATATTATTACACCTTAATCATAATCTCACAATCAATATAATCAAGACATTTAAATTACATTCATCATACCATCACCAATATAATCTAATCATAATAAACCATTCAATTGAACAACATCATAATGTATAAGTCATCACAATTGAAGTTAGGATTCAAGATCATATATATTACCAATTCACATTTACAAGTCTTCTTCCATGTTCTTTCCATAAACCAACAAAATTCTACCATTAATAGTCTTAATAACATCACATAGCAGTAATTAACACATGAACTAAGTCAATTGCATCATCACTAATCAATTAAACACTAATTCATAACCTAGGGTTAGGGAAATAAGTTTAATTCATATATCATTCATAGAACTAGGTCTAACATAAAGAAATACTCAAATTAACCAATAAATCATCAAAATATATCAATAATAGTCAAAATCAATCAAGAAGGATACAGTTTGAAACATCATTTTTGGATTAGGAATGAAACCCATCTTTTCTCAACGTTTTTGAAATCAATTTGAAAGAACCCTTAGGGGAAAAGAGTCTTAAAGGTGATGAGTTACCATACCTTGTTAATTCTTGAAGATTGATGGAAAGAAAGTTAAGTTCTGTAATCCCTACACCCTTTTACCTTGGTCTTCTATAGAGTCTTCTTTGGGTAGATAGAAAGTAGAGAGAATGAAGAGAGATTTGATTTTGCGAATTGTGGGTTTTAGGTTAGGTTAATTAAGGTTAGGTATTTATATAGTTCCTTAATTAACTTAATTAGGCCTCCCTTAATCTATAATTGAACCCCTAACTAATTAACTAATTAAATGAACCCACTTAATATTGGACAGCTTAACCCAGGCATGACCTACGAGGTCACGACCTATGATTCATAGATCAGTCTACGGCCCTTGGACCAACCGTCCTACACATCCATCGATGGTGTCAGATACTATTGTTTTGGGCAAGTCTTGGATTTTGGATAAGTGCTGGTCGACGATCCATCGACGCCCCATCGTTTGGCTAGTCGAATAACACTCTGTTGATAACTTTTTGGTCATTTGTGAAGGGTTCTCCTCAAGGTCCGTTTGGGTGGTCCTTGGGGAGTCGTACCCGGACATTTCTACCTCAAAGCGGTATTTTAGATTCACAATTGAGAAAAAACTAGGGAACTTCATGGATGGAATATTCCATGAATGAATAAGATTCAAATACCTTAGGTTATATCCTTAAACCAAGATTCAAACCTTGGTGAATTTCGTCCTAAGAGCAGCCCCCAAATTCTCTTCTTCTTCAATGATGTTCTTCTGAGAGTTTTTCAGATGGATACATTTTGATTTGGATTCTAGAATCTAAATGACTATTAAACTGCTTAAATACAATTTAAAACTCTAAAAAAAACTACAAAAAATTAGTCCGTAAAGTATCCAAAAGACTCTTGCAACTATTGGACCATTTAACCCATTCCAATTTGACATAGAAACGACGCGGCGAAATATTGGATGTCACTGTGCGCCGCGGGATCACCTCCACATCTTGATGTTTGAAATAAATTTGATACATAATGGTTCACTATGGAAACGCGTTGCATGTTGAAAATTTCCATTAAAATGCTTGTTGCGCGTCATACAACAGCCACTATATCTTGGCTGCCCGGAAACTTTCTTTGCCAATGTTTGGGTCCTCTTTGGGGACACATAGAGTGGTGACCAAGGTTTCATACTCAAATATTTTTACCCTTTATATGTCATTATATGTGTAGGAATAATTTATACTTAATTACACAAAACTCCACTACAAAACACTAGGATACACTAGTTCGACTTAGCCTATCTTCCGGACATCTTTGACGTTTCTCTTCCAAACTTTTGAAGCTGACTTCTAGCACTTATATTCATAATTTTAAAACCTTATTAACTCATTACACTCATGTTAGACTCTATATTCCCCTAGTTCATTTTGGGGTCTTTACAAGGGTAATTAAAATGGAATATTATTTTAGGTGTACATTGAATAAAAAGCCTCAAGTTCAGGGGGTTAATATGTACTTTTGCTTTACGAAAAATACTAAGAGACAAAGTATGAAATATATATGTCTATTAAACAGAATTAATAGTAGTATTTTAACGTATGCAGAACAAATAAATAAATGTACTAAGAATATATGACAATTGTATATGTTAAAGATACTGATGTTGGCACGACCCGAAACTAACCCCTAGAAGTTAGGGAGAACCCTTGGGTCGCATACAAGCCCTTTAACTATCGTTCATTATATAATACATGAAAAGTAGTGCGGAATTTAAACATTTCAAGGCATTTAATAAAAAATAAATATTTAGAGAATCTCATTGTCACAAGTCATCTTAAAGACACGATATAATATTTTAGGGACACGACATTTTACATTGAAAGAAAATACATAATAAGAAAGTATACAAAACTAAAAGAATTAAGAACTATGCCCTCGAACATATGAGGACAAATATTTTCTTGATAGAATCAAATCCGAAGCTTTCCTTTTAAACTTCAATCTTGCTTCCAAATCTATACTTATAGAGTATAGTAAAGTATGGGGTTAGTACAAAATAATGTAGTATGTATGGCATATGGAAAAACAATAAAAAAGGGACATTTTAGTGAAAACATATTTTCATGCCAATTGAGTAAAACATTCATGAATATAGAAGTAAACAACATAAGAATCATCATTTAACACATAGAGAAAATTTTCCATAATTTTAACAAAAAGGAGCATTTACTAGTAAACTACTAAAATATGACAGTGAGTTCATCTTGAACATTTAAACTGAACTAAATTCTAACGGAGTGAACTTCCAAGGCCAATAAAAGAGGAAGTGAACTCATTTCCATAGGAGTTTCCCAGACTAAGGATTATCCTAAGACTCACCAAGGTAAGATATGAAGGAAGTACACTAATGCCTCCTTCAATATACCCCAAAGTGATCCTCAAGACTACCCCTTTTTGGCTTATTCATCTCGGGAGAACAAGCCCCCATTCAATGACAAGACATTAGAAGAACACCCAAACAACCCACCAAGACATCCCTTTCGGAATGCCTACTTACTGCAATGAGTAGAGGGTGTCCCATACCACCACCTACCCTAAGTAGGACACTCTTTTAGAAGTCTTGGCACCAAGACTCCCCTTTCGGAAGGTCTACTTAGTGAAACAGATATATAGCGTCCACTTCCACTACCTACCCTACGAAGTATGTTCTTTTAGGAGGCTTAGTTGATTCAGTTCACATAAGTCTCACCAAGACTCCCCTTTAAGAATGCCTATCTAGTGCAACGGCTAGTTACCGGTTCATTCCACTACCGACACTAAGTAGTACATTCTTTTAGAAGACTTAGAATTTTCATTTCTTTTGTGGGAGGCTATATTAAATTGTATAGACCATGAGATCTAGACATGGAATCCTGATATTAACCCCTATCGGATGAAGAATCCTCACTTACCTAGTGTAATGTCATTCTCTTTGATTTTACATGGTTTACCCAATAGCTAAACTTATGCAGGCGCATAGTTAAGGGATTAAGAGATTGCTACAAAGTAATTCTTTCTCTACTAAGGAGGAGTACTCATTTAAAGAGTTACATTGAAATACAACATCTCCACTTACGAAGTGTAACGACCTCTCTTCAAATCCTCTCGGTGCTAGGCATAACTTCCCACGGATTCTCCACATTTATATTATAGGTTATGGATAACTAATAAACACCACATTTAACTCATGAAGGGAATTCATCCTCCAACCTATCTTAGAAAGCTCTTAGGATGTAGTGGGATTGATACTGAAAACTTCATCTCAACTCACAAAGAGTGTTCACCCCAAAACACCCCTTTTTGACTTAACTTATCTTCATTGATTCACTGAATTATGAGTGTGTGTACATGTGAGCAAACCTTTCACATAAGCATATTTTCATTTAACATTCATTATACACATGATTAAACCTTCTTTAATAAAATCACACACTTTAACATGCTTCACATAATCATAAAAGTCATCTAGACATAATCCTCCGCATACTTTTCATAAGAAGCTTCATAAAGACACATTAACAAGAATAACTTATTTTCCATCATTCTTCACATAATATACCTTCATGGACTCATTCAAAATGCAAAAGTAACTTCACATCCATACGATTCAAGTAAACACCACCACCAAGAAGGTGGAACATACCACTTAAGAGTATCTCAAAATCAAACCAAAAAAACATAACCAACTTACCCTTTATTGTAGTCTTCCATCATATATAATATTTAACTCAACTTTTTATAATAATGTATCCCTTAGGGAAGTAGCTAAACAACAATATCAACCATAAGAAAACAAAGATCAAACACTAACAATTCATGCTCATGTGACCAATTTCTTAAGCCACAATTTGATAAAAACCTTTAACATGATTTCATTGAAGTTTTAATATTAAAATCACCAACAAACATTATAAAAACCATATTTGAATAATTTAAAATGTTTTCATGCAAAGCCCATATTTAGAGTTGAAGATATAAGAATCTAGGGATGAAGAACTCTTTTTTTGAAATCTATTTGAAAGGGATCCTTGAATAGAAGAGAGATCACGGATGACTAACATGCCTTATATAGGATAAACCTCATTCATTTTAAGGAAGAACTTTTCCACCAACATTGCTCCTAGCCCTTAATGACTCTAGCTTCCTTGGTGACTTGAGAGAGTCTTGTAAGAGGGAGGGGTTTTGGGTTTTAGGAAATGAGGACTAAAATTAGCTAATAAACCCTGAAATAAGTTTCCATATTTCATAAAATACTTGGGGTGAATTTAACAAACACCCCAACCCTTGGATGAAAATAACAGCTTTTTAGACAGCACAATCGATGGATGCAAACAAACGGACCGTCTGTCCATCAAAGTTCCATTGGTAAGGTCTCGTGGTTTGACACTTTGACTCATTTGAGGCCTGGCTGTTCCACCATGCAGGTCCAACCGAAGGGGCAAGTCGATGGGCCGTTGGTTGGACCAGTGGCCGTCGTTTGCCCTCGTTGGTGGACACTGCCAAGGCAGTTTGGGTTCTTCTCTTGGGCCACTTGTGGGTCCTAGGTAGGGTGATACCCGAAACATAAACAACTTAACTAAGTCATATAGGTCATAGTAACATCCCACACCAATTTCAAGAAAAATGAACATGTAAAACTCACTCAAACACCTCAAGACACATGAACACTTTCTATGGCACACGTTGCGAACGTCATGGAAGTTCTTGGACGTTTGGCCTTAAAACTTCGCACACTGCCTATAAACATCAATATAACTCATTTTAACTTAAAATTCACTCAAGAAATATTCACAAAGCTATAGTTAACCTTAGTTCCTTTAGGGCGTTACATTCTCCCTCACATGGAATAACATTCGTCCTCGAATGATACTAAAAATTTAAGACCATCAAGGACTCCATTAGAAAAACAAAAACATTAAAATCATGGTCAAAACATTCATAATAAAAGCATCAATGAACAAGGAGCAAATTTCACATTTTCAAACACTTTGCAACACAAGCACTTTACAAAAACTCTAGCATTTCAAAATCTTCTCTTATCATTGACTTATGGAGGAAGTACCTTCTCCAACCTTAAATATACTCATAAAAAACACTTTTGCACAAAAATGAAACTGTAATTTAAGAAAAAACATTTTTTTTCAAAAACGAAGATTTTTATAGTGAGCATCACTGTAAGACAGTAAATTATGCAAACTTCACAAATTCAATCTCACTTTCATTTATTCACTTATGGATGAACTCCATTCTCCAACATTAAACATTCTCATAAACTTCATTTATAAACACATTGAAATCATTGTTCATGAAAATGCAATTTTCTCAAAATTTGGACTCCTTTAGAGTGAACTCAAAACTTCACTGTGTCATAGGCTTAAAATTTCAATAATGCTCTTATCAAGCAACTTTAACAAGAAGGCATGACAATATGAGAGACAAGACTACACTAAGTTACTCCAAAGAGACTTGGTAAGTTACACTAAGTGCGATGTGAGAGTAGCATCCCATACCACCACTCCCACTTAGTGACCCTTGAGGATTCTCTTTGACTAAGTACACTACCTGAAATTCAACTCAACATTCATTATGCAAAACATAGCTTTAACTTGTTATTTTAACATTTTATCTTAAGTCATCTAACTTCATATGAAACACAATACAACTCATACTATTATTCAAGACTTTTAATCATCACCAAACTACTAAGGATTTGGTCTCAAGCTTGAATAAGACCAAAAAAAGGAAAGACAAGGATATCAACTACTTTTATATTAAACTCATTCTCCCCCACTTAGGGTAAGGCCATCTTCAATGCGTTATACTTCGAAGTGCCACTGTAGTTCTCACAAGGTAGGAACTCACACTACCCTCGACTAATGCACATCAATACTGAACATCAACTCTACTAGTCAAGAATCAAACTTCCCGTTAGGATTCAAGCCTAAACAAACTTTCTTAAACATCACCTTATTCAACTCTTAGGCACCACTTAACTCAATCTCATGGAACAGGACTCCCTTACTAGGTATTCATACCATATTTCCTCCTTAAAGTAAACCTACACAAGAACTTCACCCAATAACAAGACCAACTAGGAGACATTAACCACACAAAAGGGTTGCCCTCTACTCCTACAAAATCTCCAGAACCTCTCAATATTCCTAATTTTACACCTTAAAGCATTTCTACCATCACTTAACATAATCACAAGATAACTCATTTTCTCTCAAAGGCACTTTATTCAATCATATTATTCTTACCATGCTTAGAACTACATCACTATAAAATTTCTCATAACAATACTCCCAATATCATAAATCACACCAAGCCATAAATGGCATCACATCACAAATTTTAAAACGTACCTTCACATCCACACTTCTAGCCACAACACCATCATAACGTCATCACTTACATTTTCTCTCCCTAAAACCTAGAAACATATCCCCTTCCAAGCAATAACACCAAGAAGAGCACAGGACCATGGGAACATAAGAGAGATAGGCCTTATAGAGTTAATTTATATGGAACAATTCAAGAGTAATGAAGAAAGTGACTTTCTATTTTCCTATAGCCTCTTGTCCATGTATGTGTATGTGATTCACACAAATGACCAAGATACTACTAGATGTGGCTTGTGAGAATTTTAGACCCTAAACTATTTCCCATAATCTTATGCTCTGATACAAAGTCAGTCACAACCCGAATGTACCCCCTAGAAGTTAGGGAAAACCCTTTGGTCATGACCAGACGTACTTGACCCTTTGGGGTCTCTTACAAGCACTTTAACTATCGTTCATTACATAAGATATGAAATATAGTGCGAAATTTTAAACCTTAAAGACATTCAATAAAAAGCTAATCTTTTATGAATATACAGAGAATATCATCATTAGAAGCCAACTTAAAGGAACAATATAATATCTTATGGACACGGCCCTTTACATAGAAAGAAACTACATAATAAGAATTTATATAAAACTAAAAGAATTAAGAACTATTCCCTCGAATATGTTAAGATATACTTTGTCTTGAGGGAATCAAATCAAAAGATTTCCTCTTAAACTTCAATCTTGCTTCCAAACCTATACTTATAGGGTATAGAAAAGTATGAGGTTAGTACAAAACAATGTACTAAGTATGGTATATGCAAAATATATGAAAATGGATATTTTAGTAAAAACACATATTCATGCCAATTTAAGTAAAACATTCATGAATATAGAAGAAAACAACATATGAATAATCATTTAACAGTTAAAGAAGAATTTCCATAATTTTAACAAAAAGGAGCATTTACAGTTAACTTCCAAAATATTATAGTGAGTTCATTTTGAACATTTACAATGAACTAGTCTAATTTTAAAGGAGTGAACTTCCAAAGACAAGCAAAGAGGAGATGGACTAATTTTAGTGGGAGTTTCCCTAACTAAGGATTATCCTAAGACTTACCAAGGTAAGACATGAAGCTTGTACGCATATGACTCCTTCATTACACACCAAATCTATCCTCAAGACTACCTCTTTTTGACTTACTCACCCTGAAAGAACAAGCCCCACTCAATGACAAGACGTTAGAAGAAAACCCAAACAATTTACAAAGACTTCCTTTTCGGAATGCCTACTTTGTACAATTAGTAGATAGCATACCATGCATCCACCTACCCTAAGTTGGACACTCTTTATATAGCTTGGCCCCAAGACTCCCCTATCGGAGGGTCTAATTAGTTCAATGGATAGATTACGTCTTATTCTACTACCTACCCTAAGTAATACGTTTTTTTAGGAGACTTAATTCATTTAATCACATAAGTTTCACCAAGACTCCCCTTAAAGAATGCCTACCTAGTGCAATGGATAGTTAGCGTTTTATTTCACTACCTAGCCTAATAGTTAGTTCTTTTATAAGACTTAGATTTTACATTTCTTTTGTGGGAGCTAGATTAACTCAAATAAACCATGAGAGCTAGACATGGAATCCTGATATTAACCCCTATGGATGAGGGATCCTCACTTGCCTAGATTAAGGTCATTTTCTTAGCTTTTAAATAACTTACCCAATAGCTACACCTATGCGGGCGCATAGTTTAACTATAACGAGATTGCTACTAAGTAACTCATTCTCAACAAATGAGGAGTGCTCATCTCAAGAGGTACATTGGAATACAACATCACAACTCACGATGTGTAAACACCTCTTCTTCATATCCTCTCATTTCTAGGAATAACATGCCACAGATTCTCAACATTATATATTTTAGGTTAAGGATAACTAGTGAACACCACATCTCAACTCACGAAGGGAATTCATCTTCCAACCTATATTAGAAAGCTCTCAGGATGTAGTGAGGTTCCTACTTAACACTTCATCTCAAATCACGAAGAGTATTCACCCTAAACCTCCCTTCTTGACATAATTTAGCTTCATTCATGTAACACTTCAAAAATGAAAGACGTGTCTTAAATCCTAACATAAGTGTAATGAGTTGTAGACAATGTTTTAAGGTCTATTTAAATAAGTATAGGTCATTTAGGAAGTTTAGAAACCAAATCGTCCAAGAACGTCCATGATGTTCGGAAAGTAGTGGAAGGAGTTACTAGCTTTCCTTAGCTTATTTGACTAGCTTTTAGAAGTCAAAAATCAATGAAACTTGGTGGAAGATTATCTAACATGTGTTTAATTTGATTCATGGTTGAAAATTGTGGGTATGATTCCTTAAGGACAAACCAAGGGCCCTTTAGGAGGACCCTTACACGTTTGATTCAACACTACCTGGCAGTGTGTAACCAAGAGATGCAATCGACAATCCGTGTGTGGATCAAAGGGGCATCATTTCCAACCGTCAACCAACACTTAGAAATTTTTTTGGAGCCCTCCCCTGCATAAGTCTCTGACAAGAACCAAGAATGTACAGCATGGAGGAGAGCTGGTCCGTCGGCTGACCAACGATCCGTCGATCATGGTCATGTCGACGGAGCCTGTAATTCATGCACGTTTTTAAGTTAGTTTTAACTAATTAATTAAGGGTTTTGGTGGTTATTTAGGGATTAATTGAAGACTAATTAACTGAATTAAATCTCCATATAAAGACCCCAACCCCATTAGCGTAATTACAACTCTCAAAAAAAAACTCTCTTCCATCTCTCTTCTTTCTCTCTTTATTGCAAGACACCATTGAAGACAAGATAGGGGAGGGATTTGGGTTCTCTAAACGGATTCACCATAAATTCTTCATCAAACGTTGAGGTATTTTATGTAATTCACCTTTGAGACCTCTTTCCTTAAAGGGTTCCTTCAAACTAACTTCAAAAGTTGAGTTTTCATATGGGTCTTTCTCAATCTCGAAAATTATGTTATGAATTCGATTTTTATGTTTTATTTTTGATAATATGAATTTATTAACTCTATTCTAACTTAATTTTGATATATATTTATGGTTTGGTCTTGTTTGTTGAAGATGACCCTCAACCCTTAACCATAGGTTTTATCTTGATATGAATTAGGTAGTAATTGGATCAATTGACATGTTATTGGTTGCATTACTATTAATCATAAAATAATTATGGTGATTTTTAGTCTTTCATGGTAGTTCTTGAGAAGATGATCTAGGTTAGGAAGTATGTTGTGAATTGACCTCAGTATCTTGTCTTAAGGTATGATCTAGTATTGAATTATGAAATTGTGATTCTTCTAAACATGTTATCATGTTTATTATTGAATTATGATGATTTTTATATAAAATGGATTGAATTGAGGGTTTATGGTAAGACATTGATGATGAACTATGAAGGAGACTTGGTAAGTCTTATGATCTCTATCATTTACTTCAAATTGTGGTTAATTGTTTAGTCATGATTTTGGATTGGAATATGCCTTGTATTAGGATTTATAGGGTGGTATGATTTTCAATTGAAATGTGTTTATTATGATTGTGAGGTGGTGGCTTTAGATGTAAATGTTATAACAAGGGTGAGTGATTTACCTATGAACTTTATCATGATATGAATATGTTAATGTTCTAACCTAACCTATATGAACTGTAATAAAAGTACTTATACTCATACAATTCTTATTGAGCTAATTTATGATAATGATTATACAAGGGGTAGAACTTATGACCTAAATGGAGATATGATTGATAATAATGTCTTAAATACATTTCAAAAAGGGACTCTATCTTAGCACCGAGTGAACTAAAGTGAGGAGTGTCCCTTACCACACTGGGAAGGTAGGATCACTAAAGTACTTTTGAGATTGGAGACTACAATGCATGTAGCATAGAGAGGGTCCTAACAATATCTCCTAGTTCATGAACTATGTTTCCCCCATAGATATACTACCTAGTGGATCCAAGTAGTTTGTATGTTTTATATTATGGTACTACCTTGTCAAGTAGTCTGCGTTCCTTTGGTGTAGGGTTTTATGACACAGGATTCCACACTGGATCATGTGGTCAATGACGGTTAGAGCAATATGTTACAATAAGGTAAAATGAACTGAAGGGTTGAGCACTAAATAAGGTTACCTAAGGGGTCTAGTTTAGTCTAGGTAAGGGTATGGGACTCTATATAAGTCTTAGGAGGATGTTCGTATGTATGATTATGCTTATAATGCTATATGTCCTGCATATGATGGACTTTCCATTGTTGATATTATATGTTGATTAGTGCACTTATGAATATGCGTTGATTTATATGGTTAAAGAAAGATGAGATGCATACATAACTGTCATGTCATTTAAAGTAGGATGTTAGTCATAATTATTATTGGGTTAGTTGATTGAGTAAGGTTATGGGGCTTTGCTTGGTCATTGAACTTATTGAGTTGATAGGGTTCATGGGTAATTGTCTTGCTTTGGTTATATTTAAATGTACTCTTCTACATGCTTGTTGTTCATATGACTTGATGTTAGAGTTACTTGGATATGTATTCGGTTTTATGATAAGCATGTTGACTTGACTAGTTTTGATGTTGTTGATCTTGTGATTAACACACCTAAGACTTAATGAACATGCATTATTGAGTGGTATGGTGTTGTTGAATTTGCATAAAGGTTTTAATTAAAAATGCATACTTTATGAATTTTCCCTTTATTTACCATAATTTCATAGTATGTGTGCATATGGTCTCATACTTAGTACAAGTGGTGTACTAACCCCATTTCTTCCTTTTCCCCAACATTTTAGGTTCCGGATGTTTTAGTGCATTGAAGGCGACTTGAAGAAGGCTTGTATATCTTATTCATCCAAGTGGGGCAGGTCCTCACTTTCCGAGGGCAATGCCACATCTAGCCTATGGTGTTTGATTTTTAGTCAAAGACTTCTGTGGTTCTTTCTTTACATTTAGTATGAAACATTGTATAGACCATGTGAGGCATTTTTCCTTGATCTATGGGTTATGCCCAAGTTCTTACTATCTTATTATATTGTTATGAGATGAGACGACTATTATGACTATTATGTCTATGTTATACTTTGTATGTACAATAATAGGAGACTAAGTAATCTTCCTATTCAAAGGTTCTATATATGCTCTATACATATATGGTATGTGGATATAGAGGTCTATGTAAATATCCATTTAGATTCAATGAATGGTTTTAAATCTTCCACTAAATTCGACCTATGAATGTAATAGTAAAAGCTAGGAGGCTAGTCTTGCTCCTCAAAGAGGAAGACGACGCCAGTTACGTATAAGGGGTAACCCGTATATGAAAAACTTGGTATCAGAGCATTAGGTGGGATTATCTTTGAGTCAATTCCTCTCTCAACCATGTCTATGTAAGTTCGTATTCATAATTAAAAAGCGGGCCACACTTATAATAGAAACCTACGTGATGCGTAGGAACCTCTGACTTTTTTGGAAATCCAATATCGTGCAATTAGATTATACTTATGGTGTGCTTTTGAATATGATACTATTGTTGTTATTATAGGAAATGAACGCTCAAAGTAATGCGGCACGAGGTCTTGAAGAGGAGATTACCAATGCCGGAGCTCCTCCCCGTGGTGATCAATTTCACCTTCTTAAGGAAGGTGAGAATGATGACCAAGCCCCAGTGAATCCTCCTCCTTTGCCGGATGAAAATATATGGGTCAGTCTTCTTCAAATGGCATAAGACATTACTACTCAAGCTATCACACCTTGATTCTGGAACCCGAACATGACTGGAGTTTTTAACCTCCAAGAGGTCACACACGAGCCTCTTCTTAGTTTTCATCACAATTGTACAGTTAAATTTGCGGAAAATTTCAAAAAAAAAATTAAATCTTAATGAAGGGTACATACACTTCATATTATTATTTCATAAAAGTGATATATTGATAAGCTCAACTAAACAACCATCTATATTACATTAAACAATCGAAATGAAAGAATCCACAATATAATAATAGTTTGCCAAATGGCCTTCATATAAAAGATTAGACAACTATTTGAAAGGAAACTCTAGAGATGAAATCCACTAGATAATCTAATAAATCTAGAATACTAAACGTAGGCATCCTCGAACTCAAGAGAACCTACCAAAGTCTGGAGATCACTAATCCAAACCGTTTCAACGAATCTTCAATCTTCTCTAGAACCTGCGCCTATAAAATTAGCAATAATATATAAGGTTAGTACACATTTGTACTAAGTGTGTGTGTATGTGAATAAACACATAGAGACTACGCATGATCAAAGAAAGCCCCTCCTATAGCAACATGTCGTGTCTAGAAAGTTATGTCACTTTACTTTATTAAATCGTTACTTATGATTCATGTTATGAATATGACATGTTCTCATACAGTTAAGGCACACAACTCAGTGTAAATATGAACATAAGACCTTGGAATCATGAACATAATTTTAGAACAACTTAAACAAAATTTATTATTTTTGCTCTCTTAGGCCGAGAGCTCACCTGTCCAAACTTAGTTTATTTTTCAGTCTTTCTCTTCTTTTTGTTGTGCAGCTCAATGATCACTTTTGATCCTATGTTTTACTTACAACTGAAATGATACATTGTAGTCCCATATCTACAATGAATCGAGTAAGTAATTCAGAAGACTAAGGAAATGATTTTACTACTCTACTCATAAGTTATAATTGTCATTCTTTGTTAAATTGTGTATGAATATATTTATAAGCCTATCTTTATTGGCTATGATCATTTGTTGATTATTTGATATATATTGATCATGCAACATATAATCACTTTCCAATATTGTCATAAACCACTAACTTGTTAAAACTTCATTCTTATCAACAATAATGATTATCAAGCTCTTACTTTACTTAGTTCACTATGAACTTACATTTCGACTTCTTTTCTTTGTTTCTCACAGTTCACTATGAACTTACGTTTCTACTTCTTTGCTTTGTTGTTCACTTTGAACATGCTACTTTAATTTTTTCTTACTCTCTTAAAGAATTCTTAAGCATTAACAAAAGTAGATCATGCGAGCTAACATGGAATCTAGTGTGTCCCCCACAGCGAAAAGAGGTGGTTCACCGGTTAAGGTGAATAAAGTCAATGTGTCTACCCCACACCGAAAGGTGTTTCACTGGCTAGTGTGAAACCAAGTCAGTGTATTCCCGACACAAAAAAGTGGGGTCATGGCTGAAGTTAACCAAATAATTTCTTTAGCTTTAACCGACATAGATCATGTGAGCTAAACATGAAATTCAGTGTCTCACCTACACCAAAAAGAGGTGGAATCACTGGCCAAAGTTAAACCTACTGATGGACTTCTTATGCTAGTACCCCTATGCTGGCAAACATAGTTTGAAGACTAGGAAATGTACGAAGACCCTGGTCCACTTGGGTGGTGATCTCATCTCATAAGGCTTACGTGTGCTGGCACAAGCTCATTCCTAGTCTATCAGTGCTAATCTTAGATCTATTTACTTTATATTTTTTAGAGTTGACTCACACGTTATGGAAGATTGCTTCTAGTTATGAGGTTTACTTAACTCTATGGATGACTTCTCATCCCTTTCTTTGCTTGATGAATATGAATTTAAGTCTTATATTATCATCATGGTTCAAGTGAGACTTGTTTCACGGACTCTATCACCCTGTTATGTGAGTATTCTTGACATAATCGATTTAGTGTAATTGAGACTTGTGTCACTTATTTTAACACACTATGTTAGTTAAATTTCATAGCTTAAGATTTTAGTTATTTCATTACTCACCTTAACCTGTTCAATGTTTATTGTTATTTTTGTACAATTCCTTATGAAAGTTATATCTACTTATACAGTGCTATTATATTCACAAGTTAGTGTGTATACGGTATGTTGAGACCTGTACCATTTATTGGCATACCCTATGTTATGAGTTCATTGAGTTAAGATTTGTATGACTATACACATTTTGGAAGATAATATCTTGGACATAGTTTCCAATTCGTTGGCATAAATCATAATTTAATTAGATACTTGTGATAGTATTATCACTAGCCAGTTCAATTACTTTATGAATACATTATAGTAATATAACATTTTAAAGAAGAAATTTTTTTTACCTTTGATTAGTCTATGAAACAATTCAATCAACAACTTATAACAATTTCATCTTCTCCAACGCAAGTAGGCATTACAACATTCATCATCTCATGTAAATAACACCCTAAGTATGCGGATCTAACATATTTATTTCATTCGACTTTTTAATCACTGAAACATACTCATAATGATCATTTATCACCACATACAATCATCATGCTCAAGATTTACATCATACAAATTATAAGAATCGAAAATCCAGAGAACTAGGGAGATGAACATACGATTCATTGGGAACAACCCTAGTTTTGATATTCTTGATTTCAAAATGTTTGAAAATCCTCTTGGAGAAAGAATTCTAGGATATAAAACCCATGCGTTATGTTGAATTGTATCTACGAAGATCACCTTGAACTTTTTCACGAAAACATTGAAGAACTTCATGAAATCGCCTAAGGAGAACTTTTGTTTTTCTTGGGTTTCTTTACTGCTTTCAAGTCGTGCATTTCTTAGTGAATGATCGTGAGTCTAGGTCAGGGAACTGAATATTTAGTAATTTAACTTATACTAATTAACTTAATTAATAAATTTATTAGCTAATTTACTAAAACACCCCTCCTTAATTTACTAGAATGAGAAGAACACTTGACTTAACTGAAATCTGCAAATCGCTTAGTGGTCTTGGTTTGACCAATTAAATTAATTAACTAAGTTGATAATTCAATTAATTAGGTAACCTAGGGTAATTACTATAGTAGCCCGAAGTTTTTAGGACCATAACCAACCCCTTGGACCATCCTAGGTTAGGGACTAGGATGTTTCTTAGTTAGTTACTTCTCTAGTGTAAGGATTTCGGTTTGACAATTGAAATCAATTAATTAACTTGTTAATTTCATTAATTAAGTGACCTCGGGTTATTAATAAAGTACCCCTAAGTCACTAGGATAATAACCAACCTTTTTGACCATACTAGGTTAGGTACTAGGATGCTTCTTAGTTAGTTACTAGGTTAGTGTCACCCGGTGAGTTCTAGGTTAGTTGTATAGTTAGGTAAATTAGTTAGGGCCTAGAATTTTTTAGGAAGCTCATCCCCACTTGGCTTGCCCCCCGCCCCCACATGTATGCATTCCCCTAACTGCCCTAACCACCCTAACCGAATTCTTGCAGATGTGTTACCTGTACTTTCCTAACTAACTATTATGGAAGGTTCATTTGGAATGTTTACTTATTGTTTCAAGTATCCCTACTATGTCCTTGGGAACTCCTTAATCTACATGATCATTTTGAGTGATCATGTGCGATGGTACTAGAATTGACATTTGGTTGCCTAGTACATATTGTATGAAGGTTGGCATATTAATTTTAAATACTTGGGTATACGTCGAAATTTGCTAACACCCTTAAGACAATATTCTCTAATATGCCCAATATTACTCAATATTGGGCATTGAGATTCTTAAAACTTAATAGACTCTTCATTGGTCGTGTACATTTTTCCGAAACGTTACTTTATCCCCCCTAGGAAAATTCATCCCCGAATGACACTACACATCATTTCAACCAAAGAGGGTATTTTCAAAAAGCACATCAACATACTTGAAAATTTATGTTTGTGAATATCTTATTCAAAACTTACCCTTGATGATGCACACTACTCAAAGATTATCTGAAGCTTCGTACATGAGATTGAGGAACTTCCTTCTCAATACTACTTTAAATTAATCCACATCACACTCATGCAACACACATATCACCCAAACTATATACGAAAACCACAACATGAATGCAATCATGAACTCATATTAACTCATAAAGTGCAAGTATAAAACACACAGTTATGGACTTAGAACACAAAAATTGCCTAATGCACAAGAATTTAGAGTCTCATTAACAAAATCGGACGAAGAAGCGTATGTCTAACCTCAAGAATTTAATAAGTGAGTGTAACAGAATCTCATATCGGCCTCGGCCTTGGCCTCCCATGTTGATCCTTAAAGAAAGTAGTGCCTCCATAACATCTTAATAGTGGTAAACTCCTTGTTCCTCAACCGTTTCACTTGGCGATCTAAAATTTCAACGGAAACCTCTTTGTAAGAAAGGTTCTCATCGGCTCCTAACCATCTAGATAACAGCTTGTTGGGTTTAAGATTGAAAACTATTTGGCTTGTTGGATTTGAACCACGCCCTTCCCATTTCAACTCTAACTCATCTGGCAACTGAAACCTTACTACTGTGTTTCAATAGTCTACGATAACATAGTATTTATGAAGAAAATCCATACCCAAAACTATACCAGAATCAAGCATGGTTAATTCTATTAGATCAACATGAGTAACTTTATTGAGAACAATTATTGGGCATTTTCTATATACTCTTTCATCCCTAACACTGTCTCCTATGGGATTACTAACTAGAAATAGTTCATATTAGATATCAGGAAGCAAGTAAAATTTACTAGCTACTAAAGAAGTAACAGAATACAAGGTAGATCCTGGATCTAATAATGCATAAATAGGAAAGGAAAAAACAAGCAAGTTACCAATAACCACATCCACGAACATCTCTTGTTCCTCTCTTCCTTTCAACGCATAGAGCAAGTTTCTCTTGGGAGGTTCGACTGCAGCAGTGGGACTTGGACGAGGCTGAGTATATATCTTGGCCTAACTTTTGCGCATTTTGGCAGTCCCTAATCATGTGCCCACTATTACCGTACCCATACCATCCATTAAAGCCTACCATGCACAAACCTCCATGGGGACAACAACATTTATCAGACGACTTTCTATCACGCTGGGAATTTCTATCATCGCCCTCATTGGCATTAGTGTTTTTCGAAGGAGTATGATTACCTGAGTGCTTGTGCCCCTTCTTGAACATAGGCCTATCCCGAACTCCAAATTAGTTTTTTACCATTGCTAAAATCGTACTAATCCGAGGGCAGAGATTTTTTGCTCTCTCGGTCTCTCTTTCTCTGACGACTCTCCTTCATGTGTTCCTTCTTGTGTTACTGCACACAAAAAGGGATATAAGATGCTAGAATGACACAAAATTTAAAAGCTCTAGACCGCACGATAAAGATTAGAAGAAGGAAAGATTCCTAACATCACAAAGTCTCTAAGTCATGAATGTTGTGCACTTCACAACGATAAGTTAGAAACTACGCAATGTGGTTGTGTTAAGACTTAATTCCAATTTAACCTCATGCTCTAATACCAAGTTTTTCACACCCAACTTTTGAAATCCTAACGCGACTCGCGTCGTTAACCCCTTAGAGGTCGCAAACAAGTCTCTTCTTAGTTTTCATCACAATCATGTAGTTAATTTGCGAAAAATTTAAAACTTTTTTATTCTTAATGAAGTATGCATAGAATTTATATGATACTGAATAAAAGTGATATACTAATAATCTCAACTAAATAACCATCGATATTATATTAAACAATCAAAATGAAAGAATCTATAATATAATAAAAATTTGCCAAACAGACTTAATACAAAAGCTTAGAACTGTTTGAAAGGAAACACTAGGGATAACATCCACTAGCTATGTCTAATGTTCTAAATCTAGAATGATAAACGTAGGCATCGTCGATCTCAAGAGGACCTACCAAAGTCTGGAGATTATTAATCCAAATTGCTTTAATGAATCTTTAATATTCTCTACAACCTGCGCCTACAAAAATAATAATAATATATGGGGTTAGTACACACTTGTACTAAGTATGCGTGTATGCACATAAACACATAAGGACTATGCATGATCAAGGAAAGCCCTTCCTATAGCAACATGTCCTTTCTGGACAATTATATCACTTTACTTTCTTAAATCATTATTTATGATTCATTGTATGAATATGACATGTTCTCATAGAATTAAGGTACACAAATCCTTTTCAATGTGAACATAGTAACTTGGAATCATAAGCATAATTTTAGAACAACTTAAACATAACTTTTTATTATTGCTCCCTTAGGCCGAGAGCTCGCCTCTCCAGCCTTAGTTTATTTTTCAGTCTTTTTCTTCTTTCTGTTGTGTATTTCAATGATCTCCATTGATCCTATGTCTTGCTTACAAGTTCAATAATTCATTGTACTCCCATACCTACAATGAACCGAGTAAGTAATTCACAAAACTTAGGAAGTGATTTAACTACTCTACTTGTGAGTTATACTTCTTATTCTTTGTTATATTGCGCATGAATATATTTATAAGCCAATCTTTATTGTCTATGCCTATTAATTTATTATTTGAGATACATAAATCTTGGGACTTATATTTATACTCAAATATCGGCATAAAGAACTAACTTATTACTACTTCATTCTTATCAATATTAGTGATGGACAGTCTTAAACTCTTGCTTACTTAGTTCACTATGAACTTACGTATCTAATTCAGTGCTCTATTGTTCACTTTGAATATGACACTTTTATTCATTCTTACTCTCATAAAGAATTCTTTATCATTAACGCAAGTAGATCATGCGAGCTAACATGAAATCCACTGTCTCCCCCACACCGGAAAAATGTGGTTGACCGGTTAAGGTGAATAAAGTTCTGTGTCTACCCCACACCGAAAAGAGGGGTTCACTATCTAAAGTGAAATCAAGTAAGTGTCTTCCCCACACCGAAAATAAGGGTTCAATACTAAAGTGAACCAAATACTTTCTTGATCTTTAACTGACATAGATCATGTTAGCTAAACATGAAATCCATTGTCTCCCCCACACTGAAAAAAAATGGAATCACTGGCCAAAGTGAAACCTTCTGCTAGCCTTTTTAGGCTAGTACACCTATGCTGGCAAACAAAGCTCGAAGACTAGGAGACGTACGGAGACCCCATTCAACCTAGGAAGTTATCTCATCTCATGAGTATTACGTGTGTTGGAACAAGCTCGTTGCTAGTCTATCGGTGCTAAGCTCAGATCTATTTTACTTCATAACTTTTAGAGTTGACTCACACATTATGGAAGCTTACTTCTAGTTATGAGGTTTACTTAACTCTATGGATGACTGGTCATCCCTTTCTTTTCTTCAAGAATATGAACTTACGTCTTACATTATCATCATGGTGCGAATGAGACTTGTCTCATAGACGCTAGCACCCACTTATGTGAGTATTCTGGACATATTCGATTAAGTGTAATCGATACTTGTTTCACTTATTTTAACATTCTATGTTAGGTCGATTTCATAACTTAATCTTTTAGTTAATTCATTACTAACCCTAACTTGTTTAATGTTTATTGGTAGTTTTGTACAATTCTTGATGAAAGTTATAACTTCTTATACAATGTTATTATGTTCACAAGTTTGCATTGATAGGGTATCTTGAGACTTTTCCCATTTATTTGCATACCCTATATTATGATTTCATTGAGTTAATATTAGTATGACTTCACACATTTTGGGAGATAATATCTTGGACATAGTTTTGCTAGCCAATTTGTTGGTATAATCATAATTTCACTAGATACTTGTGATAGTATTATCAATAACCAATTAAATTACTTCATGAATACATTTTAGTAATATAACAGCTTAAAAAAGCCAACTTTTTTACCTTTGATTAGTCTATGAAACCATTCAATGAACAACTTATAACAATTTTATCTTCTGGAACACAAGTAGGCATTACAACATTAATCATCTCATGTTAATAACACCCTAAGTATGTGGATCTTACATGTAGGTTTCATTCTACATTTAAATCACTAAAATATACACATAATGATCAGTTAGAACAACATACAATCAACATCTTCGATATTTATATCATACAAATTACAACAATAAAAATTCGGGAGAATTAGGGAGATGAACATGTGATTCATTGGGAACAACCCTAGTTTCGATATTCTTAATTTAAAAATGTTTGAAAAGACTCTGGAGAAATAACTCCACAAGATAAAAACACATATGTTATGTAGAATTGAATCTACAATGATCACCTTGCACTTTCTGAAGAAATCTTTGATGAACTTTATGAAATCGCCTAAGGAGAACTTTTCTTTTTCTTGCGTTTCTTTACCGCTTTCAAGTCATGCGTTTCATAGTGAATGATCGTGATTAAAGGTCTAGGAACTGAATATTTAACGATTTAACTTATACTAATTAACTTAATTACCAAATTTATTAGCTAATTTACTAAAACACCCCTCCTAAATTTACTAGAATGAGAAGAACACTTGACTTAACCGAAATCTGCAAATTGCTTAGTGTTCTTGGTTTTGACCAAATAAATTAATTAATTATATAATTTAATTAATAAGATAACCTAGGTTAATTACTAAAGTATCCCTAAGTTTTTAGGACCATAACCAACCCTTTTGACCATCGTAGTAAGGTAGTAGGATATTTTATAGTTAGTTACTTGTCTAGTGTAAGGCTTTCGGTTTGTCCAATTAAATTAATTTGTTAAGATGTTAATTTAATTAATTTAAGTTACATAGGGTAATTACTAATGTACTCATAAGTCACTAGGATCATAACAACCCTTTTGACCATCAAAGGTTAGGTACGAGAATGTGTTTTAGTTAGTTACTAGGTTAGTGTCACCCAGTTAGTTCTTAGGTTGTCGGGTGCACTAGTTAGTTTTTTTTCGTTAGTCCTAGGTTATTTATCTAGTTAGGTAAGTTATTTAGGGCCTAGAGTTTGTTAGAAAGCTCATCCCAACATTGATTGACCCCCCACATGTGCGCCTACCCCTAACAGCCTAACTACCCTAACCGAAATCTTGTTGATGCCCTTGCACATGTGTTGCATCGTACTTCCCTAACTAATTATTATGGAAGGACCATTTGGAATGTTTATTTATTTTCTCAAGTATATCAAATATGTCCTTGGGCACAAGTTAATCTACATTATCATTTTAAGTGATCATGTGCTATGGTACTAGGCTTGACACTTGGATGTCTAGTACATATTGCAAAAAGGTTGGAATTTTAATTTTGAAATACTTAGGTATACGTAAAAATTGGCTAACACCCTTAAGACAATATTCTCTAATATTCCCAATATTACTCAATTTTGGGCAGTGGGATTCCTATGTACGCTATGCCTATTCTTAAAAATCAATAGACTCTTCACTAGTCGTGTACATTTTTATGGAATGTTACAGAAGCACAAGTCCAAGCCATGACGGCCGAAGCTAACCGTGAGGATGTACACCAGATAAATCAACAAGTTGCTAGCATGGCCTCCCGTCTAAGGGATTTCACTTGGACGAATCTTCCTACTTTCTACATGTCTAAGGTTGAAGAAGACCCCTAAGAGTTCATCGATGAAGTCTACAAAATACTCTTGGCTATGCGGTTACCTACAAGTGAGAAGGCTGAGTTGGCTACTTATCAACACAAGGATGTGGCTTAAGCATGGTATGTCCAATAGAGAGATAATAGGCAATTAAGGGGTGGTTCAGTGACTTAGGAGATCTTCAAGAAGACTTTTCTTGATAGTTTCTTTACTAGGGAGATGAGGAAAGCTAATGTTTTGGAGTTCACCAACCTTCATCAAGGATTTACTAATGTTCATGAATACTCCTTCTTTGATTTCTGATCCTAGAGATTAAATGAGTTGCTTTGCAATGGAGGTGTCGGATGATTTTCAAAAGGATTTTCATTCGAATATACTACATAAAAACATGAAAATTTCACGTCTTATGATGCATGCAAATAATGTTTAAGAGGCAAGGGATTAAAGGAAGAGTAGAGATGCTAAAAGGGAAAGATCTTTTGATGGAGGTTCTTCAAAGCATAGGCTTGAAATAAAAGACAAGCCTAGATTTAAGAAGCGCGTTTCTAATCAAGTTCCTTACAAGTTAAAGGCTAGTGGTGATAGGGTGTCTAACCCTAAGCCTAAGAAGGGAAAAGGTACTAGTTCACCAACCGAAATCCAACTTGTGGAAAGTGTGGCAAGAAGAACTATGGTGATTGCCTTAAGGGGACGAACAATTGTTTTGGTTGTGGTAAAAGTGGGCAGAAGATTAGGTATTGCCCAAATGTAAGGGGTCAAGAAAAGGGTACTGTTCAATCTCAAGAAAGTGGTTCAAATGAGTCTCCAAAGATGAACCGCTTCTATGCTCTTCGCTCTAGGGGTGAGCAAGAGACTTCTTCCGACGTGGTGACCGGTTTGTTGGAAGTATTCTAAATTGATATATATGCCTTACTTGATCCCGCTGCTACTTTATCATTTTTTACCCCTCTAGTAGCCAACAAGTTTGACATTTTGCCCGATATATTGCATGAACCTTTGATTGTGTCCATTTTGGTGGGTGAGTTGGTTGTTGCAAAAAGGGTGTATAAAAATTATTTATAATTTTGCCCAATAGAATTTCTTATGTTGAACTAGTAGAACTTGATATTCTTGATTTGATATTATTTTGGGTATGGATTGGGTGCACGCTTTCTTTGCCTCTATTGATTGTTGGACAAGGGTGGTGAAGTTTACCTTTCCAAATTAACCCGTTGTTAAGTTGAACGAGGGAAACTCTATACCTAGAGTTCATATCATCTCTTGTCTAAAAGTTTGCAAAATCATCTCTAAAAGTTGTCTATAGCATATTGTAAGAATCCAAGATCTAGAATCCAAAATTCCTACCATTAGGTCGGTCCCCATTATGACTGAATTTCTGTAGGTCATTCATAGTGGTCTTCCTGGCGTTCCACTTGAATGGGAAATTGATCTTATTATCGACTTATTGCTATACATGAATCCCATTTCAATTCCTATTTATGGGATGACTCCGGCTGAACTAATAGAGCTGAAGTCTCAACTCAAACATTTACTAGACAAAGACTTTATTAGACCTAGTATTTTTCTATAGGGTGCTCCGTTTTAATTCATGAAAAATAAGGATGTGTCCTTAAGGATGTGTATTGATTACCACCAACTCAATAAAGTCAAAATTAAAAAAAAGTATCCTCTTCCTCGAATTGATGACTTGTTTGATAACTTCAAGGGGCAAGATACTTTTCTAAGATCAACTTGAGGTCGGGGTATCACCAACTTAGAGTGAGAGGTGAGGATATACCAAAGAAGGCATTCCAGACTAGATGTGGTCACTATATGTTCTTAGTAATGTCCTTTGGTCTAAAAAATTCTCCCCACGTCATTTATGGATCTCATAAATAGGGTAATTCAAATTTACCTAGATTCATTTGTTATTGTCTTCATTTACGATATCATGGTATATTCAAAAAATGAGGGTGATCACATGAATCATTTGAGGGTGGTTTTACAATTAATTAAAGAAAATTAATTGTTGGCCAAGTATAATAAATGTGAGTTTTGGTTGTGGTCGGTGACATTTCTTTGTCATATCGTCTCTAGTGAGGGAGTTGAGGTTGATCAAAGGAAAACGGAGGCGGTGAATAATTGACCTAAACCATTGTCCCCCTATAAATCTACGCTTAATTGTAATGTTAAGTTAGTAACTCTAGAGATCCCAAGTATGGAAAGGTTAGAGCAGGAAACTTGTAACGTCCCTAAAACGATCTTGCTAAAGCTAGAGCCTAAAATGTGTGTAATGAGGTTATCATGACTTAAAATGGTTAATTATATTGTTTGAGTCAGTTTCTAAAGTTTGGTTGTGTTTAAAGGTCAAACGTCCAAGAAATTATTTTCCTTTAGACGTGCTTGTGTGTTTAATTGTGCCTTTCATGTTGTACGTATTAAGTTTGGATAAATTGAGGTGGGAGGCTACTAAGATATATACAAAGGTTTTTTGGTTGGAAATATTCTGGCACGACACCTGAAGTACCAACCTAGGGGTCCTTCAGGAGGACCCTAACTTGAACTTGAGACTGACTAAAACAGTACCAATCGACGAAGCAATTAACATCCCGATGTTCTGCCAATGATCCCTCGATGGGGGTCATTGCTAAAAACTTAGGTGTTGGGGTGAAAGCCCACAATTAAGGATTCTCTGATCCAAATGATGACTTTCCATCATAGACTGTCGTTTTGTCAACGATCCATTAGCCAGTCCGTCGTGACACCAAAAAGTTTTCTTGAGGTGTCTCTGTCAAGCCAAGGTTTTTTTTAGGAAATGCACATAGTGTTCTAAAAATATTTTTGACTGTTATTAAAGAAACTTTTGGGTATTTTAAAGTAATTTTATATGTGTAGAACCCAAATCCATGTTCATTACTAAAAATCAAATATCCAAACCCCAAAAAAGAACTCTCTAGAACTCCACTGGAGCTTCAAGAAAGGTTGGATCTTGGAGCTTGAATTCTCCATAAATTCTCCTTCAATATTGTTAATAATCATCAATAAAGGATCGGTTTTTCATACTTGAATCTTATTTCTTCGAGGAGCCAAACTTCAAAGTGTTTTGTAAGACTTCTGAAAAGATGAATTCTCCTATTTTGATATCAAGTCATCAGTTCTTGCATTAAACGTTTCGAATCAATAATGTATGGTTAATCGATGTTAATTGAATAATTTCAGATCAAAATTTCTATGAACCCATGCAAATCATGAAAACCTTATTTTAGATATATTTTAGTGATCTGATCGTGTCTATTTTCTATTGATTTCTTGTGTAGTTCACTTTAGGCTATTGAATTATGTAAAGCATGTTAAAATTGTATATAGGCTGTCCTAAATTGATGAATTTCATATTGTGTTATTTTGGATCATTGTATAGTCTGATTATTGGATTGAATTGGTGACTATGTCTATTAGTAAGAGCCTTTGTGGATTTAATTGGTGGAGTTTTCTTTGGATTAGAGTTGTTGAGATTGGATTGGTGTTATGTAGACGTAACCTTCTCTATATTTTGTAGTATAGGTCTTGAATTATGATGATTTGTATGGTCCAGTTATGTTGGCAGTGCTTATGTGATATAATTGGCCTTCGACATTACTCAATGAATTATGAAGAATGTGGCCTTGTCGGCATTACTTTATTAATTATGATGATATCATGTTGTAACTGAATATGTGATCATTGTGAAGGTGGATATGATTTATGTGTATATGTGAAGTCAAAGCATGTATTCTTCGAAATGATTATAGGTTATCAATGATAGGCTATAATGATGTATTTTATCTATATGCATGATGTTGGAGTGTGAATCTTTCTAAGTTACTATAAGAGTATGGTGATGGATTATATTGATGTTTCCATAGGAGTTACTAACATGACTTATAAGCATACTCAGTTGACCCTGTGTTCTTCTTTAATTTGATTGTACATCTAATAAGATGATAATGAAGTGTTTCTTGTTCTTGGTAGACCTATGTCCCTTTATTGATACATAAAGAATTTTCACGACCTACATATTCAAGTGATGGATGCGGGTCGCTTAGCAGCCTCTAGATCTTGGATGCTTTAAAGCTTTGATGCCATGTTTGGGTCATCCACGGGGACCTTAGGGTGGTCCCCTGTTTCATGTCAGTCTACGTATAGAAAAAATCACTACTCAATTTAACCCTCACACCATCCTCCAAAACTCCACTAAAACACTACGTTTCACTAGTTCAACTTTGACTTATTTCCGGATGTCTTGGACGTTCTGGGACATTTGACCTCCACACACCTCCAAACTTTATATAATGACTCTTAAATTTACTTTTTGTAATTTTAGGACCATAAAATATCTTGACACCCATGTTAGGCTCTATCTTGATCTACCTCATTTTTGGGGTGTAAGAAGAATATGAACATGATCCTTGAATTACTATGCTAAAACACCTTTGTCATGTAGGTGTTTGTGTGATTGAAATATTACCTTAAAAATATTTAAGAGTGTCATTGACTTGTAATCTTATAGAAAGGAGGTTATGATGTCCTTGAAGTTGAAAGTTGTAATGGTATCCTTCTTTTGTGAATGATGGACTTAGGGGTAGGTTCTCTATATTGTCATAAAACCATTCTTAAAAATTTCATTGAGCTATCCTATTTTACCATTGTGTGGAATCCATATTATACCCATCCTTGGTGAGGTGTTGTATGATTTGGTTATGACCTTTATATGGTACCACTTCATATGCCTTTGTGATAGAACTACTCTATGAGAAGTAAGGCTAGTACCGAGTGAGTATACCTGGGGAGTGACTCTTCCTGAGATGAGACTAGAGTGCAAATAAAGACTTGATATTGCTTAAATATATGGCTACATGGGTTGTGTACTAGTTCTACCCTTGTCAAGTAGAACACACTCCATCGAAGTAGGATTTGACTCCAGATTTCATGTCAAGATAGTATGGTCTATTTTTTATTGCCTATTCTAATCGTGTGGGATACATTTTAGTATTGTATAATGTCTATAACATTTAGGTAGTGGAATGGAACACTATCTAAATACGGTACGAGTAGGATTTGAAGGTGCTATGGTGTAGATTCCATAGGTCTTTCCAAGACAATTATGTGAAGTCCTTCAGTGTTTAATATCTCTTAAATGGCGAAATGAACATAGTTGACTTGAGTTAATGAATTATAATGAAACAGTACATATATAGAGTTTATTTGAGGATAGCTTAGGTAGGCTTACAGAAGGTGTATGGGCAGTCTCTTCACTTCTAACTTAGGTCAGTCTTAGAGTAACTTTAAGTAAGGGGCTTAATTTAATATAGTGAATAATCATATCTTAGGAATACTTGAGGATCTTATAGGTGTGTGTGAAGGGGTTGTATGTGAGGCCACTTCATCTCTCACTCAAGTGAGCCTTTGGAGGACCTTTGGTAGGAGAGTCGTAGGCTTGTATGATTTAAAGTGATGATATGATTTATTGTATTATGTGACTTATATGTGCTTATGTTCTCTTGTAAGTGACTCTTATACTTGTTTTATGAGGTTTTCTCCAAAAAGAGCATGTTTTATACAAATGTTCTTTTAGCATGATTTTAATTCCATGTCATCATACTTAGTTCATTCTATTGTACTAATTCTATATATTTTGTCTTATCTCTAAAGTTGTGGGTGGAATTTGAAATGAGTTCTGTGAAGTGAAACTTGGATTAGTATTCGTTCAAGCAAAGTCGGGTTATGTACTGAATAGATCCGAAGACATCATTACATTTAGTTTTCTTGTTAAAGACATTGTAATAAACTTAGATAATTCTTTTATATTAATGTATGGTCCGTGACCCAAGATATTAGTGTCAATGATGGAAACTTTGAGACATAGTCTTTCCTATGATTTTCTATGAAAGACAATTTGTAGTATTATTCGATTGTGTGAAAAGTTTTAATTTAGCACTACTTTTCATACATATGTGCAGTGAATGATTTTATAGGGCGTGTATAAGTCCTCTGAGAGGTAGCATACATCGTACCACGATTCGATGGAATGACATATCTTCGAGGGTGTGCTCTCGAGTCATGACACTACAAGCGTAAGTAAGATAAGGTCATATCTTTCGTATGGGGTAGGAAACTAGTGGAGCATGATTGTTTGGCGTAATTGGCTCAGATTCGGGATTTTGAGGTCGACTTCCTATCCATTGTGTTTATTCGTGTGGGGTGAGAATTGAGAGAGATTAAAGTTCTAATCTGAGGCCTTTTTTATAATGGTTTCATCTATCCAAGTGTTCTTTAAAGGGTGCTTCTATATTTTTTGTTAGAACGAAGGAGGGTAGTATAAGGACTGGTGATTTTATCTTAAGTTATAAATGAGTGGATTGATACTGGAATGACTAACTTATGGATAAAGAATTTCTTAATGTGTATACTTGGGTGAAGGTAATTGAAGTATTGTAGTAAGAAAGTGCGTATATAAATTTGTTTGGTCCTTTAATTTTGATGAGTATACCTGAGTTAGTGGTGTCATATTGTTGAAAACGTTGACTTCTTAGTGTTAGCCAAGGTTGACTTAGCGTAATAGTAGTAAGAATACGTAATGGATTGTTGTGGAATACAAATATATACTAAGATCGCTGCTTAAGCAAATTTTGTATAGTAATTATGACTTATGAATATCTATGGTTGTAGATTTGTAATATTTGGTGAGTCACGTGGTTTGGGAAGTTTTAAGATTTGGTGGGACACCAGTCGAATAGAGTTTTAAAGATCTAAGTATAATGGGATGTATTATATCCTTTTAACAAAGGCTTGAGAAAGAATATTTTATTCAATTGCAAAGGATAAGTCAGTATATTCAAACAAGTAGATAATTGGGTTCAAAGATGCATGATTTCATTCTTAATCTTGTGCCTATGGTAATATTATTAGAATTCCATCAGGCTGGTTCATAAACTATTGGAAAGGACTTGAGAAAGGAGTGTACAAATATTAAGATAAGTGTGATCATAATACTTGTTTTTAGTTTTGCGTTTAGTATTGAGTATGATGGAAATTTTAGCAAAAGATATTGTAAAATCGATGAAAATGTGATCAACGATAAACGAAGGACCATAAAATCATAAAAATATTCAAGGTATAAGTTAATGTTGATAGATAAGAGGATTTTGTTATACAATTGAATTTACAATTCCAATTTTTCATTGTATGTGTACATTCTTTGTAATATATTTTTTCAACATATAAATTGGAAAGGTGAAGAAAGCTAATTTATCATGTACTGAATCTTTGAAATGACTTAGACCTGGGTAAAGTTGTAAAGTTATTACTATTTATTGTTAAGTACCTAAGCAAAGTTTCTTCTAAAAAGTTTTGGTTTAGAGAAGCCTAAATGGTAGGAGTGGTTATGATAGTTGTTACTATTGAGAGTGTGGGCTTCTGTAGAAGTATGTAAAGAGTATGTGGAGTCCAGTGAGTGGAAATGACTGGTATAAACTCTCTAGAGGAAAACATTTTGTGTTATTCAATAAATTCGTACGTGACCTTATATTTATTTTGTACATGGTTGTGAGTGTGATCCACTCCCTATGCTCACATCTGTTTTTAATTTTTTCGGCAGATCTCTAGTGGTGGATCAAGTTTACCGATCGTATGATCTTCTCTTAGTTTAGTGAGATAATTTGGGAGACATGCTTATTTAAGATGACTTGTGTGGTGTTGTCTTGGAATTTTTAATGTATTTCAATGGTTTCACATGTACCACCTTTATTATGATAATTTGTAAAAGATGTACCATGTGAATTTATGGTAGTGCAATCGGTTATGTATGGTTGAGTGTAGGGATAACTAGATCCAATTCTACTATTCTTAAAAGTTAATCTATCATTGTGAAATCTAGCATTTTGATAGTGGTGTTGGAGTGTTTGTATGCTTGGAATTATCCATCGATGAGTATTTAATATCTAAAGATAAAATTTTTCTAACACTCCCATGGAAATTTTTGTTGTGAGATGAAGATATTGATGGAACAATGATTATTTAGTATTATGAGTGTGTGTTTGTTGGTTCATCCTTATGTGACAAAGGATTCATATTGTGTTAAAGTCCTTGATAACATGTTGCTGACGTTTTTACTATCAACTTTGTTAATTATTGAGAATAACTTTGTTGTTAGTAAACTGTACATACAATAATAATTATCACTTGAAAATTTTGACGACTTTGTTGAATGCATCGTATAGAAGGATGTGTAGGTATAATATTCCTTAGTCTGTGGATGGTGATTATATCATAAAGTTAGACTTACTTTTGTTAAACATGACTAGCGGTATGAGGAAGAACCAGTTGAAATTTTTTATAGCAATTCCCAAAAGATAAGGACATATGAGAAAAGTATTTGCACTACTTAAACGATTCAGGTACTCAATCTACCCTTAATTTAGCTAGTCTTTCTAAGTTGAGCACTCGGGGACGATTTGTGGTTATATTGGTCTCTATTGTAATTACCTGATTATGTCGTAAAGGAAAAGTCAATGGGAAAAGAATTTGGGTCATAAAATATTTTTGTACACGAGTTATACAATTGAAAACATAACCTCATGGTAACTAAGCTATTCCCAAGTTAACACAAAACTCTAAGATATTAATCTCGACCAATTAAAAAAATTAACTCTATTGGACAAAGAAATGTGAAACACTCGATAAACCCTCTTAGACATAATAGAATGACCTATATTAGTAGAGATGGAAAAAAGATCGAACAACAAATCAGGGAGTATCTCAAGCATCATAGCCGCATATGGAGTAAAAAAGGAACGATAGCACCAAGATTAAGTAAATCATAAACATGAAGTTGGAAAACATTCAACATATCGATAACCATATAGGGAGAACCTTTTTGTTCACCTCGAGTCTAAATTGGATTAATTTTTTTTTACTTAGGAGAATTTGGACACACACAACTATTAGTCTCTTAATTTCCCTTCTTTAAGTTAGCCATAAGAATTGTGAAATTCATAATTTTACTACCACCTTTTACCACAATCGAAACAACCATCCGTGTATGCTAGGAACTTGCTCTCTGATGAGTCTGAGATTTAGATTCATTTAGGGATTTATTTACAAAGATTTAGTAACCTAAAATTCTTATTTAGTGCTTGTAACTAATGTAAAAACCTTTTTTTAAGGTATATGGATTGAGGAACCAAGCAATGATACTATTTTTTTTAAAAAGGAACAAAACAAGTTGAAAGAGTAGCGCAAAGAAATCCTAGTGTTCCTCTCGTCAACTTGGTAACTCGACGAATAGCTATTGGATTGCCTAAATGTATATTGTGCCAAGAATTAAAGGATAAAACAAAGTTTGCAAGAGAATGGAGCAGTCGGCAGATCACACTGTTGTTCCACGATGTAGTGTTAGATCGTCTTAAGTTACAAAATTTAAGGATGTTGAACTCCAAGGAATAAGGGAGAGAATATACACCCAAGGGTGGATGATCGAGTTGATAGTGAGCCGGTCTTAATACACCAAATGATCCATCACGACATATTTATGGATACTATAAGTACATTTTTGTACATTTAGTTAAAGAAGATTATTATTGAATTTTCAGTTCTATGTTTTTGGTATTGAATTTTGAGTATTGAGCCATGTTTTTCTCTAGTTCTTCCTAGAATTTGGAGATTATATGTTTTTCACTTATGAGTAAGTGGAAGTGGATATTTGAGATTATTCTACTTGGAACATCGTAAAGACTAATTCCACCTTACGCAACTGATAGAAACTCAATTTGGTGGTGTAATTAAGTGATTATGACTAGCTAAAACCGAATTCTTGGGGTGTCATTATGTAATTATCAGTAGATTTAGATTGTGTGTATTGCTAATTGTTAGTTTAAATGTTGTTTAGAAATAAGTTTATTCAGTTATTGTGGTTTAATTAGGAATTGTAGTTGCAAATGCAGACCTTCGTATTTTTCTTGCTCGAGAGAGAGATTTTAAAACCAATCTTATTTATCAATGGACAATGGGTATTGGGATGAAATGGTTTCAGCTCGAGAGAGTGAATCCTAAACTCAGTCTCACATATTTTTAGCTCGATAGAATTAATAGACAAGGTGTAGGCTAGTCTTATTTTGCTTGAGTGTTGATGTTTGAGAGAAGTCAACATAATTGTGGTAAATTGTTCGAGAGAAAATTTATTCCCTCTATAGCATAGCTTACTCACTAATCTATATCTATTTCCTAATATTTGCAACTACCCATTTGTCTATATTATCCTATAACCAAATAACTTCCCAAGAACTCGTCTTTTTATCGTTATTTCTTATAATTTATTACTGTTTGTAGTTTATTATTTCGAAAACCAAAACTGTTGTAATTTGACATTTGTACCATCCCCTAACTTGAATTATGTTTTAATTCGATAATGTCTATTCCCATGAATGATTTAACAATATTCATGCATGTCAAATAATTCTTGAACACGTACACCTCCATGTGGGATTTGACATCAACTCACAGTGTCCTTGATACATAAAATCAAAATGGCGTCGGTGTTAGGGAGTGGTGTTGTTTGATAATTTTTAGTGAAGTCGAATTTTATTTCTTTTTAGTCTTAGTTTAATTTACTTAGTTTTAGTTTTAGTTTTTCTGTATTGTTTTTTAATAAAGGAAATGAGTGTCAATGGAATCATTGGTAGTAAAGTGGTCCACCAAGATGACATCAAAAATCTCAAGGATGTCCATGAATTAAATGTTGATAACCCTAATCCTGTTGGTGGAGTTGGTGCCATCCACTTGCCTCCAGTCGAATGAAATGTTGTGTTCCACATCACAAGAACCATATTTTAGATCTTTCAATTGAAAGGGTTGTTAGTTGGGTTGCCTCAGGAGGATTCCCATGAGCATATACGAACCATTGTTGATGTTGGTGGGTCATTCTACTCCAAGAACATATCCCAAGAGTAAGTTCTTTTGAGATTGTTCTCGTTTTATTTAATGGTAGATGTGTGTGAGAGGTTCGATAAATTATTAAGAGACTCCATCACTACTTGTAAAGATCTTGTCATCGCATTTCTAGTGCGACACTTCCGTCCTACAAATATGATGACATTTTGGGATAACATTCAAAGCTTAAAGAGTTTTTTGAGAGTGAACCAAATCATGAAATTTGGTCAACATTTAAGAAATTGGTGCTGTAATGCCCAACTTAAGGTATGCCCAACAATGTTTTGCTACAAAATATTTACTGAAGCCTTGATTTGGTGAACAAGGGTATAGTTGACAAAATTTCTCTGGGAGTTTTAATGCAACAACCATACATTATAGTAGCCAAAATCTTGTATTGTATGACCAATATTAACCGGTCATAGTACACCGGTGAGGATCATGTGTTCCCTCTCACTTTTAAGTTGTCCAAGGATCAAGTAGACAAAGACTAAGAGAGGCACCTTAACACATCAAAGATCACCACCCAACTTTACATTTCATTCAAAAAATGCCATGAAAGCTGGTGTAAGAAGTTTCAACGCTTTGGCTGTCTATAACAACCCTAAAAATTACTATGCTAAATAATGTTTAATGTGCCTAGAATGCCTACGATTAGACCGGGTCCACACAGATTGATGCGCGTAGAACCAGACCTCTAATACCTTAAGACATCCAAGCCAACTAACTTGGGCAGTTAGTTAAGCTAGGAAAGGTTGGGTCCAGCCATGTAGGGCTCCCGAATATGAAGATTTACTCCGATGAGTCTTTATCGTTCTTAAAAAGGGGAAATATTATGTTTGGAGGATCTAGGGTTAAAATGGTTATTTTATAGGCTAAGGGTAGTATAATTATTACCCTAAATATATAATTAATTATTTAATTAACAAGGTGCAGGGGCATTTTGGGGAGAGAGGGCCAAAAATTGGCCCTTAGAGTGAAGTCTTGCTGCACCCGGGTTCGAACCAAGGTGGAAGCAATGAATTAAAGGTAATTTCATTTAAATTGTTAAATTAATAAAATTAATTAATATTACTATTTATTAACTATTTAAAATAAATGGGGAATCAGATTTTTGTAATAATTAACTAAACCTTATTTAACTAATTCCTAAACAAGACTCCTAAGCCTAAGGAAGCTCTCTCCTCTCACGCTCATCTCCCTCTCATGTCTATTTAACTTTCATACACGTTCTCTCTTACAAATAACGTACAAGAAAAGTAGGTAAACCAATGTTCTTCACACTTGAAGAACTCACAACTTAAACTAAAATTAAACGCTAAGAAAAATATGTTAGGCAAAGGGAGGGTTTTCTGTCAAAATTTTGGTGTTGAAAATTGGTTTTGGATGTGAGTGTTGGAGAAGTTTTGGGCAGCAATTTAAATGTTTGAACGTCATAAAAGGTATGGGTTCTCATCTCTCTTGGTCCCTTTCCCAAGCGACCCTTAAGGTTCAGCATATTTAGTCCGAAATCTTGGTTGTTCCCCGTTGCATGTCCCAGTCACTAGCTCCCAATTATTCTTAGGTTGGGTATGTTTGCTGGTAAATATTAGGCGTGTGTTATGTCTTCGTGATGAATATGTTCATGTTTGTGTGTTTTAAATCGTATGAATGACAACCTATGTATTTTCGAAACTATGTGTATCTGTGTGCAAAGATGTGATTGTGACTAATGTTCTTGGATTGAAGCTCCAAAATTGTAATTTTATGGTTGTTATTTTAAGTGTATAAACCTATGTAAATTGTGATGTTCATGTAAGATGAAATGTGGCTTATTTGAGAGATAATCTCTTGGCTAAACGAATCTATGAAAAATGCACCCCAAAACGTGTTAAATGGTCTACGAATTACCCTATTAGTTCAAGTGAAAATGTTGAAGAAAGTTAGCTGAAATGTGAACAAATTTCCAGCAACTTACAAGCTTTGTTTTGGCTAAATGTAGATGAAAAAATCTGGAAAATTAATTGAGTGTAAATTAGGTTAGGTCACTAGAATTCGAACCTGCGACCTCACCCATAAGATACACTGAAAAGGTGAAAATAAATGGGCATTAGGGGATTCGATCTCGGGTGTATTTGGGTGAAAAATAAAATACAAAATTAATAATGAGAGGAGTGGGATTCGAACACACAACAGCTCAGTTAGAATGTAAGAAAAACTAAAAGAAAATGAATGTGAGGCATGGAAATCGAACCCACGACCTCTAGGCAATAAAGGAGAATTAAAAGAAACATAAAGTAAGATTGTGGGGGTTCAATCGCACAACCTCATGGTTAACTACAGATAGACAAGGAAAACTAACAAAAAAATAATATATGGGGATGTTGGGGTTCGAACCCACAACCCCCTGGTCAATGGAGAGAATTTTTAAAGGATAAAAATAAAAAGAAAACGTTGATCTTGGGGCTCGATCTATGGTCCATATTTCATGTGGATCGAAATTAAATAAAAAGAAAAATTTAAGGTGTTGTCCAAGGGATTTGAAAACCGGATTCCCTTGCACAAATTCTGTATTAATACATAAAGCATACATTAATTAAATATCCAAGAATAATGCTGGCTACTTAGATTGAAATCGAGATCTTGGCATACACACATGATGCATAAGTCTTGTACCACATAATCTTCGGAAGATATGAATCACTTAAACAAACTATGAATGAAGCCTCATGGTAGTATGTACATATCCATAAGTCTATCATACATTTTATGCTAAGTGAATCTAAGATGTATCCAATGAAATAATCTAACCCTATAAGGGTTAAGAAAGAGTGTAAAACACACTAAATGGCAAAGTGCATTGGCATACAATGTAATTAAATGATGAATCCCTACAAGGGTTAAGTAAGAGTGTAAAGCACACAAATGGCCAAGTGCATTGGCGTATGATGAAATGAACATTCATGTAAAAACGTATGAGTAATTATGAAGAACAAATGTGTTAATGCTAATGAATGTTATGAAAACATGATATTAGGCTAATGTAAAAGATGAGAGCAATCTCAAAAGACCCTAAGTAAATGTTACCAAAACGTATTCACCTATGAGAGTGTAAAGTTAATGAAAAGACCATTATCTATGAACACTCTAATAGAAGTATTGAGATTAACACACTTAATACTAATGATGAGATGAAAAATAATCTATTGAGCTATGATTTCCTCATATTAGAATCCAGCTTCAATGACGTATTATCTAAATGTAATGGAACTTTGTACTAAGAACCGATAGACTAGCTATGAGCGGTGATGCCTTCTTTCGAGAAGGGCGGAGGATCACGTTACTCTCATGATATGAAATAGTCCCGCATGCTGGGTATGGGTATTCACATATATCCTAGTCTTCGAATCTATAGTGGCAATATAGAGATCTGGCGAAGTTCAATTCCCATGTACGCTTGCATGTTTTGGGTCACTTTGGCCGGTGACTCAACCTCTTTTTGGTGTGGGGGAGACACTGGATTTCATGATGCTCAAATGATCTATGTCGGTTTAAGTTAAAGTTCCCAATTAATTAATGAGCCTAGCCTCAAATGATGCACATAATGAAAAGAACGATACTAAAGGTGTTAGAATAGGATGATCAAGAGGTGAGCTAGACTCAAGCAATGACACTAGGTTATTCTTGATCATTGCACAGCAAACCGAATGCGAGTCTTAAAATACATCCTACATATAGCTGGTGTTTACACTAGCTTTTAAATGAATGAAATGAAGTACGTAAGAATAAATGAAGCAGACTCTATGTTTGCCAAAGAAGGCTCCTTAGGTAAGGTCGCATATGTTGATCCCTCATTTTAGGATGTCATGATGTCAAGTCCATTATTCCAAGGTCTCATGGCATATGAACGAATGATATGAAAAATGTTATGTGCTATATGCAATATGTTATGTGTTATGTGCAATATGTTATGTGATGTGTGCAATATAATAAGTATTATGATGCATGTTACTCTCATGGTATGACTTTCCTAATCCAAAATTGGAAAGTTCACTCACTTTCCTAATCTAAAATTTTAAAGTTCACTAACATTCCTAAACCCAATTTTGCAAGTCCACTGACTTGATACTCATGCATGTCCTTGGTGTGTGTTTGCATATACCCATAATAAGTATAAGTGTTTACTAATTCCATATAACTCTATATTTTTAGGTTCAGGCACATGTGGAGGCTAGAGCTCACAGGTTGACGTTGCAGCTATCCGGACGTGGAGCTTTCATCCAGTCTTTGTAGGCCCTCATGCTTTCGAGGATATCTACCGTTATTATCTATCTTAAATGTAGGCTTTATCTACTGGAGAATGTTCCACTAGTGTTTCTTTCCACTTTCATTTCAGACATTGTATTGGTGCCATTTTGGCAAGAATAGGTTTAATGTGATTATGAACTATTTCTTTCATTTGATTATATCTATATTTTTATGGTTGATATGTGAACGCCTATGATGTTAAGTAATATGTATGCATGTGTGTTAAGAAAACAAAAAGTTCAAATTTTCCGTTAAAATTAACCTAGATGAAGTAATAATGATATATGTATGCTTTTGTGCAATCTTTGAGAGGTCAACGCAACCGGTCTCATCTGGGGTCTAGATTCTGGTTGTGACAAAGTTGGTATCAAAAGACTAGGTTTAATTCTGAGGATAATAAGTACACATCAACCACATTGAGTAGTTTCTAAGTCATGGTAGTGAAGTGTACCACTATCCTGAATTAGAGATTGCATGATGCGTAGGAAAATTCCCTTCTTCTGATCTTGTCATGACTTTCCTAATATCTGATTTTCTTGATGTTTTGAGCGTGTCTAACATCAATCTTTGTTGTTTTCAGAGAATGAATACTAGGAGAACCCTTGGTCAGAGGAAAGGAGGTGCAACTGCTGGGGGAAATCATGTCCCACCCCAGGCTCCAGTTGAAGGAGTGGATATGGCGGTTAATCATGCTGGATTGACTGATGATGAGTTGAGGTCATCTCGTGCCCAGATAGAACAGGCTATCACTATGCAGCCCCAGGCTATGACTGACCAGGTTCCGGTAGAATGTTCAGAGGGAGAAACCACCAGTTCGCAGTTTGGATGACAGGCTTAGATACTTTACAAGGTTGAATCCTTATATTTTCTCAGGGAGTAAGACTTCAGAGGATCCCCAGGAGTTTGTTGATGAGGTTCATAAGATCTTGATGGCTATGGGGGCCACAAATACTGAGAAAGCAGAGTTGGATTCCTATCAACTCAATGATGTAGCACAAACTTGGTGCAAGATGTGGCAAGATAGCCGAGTTTTTGGCAGAGTTCCAGTCACTTGGGAGATATTCAAGACAACCTTTCTGGAGAGATCTTTCCCAGAGTGATGAGGGAGTCCAAGGTTGAGAAGTGTATCAACCTTAAGTAGCAATCGATGACAGTCAAGGAGTATTCCCTGAAGTTTGTTAAACTATCGAGGTATGGTACTTCCCGTGTATCTATCCGTAGGGATGAGATGAGCAGGTTCCTCACAGGAATCAACGGAGATTTTGAGGAGGAGTGTCGGTCGGCGATCCTCCATGATAACATGGACCTCTCTAGGTTGATGTTACATGTACAATAGGTAGAGGACAACTGCAAGAAAAGGGGAATTCGTGATGCTTGGAGGCGTAAGGCTCAAGATAAGGAACGTCCAAGCCATGGAGGCCACAAAAAAAAAATTGGCTTCCGTGAGCAGCCCAGGCTCGAAAAGCGGCAACAGAGTTCAGGTAACTGTAACTCTTCGAAGAGTACAACACCTAGAGGATGCAAACTCGAGCCCAGGAAGGCAATGGAGGTGAGATGCAGCGTCCTAGAAAGGACTGTGCTAAGTGTGGCCATGCTCACAATGGAGAGTGCAGACAGGGAACTAATGCTTGCTTCGGTTGTAGTACTAGCGGGCACATAGTTAAGTATGCCCACAAAAAAGAGGTCAGGCTTGAGGTAATGCTCAACCTAGGCCCAATCCACAGGATGCCACAGCAGCCGAGCCTCTTAACAGAAACAGGTTCTACGCCCTGAAAGGCAAGGAGGATCATGAGAAGTCCGCTGTTGTGGTAACAGTTATGATACAAGTATTCTCATTTTCTATTTATGCTTTACTTGATCCGAGTCTATGCTTTCCTTTGTAACTCCTTTTATTGCTCTCATTTCTGATATATTGCCTGAAGTTCTGCATGATCCTATTATGGTAAGTAGACCTTTAGGAGAAAATGTAAGAACTGATAGAGTATACAAAGATTGCCCAATAGTTGTATGTGGTAAGACTATGTGTGCATGCTTGGTTGAGTTACCAATGCATGATTTTTATGTTATTCTTGGCATGGACTGGCTTTATAGCTATTATGTTTGTATAGATTACCGTAGTAGGTTTGTGAGATTTCATTTCCCTAATGAAGAAGAGCTATTCTGGGAGGGTTACAACTCAAGTCGTCCTAATCCCTTGATTTCGAACCTTAAAGCCAATAAAATGATGCCCAAGGGGCTATTGTGTCATCTTGTGAGTGTTAATGATTTAGATCATGACATTTCTTCCATAGACTCAGAGCCTGTGGTAAATTAGTTCTAAGATATATTTCCTTATGATTTGCCTCGAGTTCTTCCCCCTCGAGAGATTGGCTTTGGTATCGACTTGGAACCCGATACTAAACAAATTTCAATTCCTCCTTACAAAATGGTTCCAGCTGAACTCAAAGAGTTGAAACTGCATTCAAAAAATCTCATTGACAAGGATTTCATTCAGCCGATCATATCCCCCTAGGTCTCTCCAGTGTTGTTTGTGAAAAAGAAAGATGGAACCCTTTGAATGTGTATCGATTATCGGAAGCTCAAAAAAGTCACTAGCAAGAATAAGTATCCACTTCCCAGAATAGATGACTTGTTCGACAAACTCCAAGGGTCTAGTTTCTTCTCTAAGATCAATTCATTGTTCAGGGTACCTTAATCTTAGGGTTGGGGATGAATATGTTTAAAATATGGCCTTTTGTACCCGTTATGGTTATTACAAATTTCTAGTCATGTCATTTGGTCTTACTAATGCACCTGCTACATTTATGGATCTCAAGAACAGAGTCTTCCGTGAATACCTTGCCTCTTTCATCAGAGTGTTCATTGATGATATTATCATCTACTCTAATACCAAGGTAGAGAATGAACAACATTTGAGACTAACCTTGCAAGTACTTAGACAACATCAGTTGTATGCCGAATTCAGCAAGTTTGAATTCTGTCTTAGATAAGTGACCTTCCTAGGTAATGTTGTGTACGACAAAGGTGTGGAGGTAGATCCCATGAATACTGATAAGAATTGGCCAAAACCTCTTACTCCCACAGATATTCATAGCTTTTAGGAATTGGTTGGTTATTATCGCAGGATTGTGGAGGGTTTTTCTTCCATTGCTCCCTCACTAACAGCTTTGACTAAGAAGAAGGCCAAGTTTGAATGGAAGGAGACTTGTGAAAAGAGTTTCCAGGAGCTCAAGGATAGACTTACTTCATCCCCGGTGCTTACCTTGCCTAAGTGTGGTGAGAATTACACTTTGCATTGTGATGCATCTAGGGTTTGTTTGGGTTGTGTTCTTATGCAGGGTGGTAAGGTGATAGCGTATGCGTCCACACAACTCAAGCTTCTTGAGAAAAATTATCCCATTCATGACTTGGAGTTAACAGTTGTGGTGTTTCCACAGAAGCTGTGGTGGCACTGCTTGTATGGGGTACATGTGGATGTATTGATAGACCACAAGAGTCCCAGTACGTTTTCACATAGAGAGAGTTGAATCTACTTCATTGGAGATGGTTGTAGCTTTTGAAGAAATATGATATGAATGTACACTACCATCCAAGTAAAGCTAATGTTGTAGCGGATGATTTGAGTACGATGAGCATGGGATGTACAGACCACGTTGAGTAAACGAAGAAGGAATTGGTGAAAGATATACATAGATTGGCCAGACTGGGTGTGCGGTTTGTTGACTCTACTAGTGGGGGTGTTTCAGTTCATCCTAGTTCTGAATCATCCTTAGTTGTTGAAGTCAAGGAGGGTTGGCATCTTTATCCTGTGTTAATAAAGCTGAAGGACTCAGTGTTGGTTAAGATGAATGAGTCTTTTGCTTTAGGAAATGATGACATACTTAGGTACTCTGATAGGATGTGTGCACCAAATGTGGATGATTTGCAGACCGGGATCATTGTCAAGGCCCATGGTTCCAGATATTCCATACATCCAGGCTCCACTAAGATGTATCATGATCTTAAACAAATCTATTGGTCTGATGGCATGAAGAAGGACATTGCAGATTATGTGGCCAAGTGTCCTAATTGTCAACAGGTTAAGGTAGAACATCATAAGCCTAGTAGTCTTACTAAGATTATTGAGTTTCCGACTTGGAAATATGAGGCCATTAATATGGACTTCATGGTTGGTCTTCCGAAGACTAGGAGACAGCATGACTCTATACGGGTTATTGCGGACAAATTGATTAAGTCTGCACACTTCATCCCTGTAAAGTCTACTTACAAAGCCAAGGATTATGCGAAACTTTACATTGATGAGATTGTGAGATAGAATGGGATTTCTTTGTGTATTATTTCAGATAGAGGAGCTCAGTTCACTTCACATTTCTGGAAATCCTTCAAGAAGATCTTAGGCACGCAGGGGAAGCTTAGTACTGAGTTTAATCCTCAAACTGATGGGCAGGTACAGTGCACCATGAAGACACTGGAAAACACGTTGAGGGCGTGTGTGATTGAGTTCAAGGGTAGTTGGGATGACCATCTGACTTTGATAGAGTTCTCGTATAATAATAGCTATCGCTCTAGCATTGGGATTGCACCTTTCGAGGCAAAGTATGGTAGGAGGCGTAGGTCTCTAGTTGGGTGGTTCAATGTTTGGGAGTCATCCATTTTGGGTCCAGCGATCATTCATGAGGCCTTAGAAAAGGTGAGAGCAATTAGGGACAGGTTGGCTACTGCTTATAGTCAACATAAGTCTTATGTAGAAAAGAGGAAACTGCCCTTATAGTTTGATGTTGGTGACCAGGTCTATTTGAAGATATCACCTACGAAAGGGTGATGAGGTTTGGCAGGAAAGGGAAGTTGAGTCCGAGGTATTATGGACCATATGAGATCCTACAGTGAGTGGGAGATGTGTCCTATATAGTTGGCATTGCCTGCGGAACTAACTTCTGTTCATCCAGTATTTCATGTCTCTAAGTTAAAGAAGTGCGTAGGCAATCCAACATGTTTTCACCTGTTGAAGGTTTGGGGGTTGATGAAAATTTGTCCTATGAGGAGGTACCAATTGAGATTTTACAAAGACAGGTCAAGCAGATGAGGAACAAGGAGATTGCCATATTAAAAGTATTGTTAAGGAATCATCTTGTTGAGGGTGCTACGTGGGAGGTCGAGGCCGATATGAGATCCCGCTACCCCCATCGTTTCAGCTCTTGAGGTTAGACTTCCTACTCTTAAGTCTAAGTTTCCTTATCTCTCCATTATTTGTTGCTATTGATTTATTATGCATAGTAATTATGTAATGATCTATTGGCATTACGCGAAATAGTTAGTAGTGTCATTCGGGGATGAATGTTACTGGGGGGGATAATGTAACAACCTTGAAAACAGTTATGATAAATAATGCTTAATATGCCTAAAATGCATACGATTGGACCAGGTCCACATGGACTGATGCGCGTACAACCAGACCTCTAAAACCTTACGACAGCTAAGAAAAATAATTACACTAAATATATAATTAATTAATTAGTTTATAAGGCGGAGGGACATTTTAGAGAGAGTGGGTAGAAAATTGGCCCTTAGAGTGAAGTCCTTTTCCACCCGGGTTCGAACCTAGGTGGAAGCACTGAATTACAGTTGTTTTTATTTAAGTTGGTAAATTAATTAAATTAATTAATATTATTAGTTTTTTACTGATTTAAAATATAAGGGGATTAGATTTTTATGATAATTAACTAAACCTTATTTAACAAAGTCCTAAACTAGAATCCTAAGCCTAAGGTAACTCTCTCCTCTCACCCGCATCTTCTCTCACGTGTCTATCACTCTCATTCATGTTCTCTCTGCCAAATAACTTGAAAGAACAGTAGGTTAACCATAGTTATTCACACTTGAAGAACTCAGAACGAAAAATAAAATCAAACTCTAAGCAAAATACGTTAGGCAAAGGGAGGGTTTTCTGTCAAAATTTTGGTGTTGAAAATTTGTTCGAACCCACGACCTCTAGGCAGTCAAGGAGAATTAAAAGAAACATAAAGTGAGGTTGTGGGGGTTCTATCCCCCAACCTCATGGTTAACTAGAGATAGTCAAGGAAAACTAACAAAAAAAAGTAATAATAAAAGGGGATGTGAGGGTTCGAACCCACAACCCCCCGGTCAAGGAAGAGAATTTTCAAAGGATAGAAATAAAAAGGAAACGTTGATGTTGGGGCTCTATATAGAAATAAAGATATGAAATGCTTAAATAAACTATGAATGAAGACTTGTGGCTTGTATGTGTAGATCCATAAGTCAATCATACGTTTAAAAATAAGTGAACCTAAGATGTATGCAATGAAATTATGTAACCCTAGAAGGTTTAAGTAATAGTGTAAACACACTAAATGCCAAGTTCATTGGCATACGATAAACTGAATAATATGTTATGAAATGATGAAACCTTAGAAGGGTTAAGTAAGAGTGTGAGACACACAAATGTCCAAGTGCATTGGCATATGATTAAATTAACATTCACGTAAAAGAGGTGTGTGTAATTATCTAAAACAAATGTGATAATGTTAATGTATGTTGTGAAAACATGATATAAGGATAATATAAAAGATGAGAGCAACCTCAAATGAGCCTAAGTAAATGGTACCAAAACGTACTCACCTTTGAGAGTGTAAAGTTAATGAAGAGACGAGTCTCTATGAACACTCTAATGAAAGTATTGAGATTAACACACTTAATACTAATGATGAGATGAGAAATAATCTATTGAGCTATGATGTCCTTATATTAGCAGCCAAATTCAATGACGTATGAGTTGAATGTAATGGAAATTTATACTAAGCACCGATAGACTAGCTATAAGCGGTGATGCCTTCTTTTGGGAAGGGTGGAGGTTCACGTAACTCTCATAACATGAGACTGTCCGGCATGCCGGTTATGGGTCTCCATATATCTCCTAGTCTTCGAACCAATACTGCCAATATAGGGATCTGGCGAGGTTCAATTCTCATGTATGCTAGCATGTTTTGGGTCATGTTGGCCGGTGATTCCACCTTTTTTTGGTGTGGGGGAGACACTGTATTTCATGATGCTCAAATTATCTATGTCGGTTAAAGTTAAAGTTCCCAGTGAATGAATGAGGCCAGCCTCAAATGATCCACATAATGAAATGAATGATACCAATGGTGGTAGGATTGGATGATCAAGAGTTTAGCTAGACTAAAGTAATGACTCTGGGTTATTCTTTATCATTGCACAACAAACCCTATGAGAATCTTAAGCTACTTCATAGGTATAGCTGAAGTTCACACTAGTTTATGAATGAATGAAATGAAGTACGTAAGAATGAATAAAACAGACTTTGTGTTTGCTAAAGAAGGCTCCCTAGTTGAGGTAACATATGTTGAGCCCTCATTTTGGAAAGTATTGATGTCAAGTTCATGATTCCAAGCTCTTATGGCATATGAACGAACGATATAAGAAACGTAATGTGTTATATGCATTATGTCATGTGATATGTGCAAGATGTTATGTGTTGTGTGCAATATGATATGCATGATGATGCATGTTACTATCATGGTATGACTTTCCAAATCCAAATTTGGAAAGTTCACTCACTTTCCTAATCGAAATTTGGAAAGTTAACTAACTTTCATAATATCAATTTGGCAAATCCACTAACTTGACTTTCTATAATCATGTTGTTAAAAAAGATTTGTTCTTACTCATGAATGTCCTTTGTGTGTGCTTTCATATACCCATACTTAGTAAAAGTGTGTACTAATTCCATACAACTCGTTATTTTTAGGTGCAGGCACAGGTTGACGCTAGAGCTCATAGGCTGACGTTGCAGCTATCAGGACGTGGAGCTTTCATCCGGACTAGGTAGGCCTTGATGCTTTCGAGGATGTCTACCGTTATTATCTGGCTTAGATGTAAGCTTTATCTAGTGGAGAATGTTCCACTAGTGTTTCTTTCCACTTTCATTTCAGACTTTGTATTGGTGTCGTTTAGGCAAGAATATGTTTGATGCAATTATGAACTATTTTTTCATTTCATTATCTCTATATTTTGATAGTTGATTTGTGAACGCCTATGATGTTAAGTAGTATGTATGCATGTATGTTAAGAAAAAAAGTTCAATTTTTTCATTAAAATTAACCTAGATGAATTAAGAATGACGTATGTAGGCTTGTCTATGACCTCTAAGAGGTCAACGATGCCGGTCTCTTCTAGGGTCTAGATTCTAGTCATGACAGTGTCGGAATACAAACCCTGAAGAGGTCAATTTTAAAGTGATTTATAACAAGGAGGTGAAAATCCTAGCCAACCAAGAAGGTGATAACCACCTGAGGCAAGTTTGTAACCATGGTTTGAACAAGGATGATGTGGAGGGGGGAGAATTTGTTGAAGCTTTGAGGGATTATAACCCCATTTGGAAGGAAATTTATGAGGAGATTGTTACGACCAGGAGGTACCCCCTTGAAGTAATACGAGGTACTCGAATTATCGGAGGTCTTATACAATTCCTTAACATTTATTTGTCACATAGTATAAAATGTAGTGCGAAATTTAAAGTTATTCACAATAAAGTCAATAAGGGAACTCTTTTATAAAACATATGAAGAACTAAGTCTCATCTCAAACCACCATAGACACATCTCATTATAATAGGGTCATGACCCTTACATTGAAAAGAAACTAATGTCTAATACAAAGTCTTTAATGAAAGAAAACTAGCAAGAACATCCATGTCCTCTAACATATGAGGACATACCAATTATGGAGAGAATTTTACTTCCCAAGTTTCAAGTCTAGGAATCCTCACTTGCCACCAGCTACACTTGTAGAAATATAGAAAATATAGAATTAGTACAATTAAGCACTAAGTATAATGGCCATGAAAGAAATCATGTAAAAAGGCATATTTTAGGGTAAACGTGCTTTTCATGCTGTTTTTGTAAAAATGTCATAAAGAAAGTTCAAGATATATCATAGAAGTCCATCATCAACAACATAACATAATACTCACATAATTTTCATGATAAGTGCATAACCATTAAGTGACCCATTTAACCATTTAGACCCTCTACCTAAAGTTATCCTAAGACCCAACTAAGTAAGACATGAAGAGACCGCCTATACAACCTATTCAATACACACCTAATTGTTCTCTAAGACTTCTAAAGACAAGGATGTTTCCTTTCCAATACAACCACAACAAGTAAACATTCATTTCTAAAGATCCTAAAAGAGACATTCATGCATTTAAGGGACTTCACATAATGGTCATGGAGGACGTAGGGAACTCACTATAGCATCTTCAAATCCTACTTATGCCATGTGTTGATAACATCCAATTTCACTACAATGTTCAAGTACCTATCTAATAACTAAAGTGCATATCCTACATGATGAGAACATTAATTAACCGACGTAGACCACACTATCAAGATATGGAATCCAGTGTCATAAGACCCCACACCATGGAAGGTGTTCTACTTTCCAATGGTATAACTAGGACACATCCCATGTAGGCACATGGTTTAGGGTATATCAAAAGGTTTCTTTGTACTCTATTCTCATACTTTAAGTAAAACTACGACCTTAAGCATATCCACTCGGTGCTTTGTCTTGGTTCTCATAGAGTAAGTTCATTCACATAATAGTATTTGAGAAGTTACAATCTCTAAGTCCTACCAACTCATAATACCAAAACCAAATAGGGATCCACAAGGGTTTATCGATCAAGGATCATTATGATAGCTTATGCATTAAATGGTAACATGCTAGGTCTATCTTATTAACTTTATTATAAACCTTCTTTTCATATTCAAGGTTTCAAATTCACTTAAGGTTATATACTAATAAAGAAGGGACACCATATCAACACATAGAGGCTCCTCATAGTCTTTCATCATCACATATCAACATTTTGAGAAAACATTCTTTCACTCACATTATTACATAGCTTTATTCAAGTTTACCTCATCTTCTTATCACAACTTCAAAATATTCCTATGTCCTAACTAACAACATAAACAACCTTCAATTCACATCAGAGCCATCAAGATCCCAATCATATCAGAACAATAAGTAAGAACCTCCATTAGAAATGGATAAGACTATACAAGAGCATTGCACATAAACAAAAATAATTTAGGTCAACTTAGCCTTCATCCAAAATGTGATCATCCTTTATCAATTCTCATAAAATTAGTCATATTTAAGCATGAATATCAATAGATAAAATTACTACCACAAACTGTAAACACAATTCTAACAATACCCAATCACATTCATCAAACCTACTTTGTAACCAAATTTAGGAGATTTGAAAAAAACATGGGTTCTTCAAGGAATTCCATTTAAATTATATTAAAAACTTAATTCAACATTAATACATCAATATAATGACTTAGAAAACTTTTTAACAATTAAGCCATACATAGAATAGAAGTTTGGACAATAGATCATTGATTCACTTTTGAAAACCTTTGAATCGGACTTCTTGAATGAGAGGTTATTGAAGAATGAAGGAACACCATATCTTATTAGTAGAAATATCACGAAAACTGCTGAAGAATTCACTTAAAACCTTTTCTCCTAGCTTGAACACCACTAGAAAACATGCCAATAACAACAATTATTTAGCAACCAATTAAATGAGTGTTACAATAGATGCTCATTCTCAACGATTATAACCATTTCAATAGACAACTAGACCTAATTAAATACTTTAAGAATTAAATCATTTCATTAGTACTACAACCGTTTCCATAGTATCTTTATATTGCAATGGTTCTTACAAATCCTCGCCTTAGACACCCTTTGGCAATGGTTCCGCGAATTATTTTCCCTAAATTATTTCCCTCATGTTATTTTGCAACACCGGCCAAAATTTGTATTTTTTAATTAATTGTAGAAGTAAATGAAAAGGTAAATATCATGTTAGTCTATTTTTTTCGTATGTAATGACGCCATTCTCTCTGAAAAAGAACCAAAAACATTAATCATCTTCTTCGTGGGTTTTCCTTTAACCATTCTTGTATGACTTTCCTTGTAGTAATCTGCAACATGTGGGTCTTCTTCTTCGTGGGTTGTACGTTTCCGCTGCTACACGTATGTTGTATTTCATCTTCTTTAAAGTTAAAAATTTATTAGAAGCTACTGTTATAGACAAAATGGTTTTCTATGAAGTAGTTGTTTTGTTAGAGATTATGTTTATAATGTAAAATTATTATTCATTAGAGTGTGTATCTCAATTTTGGTGAAGATTGAGAATTCTTTGCAAAAGTGTTTAACTGTAAATTCTCAAGTTAGGAAGAGTTAATGTTATGAAAGATGAGTTTTGATTCTTCAATATGCATGATAGTTCTTATCTATTGAAAAATATTTTGTTTTTAAATAGCACAAACAATTTCTAAGAATATAACCTTCAATCGGCATGATTGGTCTTATCTATGCAAAGTATTTTTCTACTCTAAAAGTCATTGAAGTCGAGCATTAAGGTACTTTGTTTCTCTCTTTCGAGAATATTTTTCATGTCTAAGTTTATACTATCTTCATTCTTATATGAATTTTTAGTGGACAAACTACAAGTTGGTTATCAAGCTTAGCTCACTGCTCAAATAAGAATTAAATTTCTTGTTTATCTTTTTTTTTCATTTTTTAACTTTGATGTACATCTATGTGTCTAAATCTTTTTCCTGCTTAAAAAGTAAGGCTTTCCAACATTGTTATAACTTACATTCAATTAAATGTAATTTAAAGCAAGATTTGGAATTTAGATGCATCTTGTATTTGAATGTTATGATACAACTTGATGTAGTGCATGTTTTTTCTTTTCTTATCATAGTATGGTGTTTGAATGAATCATGCAACAATATTTTAAGTATAGAGATATAAAATTATGAAAAGAAATAGAAATGTAATGTCTCATTTATACTGTTGAGATAGTATCTACATTAGATACAACACTCATTTTTGTACATGTGCTCCACAAGATGTTATGGTAAGAAGGAAAAGAAAGCTAGTAACCGTAATAAGTTACTCAAATTTGTCAGTGTACACATTTATTGTTTAATATTCCTGTGTAGGTTAAGTTTGATGTAATGCTCAAGTTGGTAATGTTATTGTTTCTCTTACTAATCTCTTCGTTATTGCTTTTTCATTATTCAATTAAATCATTTTATATGACTATGTTTTTCAAATTTAAGATCTGTATTGTAAGATTAGAATGTTGGAAAATTTTCACTTTATGCTTTACTTTAAAAAATATTCATGATAAATTTGCTTTGTCATGAGTTAATAGTTTCAATAACCAGATCATTCATGTTACTTTCTGCCTCAGTGAACTTCATCTTGTCCATTCCTTTCCTAGTGTACCTATGCAAGAAAGCTCATTCTTTTGAACATAATTGTGTAATGGTGGTATGTATTCTTCGTGAAATGAAAATAGAAGTCCGCGGTCGTAAATATTGTAATGATTATTATTAGGGTTGACAGGTGCTTTCAAAACCAATACTGGTACATCAATAAACTAAGCAGACCCGCGTCTACTTGGTGATAAAATATGCTTTGATTGTGAAATAAACCTCTTAAATCTTTGAGCACCGAATATAACCTAATATATTGAGTATTCACTTTGTTTTTTCCTTTAATTTCCTTTTTGTGATAACTATTGTATTTTCTACAGGTCGTTGTTTGGTTCAAAGACTTGTCCATGGGAGATAAGGATCCCTAGGTTATGTCTTTACCTTAGAAGGGGGTTTATACATTGTCAAATGAACTACTGGCCGTAGGTCACCCCATTTTGGAAGCTTTGGCACTTGAGCTTAGGATCTTCCTCAAGGACCCTTAGGGTGTGTCAAATCCGGAAAGCACCCTCTAGACGGAAATGACATCATCTTACTCAAAGAGGAATAAGACTACACTCTTAGCATTCGTCATTACACATCATATGTTAAAAAGTGCGGAAAATTAAAACTTGTCATCTACATCCACTTCTTAAGGTTTATATAGACCTCTAGCTTGCTTATAATATATACATAGTGAGTTTATGTAGATTCCTCGCATAGAAAACTTAAAGTGGCTTTTACTTTCACGTCACATATCCAATATACAAGATAGAGTCTAATATCTCATATAAAACAATCTTAGTCGGAATAGAACAATTCGGGCATAGTCGTTACACAAATGTATAATTGCAACTTAGGGCTTACAGTAATGACTTGAACAATACGAGTGAAACAAGGTCTATTATTATTACGCTAATAGAAATAATAATGAGATGGTATGAACGAGCTTTTCATACTTGACATATGGTAAGACTTCATTACAATTCTTAAGTATGTCTATGTGAGCTTGTTCTAATTCATCCGCTTCAAGCTCACATGGATCTTTAGCTCCCAGAGTTCTTCAAAGTTGACTGAAGATAGATAAAGCGCCATTCAATTATTTTAAACCACCATCATAATTTCGATCAGGCCGATTTAATCTTGTGTCAACTTTTTGAACATACCTTAAACATAATGTGATACATTCATTTTCAATTTATCCCTATGAAATATAACCTTTAGGACATGCTCTATACTAATGAGACATTTTTAAAAAAATAACCATCGTTCTGCAGGATACATCCACTGATAATGAATTGGTCAAGCAATCTTAACTTCATTGGCCAAATGGATAGGTAAGTGCTCAATGACATAAAAAAATGATGGAGGGAAGACCTTTTCTAACATGTAAAATATTATGGGTATTTTCGCTTCAATATGTTCCAAGTTATCAATTCTCAACTTGTTTTATCCTACTACACAAAAAAATATACATAATTTAATAAGTGTTTCACACACTTCTTTTGAGAACATACCCAGAAGTGGACGAGGGAATAGATGTTGCAAGAGAACATGATAATCGTGACTTTTCAATAAAGATATCTTGTGATATTTCAAGTTCATACATTGAGAAATATTATATGAGAAATCATCACGAACCTTTAGATTCTTTAAATAAAAGGCATAACTTGTTCTTATCTTCTAGAGACAATGTGTAGCATGTTGTTGGACCTTCAATCTTCTCCCCCTTTTTGATGGGGAGCAATTCCTGCCTAATGTGCATCTCTTCCAAATCAAGCCGAGTTTGAATTGTATCCTTTGTATTTCCTTTTATATTCATGATTGTCCCATCATATTAACACATGTATTTTTTTCAATATGCATAAAATACAAATTATGTCGCAAAAAGAGAGATTTCTAATATGGAAGTTCAAAAAAGATACTTTTCTTGTTCCAATTATCCTTTCGATTTTCATGTGATGTCTTCTTTCTTTTCTTATGATCCTTTGATAATTGTAATCCTTCAAGATCTTCTACTTGATTAAGTATCTCAATAACTAAACATATTTTTGTGGGGGCCTTTTTGCAATTGTATAATCTAATGAGTCCTTATCATTTCTCCATTTGTGATTCTGAGATAGAAAACGTTGATGACCCATAAACACTCCTTCGTACAATTTGTCAATCGAATTGAGGAAGTGTCTTTATTGTAACATGGGCATGAAATTTTTACCTTGTACTCCATTTAGATAAATTTCCATTTGCTACAAAGTCATTGATTGTCCACAATAAAGAGGCATGTAATTTAAAATATGTCTTAGTAGATGCATCATAAATCTCAATACCAACATTCTATAATTCGTTCAATTTTTCGATTAAAGGCTAAAGATATGTATGAAGTGTTTCATAAAAAACCAAGATGGTAAATTATAAGGAATAAGACTAATATGCCAGACGCTATGTAAGGTTTTTTTAATTTCAAAATGATTGAAATCCATCTCTAGCTAGCCCAAGTCGAACATTTACGAGGATCATTCGCAAAAGAAGGATGAATTTCATCAAATGGCTTCCTTTCCATTGAATCAGCTGGATGTCTCATAATTCAATCATCAACTCTTTTATCCTTTTGACATGTCATTAGAGTAGATGCTTTTCTAGACATAAACAACCTTTAAAGTCTAGGCTTTAAAGGAAAATAGTGTAAGCTCTTAACCTATCTTCTTATCTTTTTAATTCTTTGTTTCCTCACTATGTGTATTTATTTTTAATCTTAATGCACCAAAAAATCTGAAAGAATCAATTAATCTATCCTCCTTGTAGTATAACATGCAATCATTAGTACAAACATCAATCTTGTTGTATGAAAGCCCGAGTTTTATTATTATCTTCTTTGCCTCGTAATATGAGTTTGTCTAATCGGCACTATGAGGCTACAACTCCTCTTTCAAATTTTTCATTAACATTATAAATGATGAATTACTCCAACAACCCATACTTTTGATGTGAAGAAATTTTATCAAAGCAGAAATCTTTGATGCTTTTGAATTTTGTATAATGGCAGCTCCAGATCCTTCGATACATTGTAAAAACATTTTGCTACATCATTTGGTTCCTCCTCAAGTAAATCATCACACTCACTATGTGTAGTTCCTCCATCAAGATCAGGATATAAATCTTTCAACAATTCTTCTACTTCATCTTCACTCTCACATTCTTCTACTTCATCACCATTTCATCTTCTGATGTATCTTCAGATTCTGATACTAATTTTGACAATGGATCACCCAAAATTTCTCCATGCTGATACAAAAAAAATCTAATTGAATATTATTTCATATATTATCAAATGTGTCTCTCGATTATTTTACGTGTTCCTAAAGTTGTATTGTAATATTTGATATCTGGACATCGTATTTTATATTTTTCTCATGTTTTGTGAAAAGCATAGTCCAAAAACTTTTGCAAACCATTTAAGTAGATTTCATTGAGACGATTATCAACAAGATTCATCCACTAATTACTAGGTGACATAACCTTTATGATTACATATAAAATATTTTAAATATAATGAATAACAAAAATATTAAGATGTAAATAACTTGTTAAGATCTGATACACATAATAGGGTTGAACTCTAAAGATAGAAAGAAAGAACTAAGAAAATTAGAAATCGCAATATCCACCAGAAATATATATTACAACCTAGAGAGGAAATTAGAAAAGAGAATATTACTAAATAATCGATTTACTTGATTCCTCTAGCAATACATAAAGAAAGAACTAAGAAAATTAAAAATCACAATTTCACACGAGAACTATATGTTAAAAGCTAGAGTAGTAAACAAAAAAAGAGAATGTTATCATATATTCATATACAAGCTACAAGCTTTTTGTACTTTCTCCTACACATAATCGCTAGAACCCCATATAGAGTAAGCCCCACAAATTTATACTTTCTGTAAAACAAAAGTGCCTAATAGAAAATCAAACAAATAAGTCATTCACTGATTTTACATAAAAAAACATATCAAATTAAGAAACTTTTAACCTATCGAATGCTAGAAAAGAAGAAGAACAAGAAGAAGAGTAAATTAAATAAAACAATAAAAATCCATCAATATAGTTTATGGAATTCTAAACAATAGAAACTTTATGAGATGAAGACGCAACCTTGTAAGATCTCTTTCAGGTGCAGCTGAGCAGCAACTATACGATGAACAAGACAGAACTGCAATCCAAACTAATTTTTTTTTAAGATTAGGTCGATCGGACTATGTGTATAGTTTTGAAGAACAACGATTGATGGGTCGAACTCTATCGGAAGTCGCGACCAGCAGCCAAAAAGTTTTTTCCTTTTTACGTTTAATTAACTATAGATTCAACATGAAATGTGGGAAATAATAAAGGACAAACGTGAGAACATACATGCTCGAAGCTTATGCAAGTGATGTTAGAAAGTAATTTGTTGTGTTCACTTGGTTGTATCAGAAAATAACTTCATACAGCAAAAACAATAATATGAGAATGTTCATTCTACAAGCATTAAGGCTAGCTATTTGTTCAGATTCTCAAAAGTTTTACATATTAAATATGCACAGTTCTAAAATAACTAGTATATAAATATCACATGCACATATTTCTCTTACTTAATAAGTTATATGGAAAAAGTATGGTATGAACATTGTTTAGTTGTTTATTTTTGGCCAATCATTACCCCTTCTAGAAGGATGTGTCTTAAATATGGTGATCTCAAGACCCTTTCCCATTAACTACCATTTAGGGCTTATGTGTCTTTAGTCTGGTATATACACATTTTGAACTCTTTCAAATGTGAAATTCTACTTTTGTGTTCCTGGTTTCCATTCAGGAACACATTAACTGAGCAAGAGAAAATGTTTATAATGATCTTGTGCTGCTGAAGAATGGGAAAATTGCTTGTAACCAGTTGTTGCATCTTCCTAAGCAAGTGTCTAGAATTTTGATTGCTGGTAGACAAGCTTATAACTTAGTTTATATATGAATGTGACTGATGGACTATTACTTTGCAGGGTTTTAGTGGTAATGATGCTACAAGTGGTATGGTTTTTCTTCTAATGCTTTTCACAAGACCTCTAATACTACGTGTAATGACTTACTGTTAAATAGAGAACTTCTGAAATCAATTGATCTTATTATTTCTTTGAATAATCTCTCCACCCGCCACCTCAAAAAGTTAAAGGTGAAAAATGAGAATGACTATAGAAATTTCTCTAAGAAAATATATTTGAAACGTACAAAATGATTTGGAAAATTTTATAAATTCAAATATATTTATTGTTTGATACTGAAAACTGCAACAGGCTAAGTAACTACCGTCGTAATGCATAAAACACCTTATGATACCATAAATTTGTTTTTGTGTCTCGCCTCCCTACTTAACATAAGCATTACAGATATGTAAGTATATCTTACTTTAAAAGTTACATGTAACAGGTCCAGTTCTTATTTCACTCTCACAATATCAACATCAAAGACAAAATATGGAATCTTTACAAAAATATGCACTCTATAGAAAATATGAATCTTAATTAGGCGCATACAACATAACCAAGTAGAGTAACTATTAGAAACTCAACCCAATAAGTGATTCTCTGACTGTACATTAGAAAACTGATCAAATTAAAAAATATTTAACCTATCTAATGTTAAAAAAGAGAAAGAACAAGAAGAGGAGTAACTTAAATAAAGAATAAAAATCCATAAATATAGTTTATGCAATTTAAAATAATACAAAGTTTATGAGAAAGAGAAGCAGCTACACGTACGATCTGTTTTACGAGAAGTTGAGCAGCAACATGTACGATCTGTTTCTCGAGCAACTGAGAAGCAACTATACAATGAACAAGAAACAAATACGATTGAAATTATTTTGATGTTTAGCTTGGGTCGATCGGACGCTGTATATATTTTTGAAAAACAAAGATTGATGGGTTGGAGTTGTTGGAAGATGAGACCACTACTTAAAGGGTTTTTCTTTTTTACATTTGAAACTTACTTTACAAAACTGAGGGTTTTTGCCTTTTTGGCTAAAAAAACTGGAGCCTAAATTTGGTGAAAAACTAGATGTTATTTTTAATACTTGAGTACAAATTTTTGGCTGAATGTGGCGCTTCATTTTTAAAATAGAATTCGGGACTAGTAAGTATGTTATTTCGGGACCACATTAAGTAGCTTCACAAAAGAATATACAATTAAAGACCGCAATATAATCTTGTCCCAATACATATATCTTAAGAAACGAAATAAATAGCTCCTTCCTAAATGTTGGTCTCAAATAAGTATTTTTCTTGTATGGATCATCAATATGCAAAGTCAGCATATGCATATCTTTTACTTTATAAGAGCATAAGAACATAAGAACATCCTTCTAGGACTTCCCTCAAGTCCAACTAGTGCAATGTATAAGTAGAGTCTCATACCCCTAAATAGATTAAGTCAAACCCCTTAAGTCATCTTTGTTATAGCTCTCCTTATTATTTCATTTTTACTTTAAGGAACAGTTCCCTTACTAACATAGACCACATGAGCTAATGTTGAACCTGGTGTCATGAAACCCTATACTGAAAGAATGTGGACTACTTTCCAAGGTAGTACCAAATCACGAACATAGCATCTCGGTGCATCCATTAGCTAGTATTCCTATGGCTGTAACGTAGTTCAAGAACTAGGAGATATTTTGACACCCTCATTATGTATTTGGCATTGTAATCTCTATCTCATGAATACAATAGTGAACCTACCTTCCCTACTTGAGAAGAGACACTCCTCACTACTAGTTAACTCGGTGCTAAGCTATGGTCCCTTTCGACATTCTTTCTTTGATAATCATAACTTCGTTTAGGTCATAGGAGACTAAATCCTTGTATATTCATAGCCATTAGCTAAATAGAAATTGCATGAGAACATCATTTCAATACAACCCTCATATATGAGTACATTAACCTCACCATATCATAGTAAGGAACATAGGTACTTCATAACCAACCTTATACCATAACATCTTAAATCATAATATAACAATCCACATAATTAAGAAAGTTTAATTGCATCATTATTCCAATTCTGAAAGAACCCTTTGGGTAAAATAATCCCAAAAGGTGAAGGTTCCCATACCTTGATATTATTTGAAGATTGATGGAGAAAAGTTGACTTCTTTCTTACCTAGAACCCTTATACAATTCCCTTCAATGGAGTCTTCTTTAGAAGAGAGAAAGTAGAGAGAATGTAGAGTAATTTGAGTGTGGGAAAAATGAGGTGTTAAGTTGGGTTTAGGTGTAGGGTAGTTTATATAGTGTATTAAGAAACCTAATTAACCACCCCCTAATCCTTAAATAAACACCTAACGAACTAACTTAATTAAATAAATGGTTTAAGAACTGAATAGAAAGGTTGCAGGCCTGACCTACGAGACCCCAACCTATGGGTTGCAGGTCAATCAACGGCCAGGACCCACACCATCCTGCATGTCCATAATCTTGGTCAGAGAGTCTGCTATTTTTCCTTTCTAGAAAAATATCTAACTCATCACAACATACCATATACAGAAACATGTGCATTTCAAACAAAAGAGCATATTCCACAAAAACTCATTTTGTCATAAAACATTTACCATATATATATGCTTATGTTTGCAAACAAATCAAATTCAAATTAACTCATTATTTTCATCATTAATAGGAACAACTAACCTTAATTATCAAATAGATGAGGATAATCGGACTTCATTGTCGACCTCAGCCTCTTATGTTACTCCCTAATCTAGGTGGTTTCTCCATAGGATTTTTATGGAGGCGACCTCCTTGTTCCTTAATTTCTTCACTTGACTATCAATTACATCCACCAGAACCTTCGCATAGGAGAGGTTCTCATCCACACCTTGACCATCAATAGGAACAATCGACCCGGAATCACCTATACACTTCTTAAGTATGGAGACATGGAACACCAGATAAACCGAAGCTAGTTCACTAGGTAATCTTAACTCATATGCAACTTTACCAACCCCTTGCAAAATTTTATAGGGACCCACATAACGGGACTCAACTTCCATTTCTTTCCAAACCTCATCACCCTTTTCATGGGTCAAATTTTTCAATAGACCTTATCACCTTCTTCAAATTCTAGTTCTCTTCTCCTAATGTCGGCATTAGACTTTTGTCGACTATAGGCCACCTTCAACCTATCCCTTATGACACGAACTTTCTCCAAAGTATCATATACCAATTCGGGACCAAGGAGTGAAGACTCACAAACTACAAACCACCCAACCAGAGGTCTACATCTCCTACTTTATAAAGCCTCAACAGGAACAATGGATATGATCGAATTATAACTATTGTTATAAGAGATCACAATCAAAGGACAAAATTTCATCCTAACTTCCTTTGAAGTCGATAACACAATTCCTAAGCATATCCTCAAGGTTTTGAATAGTACGCTCCACTTCACCATCCGTTTAGGGATGAAAAATAGTGCTCAACTTTACATTTGTACCCAACCCTTTTTGGAACGACCTTCAAAATTTAGATGTTAATTGTGCACCTCTATCCGATATAATGGATAACGGAATACCTTGAAGACACACAATCTTATCTATGAAGATCCTTGCATAATCCTATGCCGAGTGAGTGGACTTGACTAGAATAAAATGAGTGGAGTTTGTCAATCTATCCACCACCACTCATATATAGTCATTTTGCCTTCTAGTCCGTGGCAAACCCACTACAAAGTCCATTTTAATGTCTTCCCTCTTCGAAGTGGAAACTTGCATTGCTTAGAGTAATCCAAGCGACTTTTGGTGCTCAGCTTTCACTTGTTCGCAATTTGGACACCTTGCAAAAAATTCCGCTATATCCCTTTGTAATCATCCCACCAAGACACTTCTGTAAGGTCATGATACTTCTTAGTAGAGCCCCAATGAATAGAAAAATGGGAACCATGAGCTTCCTCAAGAATCTGGTCTCATAAATCATCAACATTAGGCACATAAAACCTTTCTCGGTACCTAAAAACAACATCCCTCCTAAGGAGAATGACTCATAAACATGGACACCGCACAAGCAATACCTACATATTTTCAATTCGAATTCCACGACCTCTAAAATAAGATCATTAGTTTTATAATTTTCTCATGCATCTTATGTTTTTGTAGAAGAGTAGGCTACTACTTTACAATGTTGCATAAGGAGACACCCTAATCCTACCAGGATCCATCAAAATACAACAGAAAGCCCTTGGTACCCTGCGGTAAAGTCAACACCGGAGCGGAGGTAACCCTATCTTTAAAATTTTGAAGCTTCTTTCACATGCCTCTGACCAGTCAAATTTCACACTCTTTTTGGTAAAGATTGTAACACCTTGAAAATCCAAGACATTTCGTAAAGCCTAACATAGGTGTTATAATGTCTAAGTACTGTTTCTAAGTCCACTCTTAATGAATATAGGTCATTTAGGAGGTTGAAGAACCAAAACGTCCAAGAATGTCCATGATGTCCGGGAGGTTGGGTCAAAGGGGTTTTAGTGTGCCTTAGCCTATTTGACTAATTTTTAGGAATTGAAAATGTACGAGAATTGGTGAAAGAGTAGGTAATAGGTGTTTGAGTTGTTTCATGGTTCAAAAATCTGGGTACGACTCCCCATGGACCAACCAAGGGTCCTTCAGGCCCTAGCATTTGAAGCAACACTGCCTGGCAGTACGGATCTACGGGACAAAAAACAACCCGTGTGTGGACCAAGGGGACATCGACGCCACCATATTCCCACACTTAGGCTGGTTGAGAATGTCCCATCACCCGCACAACATTTGCACTCATGGATGGAGGCAAAGGTGTAGGCTACGGTCCGTGTGTGGATCGACGGTGTGTCGATGACACCGTCATCCCATACTTAGCCAATAAATGGAAGCCCCTCGCATGCACGGTCTCTGGACTCATCGACGGAGTACAGTACGGAGGGGTGAGGTACCGTCGATTCACAGACAACCCATCAATCAGGGTCTCGTCTGTGAGGGTCTAGTTTTCTAATTTATTTAAATTAGTTTCATTCAATTAGATAGAGGTTAAGTGATTAATTAGGCAGTTAAAGGATTTTAATTAATTTGAATAAAACCCAATATAAATACCCTCAACCCTCTTTAATAGAAATACAATTCACAAATAAACTCTCTTCCTTCTCTTTTCTTTCTCTCTCTACTTGAATTCACCATTAAAGACTAGCAAGGATTAGGGTTTGGGGGCTGGAAAGAGAAAAATTCACCATCAAATTCTTGTCAAACGTTAAGTTATGGGATATAATTCACCTTTTAAACTCTTTCCTCAAAGGGTTCCTTCAAAATAAATTTAAAAAGTGGAGTTTTCTTATAGGTTTCATCCAATTACAAAATTGAAGTTATGAATTAAGTTGTCGATGATTTCTTTAGGTCATATTGGACATATTAACATGAGTTTCAACTTGATTATGATAAATTTTTAGTGGTTTGGTATAAATTGAAGAATATGATCCTCCTTCCCTAACCCTTGGTTGTGATATTGACCTGTATTATATTGTGATCATTCAGTTGAGTTTGTTATTGATTAGATTACCATACTATGCTGTTATTATGATTAAAATAAGAAGAATTATAGGCTTATCATGCTATTTCTTGAGATTTAATCATAATAACACCATCATATGGTGTTATTATGATTAAATTAAGCAGAATTATAGGCCTATCATGCTAGTTATTGAGATTTGATTTATGTTATGAATTGTATTATGAAATTAGCCTAAGGATCTTGTCTTGAGTTATAATCTAGTGTTGAATTTTTTTTTAGAGATTTAATTCGCCTTGTTAACTTATTTGTTATCATTGTGTGATGATGTTACCCCTCCCCCCCCCCCCAAAAAAAAAAATTGGGTTGAATTACGGGTTGATGGTAAGACCTTGATGATAGACTATGAGGAAGACTTGGTAAGTCTTAGAATCTCTATCTTTATTTCCGAATGTGATTAATTGTTGTTAAGTGATGATATTACATTGGAGTATGCCTTATGCTAGGATTATAGGGTGGTATGATTTTGAATTGAAATGTCTTAACTATGTTGCGAGGTTGATCAAGGTGAATGTGATATAAGGATGGTGAAAACTATCATGTACCTTGATATGTTTTGAAATGCTAATGTGTTAACCTCACTTATATGAATTGTGACGAAAGGACTTATACTCATACAATTCTTATTGAGATATTGATGATGATGATTATGCAAGGGTAGACCCTATGACTTAAACAAAGCTATGATTGATAACTAAGGCTTAAAGACATTTCACAAAGGGACTCTAGCGTAGCACCGAGTGAACAAGATTGAGAAATATCCTTTCCCATATAAGGAAGGTAGGAACACTACATTACTCTTGAGATTTTATAATTTATGATGCATAAAGAGGGTCCCAACTATATCTCCTCGTTCTTGTACTAGGTTTCCCTTATAGAAATACTAGATAGTGGATCGACGTACTTGTTATGTTTCATGTTTTGGTACTACCTTGGAGAGTATTCCGCCTTATTTTGTTGTAGGGTCAGATTACGCTGGATTCCACACTAGCTCATGTGGTCTATGTCGGTTAGGGAAAGATGTTCCTAAAGGTAAAACGAATTAAAGGATGTGAATTTTAACTCGGATAATTTAAGGGGTCTATCTTAGTCTAGGTAGGGGTATGGGACTCTACCTAAACATTGCACTAGTTAGAATTGAGGGGAGTCTTAGGAGGAGAATCTAATATATTTTTATGTTATGATAATATATGATGTATATATGATGACCATGGCACATTGTGGATACTATATGTTGATTAGTTCATTTATGAATATGTCTTAGGTTACAATGTTAATATATGATGAAATGTAAACCTAAATGCCATGATATGTAATGTTGTATATTGGTGATGTTTTCTTGTTGAGGATACTTGATTGAGTAAGGTTAGGGGCTTTGCTTGATCATTGCACTTGTTGACTTGATAAGGACTTGTGAGTAGTTGTCTTGCTTGTCATGATATAATTGACTCTTATTCATTCTTGTGATGTTATTCCTTGATGTTAGGTTTTGAGTGAATTAAGGTTTTTCAAGCATGTTGGGATAGGTATTACAATTTGAGTTAGTAAGCATGTTTGGTTGATTGATATGACTTGCTTGGCTTTGCACTAGGTCCCTAAAGGTGTAAAATGGAATGTTTTGACTAAAAATTCCCTTTTATCATGTTTTACTTGTATATGAGCATAAGGTCTCATATTAGTACATGTGGAATACTAACCCCTTTTTCTTCCCCTTTTCCCAAACATTTTAGATTCCGATCGTTGAAGAGTTTTGAAGGCGGCATTGTAGAAGGCTTGGATTCTTCCTTTCATCCAAAAGGGGTAGGTCCTCAACTTCTGAGGGCAATGCCATCATCTAGATTACAGACTTGTTATGAGATTAATGACTATTTCAGTTCTTTGCTTTTCAATTGAGTACTACACTTTTGTATGACCAATATGTGGTCTTGTTAGATTGATGTAAGGGCTATGCCAATATTGTGATAATCATTTAGATGGTATGAGATGAGATAATCATTGAGACTATTTCTATATTTTACATATATGTATGTGCAATAAAAGTAGAAGGCTATGTAAACTTCTTATACGAAGGGTCTATGTATACTTTATATGAATATATATTATGTGTATGTAGAGGTCTATGTAAACCTCCAAGTATTGATAATGAATGTTTTAAATTTTTCCATTTTTTTATCCTATGAATGTAATGACATGAGACTAAGAGGCTAGTCTTAGTCTTTGAAAAGGACGACTACGCGAGTTACGTCTAGGGGTAAACCCGGATGTGACAAATATAGTCAAGGGGGAAGTAATGGACGCAAAACCATCCACAAACCTCCTGTATTACCCCGCTAGACCCAAGAAACTTCTAATGTGGGTTGGAGTCAATGGTCTAGGCTAATTTTAACCGCATTGGTTTTCATAGGATCAACCTCAACTCTCTCACTAGAGATGATATGACAAAGAAACACCACTTGTCTCAACCAAAATGCACATTTGCTATACTTGGCAAATAATTGGTGTTCCGTAAGCACATGGAACACCACTCTCAAATGGTACATCTATTCACCATTATTTTTTAAATATACCTAGATGTCGTCAGTGAAGACAATGAGAAATGAATCTAGGCAACTGTGAAACACCCTATTAATTAGGTCCATAAAAGTCGTTAGGGAATTAGTCAGACCAAAGGACATTATAGAAACTCGTAGTGACAAGATCTAGTTCAAAATGTTGTTTTAGGTATATCCTCACCTCTTACCATAAGTTGGTGATACTGCGATCTCAACTCAGTCTTAGAAACGTAGCTTGCCCCTTGAGTTATCAAATAAGTCATCAATCCGAGAGAGATGATACTTGTTCTTAATGGTGACTTTAATGAGTTGTTGATAATCAATGCACATTCTAAGGGACTCATCACTCTTCTTTAAAAACAATTCGGTGCACCCCATTGAGAAATACTAGGTATAATGAAGACTTGGTCTAATAAATCCTTGAGTTGAGCCTTCCACTCTTTCAATTTGCCCGGAGCCATCCGATAAGGAGGAATTGGAATGAGGTTTGTATCCGGTAGCAAGTTAATATAAAAATCAATTTCCCGTTCGGGAGGGATTCAAGTAAGATTATTAGAGAAGACCTCCAAAAATTCCTTAAGTAAGGGGACTAATTCAATAGGAGGGTTTTCGGAGTCTAAATCTTTTACACATACAATATGGTACAAACACCCTTTAGAAAACATCTTACAAACTTGAAAATGGGTTCATTGGGAAAATTGAACTTGAAAATTCTTGTCCTACAATCTATGGAAGCAAAACAATCATGCAACCAATCCATCCCCATAATTAAATAAAAATCAACAATATCAAGTTCTACTAGTTCAACATGAGTAACTCTATTGGGCAACATTACGGGACAATTTCTGTATACCCTCTTTGCAACCACCGACTAACCTACCGGGGTAGTTACCATAAAAGGTTCAATTAGGATATTGGAAAAAATATCAAACTTCATAGCTATCAAAGGAGTAACAAAGGATAATGTAGCACCCATATAAAGTAAAGCATATACATCATTAGATAAGACTTGTAAAATATTTTGTCACAAACCTTTCAACGGTCGGAACCTAAAATGTTTGGGGAAAAGGGTGAAATAAGGGTTAGTACATTACTTGTACTATGTATAAAAACATATGCATACAAAACTTAGAAATCATGCTTAAGGGACATTTGTTCAAAAACCATGACATGTTGCTTGAAAAGCCTTATGCACAACAAATAACACATATAAGACATTAATCGTATACTCCTTAAGACAATAACATATTCAACACAACATCAACATCATCAAATATAACCAAGTCGACATGTGTATTAGCATCTTTGAGTACATGATCAATACAACTCAAACATCATGTTATAACAACAAAGAATGTAGAAGAGTTCATAATATTTAAACATATACAGGACCTTTACGAATAACCTATCACATCCCAAGAGCACACCGTAGAAGGTATGGCAATCTTGGAGCATGACATGGCATACTTGACCTCTCAAAGGTCTTGTACAAGCCCTTTGACATCATTAATTGCATATGTGTCTGAAAAGTAGTGTGGAATTTAAAAAACTTCACACGAAATATCTTAAAATATAGTTCATATTAATATTATAGAAAACACTATGTCTCAACATATGCCAATCTTAGACTCAAGAATATTTGTGTCACGTCTCAAAACCACACCCTAGAAGATAGGGGCAATGTCAGATTGCAATCGGCGTACTTGACCTCTCGAAGGTCATGCACAAGCCCTTACATATCATTCATCATATAAATATAATGAAAAGTAGTACGAAATTATACCCTATCATAAAAATATCATAGTCTTTAAAAATCTCTTTCATATAAAGTCATAGGAAATACTAAGTCTCAATTTCATCAAACTTAAGACATTAGAATACTTGAGACACGACCCATACTTCAAAATATAGAACTACTAAGTCTGTTACAATTCTTCAAATGAAAACATAAAATACATATATTCCCTCGAGTCAAATGGGGAAATACTTCAACTTCTCTTGAACGATGATATAGACCAATTCTTCCTTCCCAAAAGCTCCTCACCTAGCAAAAACTATAGAGATAGATAAAAGCATGGAGTAAGTACAACCACATGTACTAAGCATGGAATAATGCATAAAATTCATGAAAACAGACATTTGTTAGAATTATGCAACTTTTCATTTAAAAAAATCTAAATTTAATCATAAGAATAACATTAAACAACTTAGAAACACATAAGATAACATTTAGCCAATTATTCACATTTTTTAGTTTACTTTAAAGTAAGCTACTTTCATTGTACTGTTAAATAATTCACTGTTACAGTGAAGTGCTTCTCCTTCTTTCTTAACACTTCTTAACGTGTAGTCTTCTCACTAAAAGCTATACTAAGACCCACTGAAGCAACACAAAGAGAGATCGCCCATATAACCTCCATAGGCATACCTAAATGACCCTCAAGAACACTTACAATAAGTCACATACACACTACAAGACATCAAACATATCAACATATAGATAATATGATATTTCCTCATCAAAGGCTATAAAAAGACTTACTTGTGTAGATAAAGAAGATAACATCAACATCTCCCCTAACTAGAATCATTCTTAAGAGTCATCTAAGTAAGATACGAAGTGACATTTCCATGCCCCCTTCACACCTTAACTAGACAAACCTTAAATATTCTAGATAAGTACTTATTCCATTTACATATTTCATAACATAAGTCATTATTTCATTAGTTCATTGAGACTCATACATAACAAAAACGACATTCAAGTAGTGGTCATGGACAAAACCTAGGAACTCCTAATAACAACTTCAAAGCCCATTGTAGAATGACTAGGTAGCGTCCCATGCCACAACCTATACTTCATAGAACTTTTTAAATGCTAATAGGTATTACATATGATTAGAATAGGGAATAACCTACATAGACCATGATAGCTAGCCATGGAATCCGGAATTCTAACCTACTCCGATGAGGGTGTTATACTTTCCAAGGGTAGAATTAGGATACATCCCATATAGTCACATGGTTAAGGAATATGAGGGGGTTTTATGCAGTCTAGTCTCATTCTCAAGTAGAGCTACATTGTACTCTAGTCTCATTCTTAAGTAGTGTTACTTCCCATATCATAATTACTCGGTGCTAGCCTTGGTTCTGATAGAGTAATTGACACTAAAGGATCACATGAAGAGGTTCCTTACCTAGTTCATAACCCAATCACATTCACCCTACCAAAGAGGTCCTCTAAGGCTACCTTTCAATGCAGACTTATCTTATTATTACTTTCCTAAGGATTAATATGATGTTGTTCCACCATATGAACATTCAGTCCACCATTTCATAAGAAGAAGCATACCATTACATCTCTCGACTTAACCATTCATAATATTATACCACGTCGTTGATCTTCTTAAAATTCTTTAAGGTCTGATATATCTTTCATTCATACATGACAAGGATGAACTAACCCTACCTAGTCAAGACATATCATAATCTCATAATATTCATTCATACATCAAGTAAGGGATACAAGTCTACCGGATAAGACACTACATTCTATCACCTTATCACATATAGCATATAATTCTTTAAAGCACTTAGAATGACCCTTATCATCTTTATTTCACCCTATAAATTACTTCAACATTATCAATATAATATTATAGACTCACATAGTCCAGTAGGAACAATCATGCATTAACTCTAATCCTACACATATAAACACATAGTCATACTCTAACATGATCTCCTAATATACATCAAACATTCACATTACTAGCATGTAGGTGGATATGATAATACTTAACATAATAAACTACACAATTACCTTATTAATTGAAGTAGTTTGCTGAAAAGGCCATGATCATCATAATACATAAAGGAACGCCGAGAAGGTCACGCCAATTGCAAGTAAAAAACATAACACTACCACCATAAGTGTACCTTACCATTCACAATATAATTGAAGTCTTATTAACATAAAAATAAAGGAAACAGGGTATCTTAACACAACAACATCCTCAACTGGCAACAGGGCATTTTAAAACAACAACATCCTCAACACCTCAATTCGACGCTAGATCATCCAATTCAATACCATAAGGCCCTTACCAATGGGCATGAACAATAATTCAATGTAGAAACTATGATAATCAATGAAACTAGGTAATTTAAATTAATATTTTTAATATAATACAATCTAGATATCCATTGAACACAATTCTTACATCATTAGAAAGCCCATAGAAATCTACACAATAATTTATAAACATTAAGTCAATATCAAGTAACCCATAACATAGTCAAAAACTAGGGTTCATCCAATTCATGGGTTCATAGGTAATTTAGGTTAAAATAATTATTAAAATAACAATTAAATCATCATTCAATGTTAAGAAACCATTAATGCAAGAACCCAGGGTAGAATCATGAAATTGGACAATTCAACTTTCGAAACATTAGAAAACATCTTGAGAATTAGGGCTCATTGATGAAGAGAGTTTCAAGGATCAAAATTCATACCTTGATGAAGCTAATTATTAACTTTTATGAGGAATCTCCACGAAATTTTTCACACCAAGAACTTCCTTGACTTTGGACTTGAATGTAGTCTTAAGGAACTTCTACGGGATTTGGGGTTTTGATTTGGAAGATTGAAATATCCTAAGTGTTAAAAACTTATATGTATATTTTAAATAACCAAAATACCCCTCAAAGTGGGGTGAAATTACAACTTCAACCCTCAACATACAGTGAAGATGCGTGTCGGACATAGTGGAATTCACGGACACAAACCAACGGGCCATCGCTTGACCTACGAACCGTCCTATTGGTCCGTGGTCTGGGACTGAGGATTGCCCCTAGTCCCTCTCCTCCCTTTTCTAAGTCAAAATCGACGAGACCCAATCAACGGAGTGTCGATTTACCCACTGGACCTCGACTACCTCCGTGGTTTGGGCTGTCTTAGGCAGCTTTGACACCATGTTTGGGTGCTCCCTCAATGACCTTTGGTTGGTCCTTCGGGATGTTTGACTGTATGTTTCAAATCAAAATATGATCATATATGAGCTTAGAACCTATGACATGTATTTCATCCAAAACGAAGACGTGAAACTCAACAAAACATTCTTGGACACACAAGGTCGTTTCAAGTCAACACTTTTGAACGTCATGGACGTTCTTGGACATTAACCCTCCAAACTCCACGAAACTGGACACACTGCCTATATATGCTATATTAACTCAGTTGAAGACCTTAAAACCTCATTAATCACACATAAAAACATAAAATCACATATGAGGCACATGGGTGACTTAATTATCGAACGTCTTAGTCGTCCCTTGACGTTTGACTTCCAATGTACCTAAATTGTTACACACTGCCTCAATACCATATAAGAGACCTATTTATGAGCTTATACCATCAAAACCAACATGTTTGGCTCTATTTCAGCTTAGTCATTTTTGGGGTCTTACAATTTGGTACATGGCCCATACGATACGAAGTATAAAATAACGTAGACTATTACAATACATTGAATAAAAAAATCTAAAGATAGTTATGCCCTCGAGTCGACTGAGGACATACTTCAAATTGCTTGAAAGAATCCTAGTTTCCAAGCTTTTCTTCAAGACATTTCTCACCTTCCACCTACACCTTTAGATATAGGCAAAAAATATCGAATTAGTACAAACACATGTACAAAGTATGACTTATTGAATAAATCGTGGGAAACATACATATGTGAGAAATATTCTCTGTTTGATTAAAACGTCACAACTAAAGTATAAGAATCACATTTAAGAACCAAATATCACATTTAGAACACATTACCCATTAGTTTCAATTTATAAGAACATTACAATAACCACATAGTAGGCTTACAGTACTTCACTTAAGTTTACCCATAATTCAAATTGCATATATAGCATCAATAAAAAATCTAAAACACATAAACATGACATACTCCTACCAAAGGTTATTCTAAGGCTAACTTGAGTGAGTTATGAAGCGACCACCCATGCAATCCTTTCACACACACCTAAGAGATCCTTTAGACTACCTAATATTAGATTAATCTAACTACACACAATATATACATATACATATATATATATATATGTATATATATATATATATATATATATATTCTCCTCCCAGAGGTTATCAAAAGTCTTAATTAAGTAATTCAAGAAGAGAATTCACATACACCCTCTCCAAGATTACCTAAATAATCCTTAAGACTACCTAAGTTTAGATAATGTCTACTTATTCATTTTACTTCCCTATCTAGAGTCAATCTTAAGACTTCCCTAGGTAAAAGTGACAATTCCTATGTACCCTTCACACCTTAACTAAGAAACCCTTAAGCTACTCTAGGGAAGTCCTTATTCATTTAACATGTTTTCTAACTTAAGTCTTTCTATTTATTATTTCACTTAAGAGACATTAAACATATAAGAAAATTCAAGTAATAATCTTGGAGAAGACCTAGGGACTCTCTTATTAACATCTTCAAAGCCTAGCCTGCAATGTCTAGATAGGATCTCATTCCACCATCTAAATTTCATAGAACTTCTCCAACACTAGTAGGTATCCCATATGATTAGAATAGGAAATAACCGACATAGACCTTTGTAGCTAAGCATGGAATCCGGAGTCAACCCTACTGCGATAAAGGGTTTTCTACTTTTCAATGGTGAAACTAGACAAATCCCATGTAAGCACAATTTTATGAAATATGAAGGGTTTCTTTTTTACTCTAATGTCATCTTATCTTAGAGAAACTACCCTAACCATACACTCGGTGTTAGACTTTGTTCTCATAGAGTTATTTACATGAAGAGGTTCCATATCTAGTTCACAACCCAATTACATTACACCTTACCAAAGAGGGTCCACTTATACGACCTACAATGGTCAAGAGGATATCCAACCAACCTTAAGTACACAATTCACATAAGAAGGATACCATTATGACGTTGAACTTCAAGGATATCATATATTTATATCTAGGATGAAGGTTCAACATACGGGACCTTCTTATCAATGTTCATGGTCACATGTCAATCACACATACAAGACTAAGAAGATTTAGCATACTAAATAAAGAAGTCATATTCATATTATACATGTATCAAGTAAGGAACACAAGTATACAAAAGCAAGACACACACATACTTCACATATAGCTTATCGTTCTAGGCGCACATAGGTATAACCAATATCATCTATTGGGCACCCTATTTACAATTACATAATCAGAATTATAATTCTCACAAGTATCATATAATCTATCAACACACATCGTACTTCAATATCAAGTAGTCCACCTAATGACTTCATTATAGTCTATTAGAGACACATATCACAAACTAGAAAAACTCACATTTTGATTCCACATAAAAGCATAGTCCATCATGACATTCATAGTATCCATATAATAAAGTTATGAAATTATAAATACCTAATACATAAAGAAATACCGACGAGGCCACATCATTCACAATTTATAATGTAATGCCGACAAGACCACAATAGTCACAAGTATAGCTCATAAGCACTGCCACCATAAGTGGACCGTACCAAAAATCATTACTATCTAATGACTATAATACACAATACAAATAATGTTAGGTGAACATACCATTGATCTAACCTCATAACTTTAATCCATACCAAATTCAACCAACAAAATATTCCAAGGCCCTTACCAATGACCATAGTTTACAATTCAACCCAATAATCACAATACATAATTAATCAAAGACAATAAAACATGGTTTTATGAACCTAAGGAGGATCACTATCAATTCTAACATGATTCTATCAAAATTCAATAGCCCTAATCAAACTACATAAGAATTCAATAACATTAAGAGATAATGAAATCATCCATAAAGTAGTCAGATTTAGGATTGCATAAATAGCATGTGTTTATAGAGTTTTTAATTTATCATCATATAATTAAATCAATTTAATCAATATATAATGAATCAAAATTTTTCATGCAAGAATCCATGGATAGATATCGAAATTGGACAAGTTCATCTTTGAAAGACTTTAGAAATCAATTTGATGTTTGGATCCTTTAAGAAAAGAGATTAAAGGATGAAGGAACATATTTAAATTTATATTAGACCAAATATTTAATGAATAATTTACTTAGAATCACCAACCAATCTTCAATCCGAGATGTACCTTTAAATTTTACTCCAATGGAGTTCTAGAGAGTTCAATACGGAATTTGGGTTTTGATTATGAAAAGTGAATTCTTATAAGTGTTTTACACATATAAAACTATTCATAATACACAAAATATCCTTAGTAAACTTCCCTTTTATTTATTTGGATATGGAGTGAATTTAGCAGTCACCCATCACCTTATAGTGAGCTGCGTGCAGGGGCAGACCACCATCAAGGGTTGCCCATCGACGAGGCATTGGTCCCTTGACGGGACATACTTTCTGACCATCAATGAGATCATAGACTCCCAACATGAGGCTTAATACCCCACTACAAGGTCCTAACCTACGCCCCTCATCGACGGGGCGTCGACCAGTCTATTGGGCGTCGACTGCCTTCGTCATTTGAGGCTTATTTTTGGAAGCTTGGGTCACATGATGGGTCCTTCCTCAAGGACCCTTTGTTGATCCTTGGGGACTTTTTCCCGGATTTTTTCAACCCTAATATGCTCATATACAAGTTTAAGTACTCTCACTTCAATTTCATCAAAAGCGAGCACATTGGAAACACATTAATACACATAAGGTCGTTTCAAGGCCACCTTTTAAACGTCATGGACTTTTGACCTCCAAACTTCATGAAAATTAAACCAATGCCATATAAACTCATTATAGCCCATTTTAGAACTTCAAGACATTAAGACACAAGAATTAGTCTCTAGTCTCACCAAAGTCATTTTAGAGGTGTTACAATATCGTCCAATAGGAAGACATTCGTCCTCGTATGACACTTCCTTCATTTTAGGTACTTTCAAGAGACAAGAAACACAATACTAGAAGCACATAACCATAGCACACAATACACAATACACAATTTCATAGGAACACCAATTTCTCTAAATCAAGAGACTCACAACACAACATGAAGCTAGAAACTAATCTACAACTCATTATGTCATAAGACTAACATTCTTCATTTCCAATAGAAATAACTCCTCATACATTCATTATCATGCTCATATACATCAATTAAATACAGATTAAAACCATCTTCAACAAAAACATAATTTAGCCAATATTTGAAAAATCATACAACAAATTGCCAAGCAACACAACAAACCATGCTTAAATTTTCAAAAATGCAACTCTTAGGAAATTGATGATAAAAGCATGAAAATATAATGGATAAAACCATATAAAGTCAATTTACAACGTAATTAAAAAATTCATCAAAATGCACAATGCAAGGAATTATTGAAATTCAATTCCAACATGACGCCAAAACAAAATGAATTAGTGCGTCGTACTACTATAACTTTCTAACTCTCAAACTTGAGTTGAATAGAAGAGATAAGATAATCAATAAAAAATATGCTACTCACCATAATCCTTCACTTAGAAGGAACTCATAACGACTAGATATAGAAATATAAAAACTTGCCAACATCAGCATCCAATGTATTAAGATAAACTTGATTTCCCTTCCCTCCTCTAGCCGCACTAGTGTGACAATCCCTCACCTTATGACCATCTTCACCACAACCATAACAAACTCTGGTACCATCTAGACACTTCTGAATATGCTTCTCCCAACAAGTAACACAAGTAGACTTAACAATTTGAGAACCACCACCTATCTCAAGTTTGACCTTAGGATCCCTAGGATCATGTAGAGTTGAAGCCTTCTTCTTGAACCAAGGTTGGTTTTGTTTACTTGATCCAATCCTCTTTGAATTTCTAGAAATCCTACTAAGATTGGAATCGTCAATATATATAGAATACACTATAATTCTAGACAATTTCATATAACCATGAAACATGGTCGTATGACACTCTTCTCTCACAAGGTTGGCAATAGGTGACAAACCTACTCATCTCATCCCTAGGGTTAGACACCAAGGATGTAAATACCTATACAACGCAGTTAACTTCAAGGAATACTCCTCAAAACTTATATTGCCTTGCTTTAGATCAATGACCTCTTTAACTTTCACCTCCCTCCTTTCACGGGGAAAGTACTTTCCTAAGAAAGCCTCCATAAATGTCACATCCCGAAACAACTGTCACGACCCAAATCTGGGCCGCGACTGGCACCCACATTTACCCTCGTATGTGAGCGAACCAACCAATCTAAACCTTAACAATTCAATATAATATCGACAGAAATGTAATGCGGAAGACTTAAACTCATTAATAAAATCAATAACTATTATTATCCCCAAAATCTGGAAGTCATCATCACAAGAACATCTACTTCAAATTACTAAATCTAGGAGTATTCTAAAAACTAAAAATACATAAAAGCTAGTCCATGCCGGAAGTTCAAGGCATCAAGACTTGAAGAAGAAGATCCAGTCCAAGCTAGACGCATTAGCTCACCCTGAATTTCGAAGGTCTTCAAGGCGGCTAGATCTCTTTGTTGAGTTGAAGTTGACGGAACGTTTGCTGCATTCCCCAAATAACAAAGAAGAAAACATAAAAGTAGGGGGTCAGTACAACCACAAGTACTGAGTAGATATCATCGGCCAACTCAAAATAGAAAACAGTACATATCAGATAATATCATAAATCAACTATAAACTCAACATGTAACAACAACAAGTACTATAATCATCAATAAGTACCATTAAGTTCATCCATGAGGGCTCAAACCTCAATACCATGCTCATTTGGGAATTAAGTTCATTATGTTGAGTATATTCTCATCTTTCACGATTCATTATCTTTCTTCCTCTTGTGTCGGTACGTGACACTCCGATCCCCTACCACTATGTGTCGGTACGTGACACTCCGCTCCCTCATATTCATTAATCCTCTTGTGTCGGTACGTGACACTCCGATCCCCTACCACTATGTGTCGGTACGTGACACTCCGATCCCCTATATGTGTCGGAACGTGACACTCTGATCCCCTATATGTGTCGGAACGTGACACTCCGATCCACTAATACTATGTGTCGGAACGTGACACTCCGATCCACTAATACTATGTGTCGGAACGTGACACTCCGATCCACTAATCTCATTCTATCCGTTCATCAAGCCTTCTATACCAAGGCATCATCAATCCCATTACTTTAATTCATCAAGCCTTCTTCTATACCAAGGCATCATCATTAACAAAGTAGATTAGGGTTTCTTTTCAAGATTTGGGATTCAATAGCTTCATCATGCTTATTTATTCATAATTACATAATCACATCATTCATGCAAGCATAAAATTAAGCATATAGAAGGGTTTTACAATACTACTAACATATATCATTCGCTATTAAGAGTTCACTACGAATAGCATGAAAACCATAACCTACCTCCACCAAAGAATTGATCAAACAAGCTAATCCTCAAGCTGCGTTTTCTCCTCCCTCTCGATCGATCCCTCTCTTTCTCTTTGTTCTTTCTGTTTGTTTTATTCAAACCCTCTTTCCTTTACCCTAATTATCATATAATTAAGACTAAAAGAGGACAATAGAACCCACTAATTAACTTAAGGTTACCTCTTTTAACCCCCAAGTAATTAGACTTATTAATATTGACCCTCAATCTTTATAATTAAGGAAAGAATAGTCCAAAACGGCCCTTAAAACGTGTAGAGGAATCCTATTCCGCCTGGGATTTATAAGAACCTGTGACGGGCCGTCGTGCCTGCGACGGTCCGTCACGATGGTCGTCGCAGCCTCCCAAAATCCAGGTGAACTGTGACGGCCCGTCACACCAGTGACGGTCCGTCCTGCACCTCCGTTACGAAGTTCAGAGAGTCGATTTTCAGTACCCAAATTCAGATTTTCTAAGTGTTTTGAAACGAGATATCTGTGACGGACCGTCGTGCCTGTGACGGTCCGTCGTAGGTTCCGTCATTTCAGCCAATTTTCCAGAAATAAAATCTGCTGCTCAAAACGACTAAACAGGTCGTTACAATAGATACCAATTTACCCATCGTTCGTCCCCGAACGATCACAAGAAGGAAAACAAGGGAGAAAAGGAGTACCTGAATCTGTAAACAGATGTGGGTATCTTTCTTGCATATCTGCCTCCTTCTCCCAAGTGGCTTCTTCAACTGGTCGATTCTTCCATTGCACCTTGATGGATGCAATCTCTCTTGACCTCAACTTGAGAACTTCTCTATCTAAGATAGCAACAGGCTCCTCCTCATAAGACAAGTTTTCATCAAGAAAAACTGAATCCCAACGGATAATGTAATTTCCATCCCCATGATATCTTTTCAACATAGACACATGGAATACCAGATGTACTCCGGACAGCCCTGGAGGCAAGGCTAACTCATAAGACACCTCCCCTACTCGCTTATGTATTTCAAATGGTCCAATATACCTTGGACTTAGCTTACCCTTTTTTCCAAACCGCATCACCCCTTTCATTGGTGAAACTTTCAACAAGACTTGTTCACCCTCCATGAACTCTAAGTCTCTAACCTTTCGATCTGCATATTCCTTTTGTCTACTTTGCGCCGCTAGAAGCTTTTCTTAAATAGACTTCACTTTCTCTATCGAATCCCTCAAAAGGTCAGTACCCCAAGGTCTAACCTCGAATGCATCAAACCAACCAATGGGAGACCTACATCTCCTCCCATACAATGCTTCAAATGGGGCCATATCAATGCTTGAGTGATAGCTATTATTGTATGAAAACTCCGCCAAGGGTAAGAAGCTATCCCAATGGCCACCAAACTCTATCACACATGCACGAAGCATATCCTCCAACACTTGAATCGTCCTCTCGGGATCGACCATCGGTCTGAGGATGGAACGCAGTACTAAGGTCCAACCTAGTACCCAATTCCGCATGCAATGTTTTCCAAAACTTAGAAGTAAACTGCGTACCTCTATCTGATATGATGGATAGTGGAACCCCATGCAATCGAACGATTTCTGAGACATAGATTTTGGCTAACTTCTCTGCATTGTAAGTCACCTTTACCGGAATGAAATGAGCAGATTTAGTTAACCTATCAACAATCACCCAAATGGAGTCATACTTACCCATTGTCTTTGGAAGACCAACCACAAAGTCCATTGCGATTCTTTCCCACTTCCATTCCGGAATGGGCATTCTCTGAAGTGTTCCTCCGGGCCTTTGGTGTTCATACTTTACTTGTTGACAGTTTGGACACTTGGCAATAAAGTCAACAATATCACGCTTCATTCTACTCCACCAAAAGTGTTGCTTTAGGTCACGGTACATCTTGGTTGCACCCGGATGTATCGAATACTTTGAACTATGAGCCTCTGTCAGAATAGTGTTGATCAAATCATCTACTCGGGGTACACATACCCTTCCCTTGATTCTCAAAACACCTTCCTCATCGATTTGTGCTTCCTTAGCCTCTCCTCGTAATACCTTATCTTAGATTCTGCGCAGTTTCTCATCATCAAACTGCCTTCCCTTAATCTTGTCAAGAAAAGAAGATCTTGACTCCATTCTAGCCAACAATCCTCCCCTCTCATTTACTTCTAACCTCATCAAGTCGTTAGCCAGAGTCTGAACCTCTCTAGCCAACGGGCGTCTAGAAGCTTGCAAGTGAGCTAGACTTCCCATGCTTCCCGCCTTTCTACTTAAAGCATCCGCTACAACATTCGCTTTTCCCGGATGATACAAGATAGTGATATCGTAGTCCTTTAGCAAATCCATCCATCTCCTCTGTCTTAAGTTCAAATCTTTCTGAGTAAAGACATACTGAAGGCTATGATGATCCGTGTAGACCTCACACTTAACCCCATATAAATAGTGTCTCCATTGCTTTAATGCAAATACTACCGCAGCCAATTCCAAATCATGAGTTGGATAATTACGTTCATGCACTTTTAATTGCCTCGAAGCATACGCAATCACATTCTTCTCTTGCATTAGTACTGCACCCAACCCAGAATAGGATGCATCACAATAAACAATGAAGTTTTTACCCTCTTCTGGCAAGGTAAGGATAGGTGCGGTAGTCAACAAAGTCTTGAGCTTCTGAAAGCTTTCCTCATATTCGTCCGACCATACAAATGGAACATTCTGCTTAGTCAAGTTCATCAATTGGGAAGAAATGGAAGAGAATCCCTTGACAAATCAGCGGTAGTAGCTAGCTAACCCAACAAAGCTCCTTATTTCTGACACATTAGTGGGTCTTACCCAATTCTTCACTGTCTCAATCTTAGAAGGATCCACCATCACTCCTTCCTTAGAAACCACGTGCCCCAAGAAGGACACCGCATCTAGCCAAAACTCACACTTAGAGAACTTGGCGTAAAGCTTTTTCTCCCTCAACATTTCCAATACCATTCTCAAATGCTCTTCATGTTCCTTCTTGCTCTTTGAGTATACCAATATATCATCAATAAATACGATTACGAAGAGGTCCAAATATGGCTTAAAAATCCCGTTCATCAAGCTCATGAACGCAGCAGGGGCATTCGTAAGACCAAAAGACATCACCACAAATTCGTAATGCCCATACCTTGTTCGAAAAGCAGTCTTTGGCACATCCGTTGCCCGTATTTTCAATTGATGATAACCAGATCTCAAGTCAATCTTAGAGAAGACACAAGCACCTTGTAGTTGATACAACAAGTCATCAATGCGAGGAAGAGGATACTTGTTCTTAATAGTTACCTTATTCAGTTGTCTGTAGTCTATGCACATCCGAAAACTCCCATCCTTCTTCTTCACAAACAAAACCGGAGCACCCCAAGGGGATGCACTTGGTCTAATGAAGCCTTTGTTCAATAACTCTTGAAGTTGTGCCTTTAACTCTCTTAACTCTGCGGGAGCCATTCTATAAGGGGGTATAGAAATGGGGCGAGTACCCGGTTCAAGATCAATACAGAAGTCAATATCCCTATCTGGTGGCATACCAGGAAGATCTGCAGGGAACACATCCAAAAACTCACGGACTACTGAAACCGAATCAATCGAGGGTACTTGAGTAGTGTCATCCTTGAGATGAGCCAAAAGCTAAACACCCTTTACTAACCATTTTCTTAGCACGAAGAAAGGAGATGATACGCACCGGATTAGAAGTGTAGTCACCCTCCCACACTAACGGATCTGTCCCAGGCTTGGCTAACGTCACAGTCTTAGCATTACAATCCAAGATCGCAAAATTCGGAGAAAGCCAAGTCATACCCAGAATTACATCAAAATCAACCATTTCTAAGATAACCAAGTCTACATAAGTGTTACTCCCCACAAAGTTCACCAAACAAGACCTATATACTTTTTCAACTATCACAGACTCACCCACCGGAGTAGAAACACGAATAGGCATGTCAAGTAATTCACAATGTAAATTAAGACCATTAGCAAATGAGGAAGATACATAAGAAAATGTGGATCCGGGATCAAACAATACAGAAGTCATGCAATCACAAACCAAAAGCTTACCTGTGATGACAGCATCAGATGCCTCCGCTTCAGACCGCCCAGGGAAAGCGTAACAATGGGCCCTATCGTTCGTCTTTTCGTTGCCCCTACCATGTGGTGATGTAGTGGCCTCAGTTTGCCCATCACCTCTGCCGTTTTGGTGACCACCGTTACCTCGACCACCACGTCCTCCAGAATAACGGCCTCTACCATGACCACCTCTACCTCTAGCTATTGGGGGTCTATAACTTTGTCTAGGACAATTCTTCCTAATATGTCCAATCTCCCCACATCCATAACACTCTCTGGAGTCAAGCATAGGTCTCTCGGAGAAGTGTTGACCGGTCTGAGGTGGTCCCCCAACTGATGCAGTAGTGAAGATCGAATTGGCCTGACTGAGTAACTTCTGAACCCTGTCCNCNACNGTAAGAACCATTAAACTCACCNCCNTTTCGAAACCTTTTTGATGTNGATNTTNTGGTGAANTCGTCTGCTCNCTCCTTNCACTTCTNNNACAAAGTCTACCACCTCTTGGAAGGATTTTGCATTTGCCGCTACTGTAAGGCCGAAATCCGCAACTCGATCTCAACCCCTTCACAAACCGGCGAATCCGCTCTTGTGGTGAAACAAAGTTGAGTGGCATATCTGGATAGTGCCGCGAAACTTAGCCTCATAAGCATTAACAGGACATCCTACCTTGCTCTAGGCTCAAGAACTCATCCCTTTTCCTATCCCTCAAAGTCCGGGGATATACTTCTCCATAAACAAGCTAGAGAATGAGGCCCAAGTCATAGGTGGTGCCTCTGTCGGTTGACACTCAACATGGGATCGCCACCACATTTTGGCGTTCCCTTGAAACTGATAACTCACGAACTCAACACCAAACCGTTTTACTATACCCATCTTGTGTAGTAGCTCGTGACAGTCGACCAGAAAATCATAAGCATCCTCCGATTCAGCACCCTTGAAGACTGGAGGTTTCAATTTCAAGAACTTACTGAAAAGTTCATGCTGATCATTTGTCATTACAGGCCCTGTAGTCAGACGAGGAAATGTGCTTATTTCCAATGGAACATCCATGCGGGGAGCCATAGTAGCCGCATGTCGTACCTCTGAAACCGGAGGTGTTGGTGCAGAAACCACTGGAGGTGCCTGACCGTGATCAGATAACCCGCTAAGATAAGCGAGAACCTGATTGATCATCTCTGGGGTAGGTTGGGGTGGCAATTCCTCATTCTGCTCTTGTTCATTCTCCCCATCCTCCCCTTCTCTTACCACTTCCTCAGTCGGTGGAGGAGTCACTGCCCTAGCATCAGATGGGCTAGGTGCTCGTCCTCTTTCTCTAGAGGACGTCCTCCCACGACCTCTACCACGGCCTCTTGCCGTTGTTCTCCCTCGAGCCACAGCCCCAGTGGCTGGCTCAGATGTTTCTTGCTGTGCCGTTGTTGCTGCTGGTGCGGTCGTTGCTCTAGTTCTAACCATCTGCGAAATAGAGTGAAGATGGTCAGATACCAATTCGTATCGCCTAGATACCAATTGGACTCAAGTAGTAGCACGAAAGAAAGAATGAAAGAGTGGAATTTTCCTAAAGTCCTATAGCCTCTCAAGGAAAAGTAAAGGCGTCCCCCTACCGTTCCTTAAGACTCTACTAGACCTGTTCTTGTGTGATGAGACCAACGAACCTAATGCTCTGATACCAAGTTTGTCACGACCCAAATCCGCCGCGGGGCACCCACATTTACCCTCGTATGTGAGCGAACCAACCAATCTAAACCTTAACAATTCAATATAATATCGACAGAAATGTAATGCGGAAGACTTAAACTCATTAATAAAATCAATAACTATTATTATCCCCAAAATCTGGAAGTCATCATCACAAGAACATCTACTTCAAATTACTAAATCTAGGAGTATTCTAAAAACTAAAAATACATAAAAGCTAGTCCATGCCGGAAGTTCAAGGCATCAAGACTTGAAGAAGAAGATCCAGTCCAAGCTAGACGCATTAGCTCACCCTGAATTTCCGAAGGTACTGAAGACTGGCTAGATCTACTGTTGAGTTGAAGTTGACGGAACGTTTGCTGCATTCCCCAAATAACAAAGAAGAAAACATAAAAGTAGGGGGTCAGTACAACCACAAGTACTGAGTAGATATCATCGGCCAACTCAAAATAGAAAACAGTACATATAAGATAATATCATAAATCAACTATAAACTCAACATGTAACAACAACAAGTACTATAATCATCAATAAGTACCATTAAGTTCATCCATGAGGGCTCAAACCTCAATACCATGCTCATTTGGGAATTAAGTTCATTATGTTGAGTATATTCTCATCTTTCACGATTCATTATCTTTCTTCCTCTTGTGTCGGTACGTGACACTCCGATCCCCTACCACTATGTGTTGGTACGTGACACTCCGCTCCCTCATATTCATTAATCCTCTTGTGTCGGTACGTGACACTCCGATCCCCTACCACTATGTGTCGGTACGTGACACTCCGATCCCCTATATGTGTCGGAACGTGACACTCCGATCCCCTATATGTGTCGGAACGTGACACTCCGATCCACTAATACTATGTGTCGGAACGTGACACTCCGATCCACTAATATTATGTGTCGGAACGTGACACTCCGATCCACTAATACTATGTGTCGGAACGTGACACTCCGATCCACTAATCTCATTCTGTCCGTTCATCAAGCCTTCTCTATACCAAGGCATCATCAATCCCATTACTTTAATTCATCAAGCCTTCTTCTATACCAAGGCATCATCATTAACAAAGTAGATTAGGGTTTCTTTTCAAGATTTGGGATTCAATAGCTTCATCATGCTTATTTATTCATAATTACATAATCACATCATTCATGCAAGCATACAATTAAGCATATAGAAGGGTTTTACAATACTACTAACATATATCATTCGCTATTAAGAGTTCACTACGAATAGCATGAAAACCATAACCTACCTCCACCGAAGAATTGATCAAACAAGCTAATCCTCAAGCTGCGTTTTCTCCTCCCTCTCGATCGATCCCTCTCTTTCTCTTTGTTCTTTCTGTTTGTTTTATTCAAACCCTCTTTCCTTTACCCTAATTATCATATAATTAAGACTAAAAGAGGACAATAGAACCCACTAATTAACTTAAGGTTACCTCTTTTAACCCCCAAGTAATTAGACTTATTAATATTGACCCTTAATCTTTATAATTAAGGAAAGAATAGTCCAAAACGGCCCTTAAAACGTGTAGAGGAATCCTATTCCGCCTGGGATTTGCGCAACCTGTGACGGGCCGTCGTGCCTGCGACGGTCCGTCACGATGGTCGTCGCAGCCTCCCAAAATCCAGGTGAACTGTGACGGCCCGTCACACCAGTGACGGTCCGTCCTGCACCTCCGTTACGAAGTTCAGAGAGTCGATTTTCAGTACCCAATTTCAGATTTTCTAAGTGTTTTGAAACGAGATATCTGTGACGGACCGTCGTGCCTGTGACGGTCCGTCGTAGGTTCCGTCATTTCAGCCAATTTTCCAGAAATAAAATCTGCTGCTCAAAACGACTAAACAGGTCGTTACAACAACATCTTAGAAGTTAGATGTGATCTCAGATGTCAACCAGCGTACTTAACCTCTCAGAGGTCTCGTAGAATCCCTTACATATCATTCATCACATAAATATAGTGAAAAGTAGTGCGAAATTAAAACTTTTCATAGAACGTATCATGGTCTTTAAAAACTCTTTCATATAAAGTCATAGGAAACACTAATTCTCAATCTCATAAAAATTAAGATAGAAGAATACTTGGGACACGGCCCATATACAATATTAATATTGAAATACTTAGTCTATTACTAAACTTCTAATGGAAACATAAACGAAATCTATGCCCTCAAACGAAATGAGGAAATACTTTTAAATCACTTGAATAATGATACAGTCCAAGTCTTCACTTTCCAAAAGCTCCTACTATAGAGATAGATAAAAGAATTGATTAGTACAACCACATGTACTAAGTATGTCATAATGCATAAAAATCATGAAAATGGAAATTTAGTAGAAATATGTATCAATATAAAAATCATATCATAATAATAAGAACAACATTTAACAACTTAAAAACACATAAATATCATAATTTTTTAGTCAATTTACAGTGAACCCATTTCACTGTACAGTGAAGTTCTTCTCAGTTATTGTGAAATGCTTCCTTTTCCATTTTGTCTTAGCATGTATTCTCCTCACTAATGTTATACTAAGACCCACTTAAGCAACAAAAAGAAATACCGCCCATACAACCTCCCTAAGCATAACTAAATGACCCTCAGGAACACTTATAATAAGTTATATGCACATTTACAAGACATCAAAGTATCAACACATAGATAATATGACATTTACTCATCTAAGGTTATTCAAAAGACTTACTTAAGTAGATCTATAAGATAACATCCATGATTGACCTCTTCAAGACTACCTAAATAATCCTTAAGACTTCCTAAGTTTGGATCATGTCCAGATATTCAACTACTTCCCTAACTAGATTCATTCTTAAGACTCATCTGAGTAAGATACGAAGTGACCATTCCATGCCCCCTTCACACCTTAACTAGTAACTACTCTAGATAAGTATTTATTCCATTAACATACTTTCTTTCTGAACTTAAGTCATTATATTCATTAGTTCATTTAGGAGACATTCAACACATAAATGAAATTCAAGTAATGGTCTTGTACAAGACGTAGGGACTCTAACTAACACCTTCAAAGCCTATGGTGCAATGTCTAGATAGCGTCTCATACCACCACCTAAACTTCATCAAACTTCTCTAATGCTAGTAAGTAAGTCCTCGTGTTGCATCCCTCCTTTTGTTGAATTTTGATCTCGTAATTAAAAAAGTATACTTATTTATTTATTTAAAAAAATGCTAGTAAGTATCCCAAATGATGAGAATAGGCAATTACCGACATAGACCATGATATCTAGTCATGGAATCCGGAGTTCTAACCTACTCCAATGAGGGTTTTTTACTTGCCAATGGTAGAACTTAGACACATCTGATGTAGCCACATAATTAAGGAATAAGAAGGGCATGCTTTGTAATCTATTCTCATTATTAACTAGAACTACTTCCCTTATCATTATCACTTGGTGCTAGCTTTCGTTCTCATAAAGTAATTCACACTTAAGGTTCACATAAAAGGGTTCCATAAGAAGTTCATAACTCTATTACATTTACCCTACCAAAGAGGTCCTCTTAATGCTACCTTCCAATGGTGACAAGAAGCTCATGATGACTTTCCTAATGATTAATTCGATTCCGTTCCATAAATTAACCATAAGTCCATCATTCCTTTACTTTTAAGGATACAATTACGGCTTACGACTTTAACATTCATAACCTTACCACTAGTTTCAAGAGTTCACATAAAAGACCCTCTTAATTTCATTTAAGGTCACATGTCATTCGTACATTAGAGACTAAGAGCTTTAACATACTAAGTAAATACATCACATATCCATGATCATATATACATCAAGTAGGGGATACAGGTAACAATCCTCAAAACGGCTATGCTAAATAATGCTTAATGTGCCTAGAATGCCTATGATTAGACCGAGTTCACACGAATTGATGCGTGTAGATTCAGACCTCTGAACCCTTAATACATACAAGCCAAATAACTTGGGCAGTTAGTTGAGCTAGGAAAGATTGGGTCCAGCCATGTAAGACTCCCGAATATGAAGATTTACTCGGATGAGTCTTTATCGGACTTAAAAAGGGGAAATCTTATGGTTAGAGGATCAAGGGGTAAAATGGTACTTTTCTACGATAAGGGTAGTATCATAATTACCATAAATGTATAATTAATTATTTAATTAACAAGGTGAAGGGGCATTTCAGGGAGAGAGGGCCAAAAATTGGCCCTTAGAGTGAAGTCTTTCTCCACCCGGATCGAACCTAGGTGGAAGCAATCAATTAAAGGTATTTTTATTTAAATTTGTAAATTAATGAAATTAATTAATATTAATATTTATTGACTGATTCAAAATGAAAGGGGAATCATATTTTTAAAATAATCAACTAAACCTTGTTTGACTAATTCCTAAACTAGACTCCTAAGCCTAAGGTAACTCCCTCCTCTCACGCTCATCTCTCTCTCACGTCTCTCTCACTTTCATTCACGTTCTCTCTGACAAATAACGTACAGAAACAGTAGGTAAACCAAAGTTCTTCACACTTGAAGAACTCACAATGAAAACCAAAATTAAACGCTAAGAAAAATACGTTAGGCAAAGGGAGGGTTTTCTGTCAAAAGTTTGGTGTTGAAAATTGCACTGTCACGAACAGTTGAATTCGAAAAAGTTGTTGAATGAATAAAGACAAGAGTTCAGAAATATAGAAATAGATAATGGTAATTTAATGAGAAAATCCAGTGGAAATAGACATCTGATTAACTGAAGAATCAATGAGTTTTCTTTGAAGAAGGAGTCTAAAGAGGCAAGGAATTTTAATTGAAGAAAGAATCTCACTTAAAGTACAACTTGTCAAGTTACTACAAAATTAAAATGTTGGAGTTTAATTACAATACAAAAGAATCAATGAATGTAATTTGAAGAAGGAGTCTAAAGAATCAAGGAGTTTAAATTGAAGAAGGAGACTTACTTGAAATAGAACTCTGAGTCAAGAGAGTTTAACTGAATGAGGAGTTTGAAGTGAACAATAACTCTATGAATAATTCTGCTTAAATAAAAGTGAATTCATTCAGAATACTTGTGCACTTGCAGAGCTAAAGAGCGACTGATAAATTTACTTCGCAAGTGCTATCAGCGAACTGAAGGAACACATCGAAGAATTTTATCTTTTTACAGAGTTTATGTGTTAGGAGTTTTTCGTTGCGAATGAGTCTTAATGTAATCTTAGTTCAGTGAGTTATAAACTGAACTAGGAGTGTTGTCTTCAGGTTGTGATAAATCGAAGAGTTGGGAATGCATACCTTGGGGGTTTTGCTTTGAAGGTTAGGAATTAGCGTTAGTTTCTAGGATTACAAGAGTTTTAGTCTAAATCCTTAACTTGAACTTAAGGTAGATTGAAAAGTGTGTAATATATGTTCTGTGGAGGCTCGTAGTTTATTAGTGAAGTTGGGTAAATTCTATTGTGGAACAAGTCGTGGTTTTTACACCTTTTGAGCCTAGTGTTTCCACGTAAAAATATTGTGTTTTTTACTTACTGCCGTTACTGATTTGTTGGAACACATTAGACAACCTGTTTCACATTTAGGCAAAAAGTTAAAATAAGTAAACTACTAGGTCGTGCAGAATATCAAATTGCCTATGCATAAAGAGTGTGAAATCCCCTACATAAAAGAATCACATACAAGTGTGAAAGCTTATCAATTTCAAAAAAAAAATTCAATCAGACTATAAAAATAATTTCTAAAGTTCAAATAAAAGATCACTATCTATACAATAACTAAAACATTTGAGGTACAATAATAGAATAGAAATACATAAATCGGATAAAAGAGAAGAAAAATTGGTAGATTTAAGGGAAGAGGAGTTGAAATTAATGAAAAAAATAAAACCTAGAAGAGGAAGAGAATTCAAACTAAAAAAATTGTTTATAGATGAAGTGTAAAGGCATTAAAAGAACATTTGTACTTTTGGATAAAAAGACACGGAGAAATATTGAATGAACACAAATCTTAAAAGTCAAAAGGTTGTCATTAACTTTCAGTTTAATTACCAACAAGCACACATGTTGATACATTTTCAAAAACTCACACTTTAAATATAGTAGAAAAATAGAGATTACTGAAGAGAAAATTTTATACATCTGATGGACATATATTTATACAAGATATCTATACAACAGTGCAATTGTACAAGAAGCAAAATTTTAAAAAAAATGAATTGGTAATAAAAGATCTATCGGCATAAAAAGACAACAAGCATAAGATGATAACAATATTTTGAGAAGCCCGAATTAATCAAAAGGGCAAAAATATTCAGAGAAACCCTTATTAACCAAAATGTTATCTATTTACTACCTTATTATGTTTCTATTCATTACTTGGAAAAACTCTTCAACTATAAACAATGTTGATCTTCTTTTATTTTGAATATAAGAAAATAGAGAGTGCATTAAAATTAGTCAAAGAGAGGGTGTTTATTAGTAGAAGGGAGGTCTTCTTTCTGTGAAGCGTTGAATTCAACTCTTGTCCAAAGTTTGTTGAGTTATACTTTGTAATAAGGTTGTTGTATCTTGGAGGGGATAGGTCAACGACTACTGGTTGACCGGTAAAAAATATTTTGTTGCAGTGGGCTTGAATCTCCTTATTAGAGAAAGCAAGATATATGTGTCTCAACTTGAACTAATTTTATTTTCAATTGTAATTTGTAATCTTGTAAACAAACATCATTATCATAGAATTTTTTTGGAAAATATTTTCTATTCACCAACTAAACATGAGAAAATGAATCATAAATTCACTTATTTTCAGGAAAACATTTTCCTTCGTACCAAACAACTCCTAAATTGAATAAATTTCTATAGGTATCACGAGTGCAAACTAAATGTCAACGTTTAGGGTCTTCATGAGAGAATTTGGAGAAGAAACCCTTAAAGAATTTGTGAGTTTAAGGGGGCGTTTGGTATGGAGGATAAGATTAATTTTTCATCTTTGGTTGACTTAAATGCTCGGAAAATGTTTTACAAATCAATTTTTTTCTTTAAATTTAAAGAAAATGATTTTCCTACCAAAATTAAGGAAAATATTGTCCAAAATTCTGTTTTATCCTTTAATTTTTTTCTTACCTTATTGATACCAGTACCCAACCCTCTCCATTCCAAAAAAAAAATTCTTATTTTTAAATTTTCAAATATATTTTTATCCCTACCACCACATCATCCCCTTCTGCAACAAAAAATAAAAAATAGTATTGTCGTAGATGTAATGTATTGTAATGGTATAAGCAGTCGTGCAATATATTGATATTATATATGTAGTGTATAATTATGTATAGATATAATGCATTATATGTATTAATATTATATATACATATATATACATTCCATAAATAGATTATGTAATTTATTATTGTATAGTTGTGTATAAATGTGTATATATGACATACATACTGTATGTGTGGATAGTTTAAAATAAAAATGAACATTTGTATTTTTTATGTATTGATAGTCTATATATGATGTATAATCATATATCGGTTATACATACATAATACCATCTTTAGAAGATGAAAATTCTTTTTAAGCCATCCTTTAATAAAGTCACAACGATTACAGACTGATAATGTATCACTGAAAGGTGAAAATCCTTGATAAGCTTTTGAATCATGGAGAATGAATTACAGTACAACTCAACAAGTATCTAAATTAATCTCCTTTTTAATTTAACCACCAAAATTTGAATGATATGTCTCATAATTATTAGACTAGAACACACCAACTTAAAATTAAGCTTTCAAATAATTTAGTAAATGAAAGCTTATAATTTTACGGGTTCAAGTTTAATTTTAATCTTTTACATGTTATAATAGACGTGATAGAATATTATATATTAAGATAGTTTCTTTAAAGTTACTAAATATTCAAGATTGTAAATGAAAATAGTTCAATCAAAACTAATATTTTTTTTTGCATGTTTCCTGATTGATCTTTAAAAAATAACATTTTAAGTCATTATCTATTAGATTAATACAACTTAATGTAAAAATAAATTTATTTTTATGAATTTTATTTTTAGAAACAAACTTAATTGGAAAAGAAAAAAATTAAAAAATATATGCCAGGCTGGTGAAAATGGAAAAAAATATATTTTCCATAACAGATTATATTTTATGGGTTAAGCTCAACCCGCCCGATACCTCCCCACTGCCATTCCTAATCCTACATAATTTTTCCTTAAAATTTCTTAGCCAAATTTTTTCTCCTATCTCCTTATGAATCCAGCTTTAGTTTAGTTGGTCTATTTGTCCATGCTTAAAAGCAACTTTTTTTCATTCGCGTTTCACAAGATTCATTGACTAACTCAACTATTTACTACAAAAAGAAATGTGCCCTCCGGCCTTCTTTATTGCAGCTCAAGTGCAAGTCCAATACTTGCTGTTGTGATTCATGTCCATCCCTTTACCGTTGATGCATTCATTTTTTCCCACAATTTTTTCTAAAAGAAAATAATAATATTCTGTTTTGGTTGGCTAATTTGATGATGAAATTAGATGTTAATTGTAAAAAGTGTACATATAGGGGGGAGGTAAATAAAATGGAGGATAAATCTAGTAGAAGAAAAAAAATGAAATTTGATGTGCAATAAACGTGAATTGTTTAACTAAATAATTTATTAAAAATTTAAAATATCGTGAGAAAGTCATATCTAAAATTTTGAAACGATTTAAGAGAGGTTTGAGTTAATCAAGATTGAAAACGAGAACAACTTCCAATGTATAAATATTATATAAACAAAGTGTATCAATATATATACAAATTTGATATATAGTTATACACCATATATACATAGGTATACACTCTTTATACAATATAATAAATTACACCGCTATTATATAATTTTACATGTACATGCAATTTATTGACTTTTGATTACCTATGCAGTTATGTAAGAATCTTTTTAAGAAAATGAATTAATTAACCAAAATTTTATTGTTTTTAATTAGTGATAGATCAGGTCAGTATATGATCACTAATTCAATTATGGGGAAAATTTTAAAATATCAATATTTTGATATTTAATATGATTCATTGTCAATACTTTTAATATTTAGCAAAAATATCAAAAAAAAATTGTTAAAAACAGAAAGAAAAAATTAAGGGGAGAGAAAAATATTAGAAAAAAATAATTGCTTAAAAGTCTTATGAGTTACAAAAATTCAAAAACAAAGAACTAATTGACAATTTATCAAAATACATCAACTTCCATCTCTTTCTTCTTCTTTCACCATGTTCTAAAAAACACGTCTATCATCATTGTTCCAAAAAATCAATATTCAATTTTGTTAATTTTTTTTTGAAGCAGTTTATTCTACTAAGGCATATTTTGAGGTTATGAAATTATAATTTATCTTTAAAAATGTCTGAAATTTTATGAAGTTATTTGGCTATCATGTTAAGATTATGAAGTTTATGTATCTCATTTTAAGAAATTTTCCAGTATTCAGAATACAATGTTCATGTAGTCATGATATAGGTATTCATCCATCTTACATATGTACTTTATTTTGCTTATTTTCAATATTACTTTGTATACGAAATATTTTGTATTTAGATTTGATTTCGTATTCGTCCTAATGTATGCTATAAAATTTGTATTTAAATTTGATTTCGTATTCGTTCTAATGTATATCATAAAGTTTTGTATTTATATTTTGATTTCGTATTCATTCTCAACTACAAATAGCCAAAATACAGTTTATTTATGTATTCATTATATGTGTATTCATGCTAATTGTTTCAGTCAAATAGTTTTGTATTTTATTTTGCTCATTATATGTTTATACCAACTAGTTTATTTTTGATTTCGTATTCATTCACAATTTTAAATAATCAAAATACAAGTTTGTATTTAGATTATCACTTTGTAAAAATAAATTTGACTACAAACTACAGAATATTCAAAATGTTTTCAAATATTTTTGTGAAACAACTAAATACCTAAATGATAATGTGGATTCTACTAAATTTGAAATATAAAAACAAATCATAAAGATCGACAAAAATTATTTTAAATACTAAAAATCTGAAATACATAAATATTTGATGAGTAAGTTAACAAACTCACATAAAAATAAAAAAAAATGACGAAAAATCCTCAATACATACAATCCGAAAATTCAACATAATTTGTGATTTTGAAAACAAAATCTTGCCAAATAAATGATGAATTCAAAAATACATTTAGCAATCGAGAGATTTCTTGATTAATCTATAGATCTAAACAAATTGTTACGAACTTGAATAATTAGTTCTTCAACAATGAAGATAATTATGGTGAAATTTTGATGAAGGAAAAAAAAGAAAAGTGAAGATGGGGATGGTGAAAACTGAAAGTTGATGAAAGAGGAAAAAACTTGAAAAGTAAAAGATGAAAAATAAATTTAATGGTACTAAAGCTGAAGTGTAAATGGGTAATGGAGGTAGAATTTGATTCAAAGTTAGACTGTTTTGAGAAATAAAATTTGAATACAAATTATTTTCTAAAATATTGACATTTTAACATTTTCAATAATTATTTTAAAGTGTAAATATTTTTACTAATTAAATTGAAAATTGTGACTAATTTGATAATTTTTCCTTCAATTATAACATCCAAAAGTCTGATCTGAAATTTACTAATGGTATTGTATATATAACTTGAAAAGGGCTTTCAATTGTAATTTACATGTAGAAATGTTCTAATCTATAAAAAGAAAATTTTATGTGATATATAGAGACTAAATATTGTAGTTGTTATGAGTGTATATAATAATAAGAGTAACTTTCATATTTAGTAAACATAAAAATCATATTTGTATGTTTGTTATAGAGCATCAGATTGTATAAATCGTTGGGGGCATCAGATTGGTATAAAATCGTTGCACCCTCTCTAGTTTGTATAGATCGATGGCAGCTTCTCAATACAATTTTATGTGTTTGTATATCGGCATAAAATTTGAGTTTGTATATAATTGAATTGAAATAAGACATTTGCATATCAAATATCTTTCTCGCTTTATACAAACATAAATTATACATTGTATTTTGTAAAATTTTTGTTTGTATGAAACGAGAAAAAGAGAAAGACAAAAGAGAATTGGGCAGAGGAAGATTTATATTGTATAACTATAAGTGTATAGGAAGGAGATATATGTATTTGGATGTATATATACAATTTTCTCGCGCTTTTTACAAATAGGAACACAATTTGTATATATTTGTTTGTATAAAGTGAGAGAGGCGAGAGAGACTGGCGAGCAAGAATTTCATGGGAGATAGACAAATAACAACAGTTTGCTACGTGTTATAGTTAAATCATTTGATTTAATAGTTTGCTATTGTATACAATTTTCCTTAATAAGAATAATATAATAGTATTGAGATAGGGAAAAAATTATGTTTTAGAGAGTAAAATGGAGAATTGGATTGAAGTTGGCCACCCTAAATCACTTTTTAAATATTTTAATATTACGGAAAAAGGCCTAAAATATCCTTGAAATATCAGATTGATACAAAATTACCCTCCATCCACCTATTGGTTCCAAAATGCTCTTCTCATCCACCTATTGGCTCCAAAATACCATTCTCATCCACCTTTTGATTCAAAATTGATCACTTATTTAACGATTTTAAATTTAAACTATTTAAATATTTTAATACACGACTCTCAACTATTTGTTATAATTTAACTTATTAATATAATTTATAAATCAATCTACTACCCACCGTTACTAATTAAACCACACCCAATTAATAAACCTGACTCATTACTAATGCAACAACAGAAAAACTACTGCTAATACTAAAATTTGAGGTGAAAATGTCTATAGAAGTATGTGATCTTACTTAATAGATAATTTTTTTAAAAAGAATGTATTAAAGTTTTAATATTTAAAACAAATAATAATTATTTATTAAATTATATTAAAAAAATACATTAATTAATTCGGAATGTACTACTTCTTTACCTTTAATCATAAAATTTGAATTTAAGTTTGAAAGAGAATCATATTGAAAATATCCTTCTAAATAAGCGGTTCAACCGAAATTTAATTGGACTTTCAATTCAGACTCAAATAATTTTGAATGTCATTTTCAGGAATCTGTAATTTCGTTGTGTTTTTAATAGCATTTAGGGCGATTTTGATATTAGAGTTGATTTATTAATCGGGTGAGGTTTAATTAGTAATGGATGGGTAGAGGTTGGTTTATAAATGATATTACTAAATTAAATTATATCAAATTGTTGAACACCAAGTATTTTATAAAATTATTCAAATGGTTTAAGTGGTCAATTTTGAACCCAAAGGTGGATGGCAAGGGTATTTGGAGCCAATAGGTGGGTGAAAATGTCATTTTGAAGCCAATAGGTGGATGGAGAATACTTTTGTACCATCTTCAATACTTCGAGGATATTTTAAACCCTTTTCCGTTAATATTATTTCATTATGCAACACGTTTAATTTAACATTCTATAAATTGTATGTTTTTAATGAAATCTCTTATATATTTAATTACTTTTTGTAATAGTAATTTTATATATAAAAGTTAGCGGTATGAATTAATTTTCTTACGTATGATTTTTTAAAATATAATTTATGTTAATTGTAGAAAATAAATTATACTATATCCCCAGAAATCAGAGAATGAGTTTACTGTGTGTGAAATCAGAAATGTCAAGTGTGATATATTATGGAGCATCCAGTTTTGCGTTCACTGTCCCAGCAAAGAGAGTGATTTCTGTTGATTACAATGCACAGAAATACAAAAGCAAAAGAAAACAACAATTCACACACATACACACATATATCATAATTTATATAGCATCAAATACTGGTATATCCATACAACACAAAAACATTTAGTTGTAAATAAAAAAACAAAATTCTCATATTAAATCTATAGTGACTCCAATGATTTCCCATGTTCTCCTGATTCATGAGAACTAGGACAGAAAATGCTACAAATTTACGCATTATATTTGTAAATCATAGAAGCATCAAACCTCAATTTGAACCAACGATAGATAGAACATATGTGACAACTAAACTTTGGTAATCACAGAATATCGATATTATGTGAAAAACCTGGATCCGTCTCTACTTCTAACTTGTGCTCCCGAGACTGTTCAAATTGCATCACCAGGCCAATAATTAGAGAAAGAGCAATATGCTTGCCTTGAATACCCTAAACATTAGACTCAGTCTAGTAGGCAAACAACACCTAAAGAAGGCATTACAATTATCAATGCAACTCCCTTATGGACTACAAACAACAAACACAACACAAATGCATTATCATTCTCCAAAACAGATCGACGACGTATTTTCTTCTCCCAAGACTAGCTCTAACAAGATGGGAAACGGATCATTCAACAGTTTCACAACTTCTCTTCATATCTCCCCTATTACTAGGTATTAAAATCACAGAAGTTGCAATATCTGATTCCAAAACAACTTTAACTTCTCATAAATAACATAGTAGCTATTCAAGTATGTTGTAGCAGTAAAAGAAGATAGTAGTACACCACCCGCAAGCAATGTATATTGCTACAACCAAAAGAAAAACGAATCAGGTGGTCAAGATCATATCAATGAAATTCAAGGAAAGCGCCATTTATAGTAAATATGAGAATTAAATTACTCTTCAAGAGAAGAGAAAGAACATAAAATCCATTAACAAAAAAATGTCTGACTATTATCATTCAAAAAAGTTGTATAATCTCAGGGTAATGCAATACAGATGGAAACAATAATGAATTTACCCAAACGCTTCATGTCCTCCTCCCCTAAATCGAATCTTCACTATGGCAAATGAATTTACCGCTCTCTCACAAAAAAATCCCTCCCAGGATTACCTCAACATTTCTGCACACAAGGTATAACCGTTTTTAATACTGCTACACCACAGTTACCACTTATCCGATTAAAGCAATAGAGCCCCTCAAGGTGCAACCAAAAACCTGCCCCTGAGCACCTCCTTTGTTGAGAAGACGTTGCCAACTGTCGTAAGACCTAGCCATTTTCTCTTTTGCAGTTCCCGGGCAAAAGATATTTGTACTTGTCTGGATTTTCAAACAGATAAGAAGGAAGATCAATTGCTGAGTACGAATGGGGGATAGGCCCCATGTTGCCGATAATATCCTTGAACGTGTACTCCTCAGGAAGCATGTCATATAAATCAGCTCCTTTACAAATGACATCCTGAATCCTTGTAGGGTTCAGATAATGTGAAAACCTCACTCTATCACTGTGGCTGTAAGCTTTCATCTTGAATATAAAATCACTAATGTGGCGGAAACAAAAGCTACAATGCCAACCTGCATCCGCCAAAATGTAATCACTTTGACGATAGTGTGCATATCTAGTCTTACCACTCTGATACCTGTGGACTGAAGCTCTCCAGCTTCTGTGCTTAATCTGAAATTCAAATGAGTACAGGTAATTCTTCAGATGAAGGTGAAGGACATGAGGAATGTCATCGCACCACCTCAAAAGATTAATAGTACGAGCGCTAGGAATCTCATCTACGTCGGACATAATGAGCAAATCATCATCCTCAATACCAGCAAGTTTCAGAAGTTGGTCCAATGCTACTCTCTGATATGCCTCTTCAACAAATGGATTTTCACCTTTTTTATCTCTTCCGGCAATGTTTCCATATGCCAAGCGAGGCTCAATGAACTTAAATTGGTCCCTATTAAGTGCAAAATTGTGGAGTTTAGGCAAACCAGTAAATGTTGAGTTTGACTCAAGAAGCACAAACTGAGTGATGTAAGGATACAACTCCTTCCATCTGATTTTAAGCATATCGACTTCATTACTGAAGAGAACAGCATCAAAGACACGCCTAGGATATTCACGAATTCCCCATCCATGTAGCTTACAAATATCCTCCATTGGTACATTCTCATGGTAGTAATGAGTAATTTCAATAAAGGGCTTCGGAGGAGATTGCCAGAGTGGACGGAGGAAGTAAGTAATTTTCTGGCCATGCAAGTATGCACCAACTATGAACATTGGCACAAACACAACCAAAAAAACGAGAGCCTTCAAATCTAATCCTCGAAGCATACACCGTAGTCTTGACATGCTTAATGTAGTTGGTGAATCCTGCTGCACATTAAAACACTAACTTCCTAAGTACACAACCAAAAGTAGTAAATCTTTTCCTCTTCCCTTTCCAAAGACAAATTTATTAACCAAAGAAACACACAGTTTTTCCTTCTTGAAAAATATATATACAAATAGAATCCTTCAAGATAGAGAAACAAATTAATTTACTGTGCTATGTATACAACCATAAGACTTGAAATTCCAAACAGCAAAACAAAGGTTCAAAAACAGTGCAATCAGAGGAAACAGGGAATTTCAATCCTTGATCTGCTGATACAAAATAATTGGAACATACACAATTTTGTCACCATAAAAAATATTATTTTGCAATTTTTTATTTTATTTTAGAAAAGAAAAACTCTGGCTACAACTATTTTCCCATCAATTCAGTATTCTGGGTTTACAGATAAACCATTCTAGGGAAAAAAAAAAGCAGCACATTCTAGAAAGAGAGAAACATGTGATCTTGGCAGAATTTGAATTGAAAAGAAAAAAACAATGAGAGGAAAAATAAAGTGTGCAATTGTGATTATTACCTGTCCACAAACATCTGGGCAAATATCATCACTCTTCTTCGAAGTGTAATAGTAACCATCAGACATCATTAGAACCAATCTATTGAACAAATGCTTGTTAATTGATACCCCTCTTTCCTGCAGTCAAAGATCGTTAATGGAGGAACTGCAAACATTCACCCACAGGGCTTCTCTAATCGACAATTCACAACTTAATAATAGCCGTTTTCTGGGTTCTGACGGATATATATATAGAGAGACAGAGAAGCCTGGTTGTAGATAGACAAGGGATAGAGAAAAATAAATTTATGGACCTACTTCTAATTTTTGCATAATATCGAGGGCATAATACATAAATACTTCGTCCGTCCACTTCTAACTATCATAATTTTTATTTTTAAAGTTAAATTATATAATTTTTATTAATATATTTTAAGATGCATTTTTCATCATACTTATATGGAAAAAATTACAATTTATAGTATTTTTCATGTAATTTTTGAATATCTATTTTCTTAATTTAAAATATCAAATTATTATAATCTAATTTAACTTTAAAAATTAGTAAAATTGACTTTCAAAAATACAACATAACAAATAAAACTGAACACAAGGATTATAAATCTTAGATTGGCTATTACCTTTAATTTTGGTGTACATAAATAGTCACTTAAATTTGTACAAATTGAACAAATAGACACACATTTGTCTTACATACCAATTTTATAATTTATGTGACCTCCTACATCTAATATGACACATAACATTGTGTACCTGCTTATTTAATTTTATACTAATTTAGATATTGTCTTATCTGCTCAAGTTAAATCAAGAATTAGGTTTATATATTATGCTCTTTCACATTGGTCATGAGGTGGTGTAATTAATTATATTTTGCTAATCCAAAAAGAAAAGGCCTTTCACATTCCTAAGTTAAACATAAGATTGATTTGATTTCCAGATAGGATAGGGATTAATCACCCCCTCCCTCTCTCTCTCTTCACCAACATTAACGCGGTCAACATGCGGATTCTCCACCATATATCCCAACATTGCTGTCACATATTTTATCCACTTGCATTAATTTTGTTTCTTTCTCCTCGTTAACATATTAATCACTCAATTTAACTTTTACTCTTAACGATTAAGTATTCCATATATATATATATATATATATATATATATATATATATAGAGAGAGAGAGAGAGAGAGAGAGAAAGGGTAAAAAATACTCTTCAACTTTAATTTATTGATTATTATGCTCTTGCCGTTAAAATGAAGGTACTTTTACCCCGACTGTCACTAATTTCATCAAATATGCCCCTCAATTGGATGGAAAGACCCAAATCAGTCCAAATTAATCAAAACAACCCATTCCTCGTGTTAAACCCATTACTCGACCTCTCTAAGACCCATTAAACATTTTATCCATTTTCATAACCCATATTCTCAAAAAAATCTCAAAGCCCACAACTGAAGAACTAATAAATTATTTACTGTTTCAGAAGTAATAATTCAGATGTAGATGCAAAATTGTCACCGAAATTATTGATTGTTACTATGTTGAATGGAAATGATGGATTTGAGACAGAGTTTGTTACTAAAATGTTTCCATTTCCTGGGTTTTATGTTGTTGCTACTAGGATATTTCAAATAAAATCGAGATAGAACCAAAATGGTGAACAAGGGAAGATGAAGATTATCATTTGTTGCTCAACGCATCGCCTTATGTAAGCTCTGCAAGATTATTGTTGTCTTGTTTGACTTTGAGCAAATAAACAAAGTTTGGAGTTCGATTTTATCCTTAAAAAACAACATTCTTAGACGAATATTGCTTTCCATTCCGATGCTTTGAATGAATACAAAAATAGGAAACTTCTCCGAGATAAAAAAACTCAGATCTGTAACAGTTGTGGGGAATACATATATAAGAAGGACAAACAAAAGAGGAAAGAAGAAAGCATAGAGGGGAATTCATAGGTTTTTTAAATCCGTAGCTTTCACAGATCATAAGTCTCCAGTACGTGTTCACACAGAGGGAGTTGAATCTACGTCAGCGAAGATGGTTGGAGTTGTTGCAGGATTATGACATGAATGTGCACTACCATCCAGGTAAGGCTAATGTTGTGGATGATGCTTTGAGTAGGATGAGCATGGGGGGTACAACCCACATTGAGGACGAGAAAAAGGAGTTGGCAAAAGCGGTACACAGACTGTCCAGACTGGGTGTGCGATTGGTTGACCCTACTAATGGGGGTGTTTCAGTTAAACCTAGTTCTGAATCATCCTTGGTAGTTGAAGTCAAGGAGGGTCAGCATCTTGATCCTGTGTTGATAGAGCTGAAGGACTCAGTGTTGTTAAAAATGAATGAGTCTTTATCTTTGGGAGGTGATGGCATACTTAGGTATCAGGACATGCTGTGTGTACCAGATATGGATGATTTGCGAACCAGGACTGTGGCAGAGGCCTATGGTTCCAGATATTCCATACATCCAGGTTCCACCAAGATGTATCATGATCTTAAACAGATCTATTGGTTGGATGGCATGAATAAGGACATTGAAGAATATGCGGCTAAGTGTCTTAATTGTCAGCAAGTTAAGGTAGAGAATCTTAAGCCTGATGGTCTAACTCAGATTATTGAGGTTCCGACTTGGAAGTGGGAAGCCGTTAAGTAGGACAACATGAATCCATATGGGTTATTGTGGACAGGTTGACTAAGTACTCCAAGCTTTATTATTTTGGGAGATTTTCTCTAACTTTTTGGCAATCTTAGCAAAAGGACACTCCCTAAAAAACCACCCTCTATAGTATCCAATATCACTTTATTATTATCATCCTATCCCCGATAGAAGTATTCCTTCAGTGACTCATCATCTATGCGGTGATTGGGGAAGCTTATAAAAAATGTGGTTAATCTATCCCAAGAACTGCTAACTGACTCTCCTGGTAGTGCCACAAAGTTGTTCACTCTGTCTTTGTGGTTTAGTTTCTTAGAGACCGGGTAGTAACGTGCTAAGAAAACGTCCCTTAGTTTGTTACAAGTGAAAATTGAGTTATAAGGGAGCTCAGTGAACCAAATAGCAGCCTCTCCCGTCAGTGAGAGAGGAAAGACACTTAGCCCTATTACATCCAAATCCAAATCAGGCCTCGCTACACATCTTACCAAAGATTTTGACTTTTAGTTACATTAATTTTAGCAACACTTCTAAAGTGTACTCTTTAATGGTATAGGCCACACTTTATAAGTGTTATTACAGTTTCATATAATTGACAACAACTATTCAGATATATGGGCACACTTTTAAAATGTCTTATTTTAGTATTTTTAAAAACAACACATTATAAATATGGTATATTTTTCGCTAAAATATTATATTCCCTCCAATATTTCTTCCTTCATTTTTATTGGGTAAAAAAAATTGATATATAAAATATAAATCTTTATTTTCCCCCAAAAATTAAAAAAAGTCACAATTTTCATGTCACACAGAGTGAAGAACGACGCTGCTTCCCCAAATCTGAAAATTGTCAAGAATGATTCATAGATCTAAGAACGACTGCATCTTCTCCATAGCTTATATTTCTCAAGACTAATCCTTTACAGATTGAAGAACGACACATTTTTCTGTTTCATGGTTGTTCACCGATGACCTACGAAAATCCCTCAGATTTGTCATTGTTCATCAAGGACAGAATGGAAGGCTTCACTTAAGTAGATGATGTCTCAAAGTTTCATCACATTGAAAGGATTTTGTTGGTATACGGTTTATAAGGTAAATATTTTTATGTTTAGAAGTCTTAATTTATGGCATCAGTGTTTATTGATTTAACACATTTAACTTTAGGGTTTTGATATTCTTGGGTTGTTGATACGATTTTTGTTGATTTTGTTTATGTAAAAGGAAATAAGGCAACAGAAGGTTTCTTGGCTTTATTTTTCTTTTAACTTGGTTTGAGTAATTTGGTTGTTATAGTTTCAGCATATCTTTGATGTGCGGTTTTCGTGTTAATAGATCATAGATAGTGTTAATCTTTACGAGGTTAATAGACTGAAATTGTATATAGATTGGGGTTAAGCACCTATTCATGATTCGATGTTTAGCATGGACCTTCTTTAATTGTTTTGGCTTATGTTTAAGAATGTTATTGGCTGGAATAGTGCACTCTGTGATTTGTTCAATAAATCTTACTAGAAAAAGAAGATAATTTTCGTTACCTTCATGTTAAATCTCTCTACATTATATTTAAAGTTGCATTATGATATTTCTTCTCTAGATATGCAGAATCCAATATTTTAGTGCCCTTACCTTAGCTATATGGGCATGTGGATCCTCAGAAGGTAGCCATGAAAACAAACCTCTGGCAGTGAGCATTTGCATCAGACTACTAGTTACCACAAAGGTGTGGCCTTTTGGTAGAGGGGGCAAGACAAGTGGCTCATCGGAGTCTTCTATATTATCATAGCCTCTGTAGTATTCTTGAGGATGTGGAGCGGGATTTTTTTTCCCTTTGTTGATTTTCACCTGGATCATCGGGTAATAACTGACCATGAACATCAATCGGAGCTGAGATATTCTGGTTTGAATCATCATCATTAATACCCAAGTTTCGATTCATGTCGCGTAGTGTACGCTCTAATTCGTTATCGTAGGGAAACAAGGGTTCTCTTTCTCTCTGTGTATTTTGCATACAAGGAAGATAGTTCTGCAAGAATAAAAAACAATAAACAAAGTAAAATTATGAAAATATGGACTAAACTATAGTAATAAGTTTAAGTTAATCTAAAACGTATTTTCCCTGGCAGCGGCGCCAAAATTTGATACGCTCAAACTTACTTCGCAAATAAGAAGTAAAGCGGTCATATCAAGTAAAGAACCCAACTAATGAAGTTGGGATCGTTCCCACGAGGAAAATAGTTTAGACTTAACTTTAATCTATTATTACTATTGTTCAGTCAATTATTTCCTTAGAAAGCAAAAGACAATAAAAGGGGGGGTTTTGCTTTCTAAGGAAATAATTGACTAAACAATAGTAATAATAGATTAAAGTTAAGTCTGAACTATTTTCCTCGTAGGAACGATCACAACCTCATTAGTTGGGTTCTTTACTTGATACGACCGCTTTACTTCTTATTTGAGAAATTAGTTTGAGCGTTTCACCTTTCATCCTCAGACTGATGGGCAGGCAGAGCGCACCATTTCGACGTTGGAGGACATGTTGAGGGCGTGTGTAATTGACTTCACAGATAGCTGGGATGACCATCTTCCTTTGATCGATTTCTCGTACAATAATAGTTATCACTCCAGCATTGGAATGACATCGTTTGAGGCAATGTACGGTAGGAGGTGTAGATCTCCTGTTGGGTGGTTCGTGGTTGGAGAGTTATCCATTTTGGGTCCAATGATCATTCATGAGGCCTTAGAGAAGGTCAGAGTGATTAGGGACAGGTTGGCTACTTCTTACAGCCGGCAGAAGTCATATGCAGACAACAAAAAGCGGCCCTGAGAATTTGATGTTGGTGATCAGGTTTACTTGAAGATATGACAAATGAAAGGGGTGATAAGATTTGGTAGAAAAGGGAAGCTGAGTCCGAGGTATGTTGGGCCATATGAGATCCTACAACGTGTGGGTGAGGTGGCCTATGAGTTAGCATTGCCTGCGGAGCTAGCTTCTGTCTATCCAGTCTTTCATGTCTCTATGTTAAAGAAGTGCTCAGGTGATCCAACATCGACTCTACCTGTGGAAGGTTTGGGGGTTGATGAAGACTTGTCTTATGAGGAGGTACCTGTTGAGATCTTAGACAGACATACCAAGTGGCTGAGGAACAAGGAAATTACCACAATGAAGGTATTGTGGAGAAATCATCTTGTTGAGGGTGCTACGTGGGAGGCTGAGGCCGACATGAGATCCCGCTACCCTCATCTTTTCAACTCATGAGCTTAGACTTCCTACTCTTAAGTCTACGTTTACTTATCTCTCCATATTTTGTTTTTATTGCGTGACTGTGCATAGTGATTATGTTATGATCTGATTGGCATTACGATGTGTAGTGGTAGTGCTAGTGTCATTCGGGGATGAATGTTCCTAGGGGGGGGGGGTGATAATGTAACAACCCTAAAAAATGAATAAGATAAATGCTTAAGGTTTCAAGAATGCTTGCGATTAGACCTAGGGTTCACACGGATTGACGCACAGAACTAGACCTCAGAACCCTTACTAAGGCCAAGCCAACTAACTTGGGGAGTTATTTGAGCTTGGAAAGGTTGGAACCAACCATGCAGGGCTCTCGAAAACGAAGATTTAATCGAAAGAGTCTTTACGGACTTAAAAGAGGAAATTTTATGTTTTGAGAGTCCAGGGGTAAAATGGTCTTTTCCAGGACAAGGGTAATATCTTAATTACCCTAAGGAATTAATAAGTTAATTTAATTAAAGAACCAATTAGGATCAGGTTGACCCGAAATGGTCCATTTCGCAAGGGTCACTCCACCCGAGTTCGAGCCCCAATGGAAGCAACATATTGATGATTTAATTATGTTTTATAATCTGATTTTTTAAGGGCATAATGTTCTTTCACTAAGATAATTAAATCAGATTTTTATTTAAATTAATAAGGAGTCCTAGTTTGACTAATTCCCAAACTAAAACTCCTAATATTAGACTACTCTCTCACAATCTCTCTCTCACGTTTCATCATCTCTCTCATGTTGGTTTCTGCCAAAACAAATAAAAGAACAGAAATAATATTAAGATTTCTTCACACTTGAAGAACTCACATGAAATTTAAGAAACAAAAACAACAAGGCAAAAAGCAGTAGTCTGTCGAGTGGTGTGGACGTTGAGGAAGCTTGGACTGATTTTGGAGAGGGTTTTGGGCAGCAACTTCATCAATGTTTGAACAATCAAATAAGGTATGGATTCCTTTCCTCTTGGTCCCTTTACCAAGAGACCCCCTAAGATTCAGTCATTCAGTCCGAAAAGTAGGATTGTTTTTCCCGTTGCATGTCCCTATCACTAGCTCCCAATGATTCGTAGGTTGGGTATGTTTGCTAGTAGATTTAGGTATGTGTGATTTTTTTTTGTTGAATGTGAATATGTTTATGTACGTGAAATCATGAAAATGACAATCAATGTATGTTTAAAGTTATGTGCAAGTGTTTGCAAGTATGTGACTTTTGCAAGGGTCTCGTCTTGATGCTCGAAATTTGATAAAGTTTTAGTTGTTGTTTTATGTGCATAAATCCATGAAAAATCACGATGTTCATTTAACAAAATGTGGATGATTTAGTGACAATCTTTTATCCAAATAAACTCATGAAATATGCGCCTAAAGATGTGTTAAAATGGTATATGAATACGCCCTAAGAACTAACATGAAAAGGTTGGCGAAAGGAAGCTAAAAATAGTGAATAAATTTCTGGCTTGGTGTACCTTAATTTCGTTCAAAAAGAAGGTTGGAATCTATAAATTTAATACATTTTAAAGAGGTGAGGCCACTAGGATTCAAACCTGTGACCTCACCCTATGACTACTGAAATTCGCAAAAAAATAAGAAAAAGAAAATAGGGCTGGGGGAAATTGAAACTAGGTCTGCTGGTTTAGGAAGAAGACAACAAGAATTAAAATAAATAAATGGGAGGAGTGGGAATCGAACCCACGAACTCCAGGAAGCGAGTGAAGAAGAGAAATTAAAGAAAAGAGAACGGGAGGTGTGGGAATCGAACCCACAACCTCAAGGCTGGAAAGGAGAAGGCGAAATTAATTAAAGAAATAAAGTGAGGCTATGGGGGTACGATCCCACAACCTCACTACCGCACGTCTAACTTAGTGAATAATTAAAAATAAATATAGGAGGTTGTGGGGGTTCGAACCCACAACCTCACAGCCCCTAGCAAAATTAAAATTTAAATAAGGAGGCTGTGGGGGTTCGAACCCACAACCTCCCAATTCCCAGCGAAAATTAAGAATAAATAAAAGAGGCTTTGTGGGTTTGATCCCACAACCTCTTGGTTTAGGCAAAATTGGGCAACAAAATGATAATGAAAAATAAAAAGGTGTTGTGGGGGTTTGAACCCACAACCCTTCGGGCAACCTAAGAGGAAAACCAAGTAGAAAATTAAAGATACAATGTTAATGATGGGGTTTAATCTAGAGTCCCAATATCATAAAGATTAAAAATAAAATCAATGAAAAATGTAAATGTTAACCATGTGATTCGAACTTGGGTTTCCTCTCCCAAACTTCCATATTGATACATAAGTTATATGTGAATAAATATCCAAAAATAATGCCACCTACTTAGATTGAAATCAAGATATTGGCATATATACAAGATACATAAGTCTTGTACTACATAATCTTAGGAATGTATGAATCATTTAACGAACTATGAATGAAGCCCCATGGCTTGTGTGTATAGACTCATAAGTCTAGCATACGTTCAAAAGTAAGTGAACCTAAGGTGTATGTAATGAAATAGTGAACCCTAGAAGGGTTAAGTATAAGTGTAAGATACACTAAATGGCCAAGTGAATTGGCATTAGATGAGATGAACAATGAAATGAGGAAATGAACAATGAAATGATGAAACCCTAGAAGGGTTAAGTAAGGGTGTGAGACACAGTGAATGACCAAGCGCATTGGCATATGATGAAATGAACATTCTGTAATAAGAGGTGAGTAACTACGAAAATCAAAGGTGCTAATGATAATGAATGTGGTGACAACATGATATGAGGCTAATGTAAATGATGAGAGCAATCTCAAATGAGCCTAAGTAAATGTTACCAAAATGTACTAACCTATGAGAGTGTAAGATAATGAAGAAACCAATCTCTATGAACACTCTAATGAAAGCATTGAGCTTAACACACTTAATACTAATGATGAGATGATAAATCATCTAATGAGATATGATGTCCTCATACTAGAATCAAACTTCCATGACATATGAGATGAATGTAATGGAACTTTATACTGTGCACCGATAGGCTAACTATGAGCGGTGATGCCTTTTTTCGGGAAGGGAGAAGGTTCACGTAACTCTCATGAGATGAGACTATCCGTCTTTCCGGGTATGGGTCTCCTTATACCTCTTAGTCTTCGAACCTTTACAACTAATATAGGGATCTGGCGGGGTTAAATTCTCATGTATGCTAGCATGTTATAGGTCACTTTTGCCGGTGATTCCACCTCTTTTTGGTGTGGGGAAGACACTAGATTACATGATGCTCACATGATCTATGTCGGTTAAAGTTAAAGTTACTAATGAATGAATGAGGCCAGCCTCAAATGATGCACATAATGAAATGAATGATACCAAAGTTGTTAGGATATGATAATCAAAAGGTGAGTTAGATTCAAGTAATGACATTAGGTCATTCTTGGTCATTGCACAACGAATCTAATGAAAGTCTTAAACTACATCCTAAGTATATATGGTGTTTACACTAGCCTATGAATGAAATGAAATGGAGCACGTATGAATGAACGAAGCAGACTCTGTTTTTGCCAATGAAGACTCCCTAGTTGAGGCCCCATCTGTTGAGCCCTTATTTCTGGGATGTCTTGATGTTAAGTCCATGATTCCAAGTCTCATGTCATATGAATGAATGATATTACAGAAGTTATGTGCTACATGCAATATGATATGTGCTATGTGTAAATGTTATGTGTTGTGTGCAAATGTGAAAAGTATAATGATGTATGTTATTCATATTTCATAGCTTTCCTATTCCAAATATAGAAAGCTCACTAACTTTCCTAATTCAAATTTGGAAAGCTCATTGACTTTCCTAATCCAAATTTGGAAACTTTCCTAATCTCAATTTGGCAAGTCCACTGACTTGACTTCATAAAATCATGTTGTTAGAAAAGAGATATTCTTTCTCATGCATGTCCTTGGTGTGTACTTGCATATACCTATACTTAGTACAAGTGTGTACTAACCCTATACAAACTCTACTATTTTTGGTGCAGGCACAAATGGACGATAGAGCTATAGGATCATCGCTGCAGTTATCCGGACGTTCTGCATTCATCCGGTTTTGATAGGTCCTCATGCTTTTGAGGATGCTGATGTTTTATATTCTAGCTTAGTTTTAGAGTTGAGCTAGTGGAGCATGTTCTACTAGCGTTTCTTTCTTGTTTTTATTCAGACTACGTATCGGTGCCATTTTGGCAATTATACACTCAATAAGAATTGAACTATTTCTTTCAGTTGCTTATATCTTAATGTTAGATGGTTGATGGTGACAATTACATATTAATGAGAATGTTTTTATAAGTATGTTAAGAAACAAAAAAGTTTCAAATTTTCTGCCAAAATTAACTTATGTAAAGTAAGAATGACGTAAGTAGGCTTGTCTGCGACCTCTGAGAGGTCAATGACATCGATCTCATCTAGGTCTAGATTCCACTCGTGACATTTGTATTACCGTCTAGTTAGGGTGACTGATATAGATTTTGGGACGCCTACTCTTGAGTCGGTCCCCATTATTAATGAGTTTCCAGTTGATTTACCTGGTACTCCTACCAAAAGGGAAACAAACTTCGGTATTTATCTTCTCCCAGATGCACAACCTATATCTAACCCTCCTTATCGTATGGCCCCAATAGAACTTAAGGAATTAAAGGAGCAATTGAAATATTTGTTAGTTAAGAGTTCATCCGACCAGGTATCTCTCCATGGGTGCCCTAGTTTTATTTGTTAGAAAGAAAGATTGTTTGTTTAATATATGTATTGACTTCCTACAATTGAACAAGGTAACCATTAAGAGTAAATATCCTCTTTCGAGGATAAATGGCTTGTTTGACCAACTTCAAGGGCAAGCTGTTTTTCCAAGATTGACCTTCTGTCAGGTTATCACCAATCGAGGGTGAAGGATGATGCCATTCCAAAGATGGATTTTCGAACTCAGTATGATCATTTTGAATTTTTAGTAATTTCGTATGGTTTAACTAATGCTTTGGCGACATTTATGGATTTGATGAATATGGTGTTTAGACAATACCTTGACATGTTTATTATTGTGTTCATTCATGATACGTTGATCTATTCGAGAAGTGAAGACGAGCATACCAATTATATGAGGATTGTGTTGCAAATTCTCAAGAACCAACAACTCTTTGTAAAGTTTAGTGCATGTGAGTTTTGGCTAAGGTCTATAGCTTTTGTTGGGGATATTTTCTTCGGTAAACGTATTGGGGTAGATCCTAAGAAGAAGGATGTGGTCAAAATTTGACCCAGACCTCTAACTCCTTTGAATATTAGGAGTTTCTTAGGTCTAGCCAATAACTATAGAAGGTTTGTTGAAGGGTTTTATATGATTGCTTCTCCATTGAAGGCATTAACACAAAAGAAGGTTAAGTTCATATGGTCCAAAGAGTGTGAAAAGAGTTTTCAAGAATTGAAAGATAGATTTACTTCCACTCGAATGGTTGTTTTAGAAATCCTTTGGTAAAAAATAGTGGGCTATTAAATTTTTAATCAACAATCACGTAATGATACAAAATTGAATATGAAAGGAGTTTTCTAATAGTATCATGAGTTTTTTTCAATAATATAGGTCAATTTGCATATTGATTTTATTATCGAAGGTTGTTGTTGGCTTAATTTGGTTTTGAGTTGGGAATTTGTTTTACGGTTATCAAATTATGATTCAAGTGTTAACATATTGACATATGTAATAAAGTATTAGGTTTATTGTATTATATTAAAAATATTAGATTTATATTATTAGAGATATTGAAACTTAACTCTAGGCTTAAATTTAGGAATATGAGACTTGACATATTAGTTGACATCAAAATTTAAGAACTTGATTACAAATTTGGGTGAGCCATAGGTCTAGTATAGACATATAAAAATATGGATATCTATGAACTTGTTTACTTATAGAGTGTGTTTGGTACGAAGGAAAATATTTTCTGGAAAACGTTTTCCAATTTTCTCATGTTTGGTTAGGACAAAAGTCTTGGAAAATATTTTCCAAATCAACTCATTTTCCTCAAAATTAAGGAAAATGACTTCCCTTAAAAAATTAAGGAAAACATTTTCCAAAACTTTCCTCCAACTTCAAATTACATTTTTTTTGGCCAAAACATCATTAAAATATATTTTCATTTTCAAAATTTTATTTTTCACCCGATCCCTGACGCCCAACCCACCACCGGCCAGCCCCCCCACCTTCACTCCCTCCCAAATAATTTGAGTTTGTTATTAAAAATATTTTCATTTTAAAACTCCTACCTCCCCCAGAGCTCCCCTACCCACCCCTGCCAGCACCCCCCCCCCACTCCGAAAAAAATTAATTTTATTTTTTAAAAAATATTTTCAACTTTAAAAATTATTATTTCACCTACCCTCGCCCTCGCCAAATTTCCCCCACCCCTACCAAATTTCAAATTTCAACCCTACCCCTACCCCACCCCACCCCAACTCCAAAAAAAATTAATTTAGTTTTTAAAAAATATTTACAACTTCAAATTTTTATTTTTTCACCTATCCCTGCACCCCCTACCCCCGTACAAACACACTCTCTCACACCCCACCCCCAACCCCCCCAAAATAAATAAAAATAAAATTTGTTTCTAAAAAATATTTTCAATTTCATAATTATTTTCTACTCTAGTAAAAATAAATGATGTTTCTCAAAAAATATTTTTCATTCATATATCAAACACTAAAATCATTTCTGGAAAATATTTTCCACTCACTAACCAAACATGAGAAAATAAGTTTAAAATCTACTTATTTTCCAGAAAAACATTTTCTAGGAAAACATTTTCTAGAAAAACATTTTCCATGGAAAATATTTTCCTTCATACCAAACACACCCATAGATATAAAATATTTAATATATTGGGAAAGTTCTGAAGCTTTTCACAAAAGGGGAAGACTGAAGTCACAGAGTGATTGTTTGATAACCTGAAAAGAAAGTAAAATTTTGGCCCTTTTTAAGTATATAAAATCTTTTATTTTTTATGTATATGTTGGAGAGCAATGAGACTTGGTGATGAGTTGACTTATTCATATTGAGTAATCCTAATAATGAAAAATGGGTAATAAAGGAAACTTGATTATTTATAGGTGTGTGATATGTGGAGATTTATAGGAAAGGTTAATTGATTCATTATTGACGTTGTATCACAATCGCATTATTGTAATTTGTGCATGATATGAAAATTGTCATCTCTTCATTATTTGTGAGAACAAGCTTACTTGCGTAGGTTTTGAGACATGATTGTGACTCTAGTTTTGGGGAATTCATGAATTGAGAAATTGATACCTTGATCTAAACCTTAGCTTGAATCTTCCAGAAAGAACTGGGAGCTTTGATCCTTGTTCTTGCCTTGGGAGAGAAACTTGGAAGAGAATAAGTTGAATTTGCGAGAATGGACTGAAGGAGGGAGGGATAAGGGTATTTAGGAATCACTTTTTTTCTAGGTTTTATTTGCCCTGATTTCTTACCATAAATAGGTTTTCCTTTTAGGAAAAAGGTTTTTGATTGACTAATCCTTTTCTTGTAGGAAAAGGTTTAGGACTCTATAAATAGAGGAATGTTCGTTCTAACTTAATCAACATTCACAATGTAGTCTTAAAGGCTTTGTGAGTTTTGGTTAGGGGGAGAATTTATGGGTCACAAGCTTGATACGTTATCACTTGTGTGAACCTCCCATGTATTCCGAGTAAATTGGTTGAGGTTGTTTCCCTCTGTATTTTGTACTCTCATATTTATAGTGGATTGCTCATCTCCTTTGTGGACATAGGTCGATTGACCAAACCACGTTAAATCTTTGTGTCTTTTGGTATATTTCTCGTTGTTTTCTTACTCGTGGCCTTTTGAGGTTTGCTTTGCTAGCTTCCGCATTTACACCTGCTTATTTTCGGTCCTAACAAGTGGTATCAGAGCCAGATTCAATGATGGAGTCACGTTCAGTGGTTCGATAATCAATGATTGAACCAGTTTAGAAAGAAGTGTTCATCTTGACGAGTGTAGTTATAGCCGCAACCTTTTTGACAGTAATGAAGATTTTGTTGGAGAAATTGTTTCAGAGAGGTTCTCTGTGTTGAGACATAAATTTTGCAAAGGAGATTATGGAGAGGAGAAGCAAGTTGTTGAAGATTAAGTGAAGAAGGTAGACAAATTTATTTTGTCAGAAATTCAGGCCAAGGGGGAGATTTGTTGGGTTTTATTTGCCCTGATTTCTTACAATAAATAGGTTTTCCTCTTAGGAAAAGGTTTTGGATTGACTAATTCTTTTTTGGTAGGAAAAGGTTTAGGACTATATATATAGAGGCAGGTTCCTTCTAACTTAATCAGTATTCACAATGTAGTCTTAAGAGCTTTGAGAGTTTGGTTAGGGGGAGAATTTATGGGTCACAAGTTGGATACGTTATCACTTGTGTGAACCTCCCATGTATTCCGAGTGAATTGGTTGAGGTTGTTGCTCTCTGTATTTTGTACTCTCATATTTATAGTGGATTGCTCATCTCCTTTGTGGACGTAGGTCGATTGACCGAACGACGTTAAATCTTGGGTTGCATTGCTAGCTTCCGCGTTTACACCTGCTTATTTCCGATCCTAACAAGTGGTATCAGAGCGAGATTCAATGATGGAGTCAACTTTATTGGTTCGATAATCAATGATTGAACCAGGTTAGAAAGAGGTGTTCATCTGTAGACACGTAATTTTGCCCGAATTTAAGTTTAACACCAATTTTAAAGCATAAATAATTTTATCAATCTAAATTAAATATATTTTGATTTTTTTAATTTTTTCATTAAGTTTATTTAAAAAATATAAAAATCAACAACATAAATATATTTTTTATTAGAAAAGTTTATTTTGATTGTAAAAAAAAAAAGAAAAAAAAAGAAAAAAAAAGATATATATATATAGATTGCATAACTAATATTTCTTAATTTATATATATATATATATATATATATAGATATATATATATATATATATATATATATATTATTTATATTTTTTTTATTTTATTTATTTTATTATTATTATCAATTTAGCTTTTATTTATTTATTTATTCAAAAGAATTAATTAATAATTTAATAATTATCATCTATATATATATTTAATATTAAAAAAAAAGAAAAAACCCACGATTTCCATTTACCCATTACCCCCACTTCACCACTCACACCACACGACACACACAGACATTCCTACAAATGCACACACACGGATAGAGAGCAAAAAAAAGATCAGCAAACAGAACGGAAAAAAAAAGACACGAGAAGAAGAAAAAAGGGAAAGAAAAAGGGTGAAAAGAAAAATACAAAAAAAAGACTCTTCCACAAACAAAATCAATAAATATATTCACATATCTTGCTTTGACTCACAAAAAAAGGTTGAAGTTGAGGTCTACTTTCGCGGTTCCTTATTCGAATTGTTTTCTTTTGGTGGAATTTTCGCAAGAGGTGTCATTTAATTTCTTTTAATAATTTAATATCATGTTATACAAACATTGATTGCAATATATTGAAGTTGTCAAATTTCACATGTGGTTAAACCGTTATGTTTTTATATGAAGTTTGTTAAAATATTTCATATCAACTTTATGTTTAGATCCTTTATATAGTTTTATTTTGTGTGAAATTGCTATAACAAACCGTAGTTTATTTCATATTAAATAATTCATAGTTTGTTTCATGCCTAAGTAAAATTATTGTCTAAGTCAATTCTTATTTTTCATGTTAGTTTTTAATGACAATATGTGTAGTTATTATAATTCTAATGATAATATGTATAGTTATCCAAATTTTTATTTTCATGTCTTACTAATTTGAATGAATTTTTGTTTGGTTGTGTTTAGAAATGTATTAAATTATATTTTATATTATATTATGTGTGTTGTCTTACATTATTATTTTTAGATTCTATAAAAATAATAATAATAAACTTGTTAGGAGAGGATAATAAATTGAAAGAAAAAAGATAAAAAAGATAAAAAATAAAAATAAAAATAATAACAATAAAAATGGAATAAGGAAAAGAGGTAGAATACGTGAATAAGAAAAGAAAAGAAAAGTAGTGAAGAAGGAATGTTCGAATTAGAAAAAGAATAATAAAAAATAAAAATAAATATATAATAAAAAGAATGTAAAAATGTACACTAAAAAGTAAAAAAATACTTTAAAAATGAAAAGATACAAAAAGTATAGTGTTAAAAATATGTGAAATATTTTACTATTATCATAAAAAGAAAAACTATTAAAAAGGGTAAAAAAAAAGAAAAAAGAGAGAAGAAAATCAATGTAAAAATAAAACAAAATACAATTAAAAAAAAAAGAGCAATTAAGAAATAAGCAAAATGTTGAAAGAATAATAAAAAATAATAATGTATAAAAACTTGACATGCTTCTAAAATTGGATGGTTTTAAATATGTTAATATAAATCAAAGAATGAGGGTAAATACATTTGTCTTAATAATACAATATTCATAAATTAGTTTAAGTCATGAATGTCCATAAAGCGACCGTGCTAGAACCCCGGGATCGAGGGGTGCCTAATACCTTCCCTTCATTCAACAGAATTCCTTACCCGATTTTTGATTTCGCAGACCATAAAACAATGAGTCAACTTCCTTTTGATTAGGGATGTAAATAAGGTGACTTGGAACACCGTAACTCAATTCCAAGTGGCGACTCTGAAAAAAGAAAAAATCAAAATAATCCCCTAATTAATAACGTAACTTAAATTGGAAAAACCCTTACGCCGCCGTGCGAAAAAGGGGTGTGACATCATCTTGACGGGTGTAGTTCTAGCCGCAATCTTTTTGACAGTAATAAAGATTTTGTTGGCGAAATTGTTTCAGAAAGGTTCTCTGTGTTGAGACATAAATTTTGCAAAGGAGATTATGGAGAGGAGAAGCAAGTTGTTGAAAATTAAGTAAAGAAGGTGGACAAATTTATTTTATCAGAAATTCAGGCCAAGGGGGAGATTTGTTGGGTTTTATTTGCCCTGATTTCTTACCATAAATAGGTTTTCCTTTTAGAAAAAAGGTTTTGGATTGACTAATCCTTTTCTTGTAGGAAAAGGTTTAGGACTTTATAAATTGAGGAATGTTCCTTCTAACTTAATCAGCATTCAAAATGTAGTCTTAAAGACTTTGAGAGTTTTGGTTAGGGGGAGAATTTATGGGTCACAAGCTTGATACGTTATCACTTGTGTGAACCTCCCATGTATTCCGAGTGAATTGGTTGAGGTTGTTTCCCTCTATATTTTGTACTCTCATATTTATAGTGGCTTGATCATCTCCTTTGTGGACGTAGGTCGATTGATCGAACCACGTTAAATCTTTGTGTATTTTGTTATATTTCTCGCTGTCTTCTTACTCGTGGTCTTTTGAGATTTGCTTTGCTAGCTTCCGCATATACACCTGCTTATTTTCGGTCCTAACATTTTTCCCTCTTAGAATAGGAAAAAATATCATAATTGTGATATTAAAAGAGTGAGAAAAGGCTAAAAAGTCCTTGATTAATATTTGTTGGAGGAAATTTACGGGTTTCATCCATTGGTGAGTGAGATTTAGGGGGAAAATGTTGAGGTTCCACTCTACAGACCCGTATATGGACCGTAGAATATAAAATAGTTTGTACATGTGTCCATGAAAGATGAATTCCCTGAGTTCTGAAGTCTCTTTGTATGGACAGTTCCACAGTCCATAAATCATTCCACAACCCATTATGGTCATCCATAGAAGTAGGAGGGTTTTAAGAGTTTCTTAATTTTTAGTAATTTAGTCTATAGACCATTCCACGGTCCATAAAAATTTTCACGAGTTGTATACAAGCCTTTCCGTCATGATAAACCAATTTCTTCCAAGTTGTTGAAGATGGTCTATAACCAGGTCTATAGTTCGTCAAACCTTATATAGACAATAAAACCTCTCGTTAACACGGGTCCTAAAATTTCAACTTTTTATGCCAATCACAGTTGGCATCTACAGTCTGTGAAAACTTGTACGGGCTGAAATTCCTCATGTAAAGTCCATCACTGTAGGCTTCAATAATATCTTTCTGTAATTTTCTTGATTTAACTAAGTTAGGCACTTCTGAGGTATTACATCGAGCTTATAGGGGCATGTTGGTTTTTGTTTGATTAATTTTGGTATGCTTAGAGAGTATACTTATCTTATTCATGACTTCCTTACCTGATTACTTTTAGTATTAACAATATAATTATATTAGTTTGTTAGTTATGTTAGTTAGAATGTTAGTTAGATGTCACATCAAGTTAGTTAGTCACACATTTTATATTTTGTATTTGTTAAACACAACTCTAATTCTCTTGTATATATATTGATATAATCAATACAGAAAAGCAGTTTTCCATTCTCCAAATCAGTATCTCTAAATGTCTTTTTCTTCTTAATCGACTGCCATGTCTTTCACATTGTTTTGGTGTAGATGATCACCATTGTTGAGTATTCTAACATGGTATCAGAGCAGGGCTACTCTTGCTGTTCCTGATCTGAATCTTTTGTTGATTTTTCTTTGTTTAGTTGATCTTCTAGTGTTTAGTCGATTCTTCATCATGACAGGTTCTAAAAATGTTACTTCAACACAAGGAACTTCTGTTAATGGTGATACACACAACACTCTTTACATACATCCTTGCGATAGTCCTGGTATGGTACTGGTTCCAGTTCAATTTGGTGGAACAGGATATAGATCCTGGAGAAGAGGAGTTATGCGAGCTTTATCAGTGAAGAACAAGCTCAGATTCATCGATGGTAGCTGTGTTAAGCCAGCTACAAATTCAAACCAGTCGCATCAATGGCAGAGATGTGATGATATGGTAACTTCCTGGATCCTAAACTCTCTTACTAAGGAAATTGCAGATAGTGTAAAGTATGTTAGTGATTCAGTGGAACTTTGGAAGGAACTTGAAGATAGATATGATCAAACGAATGGAGCAAAGTTATATCAGATTCAAAAGGAGATTAATGATCTCACATAGGGAAGTTTGGATATCACAGTCTATTACACTAGAATGAAAAAGCTTTGGGAAGAATTGAGTACTTTAAATGTAAAGAATCAATGTTTTTGTGCTTGCAATTGTGGAGCTAAGGATGGATTGCATAGAGCAGAACAAGATAAACGTTTGATACAATTTTTAATGGGAAAGAATGAAGTATATACTGTGATAAGAGGTAACATTCTTATGATGAACCCTCTTCTAACAATGGCACAAGACTTCTCCTTGTTGATTCAAGAGGAGAAGCAAAGAGAATTCAAACCTTCTAATCAAATTCCTATGGAATCAATTTCTTTGAATGTGAACTCATCTAATAATAATGGAAAGGGATCAACAGGAAGGAACTACAAAGCATCATTCTCTAATGATAACTACTCTGGAAATACTTCAGCAAATAACAACAATTATGAAGGATACAACTATTTTTAAGCTAACAGTAGCAATAGAAGTGCTATGGTTTGTAGTTACTGCAAAAAGACAGGATATATCAGGGAGAAATTGTTGGGTTTTATTTTCCCTGATTTCTTACCATAAATAGATTTTCCTTTTAGGAAAAGGTTTTGGATTGACTAATCCTTCTTTTGGTAGGAAAAGGTTTAGAACTCTATAAATAAAGGAATGTTCCGTCTAACTTAATTAGCATTCACAATTTAGTCTTAAAGCTTTGAGAGTTTGGTTAGGGGGAGAATTTATGGGTCACAAGTTGGATACGTTATCACTTGTGTGAACCTCCCATGAATTCCGAGTGAATTGGTTGAGGTTGTTTCTCTCTGTATTTTGTACTCTCATATTTATAGTGGATTGCTCATCTCCTTTGTGGACGTAGGTCGATTGACCGAGCCACGTTAAATCTTTGTGTCTTTTGGTATATTTCTCGTTGTCTTCTTACTCGTGGTCTTTCGATGTTTGCATTGCCAGCTTCCGCGTTTACACCTGCTTATTTCCGATCCTAACAGAAATGTTATAAGTTGATTGGATATCCTAATCATACTAATAGGGACAATGGATCTCATGCTAGGCAGAATAATAATCATGAATATAGAGGAAGGAGAGTTGTAGCTAATATTCATGGATCTTCTGATGATATGATATCTGCACAAGGAGAAGATTGTATGCAGAGTAATTAGAATCAAAAGGTCACAGTTACTAAAGATCAATATGATAACATGATGAAACTTTTGCAGAATTTTCGAGTTAAAGGAGCTGATTTAAACAATTCAAACATGGAAACTGGTTCTGTGAATTTTGCAGGTACTGTAGTATGTTCTTCATCTATTGATTTTGGTAATCCTTCATGTGAATCTTTTAAATCAAGTGCTGACTTATGGATCATTGATTCGGGGGCATCAAATCATATAACCTTTAACAAATCCTCACTAACCAATATTCAAACCATGCCTTATCCTATGCTTGTTTCTTTACCTGATGGATACAAAGTTAAGGTGATAGAATTTGGTAATGTAGTGATCACATCTGAAATTGTTTTAAACAATGTACTATATGTACCTTCTTTTAAATACAATCTAGTGTCAGTTCACTCATTAACTCTTTCAATGAGCAGTATAGTTCTATTCACTAGTGTTTCTTGTTTACTACAGGCCCCTTCAGTGAAGAGGCCTCAGGTGCTTGGTAGTAGCAGAGAAGGACTTTATTTTCTTTGTTCAAGATGTCTGAAGAATCCTGCTAAGTTAACCACATGTTGATGTATATCTCACAACAATCATAATTCTTCTTTGTCTAGTAATAGTAGTCAGGTTACAAATAACGCTTACATGATACTAACAAATGTACTGATCCAACTGTGTGTTCTTCCACTTTTGATACTTTATCTACTGAACATGGCGTAGACCTATTGTGGCATAATAGACATGGCCATGTGCCTTTTGCGAAAAAGAGGAAAATACCTACAATTCCAGCCAGTTTTTCAAACAAACAACCTTTTATGTGTACAATTTGTCCTATGGCAAGACAATAGAGATTACCTTTTAGTCAAAGTGTCACACACTCTAATCCATTTTTGAACTTCTTCATGTTGATGTATGGGGTCCTTATCATACACCTACCCATGACAACTACAAATATTTCATCACTAGAGTAGATGATTTTAGTAGATCTACTTGGACTCATTTGTTGAGTACCAAGAGTAATGCCTTACAAGTTCTCAAAAACTTTGTGAATATGACAGAAAATCAATTTCAAACCACAATCAAAATTGTTAGATCAGATAATGGACTAGATTTTAATAACAATGAAACCAAATATTTCTTTCAATTTAAAGGTATAATATATCAAAAGAGTTGTCCATATACACCCCAAAAAAACAACATAGTGGAAAGAAAGCATAAGTACTTGTTGGAAACAACAAGAGCTCTTCTGTTTCAATCAAAGCTTCCCATAAAATACTGGGGGGAATGTATACTTACAGCAACACATCTCATAAATAGGCTCCCCTCAATCTACCTGAAAAATACGTGCCCTCATGAAGTTTTATATAAGAGAAAACCAAATTATAGTCAACTAAGATCTTTTGGCTGCTTATGTTATCCAACATTACCCAAAGTTCATAGGGGTAAACTACAACCTAGAACCACTCCTCATGTGTTTGTAGGTTACCTTTTTGGAACAAAAGGATACAAGGTGATGAGTCTTGCCACAAAAAGGATACATGTGTCTAGGGATGTAGTATTTCATGAAAATCTGTTCCCTTTCACATTAACTTCAGACAAATATGTTTTTCCTTCTATTCCTGGTTCAGTTTCTCCAAATGACAAAGAAGTTTCTTCAAATGATTTTAATGATTGTATTGATTCAATATTTGATAGTACTTTGGTAAATCAAAATACAGATGTGCATCCTACTTCTTCAATCATATCACCTAATCTTCCATCTCATAGTATGCATCATTCACCTAATACTTCACCACCTTCTCCTCCTACAATAATACACAGAAGATCACAAAGGGAAAGCAAGATCCCTTCACATTTGAAAGATTACATTTGTTCAATTCCTATCCTAAAAACTCCTATTCATACCACACAGTCTATTCCTACTCACAAAGACTTTTCCTTGAATGCCATGTTCACCAAACATCATCACATTACTCCCAATGACATAGCATCCATTAGTCAAGCAATGGTTGAAAACATTTGCCATGATAGTGAACCTTTATCTTATGAGGAGGCAGCCTTAAGTCCTGCATGGCAAAATGCCATGATGCAAGAGTTTGATGCACTTTATGCAAATAATACTTGGGATCTTGTGAGATTACCTATAGGGAAACAAGCAATTGGATGTAAATGGGTGTATAAAGTGAAGCATAAATATGATGGTAGCATTGAAAGGTTCAAAGACAGAGTAGTAGTTAAAGGCTACACTCAACAAGCTGGTGTAGATTATACAGAGACATACTCTCCAGTGGTAAAAATGACCACTGTGAGGACCTTGATTGCATGTGCTGTTAAAAAAGGTTGGGATATGTTTCAACTTGATGTGAATAATGCCTTTCTTCATGGTGATCTCCATGAGGAAGTATACATGAAACTACCACAAGGGCTTGCCGTGGATGATTAAGCTTAGTGTGCAAGCTTAAAAAATCACTTTATGGTCTGAAACAAGCTAGTCGACAATGGTATGCCATGTTGACTGAAGCTTTATCGCTCAGAGGATTTGTACATTCACATCATGATTACTCACTTTTCTACAAAAAGGCTGGTGCCTTAGTTGTTTTTGTTGCAGTCTATGTTGATGATGTTATTCTCACAGGTACAGCTACTACTGAGATTACACAAATAAAGGCTTACTTGGATAGCACACTTAAGATTAAAGATCTTGGTCGATTGCACTATTTTCTGGGATTAGAGATACTTGACATACCAGGAGGGGTACTTGTCTCCCAGAGGAAGTTTGTATTAGATTTGCTAAAAGAATATGACTGTTACAGTCATAGTTCACTTGCATCTCCTCTTGATCCAAATATCAAGCTAAGAGCCAAAGAAGGAACTCCACTACCTGATCCCACATATTACAGAAAATTAGTGGGAAAATTGAATTTTCTTAGCAACACTAGACTGGACATAGCATTCAGTGTTCAACATTTGAGCCAATTCATGCATGACCCCCGAACTCTACACCTACAGGCAGCATTTCATCTTCTTAGGTACTTGAAACAAGATCGAACTCTGGGCCTTCATTTATCCAAAGATCCTGATTGCTCAATCAAAGCATATTGTGATTCAGACTGGGCATCTTGTCCAGACTCAAGAAGATCAGTCAGTGGTTATTTAGTTTTATTTGAAAACAGTCCAATCAGTTGGAAATCAAAGAAACAGGAAACCATCTCACTATCTTCTGCAGAAGCAGAATATAGGTCCATTAGGAAGGTTGTAGGTGAACTGGTTTAGCTTCACAGGTTGATAAATGAGCTAACTATATCTGATTCTTCACCAATCCCTGTCTTTTGTGATAGTCAGTCTGCTATCCATATAGCTCACAATCCTGTTTTCCACAAAAGAACCAAACATATTGAAGTTGATTGTCATTTCGTACGCAGTAAAACTTCAGGAGGGGCTCATTTCACTACATCATATTTCCACTACTGAACAGCTAGCAGATATACTCACAAAGGCTCTTACTGGAGTCAATCATTCAGCATTACTTAACAAGTTGGCTGTAAGATCATCACTGCCAACTTGAGGAGGGGTATTAACAATATAATTATATTAGTTTGTTAGTTATGTTAGTTAGAATGTTAGTTAGATGTCACATCAAGTTAGTTAGAAGTTTTTGAAGTTAGTTAGTCACACATTTTACATTTTGTATTTGTTAAACACAACTCTTATTCTCTTGTATATATATTGAGATAATCAATACAGAAAGACAGTTTTCCATTCTCCAAATCAGTATCTCTAAATGTCTTCTTCTTCTTAATCGACTGCCATGGATTCCACATTGTTTTGGTGTAGATGATCACCATTGTTGAGTATTCTAACATTTAGTATTATGATATCTGCTGAGTTAGTCCATTGAATTTGATACTCGATTTTTTCGATACGACACCCTATTTCTTGGGGGTGCTACATTCATGCTTGCAAGTCTCGAAAGACGACTCGATAGACCTTCTTAGCAACATGGTTGACTTCGGTTAGGTTGGCTAGCCTGTTTTACAAAGTTGTCAGAGTTTTTACTTCAGGCAAAGGGGCTTATTTTAAGCTGACATATACTTGTCTTTTTGTCTTAAATGTATGAGGTTAGTATGAACTATTAGCAAATAGCTCAACAGAATCGGCTCACGCTTATGTTTTGACAGTAGGTGTCAATTCGTGCCCTTGTGTTTGAGGCGTGACAAGACCAAGAATATCAATTAACAAACAATTCTCTTTATTATAAACTTAAAAATATCACATATACCAAAAATTTTATAGCACTGATGACTACGTAAAATTGCATATAAAGGCTGAAATGAGTTACATAGCCCATAAAATTGCAAAATTAAAGGAGGCTCAAATCAACACCCACCGTGTTAAACTTCACTTCATTTATATTTTGAAGTTGTCGTGATGAAAGTCATATAAGGATATGATTCACGAGCTTAGGTTCACTAAGAAAGACAAGTGAGAGGTGGTGAAATGATGTCATCAATCTCATCCTGCATCTCATATTCCAAAGACGAAGTGATGGCTTAAAAGGCTAAACTCATATTCAGATCACTAAACTTGTTGGGTTTTTTCCTCAGGTAATTCAATTAAGTTATTTTTTCAATTAAATCATTGAACCAACCATAATTTATTCCCTTTTAACACCGATTGATTTTGATATGCTTTTCTATTGTAAATACTTTCAATTTTGTTCGTATTGTATAAGAAATGTAAATTATTAACACTCACAAGACAATAAGAAAGACTTATATGCTGAATGAGGGGCTATTTGTATATGATAAAACTAGATGAAACACATCAACAGATGCAAATGCGTAACAAGATATGAAAGAAATAACTCTAAAATAAAGGTAAATAATGTGATTGATCTTGCCGAAGAAAGACCAAACTGAGTTTTAAAATCAGACCAAGCTAAGGCTTAAACACTAGGATGGAGAGTCATCAAAAGAATAGTCGTTATATAACAGAGGAAAATATCTGGTGTTACTCTTCTTATTCTTAAATGTCATTTAATTATTCCTTTAACGTGATTTAAGAGAAAATAATTCTTGTCTATTAGATCTTTGGAATCCATCCCCATAAAAGTAGAATGTTTATGTTGAAGATTAAAAAATTCTCACAATTAAATACGTGAAATTTTTGCTAACATATTTTTTCTATAGCACCACATAGTTGTCAGTTTTTTTTATTCACCAGGCTTGTGGGGTAATCTTCATCGAAGATCACTGGAATCAGGCTGAAACATGCTATAATTAATTTTTTAATCTTTAAATTTATTTAGTTAGTGTTATCTTATTTCTTATTTATACTTTACGTGCTCAAATTTTTTATTTCAATAATTAACTCAACTATCCCATAAAACTCACGTACAAATTTATATATATCTTTTTAGGATAAACATTTATATGTTTACTTCTTCATATTTTGAATCTTTTTGGTAAATATCAACTTTACCACAATATATTTTCATTAATTTAATACAAACGAATAAAATTTATCATAATTTGTTCAATGTTCAAGAAATCATAATTCAACACCAGTGGTGGCTCAAGGATAAAGGCTAGTAAGTCTGCTTACGCCCGCGAAAGTTTTGAGGCACCAAAAAGATTAATAGTGAATTTTATGATTTTGAATTTAATTTGAAACAATACTCCCCCCGTCCAGAAATCTTTGTCATGTTGCGCTTATGGAAAGTCAATTTGACTTTTTCTCAAAGGTAAATTAGATCACATTAATTTGATATGTTAAACAAAAAAAATTAGATATTCTAAAACTATATGAAAATTATTAAAAATTACAATGTTTTGCATATTAATATTATGAAAAAATACATCTTAAAATGTATAGTCAAAGTGTTTATAGTTTGACTCTAAAAATAGAAATCATAACAAACAATACCGGACTGAGGGATTATACATATATATAGGACTTTTAATTAAACAACTCAAATCTTCTTATTAATAAGTAATGTGTTTACATCAACACCCAACGTGATGAATTACATATAAATGTCTAAACTCTTATTAACTAGAACTAATCCTTAATTTAATAAATAATAATATCATTTTTTGTGAAGTTATACGCTTAATGTCTTTAAGAATATACCCTAAAAGCAAGTAGCATGCAAGGCAAAAAAAAAATTAATTATATTCTTGAGCATGTGTTTATTTATATTTAAGGCCTCTTATTATATTTTGATTTTAGACCACAAATTTTACTGGGATATAGGTACACCACAGTAATTTCGATTCCTTTAGAAGCCTCGATAGAGTGGTATATAACGCCGCTCCCGGCAACACCAGATCAAACAAAGAGATGCATTGTGGATTTACGTACTTGTAATGATTTAAACTTAATTTTTTGCATGTCTTTTAAGTACTTTTTAGCAGAAGTGATGATATTTTTGTTGGGTTATGGACCTTTTTCCCTTCCTATGTGGATAAATAAAAGTCCAATTTGGACCAACCCATTTTTTCCCATAAGCCCATTCTTATTAGGTAAATATAAGCCTATTTTAGGTCTTATTTTCATATACACAGAGAGGTTTTTCAGCAGCCAAAAAGAGAGAAAAAAAGCAGTTTTTTCGCAGTCAAATTTCAGCCATAACAGCCAACTTCAAATTGCGATTCCCGCTTCGTTTCTAGTCCGATTGAGCTGATTTTTGGACAGCATATTATCTTCATCTCAATATTTGATTAGGAACTGACAGAGTTGGATTTGGTGGCCTGCAGCTTCAGTTTTGCTGTCGTGAACAGTAGCTGCGAAATTGGTGATTTTGCTCCTTTAATTCTCTAGATTTGGTGCAATCTTATTTTTTTGTTGCTCGTTGTTTGGCACTTGTTTTGTGGCCATTTTTGGAGAACAATATTGTAACTCTTGGTGATTATAGTGGAGCTTTTGGTCCCGTGGTTTTTTACTCTTCACATCGAAGGGTTTTCCACGTAAATTTTGGTGTCTTGTGTGATTTGTTTATTATTGCCTTGTTATATTTGTTTGGTTGAATTACTTGCTGCCTTACTATCATATTGCTTGTGGTTGTTTGTCTTCTCTTGGTTCAAATCGAGAAGGGAAAGTATAGACTTGGGTATTCTTCCGCTGTTATCCTGTCAGGCATTCTTTGTTAGTGCCTTGTCTTTCCCAACAAAGTGGATCAGAGCATTGGTTATTGTTGATTGTCGTTTTGAATGATGGAGACAAATATGAGCAAAATGGTGTGTTTAACTGGTAGTAACTATCATATTTGGAAAGGCAAGATGAAAGATCTTCTATTTGTCAAGAAGATGCATTTACCTGTGTTTGCTTCTAATAAGCCTCAGTCTTTGAATGATGAAGAATGGGAATTTGAGCATCTGTAGGTTTGTGGCTATATTAGACAATGGGTTGAAGATAATGTTAGAAATCATCATATTGTGAATGAGACACATGCCAAAAGTTTGTGGGACATGCTCGAGACACTTTATGCTTCGAAGACTGGCAACAACAAGTTGTTCCTATTGAAACAATTAATGAATATCAGGTATAAAGAGGGCACTCCTATTTCTGATCATATTAATGATTTTCAGGGTGTTCTTGACCAGCTGTTCGGAATGGGCGTAAAGTTTGATGATGAGATACATGGACTTTGGCTTCTTAATACTCTGCCAGACTCTTGGGAAACTATTCGAGTTTCTTTGACTAATTCTGCTCCCAGTAGTGTTGTAACCATGGAATATACTAAGAGTGGTGTCTTGAATGAAGAAATGAGAAGAAGATCTCAAGCCTCATCTTCTTCAGCTTCACACTCCGATGTTTTGGTTACTGAAGATAGGGAGAGAAATAAGTCCAGAGGTCAGAATGATAGAGGTAAAAGTAGAAGCAAGTCAAAGTCTAAATACAAGAATATTACATGTGACTATTGCCACAAGAATGGGCATATCATGAAATATTATTACAAGCACAAGAGAGATATGAGACAACAAAAGAGAGAAGGCGATAATGAAAATCGTGTTGCTGTTGTTGCGAATGATGATCTTCTTGTTTCTTGTGATGCAAATGCCATTAATCTTGTTCGTGATGAGTCTAGCTGGTTTGTGGATTCTGGTGCTTCTTCTCTTGTCACGCCAAAGAAGGAATTATTTTCTTCTTATACTCCAGGTAATTTTGGAACCTTGAAAATGGGCAATAATCATGAAGTTGAAATTATTGGCATTGGGACAGTTTGTTTGGAAAGTAACAATGGTTCCAAACTAGTTCTCAATAATGTCAAGCATGCTCCAGATGTTTGCTTGAATTTGATTTCTGTGGGATATCTTGATGATGAGGGTTATGTTAATACACTTGGTGTTGGCCAGTGGAAGCTTACTAAAGGTTTGATGGTTGTGGCCCGTGGTGACAAGTTGTCTAACTTGTATGTATTTCAGGGCTCCATGTCCAGAGACTCAGTAAATTTGGTGGAGAATGATACTTCATCAGAGTTATGGCATAGAAGGCTGAGTCATATGAGCGAGAAGGGGATTGATAGTTTGGCTAAGAAAAATTTGCTTTCTGGAGTGAAACAAGCAAAATCGAATAAATGTGTTCATTGCTTAGCCGGTAAACAGAAAAGAGTTTCTTTTCAGAGTCATCCGCCTTCAAGAAAGCTCGATTTGCTGGAGTTGGTACATTCTGATTTGTGTGGTCCTTTTAAGGTAAGATCTCATGGTGGTGCACTTTACTTTGTGACTTTTATTGTTGATCATTCTCGCAAACTCTGGGTATTTCCTTTGAAGTCCAAGGATCAAGTACTTGATGTGTTCAAGGGTTTTCAGGCCTTAGTTGAAAGACAAACAGGGAAGACATTGAAATGCATCCGCTCAGATAATGGTGGTGAGTATATTGGTCCTTTTGATAGATATTGCAGAGAATAGGGTATTAGGCATCAGAAAACTCCTCCAAAGACTCCTCAGTTAAATGGTTTAGCAGAGAGGATGAACAGAACTCTAGTTGAGAGGGTTAGATATATGCTTTCAGATGCTAAGCTGTCAGATTTCTTTTGGGCAGAAGCACTTAATACTGCTGCTTATGTTATAAATTTATCTCCTGCTGTTGCTTTAGATGGTGATGTCCCTGACAGAGTTTGGACTGGTAAGAATGTTTCTTATGATCATCTTAGAGTCTTTGGGTGTAAAGCCTTTGTACATGTTCCTAAGGATGAAAGGTCAAAGTTGGATGTTAAAACTAGGCAGTGTATCTTCATTGGTTATGGTCAAGATGAATTTGGCTATCGTTTCTATGATCCTGTTGAGAAGAAACTTGTTAGAAGCCGTGATGTTTTGTTCTTTGAAGACCAAACAATTGAAGATTTTGACAAAGCTGACAAGGCTGATTTTCCGAGTAGTGAGAGCTTAGTTGATGTTGATCCAGTTCCTTTGACTATTGCACCGGAAGAAAATCTTCATAATGATGAAAATCAAGTTGATAATGAAGATGGTGATCATGTTCAGAATGACCGGCATGATGTTGTTGATGCTCCAGTGCAAGATGATGTGGTTGTCCAACAACCAATTATAGATGCTCCAGAGAGTTCTCTCAGACGATCTAGTAGAGAGAGAATTCCTTCATCTCGTTATTCTCCCAATGAGTATATACTCTTGACTGACGGGGGAGAACCTGAGAGTCTTGATGAGGCCATGGAAACTGAAGAAAAAGAAAGGTGGTCTGATGCTATGGAAGATGAGATTAAATCATTGCATGATAATCATACCTTTGATTTGGTTAAGTTACCTAAAGACAGAAAAGCTTTGAAAAACAGGTGGGTTTTTCGGGTGAAACACGAAGATGGTAATCCAGTTCCACGGTACAAAGCTAGATTAGTTGTCAAGGGATTTAATCAGAAAAAGGGAGTTGATTTTGATGATATATTCTCTCCAGTTGTGAAGATGTCATCCATTCGTGTGGTTCTAGGCTTGGCTGCAAGTCTAGATTTAGAGGTTGAGCAAATGGATGTTAAAACTGCTTTCCTCCATGGTGACTTAGATGAAGAAATTTATATGGAGCAACCGGAAGGTTTTGAAGTCAAGGGTAAAGAGAATTATGTTTGCAAATGGAAGAAGAGCTTATATGGTTTGAAACAAGCTCCCAGGCAGTGGTACAGGAAGTTTGGTTCTTTTATGAGTCAGTAGGGCTTCAAGAAGACTTCTTCAGACCATTGTGTTTTTGTGCAAAAATTCTCTGATGGTGACTTTATAATTGTGTTGCTTTATGTTGATGACATGCTTGTTATTGGTCATAATACTTGCAGGATTCAGAAGTTGAAGCAAGAGTTGAGTAAGTCTTTTGCTATGAAAGACTTAGGACCAGCAAGGCAGATTCTTGGCATGCAGATTGTCCGTGATAGAAAGGCCAAGAAATTGGTATTATCACAAGAGAAGTACATTCGAAAGTACTTAGCAGATTCAAAGCATGGACAAAGCTAAGGTTGTCAAGACACCTTTAGCTATGCACTTCAAATTGAGCACGCAAACAGTTGTCCTTCTAGTGATGATGAGAAGGAAGATATGAAGAAAGTTCCTTATGCTTGGCTGTTGGTAGTTTGATGTATGCGATGGTTTGTACAAGACCGGATATTGCTCACGTTGTTGGAGTTGTTAGCCGTTTTCTTTTTAATCCGGAAGAGAACATTGGAATCTTTGTGAAGTGGGTTATGAGATATCTCGTGGCACTTCTAGTCCGAGTTTGTGTTTTGCACAGGGAAGCCTATTCTTTGTGGTTATCTTGATTCGGACATGGGTGGTGATGTTGATACTGCAAGTCTACTTGAGGTACTTGGTTACTTTTGCAGGGGGAGCTGTGTCTTGGCAATCTAGGTTGCAAAAATGTGTTGCTCTATCTACTACAGAAGCTGAGCTTATTGCTGTCGTTGAAGCTTGTAAAGAATTGCTTTGGATGAAGAGATTCTTGGGGGAACTTGGTTGTGCTCAAGAGAGGTATGTGCTTTATTGTGACAGTCAAAGTGCTATACATCTTGGCAAGAATTCTACGTTCCATGGTCGGTCTAAACACATTGATGTGAGATACCATTGGATTCGAGATGTGTTGGATCCTAAGTTGCTTGAGCTTGAAAAGATTCATACAAATGACAATGGTTCCGATATGATGACTAAAGCTTTGCCAAGAGGGAAGTTTGAAGATTGTTGCATGGTCGCCGGGATGGCGGTCTCCTCCACATAGTCGTGAGGGGGAGAATTGTTGGGTTATGGACCTTTTTCCCTTCCTATGTGGATAAATAAAAGTCCAATTTGGACCAACCCATTTTTTCCCATAAGCCCATTCTTATTAGGCAAATATAAGCCTATTTTAGGTCTTATTTTCATATACACAGAGAGGTTTTTCAGCAGCCAAAAAGAGAGAAAAAGAGCAGTTTTTTCGCAGTCAAATTTCAGCCATAACAACCAACTTCAAATTGCGATTTCCGCTTCGTTTCTTTTCCGATTGAGCTGATTTTTGGACGGCATATTATATTCATCTCAATCTTTGATTAGGAACTGACAGAGTTGGATTTGGTGGCCTGCAGCTTCAGTTTTGCTGTCGTGAACAGTAGCTGCGAAATTGGTGATTTTGCTCCTTTAATTCTCTAGATTTGGTGCAATCTTATTTTGTTATTGCTCGTTGTTTGGCACTTGTTTTGTGGCCAATTTTGGAGAACAATATTGTAACTCTTGATGATTATAGTGGAGCTTTTGGTCCCGTGGTTTTTTACTCTTCTCATCGAAGGGTTTTCCACGTAAATTTTGGTGTCTTGTGTGATTTGTTTATTATTGCCTTGTTATATTTGTTTGGTTGAATTACTTGCTGTCTTACTATCATATTGCTTGTGGTTGTTTGTCTTCTCTTGGTTCAAATCGAGAAGGGAAAGTATAGACTTGGGTATTCTTCCGCTGTTATCCTGTCAGACATTCTTTGTTAGTGCCTTGTCTTTCCCAACAATTTTATCTATGTTTTGCAGAAAAATAAGTTTTCAACAGTTCAGGTTGAAGATTACAAAATAAATCAACAGATTTATGGAAAATTATGAGTCAACCTACGAGTGATAGACTTTTTTATCAGTTATAGACATTATTCATAGATGAAGACTAAAGTTTTTGAAGCTAAATGTGGAGCCACTAGGGAGGAGTACGAGCCATAGGAACTCCTACGAGTGGTAGGTTAAGTCAAAGAAAAACATCAGACTTTGGATTCATGCACTCAAATGTGATTAACAAGGACGAAATGTGTAACGTTCTACAAGTCGTAGGACCTTTCCATAGAAAGAGTCTTGATGAATATTGAAAAATTTAATTTCACGAGAGGTGTCCGTGATTTGTAGAAGCACCTGTTAGTCGTAGAGCCAATTTTCAGATCCTATTTTTTCTAAAAATCCATTTTTTGTAGGCAACCATCGGGTCTGTGATTATATACTGCTACAAAAACTGAATCGAGGGGATTTTTTGAAAGGTAAGGATAGCGTGTTGTTTTCTTAGGATCAATTGTCAATAAATAGTCGTCTTTTAAAAAAGTTTGTACAATTTGGTTTTATATTTTTGAAAATTAATTTGTGAAACACTTCAATTCTAATTCTTGAATCGTTGGTTTATGTTATATCTTTGTTAGTTGATCTCTACTTTGCAATTTCAACCGAAGATTTCGAAACACAACTACTTTAACTATAATTTTATGATTTATGTTAACCAAATTAATATAAGTTGTGATTGCCTAAGCATAATTACTAATTACACAAATAGGGCTGTGAAAACTATGAGAAGTTAACAAAGTAGACCAAACAATTAGTAATTATTGAATAGCATTTATGTATCTATTATTTTATCTTTGCTTTGATTAGTTTTTAATCAGGGCCCAAATTAGAACTTGCCTTATTCCTTCTCGCCAAACCAGTGGGGTAATGAATGAGAAAAGACATTATACAACGGTGATTTGAGGATACCAACTCTCATCAAATAGCTTGAATATACCAATTGATAACTAATCTTGGGTCAAGGGTAAGGGTTAATAAAGCATACACTCGTAGACCAACCAAGGTGCATGGTGAAATTCACTTAGTTAGGTGATCATCACTTAGGTGATACCTAACTTATAAACTTTGCATGCTAGACACAAGACAATGTTACTATTAATTTGTTGATACTGGACAATCGATAGTGGAAGATTGAAGAGGAAGAAGAAGAAGAAGAAGAAGAAGAATATTATTGAGAGAGCTTCATCTTCATGCCTTTTTACAATATATGTACTCTACTCTACAATGTACTCTACTCATGTATATATACAATCAATTATCTAACTAACAATGTTAATGATCCAATCATAAGATGACAGCTGGCTAACAAACAATTAACAACTAACAAACAATTATCAACTAACTAGTTAACTGACTAATTGAACTTTAACTAACTAACTAATTCAACTCTTCAACTCTTATCAATACTCTTATCATATTCCTCAATACCCCCCTTCAAGCTAGGAGATATGAAGATGTTCTTCATTCCGAGCTTGGAAACCAAATACTCATGTTGCAATCGACCAAGTCCTTTAGTGAATACATCAGCAGGTTGTTCAGCAGTAACCAAGTGTTGAATGGATATATAACCTCTTTGAACCTTTTCTCTAATAAAGTGACAATCAAAGTCAATATGTTTAGTCCTCTCATGGAAAACAGGGTTGGATGCAATTTGAATAGCAGCAGTGCTGTCACTATGTATAACAATAGGCAAGACAATAGGCATGTCCAATTCACGAAAGAGACCAATTAACCATTTAACTTCAGCAACAGTAGAAGCCATGCTTCTATATTCTGCTTCAGCAGAACTCCTGGATACTGTAGATTGCTTGTTAGACTTCCAAGAAAGTAAGGATTCCCCAAAGGTAACCATATATCCAGTAATGGATCTCCTAGTATCAGGGCATGATCCCCAATCAGCATCACAAAAAGCTTGTAAAGAACCAGAATGTTGAGCAGATAACATAACACCTAGACCAGGTTGTTGTTTAACATATCTAACAACTCTAATAGCATCATTCATATGAGATTGTTTAGGGGCATTCAGGAATTGGCTTAAGTTTTGAACAGCATAGGACAAGTCAGGTCTAGTAATAGTTAAGTAGATCAATCTCCCAACCAATCTTTGATACTCACCAATATCTGATAATATAGGATCAGATGTAACTCCTACATGCTTGTCAAAAACTGCAGTAGTGATCTTTCCATTCATCTCAACAGGTGTGGCAATAGGTTTAGATCCACCTAATCCCAAGTCTGAAATAATCTCCAATGCATACTTTCTTTGATGCATGAGAATACCTTCACTGTTTCTGGCAAACTCTATCCCTAGGAAATATCTCAATGATCCTAGATCTTTGATCTTGAAGTTATCTTTTAAGACTTGTTTGGTCTCATTGATTAATGTGATGTTGCTGCCAGTGACTAACAAATCATCAACATAGACCAAAACAATCACAATACCTTCATTAGACTTCTTGATCAATAAAGAGTAATCCAAATGGCTTTGCTGAAATCCAGCAACTAATAATGCGTGAGTCAATTTCATATTCCACTGTCGTGAAGCTTGCTTAAGTCCATACAATGACTTAAGCAACTTACATACATGTTGATCTCCAACATGCATATGAGAGAATCCTTGAGGTATCTGCATATAGACTTCTTCTACCAAGTCACCTTGCAAGAATGCATTATAAACATCCATCTGTTGGACATCCCATCCCTTAGATGCAGCTAGAGTGAGCACTGTTCTAACTGTGACCATCTTAACAACTGGAGAAAATGTCTCCTGGTAATCTAAACCTTCTTGCTGGCTGTATCCTTTGGCTACAAGTCTGGCCTTGAATCTTTCAACTTCACCATTTGCCTTGTACTTAATCTTGTACACCCATTTGCAACCTATAGCCTTTTTGCCAACAGGTAAAGTTACTATCTTCCATGTCTTATTCTCTTCCAATGCCTGTATCTCTTCTTTCAAGCTGCTACCCATCTCTTATCTTTGGCAGCTTGATGATAGAACTTAGGCTCAGTGTCAACTGAAAGATTAGCAATGCAACATTGATAAGAGGAAGACAAATTTCTGTAATCAATGTTATTTTCCAGAGAATACAAACAATTGGACCTTGATTTAGACTTGAATGTGGTAACAGAATCCTTTTGCCAAAGAGGAGGCCTAGAAGTTCTAGTTGTTTGTCGTCTGTTGGAGCTCAAGAATGAATCATCCATAGTTGGTTGATCCTGCTGGTGATGATCCTCAAGATCATTGGCAAATGCATTGTCAACATTATTAATGGGAGCATCTATAGTAGGTTGATCCTGTTGATGATGATCCTTAAGATCATCAAATCCAACTGGCAACTCTGAAGATTGAATGAATGGTACATTGTCTTGTATGTCATCAAAACACTGAGTTTGAAAAGGAAAGATAGATTCATTAAAAACCACATCTCTACTGACAAAGAAGACTTCATTTTGTAGATCATAGAGTTTGTATCCCTTCTGTGTAGTACCATAACCCATAAGTACTGATTTAATGGCTCTAGGACCAAATTTATCAGATCTCAACAATGTAGTTGCATAACACAGACATCCAACAATCTTCATGTAAGACAAATCTGGAGCTTTTCCAAACATCATTTCAAAAGGTGACTTGTTAAGCAACACAGTGGATGGAATTCTATTGATGATATGAACAGCAGCTAAGGCACATTCTCCCCAAAACCTGATTGGTATACTGCCCTGAAATCTAATAGCTCTTGTTGTCTCCATTATATGTCTATGTTTTCTTTCCACTACACCATTTTGTTGAGGTGTATATGGACAAGAACTCTGATGTATAATACCTTGAGATTCAAACAATTCATTCACTTGAGCATTAAAAAACTCTCCACCATTATCTGATCTAAAGATTTTAACTTGAACATTGAATTGAGTCTTAACCATAGCAAGGAACTGTTTCAATATGGTAGAGACATCAGACTTGAGATGCATGAGATATATCCATGTCCATCTAGAGTGATCATCAACCAAAGTAAGAAAGAACTTCATTTTATTATGAGTTGTAATCTTGTAAGGTCCCCATACATCCATGTGAACTAAATCAAAACATTGTATACTTCTAGTACTGCTATTAGGGAATGGTAGTCTGACTTGTCTAGCTAATGGACAAATATTGCAACATTTCAACTGGAAATCCCTCTTATGAGCAAACATGTCTATCTTCCTGAGAACACTCATAGGAATGTGACCCAGCCTCTTATGCCAAACTTCACCTTCAGCAGAATTCTTCACTGCAACAAAACTTCTATGCTGTCTAGTGTTCATCATTTGTGATGACTTTAAGATGTATAGACCACCATTTTCTTCACCAATCTCCTTCACTTTCCCAGTGAAGAGATCCTGAAGGAGAAAGAAATCGGGATAGAAAATTGCACAACAATTCAACTGCCTAGTAAGTTTAGCCACTGAAAGAAGATTGAAGTTAAGTTCTGGCACATATAAAACATTCTTAACTACTTTACCTCCTTGTAGTTGAGAGCAGCCTGAATGTGTGACTTTAGTTGAATCACCATTTGGAAGCTGAACATTTCCTGAACTCTTTACTGTTGATCCATGAGTTAGCAATTCCTTAGTTCTCACCATATGATCAGTTTCCCCACTATCAACAATCCAATCAAAACTAGAAGTTGAAGGAGTAAACTGAGAATGTCCTGCAAATATACTTGTTGCATTGGCACTACTATTGCTAGCTACTGTGTTTCCCTCATGAATCAATGACTTGTTCATCATCTGTAAAACTTGTTGGTATTGATTAGGTGTAAAATGTTGAGATAAAGCAGCTCCTGAACCACTTGAACTTCCATATTGTTGTGGCATATGGTGTGAACTACCACTCTTAAACTGTTGTATCTGATCTACATTATTACCATAAGTTGAACTACTTGGATTGTTAAATTGAGGATTGTGGTCTGTTGTCATAACATTTGCTTGTCTCTTCCCTTTATAATTGGTAGGATAGCCTATTAACTGATAGCAAAATTCCTTTAGATGTCCATGTTTGTGACAATGAATACAGTTATTCAGCTTGTTACAATCAGCTCTATTGTGGCCTTTCATATCACAATGATCACAATACAAATATCCACTTCTCTGTTTGTTAGGCTTCACATTACCACTTCTATTATTCTGACCACTAAAATTGTTCCCTCCAGATCTACTAGTGAACAAAGCTGTAGGATCCATTTGCCCTCCTAAATTATAGTGATCTCCACTTAACTCCCTTTGACTTTCATCTTGAATTATCATAGCATAACTTTGATTAACAGTTGGAGGTGTATTCATTGTAAGAATTTGACTTCGAGCATGACTATAATTGTCATTCAAGCCCATCAAAAACTGCAGAAGCTTCTGTCTAAGCATGCTATCAACATATTCTTTAGATCTTTCACAATTACAAGATGGAGGAGGAATAATTGAATCAAATTCATCCCATAGATCTTTCAACTTGGAATAGTATACTGAGACTGGAGAAGTACCTTGAGTATGTGTAACAATCGACTTGTGTAAGTGAAATATCCTAGACATATTCACTTTGTCAAATCGTTCCTTCAGATCACTCCAAACCAGTGATGCATTAGAACGAAATAGGATTCCAATCATCAACTCCTTGCTCACATTGTTCATAAGCCATGAAAGCACCATTGCATTACATCGATCCCACTGTTTCTTCTCAGAATCGATTGTGTAATCTTCACGTTTGATGCTGCCATCAATGTATCCCAATTTATTCTTTGTTAGCAATGTTAACTCCATTGCCCTGCTCCACAAAGTATAATTCTCCATTCCTACAAGCTGAATGCCAATTTGAACTGCACCTGTGACATCAGAAGAAGACAGATACAGAGGGTGTGTATGATCGATTTTAGTTGCCATTATTACCTCTCCCGATCTGCAGATCCAGAGATCTAAATGAGCTAAAATTTCTCAGAGATTATACTCCTGCTCTGATACCATATTAATTTGTTGATACTGGACAATCGATAGTGGAAGATTGAAGAGGAAGAAGAAGAAGAAGAAGAAGAAGAAGAAGAAGAAGAATATTATTGAGAGAGCTTCATCTTCATGCCTTTTTACAATATATGTACTCTACTCTACAATGTACTCTACTCATGTATATATACAATCAATTATCTAACTAACAATGTTAATGATCCAATCATAAGATGACAGCTGGCTAACAAACAATTAACAACTAACAAACAATTGTTACTATTATAGGGTTTACTGCGTTGAGGACTTGTGGAGAACACAAAAATTTTATTATTATCTTTCATTGATTTTACAAACATTCAATTACGCTCTATGTATGACATGTTATTATAATCAGTCAATTGTAAGTTTAGACCTCATTCCTCATGAGATCAACCATAATTTATGTTAGGTTTTTTATATGGAACACAACACTTATACTTCTTTTGGAGATATAATTTAGATGTATCAAATTTTGGCGTTAATACTAAAGAATGAGGCTTTTAGATTAGACTAATTTTGTTATTGACTTGAAAATCATTATTTCCCATTTCCCATTTTCTTTTAGTTTTTATTTCTTGTAGGTTGAGTTCCGAATGTATGCCAAGTACAAAGAGTCAAGTCATTTCCCTGACCCAATTTAATCCAGAGATAAATAGAACTCTTCGACGAATGGCAAACATAGGATGTGGTATAGCTTAATGTCCTTTTTTAGAATGTACAATAAAAACAAGTAGTATGCTAGGACAAAAAAAAAAATCCAAAATGAATAATATTTTTGTTCATCTATTTATATATTTAAGACTTCTTATTATAGTTTCATTTTAAAACACTAATTTTATTGAGATGTCTTTTCAACGTTGAAAATCTAATTTAAATTTACCCCAAGGTTTGCTATGTTATCATTGTAGTTGTGATATAGAATAATTAGTATTGATGTTGTAATTGTAACAACGAAGCAATCCCTAGTAATTAAGTAATCTTGCAAGAACTATTTGCATGTTAGCTAACGGTGAGAAATTGCTTTAAACCAAAATCAAACATAGGTTACAATTGTCCTATTTCAATAGATGAGGCAGTTTTGATCATTTTCTTTTTATAAAATCAAATATGATAATCCATTAGTTTGAGGTGCTTAGACCAGTTGACTAATGATGGGAAATTTTAAAACCAAAATCAAACGAAGAATATAGTTATCCTATAATTCCGTAGATAAGACACACTTTTGGCCCTATAAATTTGAACTTCAATAACCTTTTAAGACATCCTTTAGTCGGAAAATAATATCATACGTATAACTAAAATGATACAAAGTGATTAAATAACATATTTTGAATTTTTTGACAAAACAAATTTGCATTGTATTTTAATAATTTTAGATGCCTTGAAAGAATTATTTGTTCAAATTTCATTAGCAATAGTTTCCTCCTTTTTTAAACATCGTTCACAAAATTCCCGACACCATCACTGCAACTCCTATTTCATTGTAACTGTGGAAAAAATGTCCAAAATAATTTGGTCGTGGATTAAAGAAAAAATTAAATAAATAAATAAATAAGGAAGACCCCATAAATATAGACTTTGTTTTAGTCAAGAGAAAGTGCAGCCGTTGATTAAGGTAAGTCTTGGAATCATGTCTGAATAATGGTGGATCTAATAATTTCATTCAAAAGACATCCATAATTACTATATTTGCAGTTTCTTCTGTTTTCACATCTTACGTAATACATATAATTAGATAAAATCATTAAATATCTTTTGAGTTGAGACACAACCTATACATGTAGGTCAAACTTTCTTTACATAATTTGTTTGGACAATTTTTGCACAATATTCATCTTTAAACTAATAGTATTTAATCCAATCATTTTTATTTTTCTTCTATTTTAGAGATAGAATTTTATTTTTATTTGTAACCTTCAATATTGGAAAGAAAAATAATTTTTTTTCTAAATTGTATTTTTAATGTCATTAGTTATTTATCATCCAAATTATTTTTCAACACGTATTATATATGTGTGAATATAGGAGAGGCGGACACACAAAGAAGAGCTAATTGATTTAAAGGAAAAATCTTTTGATCAAAATTTGATTAGAATGGTAAAATAGCATATTCCAGACTATTTTATTTTACTTTTTAAAATATTTTTATCCTTCGACTTTAATATATTTTAATTATAAAATAAAGTAAATTTAATTTGTTTCAAAATAAAAAGAATATTATAGACTTTTTAATTTTCTGACCAAATTCTCTGGTCATTTAGCATTATCCTAATTTATAATTTAACCATATAATTTCAATGTTAATTATTGACAAATTCATGTCCTTAGATGAACGGAAATAACAACAATACTCTACTAATTATATTTTATGTATATAATACAGTTGTCATCATCATCGATGTTGCGACTGAAAAGCATATATTAGACAATTATTAAACAAAACAGATTCAACTCCAGCAAGCAAATCTACAAATCATCTAAACTAACAACATTTTAACATATGAATTTGTATAAAAAGAAAAAATTATATAATTATACGTAAAATTATTGTGATGAATCTTTCGACTTTACCTTTAATACGGTTTCTACTAAACAAAATAAAGTATTTTTCTTTTCACATTCTTTGATATGCAGTTGTTATTTCTACTAAATATATAAAATAACTATTAAATATCTCATACATAGATTATGAATAAAATCAATGGAAAAAAATAGGTAAAATATATATTGTGTTAAATTAATCTTGTAATGATACTCTGAGATTTTTCATTTGACTACTCTCACTTTATATAGATGTTTAATACTTGAGATAATATATCACAAATTGTTATAATTGTCTTAGTTTGCTTAAATGAACAAATAAAATGAAATTTCAAGAAAATTATTGTAACATATCAAATAGGGACTTAGGTATTGAGGTGTGTGGGGGCACTTTTTTTTTTTTTTTTTGGGTAAGAAGTCGCCAGCATGTGTATGCTAGGTGGCATATGCTTTAATTTGACTTTTGATTGAAAATTGGAGAATTTGACTTTAGAAATCCCATGATCATGCCCAACACCTCAATTCCCAATTGCTTTGATCTTAAAATAATAAACCCTTATTTAATGGCTTGGTCAACTAAGAAAATATTAAATCACTAAACTATCATGGATCTTTTATTGCATTGTTTTTGTTTGACAAAATCACAATGATGAGGAAAATGATCTGGAAAAAATATTCATTCAAAGTTCTTCATATTTAGTTGTATTCATTCAATGTCTCGAGTACAATGCACAAATGGAGACACCAATCCATCAGAGTTATCATCCAACATTTTGTTTTTATGATATAAGAAAAAGGTAACATGTACAAAAATATAAACGATATACATATGATTTTGTTTTTAGCTTTTATTATAAATAGTTTTAATACGTGGATTGTCCCAAATCGGTGGTTAGATGACACCCTTAGGATCAAGGTCATAGGAAAAATGATTAAAAAAGCTCTTAAAATTTGTCAAATAGTTTAAAAATATCTTCCTTTCATTTTTTGGTTTAAAAATGTTCTCAACATTTTCTTAAGGTTTAAAATTGTTCTTTCATTAAGAGTCCACTAACATGATAAATGATGAGTCATTTAATTAGCCAAATGACTTTATCTTATTGTTCACCTAAGTTTTAAAATATATAGACCCATCTATGCTACACTTAAACAACAACCTTGTTAATTACCTCTTTGAAGGATCTAACTAATTTTTCTGGCCTTACTTGCAGCCCTTATTAACATAACCATGAATAAGTTGATGTGGCTCCCCTAGTATGCATCGGTTTATTTCATGTATTAGTACTCCCAGCCTACCTCCTAAAAAAGATTTGGTATGAAGTGAGTTGCTTTGGAAAAAATATTTCCCAAATCAGATGTGAATTTTAAGTTACGCAGAATATGAATTTTAATAACAATCGATCTTTTATAATTATTTTATAGATATTTTAATATGAATATAAAGTATGAACAAAAGTCACATTGTTCTCGTGAGCTCATACTTTAAAGGCTAGTTCCTCCTTTTTTCCAAATAATGATTTGTTATCTAGGCCTAAAGCGAAATTATAATCAAAGCTCAAAATATTCTTTTATAAAATAATATCGTGAGTGCGCGTGTATATTTATTTATTTATCTATTTAAAAAAAGAAATTCTAACTTTTTGATATGTAAGATTATTATAATACTTTTATAATTGATTTCTGTTATATTTATTGTTCAGTTTGAAGTATATTTAACCGATAAAATCACTTGCGAGACCTTGTTGATGGTTTCTTTTTTCGAAAAAAATCTCATGGCTACTATTAGGCATTTGAAATAGAATTAATTGTATGTAATTAAGTATACCGATTAGTATATTATCTACTTTTACTATATTCTTTTACAATTCTACTTCAAAATATAAGTCTAAGTATAAAAACAATGATTAGTGTTTGAAGAATCTGACTCCTTTCTTAATTTAGAAAAAAAAAATACGTATACATGAGGTTGAATCTCCTACTCCTAAAATCTTTCCTAAAGATATTCTGAGAATATCTTATTCCTATAATATCTAACAAAATATTATATTTCATACAAAATTAGATACACAATCTAAAGTTACTATATTTACATAGATCTTGCTTAATAACCCCTTCAAGTTGATGCGTGAAGATTTTGAATTCCCAACTTGCTAAGAAGGTTGTCAAACTAATGCTTTCTTAATGCTTTTGTAAAACTATCAGTAAGCTGCACTTTAGAGGAAACATATGTTGGATGAATGTTTTCCTTCGTTATATATTTTGTTTCGGAGAAAATGACAATCTATTTTTATATGTTTCGTCCTTTCATGATTTTTTGCTATATACAACACTGACTATCTGTAGTCTTACTGGCGTAGGATGTGTCACCCCTTGAAAAATATTCCCTTTAGCCGCTTTGATTCACAAGTTATGGTGGCCATAAATCTGTATTCATAGATGACCTCGATACCATTTTTTGCTTCTTAGTCTTTAAAGATATTGGTGAATTGCCTACTAGAACAAATCACCCAGTGAGGGATCATCATGTTAAAGAACAACTTGCTCAATTTGAATCACACCATCTATATACCTTTAAATTGCATGCACTATGCAGTAATATACCTTGTCCACGTTTTCCATTTAAAAAATTTGAACAACTTGTAGCGCTGCTTCCCAGTGTTCTTCTTGTGCAATGCATCCATGGGGTCACAAGAGCACCCAATAGGACAACTCTGTTCTAGTGAAACGCAAATATAAGAGATGACCTACTAATTGTCGATACCTTTCTGGATTAGCAAGTGGACTTCCTTCTGCTAGTGCTAACTTATGTTTTGACTCCATAGAAACATTTGCAGGTTTGACTCCTAGCAATCCAACTTCAGAAATAATATCCAAAGCATACTTAATGACATAGGAAAATGCCTTCTGAACTTCTCGCTACTTCGATGTCCAAAAAATACTTCAAAGAGCCTAAATCTTTCATGTGTAAATAATCACTCAAATAGTTTTTGAATTTTTGGATAACAGTATGATCATTTGCAGAAATTATCAAGTCATCCAAATAAACAAGAATATTAAGATGTAGATTATTCTTCTGTATGTTGGGAATAAATCCGTAACAGAAATAATATTTACGGTAATAAAGGCAATAAATGCGGAACACAACAATACGGTTAATCAACGATAATAAAAGAGAAATAATGACACTAAGATTTTACGTGGAAACCCTCCTAAATAAGAGAAAAACCACGACCCGAGAGGAGCAACGAATATTACTTTAGTAAGGATTTTACACTTGTATGTCTGAGTAAAACTCCAAAGACCACTACACATTCAAAAGAAATAATACTCTTTTGATTTTTCCACCTCACTACAATATCGCTCAAACTCTCTATTTTTCCTCACAGATTATTTTCCTCTGTGATGCCTCACTCTTCTCTGTCTCCTTTGTAATTCTTTTTGGTGCACTTAGAATGAAGAATTGTCATCCCTTTTATAGAGAACAAATACACTACCCTCCAAATGAGCTACAGAAGAAAAACAATTTTTTCTTCTTCATAGCTTACCTACTCTGCCAAACTTTGAAATTGGCAGAAAACAATTTTTTCTTTTTTCATAGCTTACCAACTCTACCAAACTTTGAAATTGGCACAAAGTTATTCAAAGTTTGGTACATGGGGATGGACCCCCCAATCTCCCCCTCCAGACCCATTCACCCTGAAGGAGGTAGCTCTAGGTTTCTAGCTGGAGTACATGCCGACAAGTTCTTTGCATAGCTCAAACTTGTCCCTTGATACCACCTTGGTCAGCATATCTGAAGGGTTTTCACTAGTAGGGATCTTCATGACCTGCATAGATCCGTCCTCTATCTTTTCACAAATCCAGTGATATCTCACGTCAATATGCTTCGTCCTTGCATGGTACATGGTGTTCTTGCTCAAGTCTATTGCACTCTGACTGTCACAATAGACGAGATACTTGATACGCTCAAACTTACTTCTCAAATAAGAAGTAAAGCGGTCGTGTCAAGTAAATAACCCAACTAGTGAGGTTGGGATCGTTCCAACGAGGAAAATAGTCTAGACTTAACTTCAACCTGTTATTACTATTGTTTGGTCAATGACTTCCTTGGTAAAACAATAAAAGGGGGGTTTCTATTTCTAAATGAGTAAAAATAACTAACGAAATTGAAAGAGACACTTAACAGCTTTAAAAGTTGGATTTTAATCAATGAATCAAAGTAACTAGGGTTTACGTGTTCCCCACAGGTTCATAACTTGATAATTCTAACTATAACGATTCTTTCCTAGTATCTTGCATGTAAAGTGATAAGTTATGTATTTCAAAATCCTTGGTCCGACATCTAGAAAATCTCACTCCGCACCTTGGTCCGGCTACGTGTGTTGCTATCCTAACCCTTATCTTTACCTCATATTAAGCATTGTATTCAATATTTGACTAAGTTATTACCTCGTACCAATCAATACTAGCCTATTAGATAGTATACACTAAATCTACGTTAATAATTCTTTTCCTATTATCTACCTCCTTGGTCCGGCAAGTAGCATTAAGGCGAGTTCTAACGTTGGCCATCGTTAAAAAGACTTCTAAGCGAAAGAATTATTAATACATGCAACACACAATTCGAGAATTTTGTTATTTTAGTTAGGTTTTATCTCATTATTTGCCTATGGTTTCCAGAACCCTAGTTATGGAGTTTAGTTCCTCATAGTCATAATCACAATATTCAAATATATTAAAGAAGAATTCATGTACTTACTTCAATGAGAAAGAGTAAGATCCAAAAGTTTGCTTGATTAATCACCAAAAATCACTTACAAGAATCTGAAAGTAATCAATAATCTCACAAAAAGTCTAATGATTATCAAGAATCTCACACTAATACACAAAGTCTGATAATACGATGTCTAACAATCCAGAGTCTAACCTCAAAAATGAGGTTTTTCAAATTATTTATAAAAAATAAAAACCTAATTAAACAAGGACTCTATTTGCTGGAAATCTGCCAAAACGCGGCTGGGTCGACGGACCTCGCGACGGATCGTCATGGTCACAACGGACCGTCACTGACTTCGTCGTCCCATACTTATGCAATTTCTTCTGCTGCTCTTCTTCATTACCCTTGACGACAAGTATGACGGACCGTCATAGGCATAACGGTCCTTTGAGGGCCTTCGTTTCAAGACACTTCAGCTCTTGGAATATGGGTACTGGGATCACTTCTCTGAACTTCATGACGAACCTGCAGGACGGACCGTCATAGACACGACGGACCGTCACAAGCTTCGTAACCCCACACTTGGTCAGACTTCCCCATCTTCCTTCAGCAGCTGCACTACGCTGCCACCTACGGACCGTCACAAGCACGACGAACCGTCATAAGCTCCGTAGGTGGTCTCTTCTGCATTTTCTCGCTCAAAATCTTGCATTCAGCTTTGGACATATTTCCTGCAAAATAAAAAGAAACTTATATAAAAATTAGCACAAAAAGGCTTTTGGACACACTAAACTTAAGGAAAAAATATTAATAATACCGTGAAACCGCGGTATATCAACACCCTCAACTTAAATTCGTTGTTTGTCCTCAAGCGACGCACTATGAATCAATACAACATCTTTGTACAATAGTATCCATGTTTCATTGTTTGCAATCATTTGGCTATCAATCCCGATTAATCTCATCAAATCTATGCATGCTATCACTATTAGGCTTGAACTATGTGGGATCAGAACATGACACAGACTCACCATGCACTAACACCTATCCTCTTCAATTTCTCACTGAGGTGCTAACAATTCCGGTATTGTAACTAGTGTCCTCACTTCAAAAAAAAATCCTCATTTTTCACACAATGATTTCAGTTTGAGTATAAGGATTACTTTTCAACACTCGCTCTCAGAACAAACTCACACTCATTCATACTTATTGACATAAGCTTGCCCTTATTTTAACTGCCTTAAGTTCGCTATACAACCCTTAGGATCACGATAGGATTTACTTGTCTTGTAACATAGGCTCAGGGTCAGGTAGGGTATATTTAGGTATACTTTAGTGACTTTTTGCCCTCCTTGACATATCGGCTAAACCTTCCACTTTCTATCATTTTATCTTGCCCAGTTTCTCATATTCTTTCACCTTGCTATTTTCTCTTCTTTCTTCATTTGTGTAAGTGACTCTCTTCTTTTCTTGCTTGTATTTCTTGTATATTTTTCTTTTTCTTTACTTTTATTTCAACTAATTCTTGTGTCACTTTACTTTTGTTCTTTCTCTCTCTTTGTTCTTTCAACCCCACTTTCCATAGCATTCCTTATAATATCCACCCTCAACTCATGGCTTTACCATGAGTCAAGGTACACAATACCCAAAGTTGGTTCAGGGCCATACGAAGGTTGTTTACTACATTAGCCACCCTCAACTTATGCTTTTGGCATAAGCTGAGGTGCACATTGATACACTCAAACTTACTTCTCAAATGAGAAGTAAAGCGGTCGCGTCAAGTAAATAACCCAACTAGTGAGGTTGGGATCGTTCCCACGAGGAAAATAGTCTAGACTTAACTTCAACTTGTTATTACTATTGTTCGGTTGATGACTTCCTTAGAAAGTAAAAGCATAAAGGGGGGTTTGTATTTCCTAATAATTAAAAATAACTAACGAACTTGACAGAGATACTTAACAGCTTTTAATTTTGGGTTTTAATCAATTAATTAAAGTAACTACGGTTTACGTATTCCCCACAGGTTCATAACTTGATAATTCTAACTGTAACAATTCTTTCCTAGTATCTTGCATGCAAAGTGATAAGTTATGTATTTCTAAATCCTTGGTCCGGCATCTAGAAAATCTCACTCCGCACCTTGGTCCGGCTACGTGTGTTTCTTTCCTAACCCTTATCCTTACCTCATATTAAGCTTCGTATTCGATATTTGACTAAGTTATTACCTCGTACCAATCAATACTATCCTATTAGATAGTATACACTAAATCTATGTTAATAATTCTTTTCCTATTATCTACCTCCTTGGTCCGGAAAGTAGCATTAAGGCGAGTTCTAACGTTGATCGTCCGTTAAAAATACTTCTAAGCGAAAGAATTATTAATACATGCAAGACACTATTCTAGAATTGTTATTTTAGCTAGGGTTTATCTCATTATTTTCCTATGGTTCCCACAACCCTAGTTATGGAGTTTAGTTCCTCGTAGCCATAAACACAATATTCAAATATGTTAAACAAGATTTCATGTACTTACTTCAATGAGAAAGAATAAAGTCCAAAAATTTGCTTGATTAATCACCAAAAATCACTTGTAAGAATCTCTAACAATCAAACACTCAAAACACAAAGTCTAATAATATGATGTTTAATCTCACAGAGTCTAACCTCAAAAACAAGGTTTTTTGAACTATTTAAAAAAAAATAAAAACCTAATTAAACAAGGATTCTAATTACTGGAAATCTGCCAAAACGCGGCTGGGTCGACGGACCACGCGATGGACCGTCGTGGTCATGACGGACCGTCGTGGACTCCGTCGTCCAATACTTGGTATAATTCTTCTGCTGCTTTCTTCATTCCCCTCGACGGTAAGTGTGACGGACCGTCATAGGCACAACGGTCCGTCGAGGGTCTTGTTTCAAAATACTTCAACTCTTAGAATCTGGGTACTGGGATCACTTCGCTGATCTTCACGACGAACCTGCAGGACGGACCGTCATAGCCATGACGGACCGTCACAAGCTTCGTAATCCCACACTTGGTCAGACTTCCCCATCTTCCTTCAGCAGCTTCTCTACGCTGCCACCTACGGACCGTCACAAGCACGACGGACCGTCATAAGCCCCCCATCTGCTCATTTACTGCATAGGTGTCCTCCGCATAATAACACTCATCGATTGGAGGTGGTGGTTTAGCCAAGTAGTTGACTGCATTAACCTTTTCTGCACCCCCAGTGACATGTTTTAGTACCAACCCAAGCTCAGTTCTCATCTGAGCCATTTCTTCACGAATATCGTCTGTGGCTGGGTTGTGAGTGGACTGCACTACGAAGGTGTTTCTCCCTGTATCGGACTTCCTGGTAGTCCAAGCTTTGTTGTTACGGGAGATTTTGTCTAATTTCTGAGGAATCTCACCATAAGGGCATTCTGCATAAGATCCACTGCTATAGTGTCCAACACCGCTTTATTGTTATCATCCTGTCCCTGATAGAAGTATTCCTTCAGTGACTCATCATCAATACGGTGATTTGGGACACTTCTCAAGAATGAGGTGAATCTATCCCAAGAACTACTAACTGACTCTCCTGGTAGTGCCATAAAGTTATTCACCCTGTCTTTGTGGTTTAATTTCTTGGAGACCGGATAGTAGCGTGCTAAGAAGACATCCCGTAGTTGGTTCCAAGTGAACATGGAGTTGTATGGGAGCTCAGTAAACCACATAGCAGCCTCTCCCGTCAGTGAGAGAGGAAACATTCTGAGACCTATTACATCTAGATCCAAATCAGGCCTCCCCACACAACTTTTACACACTGCCCTTACCTTAGCTATATGGGCATGTGGATCCTCAGAAGGTTGACCTGAAAACAAACCTCTGGCAGTGAGTATTTGCATCAGACTACTAGTTAGCACAAAAGTGTGGCCTGTGGGTAAAGGAGGCAAAACCAGTGGCCCATTCAAATCTGCTATGTTATCATAGCCTCTGTAGTATGCTTGGGGCCCTGGAGCGGGATTCTGTCCCCCCTGTTGATGTTCACCCGGAGCATCGGGTAACATCTGACCATGAACATCAGTCGGAGCTGGGATGTTCTGGTTTGGATCCTCATAATTGATTCCCAAATTACGATTCATGTTTCGCAGTGTACGCTCTAGCTCGTGATCGTAGGGAAACAACGGTTCTCTTCCTCTCCGTGTATTTGGCATACAAGGAGGATAGTTCTAAAAAGAAATCAAAAACAATAAAACAAAGTAAAATCAAGAAAATATCAACTAAACTATAGTAAAAAATTCAAGTTAATCTAAAAGCTAAATTCCCCGGCAACGGTGCCAAAATTTGATACGCTCAAACTTACTTCTCAAACGAGAAGTAAAGCGGTCGCGTCAAGTAAATAACCCAACTAGTGAGGTTTGGATCGTTCCCACAAGGAAAATAGTCTAGACTTAACTTCAACTTGTTATTACTATTGTTCGGTTGATGACTTCCTTAGAAAGTAAAAGCATAAAGGGGGGTTTGTATTTCCTAATAAGTAAAAATAACTAACGAACTTGACAGAGACACTTAAACGCTTTTAATTTTGGGTTGTAATCAATTAATCAAAGTAACTAGGGTTTACGTGTTCCCCACAGGTTCATAACTTGATCATTCTAACTATAACAATTCTTTCCTAGTATCTTGCATGCAAAGTGATAAGTTATGTATTTCTAAATCCTTGGTCCGGCATCTAGAAAATCTCACTCCGCACCTTGGTCCGGCTACGTGTGTTGCTTTCCTAACCCTTATCCTTACCTTATATTAAGCATCGTATTCGATATTTGACTAAGTTATTACCTCGCACCAATCAATACTAGCCTATTAGATAGTATACACTAAATCTATGTTAATAATTCTTTTCCTATTATCTACCTCCTTGGTCCGGCAAGTAGCATTAAGGCGAGTTCTATCGTTGATCATCTGTTAAAAAGACTTCTAAGCGAAAGAATTATTAATACATGCAAGACACTATTGTAGAATTGTTATTTTAGCTAGGGTTTATCTAATTATTTGCCTATGGTTCCCACAACCCTAGTTATGGAGTTTAGTTCCTCATAGCCATAAACACAATATTCAAATATGTTAAACAAGAATTCATGTACTTACTTCAATGAGAAAGAATAAAGTCCGAAAATTTGCTTGATTAATCACCAAAAATCACTTGTAAGAATCTCTAACAATCAAACACTCAAAACACAATGTCTAATAATATGATGTTTAATCTCACAGAGTCTAACCTCAAAAATGAGGTTTTTTAAACTATTTATAAAAAAAATAAAAACCTAATTAAACAAGTATTCGAATTACTGGAAATCTGCCAAAACGCGGCTGGGTCGACGGACCACGCGACGGACCGTCGTGGTCATGACGGACCGTCGTGGACTCCGTCGTCCCATACTTGGTACAATTCTTCTGCTGCTTTCTTCATTCCCCTCGACGTCAAGTGTGACGGACCGTCATAGGCACAACGGTCTGTCGAGGGTCTCATTTCAAAATACTTCAACTCTTTGAATCTGGGTACTGGGATCACTTCTCTGATCTTCACGACGAACCTGCTGGACGGACCGTCATAGCCATGACGGACCGTCATAAGCTTCGTAATCCCACACTTGGTCAGACTTCCCCATCTTCCTTCAGCAGCTTCTCTACGCTGCCACCTACGGACCGTCACAAGCACGACGGACCGTCATAAGATCCGTAGGTGGTCTCTTCTGCAATTTTCGCTCAAAATCTTCGCATTCAGCTTTGGACAGATTTCCTTCAAAACAAAGAGAAACTTATATCAAAATTAGCACATCGGACACACTAAACTTAAGGAAAAAGTATTAATTATACCGTGAAACCACGGTATATCACACATGTCCAAGGAGGGACCAGGACCAACACATTGTTTCCAGAAAAAATCGGTTGGGGTGAAAAAGAAAGGTCTATTTTTAAGCTCAGATCATTTGGATAAGGGCCTATGATCCATTTGGTTTTCTTCAATTTAGGCTAAAGATATGCTATATTGAATAAGGGCCTATGATCCTTTCCTAATTGTCTATTACAGCTTACCATTAGTAGGACTAACCAGGAATGTTCTAGCTCAGTACCAATAGTGGACTTATTCGAATTTTCCTCACACTCACTTGACATCTCATCACTATACCAGATTATCAGACACCTAGTTCGAATTTAAGAATTAGGGTAATGCAATAATGTAACTCTATGTCATGTTTAGAGCCACACAATTATCAGTTACTATGCCTAGTCATTCATCATTTTCCAGTTTATTAGGATATCATTTTAGCCATCATGCTCCAGAATTAAACTATATACAAAAGATATAAACATGCCGGTTCAACAGAAAAAGTAATCAGTCTTTTGGGGAAAAAGAACACAGGCAAGAAAACCCCAAAAGAGGATAGTGAATTGGGCTACTCAGACTTCACCCTAACACTCACTTTCCATTTACCCCACCCCCAACAAAAAAAACATGCAATTGTCCCCAATGCATAAAAATTTAAATACTAGAGTGGCAGGTAAAGCAAACCTGTGGCGCAAAGCGCCGTCGATCAGCAAGCTGGTGGGTCCGGTTCCCCGGAACCCACGTCCTCTGCAATCTGGACACCCTCAGTGGTGTCCTCAGCAACAACCGCACTATCAGTAGTGCCTCCTGCTATCTCCACAGTATGGGAGGTAGACGCTCCAACCGCTAACTCTGATGCTCTCATCTGGTGCGCCTCCTCCTCAGCAATTGAGGCTCTCCTCGCAGCCTCCATCTCTTGGCGCTCCTTCTTCCGTGCTCGCACCTCTTCCTCTGCTCGACCCCTACGCCTCTTGTCATTCTCTCAAGGGGGAGATGGTGGAATCTCTGAGGTGGCGAATAGGACCGCTAGCACTGTGTCCTCAGCAGGCTTGACAGAAGGGGCCTCAGATTCTGGCATGCTAGCCTCTAATATCGTGTCGATATCTGCACGAAGACTGTCAACTGCAGCCTGAAGAGTTGACACATCCACCTGAGGGGCTGGTCGGGCTAGCACCCTCAACTCAAAGGCGTTCAAGCGCTTGTTAACCTCAGCGATCTTCCACTCTGTATACTGTACCATTTTCTTCTCTAGGCGCTCTTCTGACTCAGTAATAGACTTATGCATCCACGGCTGGATATGATGCAAAAGTGTGGCCATTTGCGCCTCTAGTTTTTGGACCCTAGCAAGCGGGACTAGTGCCGGTAGAGGGGCTGTGCGAGAGGAACTCGGGGAAGTGCTACTACCCGAGATAGACTCGACCGGGGTAGTGTCAGTGGACACCGCCTGTGTAGCCGTGCGGTCCTGGGCTACCGTATCAGCAAGATCATCAGCAAGTGGGGGAAGCTCTGGACGGGGCCCTCTCCGTGGAGCAAACTCATTGGCCTCGTCTCTGATGAGGCCAACGTAAATAGTGAATTGCGGGGTCTTGAGCTGATCTATGTGCCATATAGGCACGGTTGCGGACCTGCAGAGAGCGAAGATCATGCACTGGAAAGGGTAAGTAGTAGTGACCTTGAATGCCCTCTCGTGCATGACTGCCTGAAGAAGCCACGCGAAGTCCACCTCGAACCCGGCTATAATCGCCTCTATCAACACTGCTCGATCCCATGTAATGATATTATCACCAGCTGTGGGGGAAAGGCAATGACGGACAAGTAGCCACAAGAACTTCGCCGTGAAAGTGAGGTTGGCCTTCTTGATGGCCCCCTTTGGCTCAGTTACCCAGTCAGCACCCTCTCCATCTACTGACAGGTGCAGGGCCATCCACCTCTTGGTGGTCTCTCTTAGTGATGGCTCGCGCAGGAACTGGCCATCTTTAACTATCTGCCAGCGGTAGTCGAACTCGGCAGTGAGAGAGGTCCGAGTAGCATCAACACCCTCGCCGTATAGAAACCGGCGGATGGCAGGCAGGAAAATGTCAACCTGTACGCCCCGTACTCGGACCTGCTCCAGTGGGGACAGTTTAGCGGGGGCAGCCCGCCTATCTATCTGCGATCGGAGAGTCGCTACGTAGGATGCATAGAACTCTCGGACTATTTCTTCATTGTAACGTCCCAACGGACGTGCTGTCCACTCCAAGCGATGCCTGGTGAAGAGATTGTGGATCTCAGGCATCGTCGGGAGGCTCTCTGTCAGGACCTTCCGATCCAAGGTGAGTGTTCGAGTCATCACTCCTTTATAAGTCAAAGAACTTGGCGTTGGAGTAGACTTGAAATTGCCCGGCGACACACCACTATTGGGCTGGTCAGTGGTTGGGGTGGGGACCTGAGCTGGTGAGCCTGATATAGATTCTGAACTGTCAGCCTCATTAGACGAGGCCGACGCTGCAGCGGTGGCGGGTGCGGGAACCTCAGCAGAGCCGGAGGCTTCCTCGGACCATGATACTCCTAAGGAGCCAGACGCTCCTTCTTCATTTGTGGTTGACCCATAGGGTGTGCCGGTCAGTGTGTGCTCCTCATCAGACTGGGAGGCAGTGACTACGCTGGACGCCACCTTTTTGGGTGTGGCTTTGGGAGCACGTGCAACACGGGAAGGGGTGGAAGTGCCTGGGGGCACATACTCAGGGTCACACTCATCATCAGAGCCAATGACCATGCGAGCAGACGGGGAGACAGACACAGATCACCCGCGTGCGTAGATGCGGTCTTGCTTGGGTGCCATAGTAGATAGTACCTGTAAAGGATCAATATTAGTACATGTAGTGGCAAACAAGACAAGCAAAACCATACCAAACAAAATATTAAAAATAGTATGTCATTGCTATAGAAACAGTGACACACGACGGGCCTGGTGACGGCTCGTCGTGACTATGACGGACCGTCATGGGGTCCATCGTGTATTACTTAGACTATGTATATATGGAGAACCCTGAAGGAGATTCTCTGACTAGTATGACGGTATGTGCAGGACGGACCGTCACAGGCACGACGGTCCGTCGTAGTTGTCCGTCGTGGGACACTTGGAAAAAATATGGAGACCCATAAGAGAGGGGTCTCTGACCGTCATGAAAGTCATGCAGGACGGACCGTCGTGGGTATGACGGTCCGTCACATGTGTCCGTTGAAGGACACTTAGAAAAAGTGAGAGACCGTTAGAAACAGGGTCTCTGACAACCAGATTGGTTGTGCAGGACAGACCGTCGTGGGTATGACGGTCCGTCACATGTGTCTGTTGAAGGACACTTGGAAAAAATGGACATGGGGATTTAGGGCTTTCGGAACGGACCCTATGACGGTCTGTCGTGGGCGCGACGGTCCGTCATCAGGGTCTCGCTCTGTAGATCAGTGACAGAACTGGGGGTACCCCATGTATCCCCGATGAACCCTAATCAAACTTGTAGTGTTTTGGACCTACATTTGTCTAACCCAACTACCTAGGAAACTAGCAATGAACAAGCACCTATGTCTAGGGTTGTAAACATGGAAATTTCGAACATTTTTAACCTAGGTTAGACACAATCGTATAAAAGAAACAACATATGACTAAAGCCTAAGCTAATACTAACTAATAAACAAAAATGCAAGATAAATGAGTAGAAATTAGAGACACATACCTTAGAATTGGAGAAAACAAATGGACCAGTACTCGGTGGCCAGGAAGACACCCACAACAGCAACTCTGACTAGTAGATTAACACTTTTAGGGTTTTGGGGAATTGTGGAATTCAATGATCGGTGGTTGATAGAGGAATAGATTGTGGAAGTTGAAAAAGAGAGAGTAGTGGGAGGAATAATGAAGGAATGGGGTGAAATGAGGGGTTGGGGAGTTTAAACGGTCAAAGTTTATAATAAACTCCAACCGGGTCGGGTCGGGTATTCCTCATTAATCACGCGACGATTCCCCGATGACGGTCCGTCGCAGTTGTGAAGACCCGTCATGGGTTCCATTGTGTGTGCCCTAGTTTGAAAATAATAGAAAGATATACCTGGTACGACGGAGGTATACGACGGTCCATCGCAGGAGCAACGGTCCATCGCAGGCGCAACGGTCGGTCGATGTATCCGTCAGTGACTGCTGCAAAGTAATTTTCTTCAGAATTTCCTGGTGATGTGCCTGCAAATTTAAAAACCCATTAGTAGAAAAATGCTACCATTACTAAAAAGACTATAAGTATTGGGTTTCCTCCCAACAAGCGCCTGATTTAATGTCGCGGCACGACTGGATCACTTGATTACTCAGACTTCATCAAGATGGTATGCCTCAATCACTTCATTTGCCGATTCAGCATGCCCGAAATAGATTTTTATGCGCTGTCCATTCACCTTGAACCGCACACCCTCCTTAGTTTCCAACTTAACTGCTCCGTGAGGGAATAGTTGGGTAACCAAGTAAGGACCAGTCCATTTGGACTTGAGCTTGCCCTGAAACAATCGCAACCTGGAATTGAATAAAAGCACCAAATCCCCGACCATAAACTCTCGTTTTTCAATTTTGTTGTTATGGTACTTCTTCATCTTTTTTTTGTATAGGGCTGAGCTTTCATAGGCTTTCAGGCGAAATTCATCGAGTTCATTCAACCCATTTAACCGTTGCTCTGCAGCTTCGCTCCAATCCATTTTCAACTTCTTCATAGCCCACATGGCTTTATGCTCTAACTCAACCGGAAGATGACAAGCTTTGCCATATATAAGTTTGTATGAAGACATACCTATGGGAGTCTTATATGCTATCCGGTAGGCCCAAAGAGCATCCTCAAGCCTCCTTGAACAATGTGTTCTACTAGCGTTCACTGTTTTTGACAATATCTGTTTGATCTCCCGATTCGACACTTCAACTTGGCCACTAGTTTGAGGGTGGTAGGGAGTGGCCACATTATGGCGAACCCCATATTTCTCCAATAACCCCTTGAACAATCTGTTGTAGAAGTGGGAGCCCCCATCGCTAATAATGGCCCTTGGGGTGCCAAAACGAGAGAATATATTCTTTTTCAAGAATGTAGTAACACTCTTCCCTTCATTGTTTGCAAGGGCGATGACTTCGACCCATTTAGATACATAATCAACTGCTACTAGAATGTACTTCATTCCATGAGAACTCAAAAAAGGTCCCATAAAGTCAATACCCCAAACATCAAATAACTCAATCAGAAGAATGGGGTTTACAGGGAGCTCTTGCTTTCTTGAAATGCCGCCATGTCGTTGGCATCTATCACATGCTTAAGCAAACTCATGAGCATCTTGATGAAGAGTTGGCCAATAGTAACCACATTGTAATATCTTATGAGCGGTTCGGATACCACTGTGATGTCCACCAACGGGTGAGGAATGGCATGCCTCCAACACACTCAATATCTCACATTCTGGCACACAATGCCGAATAAGCCTATTGGCACAATTCATATACAAGTATGGTTCATCCCAAAAGAACTTCTTCACATCGTACATGAACTTTTTTCTTTGATGAAAGGACAAGTCTGATGGACAATATCACTAGCAAGATAGTTCGCAAAATCTGCGAACCATGGGATCAAGTCTTGTGAAGCAGCCAATACATGCTCATCGGGTAAAGTATCATCAATGTCAGTCTTATCCCCTAACTCTCTCATAGCTTCATCCTCTAGACAAGACAAGTGATCAGCAACTTGATTTTTAGTTCCTTTTCTATCCATCACTTCAAAGTCAAATTCTTGTAGCAGTAATATCCAACGAATCAGCCTAGGTTTCACATCATTCTTTTCCATCAAATATCTTAGTTCTGAGTGGACATTATGCACTATAACTCTAGTACCTAGCAAATAGGAGCGAAATTTCTCAAAATTAAAGACTACTTCAAGGAGTTCTTGCTCGGTTACTGTGTAGTTCTTCTGAGCTTCATTTATGGATTTACTAGCAAAGTAAATGGGGTGAAGGATTTTGTTTTTTCTCTGTCCCAATACTACACCAAGAGCAACCCCACTAGCATCACACATCACCTCAAATGGACTGTTCCAATCCGTAGAAATAATGATAGGCGCAGACACCAATTTTTCTTTTAGCTCACTGAATGCTTTAAGACAGGATTCATCAAAACAAAATTTACAATCTTTCTCCAATAGTTTGCACAATGGATGTGCAATCTTTGAAAAGTCTTTGATGAATCTCTGGTAAAAACCTGCATGCCCAAGAAAGCTTCTCACACCTTTCACAGAGATCGGTGGGGAAAGTCTCTCTATTACCTCGACTTTAGCTCGATCAACCTCTATTCCCTTTTCTGAAATGCGATGACCCAACACAATACCCTCTTTCACCATGAAATGACACTTTTCCTAGTTGAGTACTAAATTGCAGTCTTCACATCTCTTAAGGACCTTAGATAAATTGGTCAAACATCGCTCAAATGAGTCACCAACAACAGAAAAATCATCCATAAAAACTTCTATAGTATCCTCCACCAAGTCAGAAAATATCGACATCATACATCTCTGAAATGTGGCGGGTGCATTGCACAACCCAAATGGCATTCTTCTGAACGCAAAGGTCCCATATGGACAAGTAAAAGTTGTGTTCTCTTGATCTTCTGGTGCAATAGAAATCTGATTATACCCCAAATATCCATCAAGAAAATAGTACCACCCTTTTTCGGCAAGTCTATCCAACATCTGATCCATGAAGGGCATAGGAAAGTGGTCTTTTTCTGTCCATGAATTTAGTTTGCGGTAATCCATACACACCCTCCATCTAGTAACCGGTCTCATTGGAACAAGTTCATTTTTTTCGTTGGGGACCACAGTCATTCCCCCTTTCTTAGGTACACACTGAACCGGGCATACCCAACTACTATCGGCGATTGGATAGATTACTCCGGCATTCAACCACTTAATAATTTCCTTCTTAACGACCTCTTGCATAGGAGAATTCAAGCGTCTCTGGTGCTCAATACTTGGCTTATGATCAGACATGAGTTGGATTTTATGAGAGCAAATACCAGGAGGGATCCTAATAATGTCCACAGTAGTCCACCCAATAGCTCTTTTGAACCTTGTTAGTACCTTCACCAAACTCTGAACTTGTTGTTCATCCAAGTCTGATGCAATGATTATGAACAAAGTGTCACCATTTCCTATGAATTCATACCTGAGAGGAGGTGGGAGAGCTTTTAATTCTAATTTTGGAGCCTCTTCTATAGATGGTTTCGCGGGTGGGGACTCGCGATTCTTCATATCTAGCTCAAATTTCTTCGGTTTAAACCGAACATCACCGCGGTCAAGAGCCGTGACTAATGACTCATACTCTTCAATGCAATCGCTATCAAAGTTCATTATCACTGCCGCTAATGCTTCTACACCTAGACGTTCTTCTATTTGTGTCTCAGATGTCTCACCCATGTTGTAGGATATAGCAGATACTGGTTGGAGCTCACCACTCAGCCTCATGGACCTACAAATGTTAAAGGTCACTTCCTCATTGTTCAACCGAAGTTTCATCTGCCCCTTTTCCATGTCTACTAAGGCTCTTCCCGTAGCAAGGAATGACCTCCCAAGAATAAGGGGCACTTCAAAATCAACTTCACAATCAAGAATAACAAAATCAGCCGGAAAGATGAACGACTCCACTTTTACTAGCACATCGTGGAGTATCTCTATAGGCCTTTTTACTGTGCGATCAGCCATCAGTAGCCACTTCGCAGTGGGCTTTGGATCACCCAAACCCTACTTCTTGTAAATCGAGAGGGGCATGAGATTTATGCTTGCCCCCAGATCACATAATGCTTTCACAAAATGTAATAGCCCGATTGTACAAGGAATAGTGAACACACCTGGATCTTCTTTCTTTTGGACCAGAGATCTTGTAGCAATAGCACTACAATGCTGCATTCTATCATCATCCTCAAAAGTGACCGATCTTTTCTTTGTGACCAGATCTTTCATAAATTTGGCATAACCGAGCATTTGTTCTAAAGCTTCTACCAAAGGGACATTGGTAGAAAGTTGCTTCAACATTGTTATAAAACATCGATATTTACCATCCTCGGTCTTTTTAATAATCTTTGAGGAAATAGGGGTGGTGGCTTAGGCATGGGAGTTACCTTTTTAGGAACTTCAACATCTTTTGCAGTGTTATCCTCTAATTCACCATCAACATCTACCACTTTATCAGTATCTTTTGTCACCTTTTTCTCATTAGACGGCATAGGTGGGTCAACGGTTTGCTTGCCACCGCGAGTAGTAATTGCGATACAATGTCCATCATTTTTCAGATTTTGGACAGTGTTGCTAGGAAGAGTGCCCGGTTGCCGTGTGTTCACAGTTGCAGTTAATTGGGCCAATTGTAACTCAAGTTGCTTAATCGATATTGCATGTGTATCGACTTTTTGGACAATACCCGCTAAATCATTCATCAACTCTTTGTTGTGCTCATCACTAGCATCGAACCTCCTCATCTTTTTATGCAACATATCCTCAACTCGCGACATACTACCTCCACCATCCCTAGGAGTAACTTCACAATTTTGAGGAGGAACATTGGGTCCATTCTTGTCGTTTCTATTACCATAGTTACCCTTGTTGAAGTTGTTGTCGCGATCATGGTTTCCATCTCGGACATAATGACCCTCACGATTGTAGTTACCATAGTTCCGACCTTGGTTCCTTGAGCTTGGCGCCAATTATCCTGATTTGAGCCTTGAACGCTCGGTCAGAAACCACCAATCTGTTCATTTACTGCATAGGTCTCCTCCTCATAATAGCACTCATCGTTTTGTGTCGGTGGTTTCGACAAGTAGTTGACTGCATTAATCTTTTCTGCACCCCCAGTGACATATTTTATTACCAACCCAAGCTCAGTTCACATCTAAGCCATTTCTTCACGAATCTCATCTGTGGCTGGGTTGTGAGTGGACTGCACTGTGAAGGTGTTTTTACCTTTATCAGACTTCCTAGTACTCCAAGCTTTGTTATTCTGGGATATTTTCTCTAATTTTTCAGCGATCTCAGCATAAGGACACTCCCCATAAGATCCAGCTACTATAGTGTCCAACACCGCTTTATTGCTATCATCCTGTCCCCAATAGAAGTATTCCTTCAGTGACTCATCATCTATACGGTGATTTGGAACACTTCTCAAGAATGAGGTGAATGTATCCCAAGAACTACTAACTGACTCTCCTGGTAGTGCCACAAAGTTATTCACTCTGTCTTTGTGGTTTAGTTTCTTGGAGACCGGATAGTAGCGGCTAAGAAGACACCCCTTAGTTGGTTCCAAGTGAAGATTGAGTTGTATGAGAGCTCAGTGAACCACATAGCAGCCTCTCCCGTCACTGAGAGAGGAAACACTCTGAGACCAATTACATCTAAATCCAAATCAGGCCTCCCTACACAACTTTTACACACTGCCCATACTTTATCTATATGGGCAAAACCAGTGGCCCATCCGAGTCTGCTATGTTATCATAGCCTCTGTAGTATGCTTGGGTCCGTGTAATGGGATTCTGTCCCCTCTGTTGGTTTTCACCTGGAGCTTCGGGTAACATCTGACCATGAACATCAACCGGAGCTGGGATGTTCTGGTTCAAATCATCATCATTTATTCCCAAGTTTCAATTTATATTGCGCAGTGTACGCTCTAACTCGTGATCGTAGGGAAACAGGGGTTCTCTTCCTCTCCGTGCATTTGGCGTACAAGGAGGATTGTTTTGAAAAAGAATAAAAGACAATAAAACAAAGTAAAAACAAGAAAATATCAACTAAACTATAGTAATAAGTTCAAGCTAATCTAAAAGCTATAACCCCCGGCAACGGCGCCGAAAATTGATACGCTCAAACTTACTTCTTAAATAAGAAGTAAAGCGGTCGTGTCAAATAAATAACCCAACTACTGAGGTTGGGATCGTTCCCACGAGGAAAATAGTCTAGATATTATTTCAACCTGTTATTACTATTGTTTGGTCAATGATTTCCTTGGAAAGTAAAACAATAAAAGGGGGGTTTCTATTTCTAAATTACTAAAAATAACTAACGAAATTTAAAGAGACACTTAACAGCTTTGAATGTTGGATTTTAATCAATTAATCAAAGTAACTAGGGTTTACGTGTTCCCCACAGGTTCATAACTTGATAATTCTAACTATAAGAATTCTTTCCTAGTATCTTGCATGCAAAGTGATAAGCTATGTATTTCTAAATCCTTAGTCCGGCATCTAGAAAATCTCACTCCGCACCTTGGTTCGGCTACGTGTGTTGCTATCCTAACCCTTATATTTACCTCATATTAAGCATCATATTCGATATTTGACTAAGTTATTACCTCGTACCAATCAATACTAGCCTATTAGATAATGTACACTAAATCTATGTTGATAATTCTTTTCCTATTATCTACCTCCTTGGTCCGGCAAGTATCATTAAGGCGAGTTCTAACGTTGGCCATCGTTAAAAAGTTTTCTAAGCGAAAGATTTATTAATGCATGCAAGACGCTATTCTAGAATTGTTAATTTAGTTAGGTTTTATCTCATTATTTGCATATGGTTCCCACAACCCTAGTTATGGAGTTTAGTTCCTCATAGTCATAATGACAATATTCAAATATATTAAAGAAGAATTCATTTACTTACTTCAATGAGAAAGAGTAAAATCGAAAAGTTTGCTTGATTAATCACCAAAAATCACTTGCAAGAATCTCAAAGTAATCAATAATCTCACAAAAAGTCTGATGATTATCAAGAATGTCAAACTAATACACAAAGCCTAATAATATGATGTCTAACAATCCAGAGTCTAACCTCAAAAATGAGGTTTTTCGAACTATTTATAAAAAATAAAAACCTAATTAAAGAAGGACTCTATTTGCTGGAAATCTGCCAAAACGCGGCTGGGTCGACGGACCTCGCGACGGATCGTCATGGTCACGACGGACCGTCATGGACTCCGTTGTCCCATACTTATGCAATTTCTTCTGCTGCTCTTCTTCATTACCCTCGACGGCAAGTATGACGGACCGTCATAGGCACAACGGTCCGTCGAGGGCCTTCGTTTCAAGACACTTCAACTCTTGGAATATGGGTACTGGGATCACTTCTCTAAACTTCATGACAAACCTACAGGACGGACCGTCATAGACACGACGGACCGTCACAAGCTTCATAACCCCACAGTTGGTCAGACTTCCCCATCGTCCTTCAGCAGCTGCATTACGCTGCCACCTACGGACCGTCACAAGCACGACGGACTATCATAAGCTCCGTAGGTGGTCTCTTCTACATTTTCTCGCTCAAAATCTCCGCATTCAGCTTGGACAGATTTCCTGCAAAATAAAAAGAAACTTATATAAAAATTAGCACAAAAAGGTGGTCCAACGAATCCAGTTGAGCACAGATCTACTCTTCGAATCACAAGCAACAATAGAATGAAACCGTTCAAAAAAGGTACGATATCAGGCCTTGCGGGGTAAGGTCAGCTGATTAGACCCGACAGGACAATCGGTTATATGACGGCTCTCATCGACTGGGCTGGCATGCGAAAAGCAAGAGCGAGCTTCTTCGCTCCATACGTTGGTCCTTGATCCATCAAAGGCTCATAATCCAAGGACCCTTTACTTCATAACCTTGGACACACTAAACTTTAGGAAAAAGTATTAATAATACCGTGAAGCCACGGTATATCAATACTCCTTCTGATGCAATCCAAGTTCTTGAAGAAATCGTTTCAGCCATACCATCTCTTTGCCTACTTCAGTAGCTACAATATATTCTGCCTCAGTTGTAGAGAGTACGACACACATCTGCAACTTTGACTGTCATGATATAGCTCTCCCTGAAAATGTAAACAAATATCAAGTAGTGGATTTTCTATTATCGAGGTCACTTGCCATATCAACATCAGTATAGCCTTTCAATATTGGATCAGATCCTTTAAAACACAAGCAATCTCTTGTGGTACCTCTTAGATACCTGAGTATCCACTTAACTTCCTCCCAGTGTTCTTTTCCAGGAGTTTTAAGGAATTTGCTAACAGCACCAACTGCATGAGCAATATCAGGTCTTGTACACACCATCGCATACATCAAACTCCCACTGCTGAAGAATAAGGAACTTTAGTCATTCCTTCTTTCTCCTCTTTTGTTGTAGGACACATCTGTTTGCTCAACTTTAGATGACTCGAAAGAGGCGTGCTAACAGGTTTAGCACTCTTTATGTTGAAGCGTTCTAGTACACGTTCAATGTCCTTCTCTTGAGATAGCCACAACTTCCTTTTTGTTCATTCACGAACAATCTTCATCCCTATAATTTGTTATGCTGGGCTAAGTCTTTCATGTCAAATGACTTGGACAAATCTTTCTTCAACTTTGCAATCAGCTCTTGGTCTTGTCCTACAATTAACATGTCATCCACATATAATAACAAAATAATAAAATTGTTGTCAGAAAATCTTTTCAAGTATACACATGGATCATAATAGGTCTTTGTGTACGTTTGACTTTTCATGAAAGAGTCAAACTTTTTGTACCGTTGCCTTGGGGCCTGTTTCAACCCATGAAGACTCTTATTCCATTTGCACACCATGTGTTTCTTTCTAGATACTTCAAATCCCTCCGGTTGCTCCATATAAATTTATTCTTCAAAATCTCCGTGAACAAATGCAGTTTTCACGTCCAATTGCTCCACTTCAAGATCTAGACTAGCTGCTATGCTCAAAATAGTTCGAATAGAAGTCATTTTGTCAACAGGTGAAAAAATTTCATCAAAATCAATACCTTTCTTTTGTTCGAAGCCTTTTACAACCAATCGAGCTTTGTACCTCACCAACTTACCATTTCCCTCTTTCTTGAGTTTAATGACCCACTTGCACTTAAGTGGTCTTTTTCCTTTTGGAAGTTCAACTAGCGGGTATGTGCCATTTTATGTAGAGATCCCATATCTTCGTGCATGGCTTTCATCCATTGGATCTTTTCTGGATGAGACAACACCTTAAGACTTTCTGGCTCACCTTCATCATTGATAAGGACATACTCTGAGGAAGGGTATTTGGTTGATTCTACCCTTTGTCTTTCTGATCTCCTCAGAGGTTGAGATTGTTCTTCTTCTGGGTACTCCATTTGCTTGGTATTATCACCAAGTTGCTCCCCCTGCTCAACAATATCATCAGGTTGCTCTTCATGATCAGTAACTTCATCAATCATACTTTCTGCACTAATGGATGGTTAGAAGAAGAAGGAATGGTAACAAGATTAGGGACTATACAATTCATTTTCTTGGCCTTCTCGGATAGATCATCAGCAGTTCTAACTTCACTTTCTCAAAAGATTACATCTCTACTTCTGATGACCTTTTTCTTTACAAGATCCCATAGTCTGTACCCGAACTCTTCATCTCCATATCCGATGAATATGCAAGGAACTGATTTATCATCTAGCTTGGTTCTTTGCTCCTTCGGTACATGTGAAAAAGCTTTGCAATCGAACACCTTAAGGTGCGAGTAAGACATCTCTTTGTTGGTCCAAACTCTCTCCGGGATGTAAAACTCCAACGGAACTGATGGACTACGATTGATAAGATAACACGCTATCCGAATTGCTTCACCCTAGAATGTCTTGGGTAATTTAGACATTCTGAGCATGCTTCTCACCTTCTCAACAATGGTGCCATTCATTCTCTCAGCTACACTATTGTGTTGTGGGGTTCCAGGAACTGTCTTTTCATGTCTGATTCCATGGTTTGAACAGTACTCTTCAAATTCTCTTGAAGTGTGCTCACCTCCATTGTCGGTTCGGAGACGTTTTAGCTTTCGACCTGTCTCTCTTTCTATCAGAGCATGAAACTTTTGAAATACTTGAAACACCTGATCTTTGGTTCTCAAGATATAAAACCATAATTTTCGAGAAGCGTCATCAATAAAGGTAACAAAGTATTTATTACCTCCTATCGATTCTATCTCCATTGGACCACAAACACCAGAATATACCAAATAAAGTATATTCGACTTTCTTTCAGATGATGTCTTAAGTTAGACTCTATGTTGTTTACCAAATAAGCAGTAGTTACATGATTTTATCGTTGTACCTTTGGCAAAAGAGATGAGTGACTTTTTGGAAAGAATTTGCAATCCTTTATCGCTCATATGACCCATTCTTTTATGCCATAAATCTGCAGAATTTTCTTCGTGAGCCGCATTTAATTCACCTTGGCATATTTCTGCATTTGTCCTGTATAACGTGCCACGAGCAACTCATTTTTCAATCACCAATGCCCCTTTGGTGAGTCTCCATTTTATATTTGCAAAGTAGTTCTAATATCCATCTTGTTCCAAAGCAATTCCCGAGATCAAGTTCGTCCACAAATCAGGTACGTGGCGCACCTTTTTCAACACTAATGTGCATCCAACATTTGTTTTTAAGCAAATGTATCCGGTCCCCGCAATCTTTGAGTAACTTGTGTTACCCATTATCACATTTCCATAATCACCGGCTATATATCTGCAAAAAAGATCTCTTACCAGTGTGGCATGATAAGATGCTGCTGTGTCGACCACCCATTCTGACTCTATACCTGCCAAGTGCATGCATTCTTCTTCCTCATTTATGAGGAGAACAACATCGTCATTATTTTGCACCATGACAGCTGTGTTGTCATCATTCTTCTGGCCACTGCTTTCCCCTTTGCCCCTTTTTAGATTTGGACAATCTCTTTTGAAGTGTCCTGGTTGATCGCAATTGTAGCAATTTCTGGCCTTCGATTTTGATCGGACCTTGGAATTTCCAAGAGCTCCTGATTTACCATAGTTGCTTGAGCTCCTTTGGTAACTTCTGCCTCTACTTTCCGTGATGAGATCCTGTCTGTGATTTTCAGGCCTTTTTCTCATCTTCTCATTAAGTAAAAAGGCTGATGTGACATCCTTCAACTCAATAGAGTCCTTACCATGTAAAATGGTTGTTGCTAAAGTATCGTAGGAAGATTCCATTGAGTTTAGGAGCACTATGTTTTTATCTTCATCCTTGATCTTTACTCCGAGGTTTTCTAGCTGCGTGATTAGTCCATTTAGTACATTTAAATAAGACAAAAAAATTGTACCTTCACCCATATGTAGGGCATATAACTGCTTCTTTAGGTATAATTTATTTGTCAACGTTTTGGACATGTATAGATTTTCTAACTTTGTCCAAATGCCACATGCACTCTCTTCATCGATGATGCTATTAACTACATCATCTTAAGTGCAATCTGATTGCACTAGCATCCTTTTCATCCATTTCTTCCCAATCCTCAAGTTTCATGGATTCAGGCTTTTTGGATTTGCCGCCTAGTGCCTTGTGCAAACCCAATTGGATGAGTAAGTCTTTCATCCTTCTCTGCCACGTTGAGAAACCGCTATTACCATTGGATTTTGCTACCTCGTACTTTACTCCAGACATTTTTTAATTGAGTATAGTACAATAAGTTGCAAAAATATTTCTGTAAATGAGCAGAACCTGTGCTCTGATACCAATTGTTGGGAATGAATCCGTAACAGAAATAATATTTGCGGTAATAAAGGCAATAAATGCGGAACACAACAATATGATTAATCAACGGGAATAAAAGAGAAATAATGACACCCAGATTATATGTGGAAACCCTCCTAAATAACGGAAAAACCACGACCTGAGAGGATCAACAAATATCACTATAGTTAGGATTTTACACTTGTATGTCTGAGTAAAACTCCACAGACCACTAAACACATTCAAAAGAAATAACACTCTTTTGATTTTTCCACCTCACTACAATATCACTCACACTTTCTATTTTTCCTCACTGATTATTTTCCTCTGTGATGCCTCACTCTTCTTTCTCTCCTTTGTAATTGCTTTTGGTGCACTTAGAATGAAGAATTGTCCTCCCTTTTATAGAGAAAAAATACACTAACCTCCAAATGTGCTATAGAAGAAAAACAATTTTTTCTTCTTCATAGCTTACCTACTCTGCCAAACTTTCAAATTGGCAGAAAATAATTTTTTCTTCTTCATATCTTACCAACTCTACCAAACTTCGAAATTGGCACAAAGCTATTCAAAGTTTTGTACATGGGGATGGATCCCACACTGTAAAGTAAACAATGAGAAATCAGTGTAGAATTGCATGACACCATACTCCTTCAAGGAAGTTCATAACTTTTCGAACAAACATCTTGTGTCCTTCAATACATATAGTGATTTTTGTATTCTAAAATCCATATAAGAATGTTATAATTTAAATCTTGGAGGAATTTTCATGTACAATTTTTCTCGGAGGTCCCATGAAGAAAAGCGTTTTGAACATCCATGTGACGCAACTCCCACCTTTCATCTTTTACTACTTTTGAAAAGGATGACTCATGATCTGTAGTAATAGCTACAAGAAAATTTTGATGTCGCAAAGAAAATTTGTCACAGTTCACATAATGTGGTATTGGATAAGGCTCACCTGAGGTAAGCTTTGTAGTATATGATGTAGAGGAAGGACTCAAATTCTGAATGGTATAAGTAACATAATCACATAAGAGAGCAAGTTGTTATTTTATTTGATGTCCACGACCTAATTAAAGTTCATTATTCTGTTCTTCACTGCACTCTTCCTCTTAGATAGTAGACATGTCTCCGTCTTCCATTTCTTGAGCATCTTGCGCCTCATTAACTTGTGAATCGGACATTAATCACTAGTTGGTTTTCACCAATGTGTATCTCAAAATCATAATCAAAAGATCCATTATCAACAAAAATTTATTCAATATTCTCATAAAAATTGGAAAGTTATTAGATAAATGAGAATTCATTCTAAAGAGTACATCTCTAGAAAAAAGTATTCATTTGCTTCAAGATCATATAGTTTCCAACCTTTTTTCTCGTATAGCTACCCAACAAAAAATACATATACGAATTTTACTTTTAAATTTATCTCCTTTTCTTTCTTGATTATGAGCATAACACGGTGAATAAAAGATCCTCAGGTTCGCATAAGATGGTGGCTTTCCATGCAAAATTTCATAAGGAATTTTTTAATTAAAAATTAAAGAAGGGGTTCTATTAATCAACTAACCTTCAACCAACACACATTCTCTACAAAAATTAATTGGATAATATCCCTGAAAACATAGTGTTCGTGCTATATCAAAGATGTGTTTGCATTTCCACTCCATCCTACAACTTTCTTGTGGGGTTCCGACACAAAACTTTGAAATATAATTTCTTGCTCAAGAAAATAATTTTTCATGCAAGTAAATTCCATCTCATTATTTTTCCGAATAATTTTAAGTATTTATTGATTGTCTTTCCACCATGAAAAGAAAATTCTAACATCATGTGTGACACCTCCTTCTTTTCAATTACAAAAAATTTCCACACTGCACAAAAATAGTCATCTACATTGTCGAAAAATACGAAGCACCACATGAAGATAGACTTCGGTATGAACCCTATAAGTCATAATTAACGACTTCAAACTTGTCACAAACTTTATTTTCACTTAAATAAACCCATCTGTAGTTTGGTTAACTCGTTGACAAACATCAAAAGCTTTATTTGTCATCTCCCACTATCATTAGTGGAAATAATATTGGAAACTAACTTGGTAAAACATTAAAGAAGGATGCCCTAGACAATTGTGTCAAAGATCAAGTGAGTCTGCCCCATTCTTTATTGCCATAGCTTGTGGTACCATCAAAAAATAATAGAGTCTATCCCTTCATTCACCCCCACCAATTAGCATAGATGTGTGCCCTACATAATACACAAATTTTCGTGAATTTAACAGTAGAATCGACTTTCATCTATCAATTGCGATACAAAAATTAAATTGCATTTTAAATGAGGCATAAAGAGAACATTATCAAGCTTCAAGTTCTCTCTAAGTTGTACAGATCCATCTTTTGTAGCTATTGTATGTTCTCCATCTAGAAGTCCCACATGACATCCAACTACTTTATGCAAGTAACCCATGCACTTCAAGTTTGCATTCGTATGGTTTGATGCCCCTATGTGAATTTCCAAGGGATTTTGTCATGTTTACCTGCCATCCTCTTGTTCGTATCAGTTTTATGGTTATTCACCATATCACACAGAATCAACTATTGTTCATTGCTCAAGATAACACTAGTTATATCACTGACTATGCAAGTTGTTCTCGAGCACCTTCGGTAGTAGTTTTGCAGCATTAGCACATAATGCTCCACCCCAACCACGTCCAGTGCTTGACTCGGTTTGTTGCTGTTGTGGCAACCCCTTACCCTTGCCACTAGTCCATCCTTCTCTATGAGGGTGATCACCCCACTAGTCCGAGTAACTTTTAACCTGAAATAAAAAATCTACCTCATGTCCAGAATATTTACAATAAGTAGGATTCATTGATTTGTCCTTTATCTATCCACGTCCCCTTGTCATGGTGTTTGTTTGAACCACTAGTCCTATGACCTCAACTCTTTCTTCATTTACACAAGTGATGTTATTTACCCTATGCTGATGAGTCAAAAAAGAGAAGACTCGATTTAGAGTCGGCAATGGATCTACAATGAACATGTTGGTTCTAATCGACCCATAGAGCCTGCCATCCAATCCCATAAGGAATTGATGCACTTTTTCTTCCTCCCGTTTTTTTGTAATTGTGCTCGTATGTTACATTTGCATCCTTCACATGTACACATAGAAATTTTTTCATGATTTTCTAGTTTGTCCCATATAACCTTCATCATTTCATAGTATGCTATAGTTGTTATACCGTGCTTCTTACAATGTACCAAATCAGATTTCAATTCATGAACCTGAGGTCCATTGGCAACTAAAAACCATTTTATAATTCTGTCACAGATTTTTCATTCTCTATACGTGATATGGTAGAATGCAAGGTTGGTTCAATGGTATTTTGAATACGTGATACTATTATGGACTAAATTGTCCACCAGTCCTCCAACGAAGAAGACCCTCTTTCCGGTTCTGTGATTACTCCATCAAAAAATCCCCTTTTCCTTCGAGCATGTAATGAGGTAAGCATTGCACAATTCCATTCTACATGATTTCTCCTTGTAGTTGTGCTTGCGTGATCAAGTTTATTAGGTTATTATTGGAAGCTAAATCATCGTAAGGTGAGATTTTATTTTTGGTTAATTCATTTCTTTGTGATTCTTCATCTCATACCATAACTACCACATACAAAAAGTGATTAGTGTTTAAAGAATCCGATCCTTTCTCATTTAGTATGAGATATATCATATAACATTTCATATAATATTTTATAGAATATTACATTTCTAATAAATTTAGATACACGATCTAAAATTACTATACTTACACAGATCGTTGCTTAATATTAAGCCATAAGTGTTAGAGCGACTACTAATCTTAAAAGATCATCGAGTTATGCCATAATATTACTTTTCTTATAAACTCCTATCCTTTAGTAACCTCGATTTTCTATAAGTCATATTAGGTTTTAGTAATACAAATGTAAGAATGCAAAATAAAGGTCATGTTCGAGTTTATCTGAATCACATAAAGGTGTTTAATTTATCCTAGAGGCCCTTTCCGTTATCTTAATTATGGACAGATTTAAGTACAACTAAGGTGTGTCTAAAATGTGTTACGTGACACGACTTCATCTAATTTTTAACAAAATATACCTATGCAAAAAAAAAACAAACTAAAAAGGTAAACGAATTAAAAGGACACCGCTTATAACAAAGTGCTCCTAGCTAAGGTGGCAGAGACACCGCATACAAAGCACAACGTCTTGAGTTTAATCACCTATGCGGTGTGGCTTTTGTTCGAGTTTTTTTTCACGTTTAATTTTTTTCTATTCTTAAATTTATTAATCTTTTGGTTTTAATTCAAATTACTTCATTAGAAACATACGAATCCAGTCTAATTCATTCAAAATTTAATTATTCCTTTTCATTTTTAGAATTAAATAAAATTTAGATTTTTGAGTCCTTCGTCATTTAAAATTATAGTTAAATGAAAACAATGTTAACTCTTATCGTTGTATTTGTATATTTCTTACTTGTGAGTTTCGTCATTTACTTTCCGTTCTTGTTCATCAATCATCATTATTCAGCATCTCGAATCCTCACATCATGTTAGTATTTTCTTTCTATTCTATTTTTTTTTATTATATGCTTGAATTTTTATTTTTATTTGTTCATAGTAATAATTTTATTAATCATTTATTTGCAATAGAATCGGTTGAATAATGTTGTATAAAACTTTATTCAATAATATGAAAAGATGTTAATATTTTAATTTAAAATTTTGAAATATTGTCTAATTTAAAGAGTAGACAATTTTTTTAAAATTTTAATATAATCAAAATTTTATATTTTTAAGAAAAATATGTTTTTGTTATGAAACTATATAAATTTAGAAGAAGAAGAAAGTTGGGAGAATAGAAAAGACTTTTTATTTCTCTTGAAGTATATTCAGGATTCAGAGTTTTTTCACAAATCTTATTTACAATGAAGGAAAACTTTTTTTATTTATAAGGGAAACCTTACTTGGTCCCCAAGTAGGATTCCTAACCATATCCTACAAGGACTCCACATAATTAGACATTCACTATAAAACAAATATGTTTATAACACCCCCCTTAAATGTCGATAGATTATGTGCCTCGTTAAAACCTTACTAGATAAAATCCAGTGGGAAAAAATCTAGTGAAGGAAAAAGAGTACACATGTCTAATAATACGCATTATTGATGCCTAATTAAAAACCATCCAAGGAAAATGATATACCGTGATTTCACTGTATTATTAATACTTTTTCCTTAAGTTCAGTGTGTCCAAAAGCCTTTTTGTGCTAATTTTTATATAAGTTTCTTTTTATTTTGCAGGAAATCTGTCCAAAGCTGAATGCGGAGATTTTGAGCGAAGAAATGCAGAAGAGACCACCTACGGAGCTTATGACGGTCCGTCGTGCTTGTGACGGTCCGTAGGTGGCAGCATAGTGCAGCTGCTGAAGGAAGATGGGGATGTCTGACCAAGTGTGGGGTTACGAAGCTTGTGACGGTCCGTCCTGCAGGTTCGTCATAAAGTTCAGAGAAGTAATCCCAATACTCATATTCCAAGAGTTGAAGTGTTTTGGAACGAAGACCCTCGACGAACCGTTGTGCCTATGACGGTCCGTCATACTTGCCGTCAAGGGGAATGAAGAGAGAAGCAAAAGAAATTGCATAAGTATGGGATGACAGAGTCCATGACGGTCCGCCGTGACCACGACGGTCCGTCGCGAGGTCCGTCGACCCAGCCGCGTTTTGGCAGATTTCCAGCAAATAGAGTCCTTGTTTAGTTAGGTTTTTATTTTTTTTAAATAGTTCAAAAAACCTCGTTTTTGAGGTTAGACTCTGTTAGGTTAGACTTGGTATTATTAGTTAGATTACTCTTTCTCATTTAAGTAAGTACATGAATTCTTATATAACATATTTAAATATTGTGATTATGACTATGGGTAACTAAACTCTATAACTAGGGTTGTCGGAACCATAGGCAAATAATGAGATAAAACCTAACTAAAATAACAATTCTAGAATAGTGTCTTTCATGTATTAATAAGTCTTTCACTTAGAAGTCTTTTTAACGGATGGTCAACGTTAGAACTCGCCTTAATGCTACTTGCCGGACCAAGGAGGTAGATAATAGGAAAAGAATTATCAACATAGATTTAGTGTACACTATCTAATAGGCTAGTATTGATTGGTCCGAGGTAATAACTTAGTCAAATATCGAATACGATGCTTAATATGAGGTAAAGATAAGGGTTAGGATAGCAACACACGTAGCCGAACCAAGGTGCGGAGTGAGATTTTCTAGATGCCGGACCAAGGATTTAGAAATACATAACTTATCACTTTGCATGCAAGATACTAGGAAAGAATTCTTATAGTTAGAATTATCAAGTTATGAACCTGTGGGGAACACGTAAACCCTAGTTACTTTGATTAATTGATTAAAATCCAACGTTCAAAGATGTTAAGTGTCTCTTTCAAGTTCGTTAGTTATTTTTATTCATTTAGAACTAGAACCCCCCTTTTTATGTTTTTACTTTCCAAGGAATTCATTGACCAAACCATAGTAATAACAGGTTGAAGTTATGTCTAGACTATTTTCCTCGTGGGAACGATCCCAACCTCACTAGTTGGTTTATTTACTTGACACGACCGCTTTACTTCTTATTTGAGAAGTAAGTTTGAACGTATCAGAAAACCCAGTGGGACAAAACCTTGTGAGGTAAAAAGAGTACATCGCGTATTAACTCCTACTTATGAGAACATCAATTCAGAGACTAGAATCTTCGTTTTCCAAGCTTGTAAACCATCTTCTTGAAAGTTGTAGTTGGTAGAGACTTGGTGAATAAATCAACAACAATATTAATTGAACATACCTCTTGCATATTGATATCACCATTCTTGGGAGCTCATTAGTGTAAAAAAACCTTGACGAAATATGCTTTCTTCTATATGCTTTTATGAATCTTCCCTCAGGATTAAAAATTTCTGCAAGTTCTTTACTTTAACTTCTTTAGGAAAATAATTTATTGCCTTTTGAAAACTCTTCAAGAGTTCCAATTTTCGTCATCAACTTGCATAATAATACTTGTATATGCTCTATGCATTTTGAATCTATTTAATCCTTATGAGGATCATAAACAAGTTTTTCAAAACCTTGTATATGCTAGATTTCGAACCCATTGGATATTTTCATATCAATTTTGTCAAGTGACAACATTCAATATTAGATGTATGACATCTTCTAGTGCCTAGATTTCAAGTCAAATAAGCTTTACGCTTACCAAGATGCATCATTCCACTTTTCACTTGATAAATATTTCTACACAAGCATGCTTTAATAGAAGTAAAATTCATATCCTCATAATCTTTTACAATATTGCGCTCTATTGTATCAAAGATATCGTCAATGATATATCATTTTGTATCAATTCACAATACGACAAAACTTATTGAGATCTCATCACTTCAATATTTTTAGGAAGCTACCCCTCTCATGAGGTTTCATAATGTGTTATGTCGTAGGCTCTCCAAGAGCACATTATCTTCTTATTATGATCATTTTCATCCTTTGATCCTCTCTATATTTCAAAGATTATGTTATTTAGAATTTATTAGTATATCATGCTTCATGCATGTCATAGACTGTAAGGGACATTCAATAGGAGTATTTACAACTTTTGTGTTGCTTCTAATCTCCCCCTTATGTTAGACAAACTAACATATATCTCAATCTTTGGAGAATCTATACTTGTGCATCAATGTATATTCATTGATTATATACCACATATCAAAATAATAAGATGAAAAATATTTGGTCCCCAACCATAAATCAATTGAAAGAAAATTTGATCATAATTTATCGGTCTGATGCATACAATTACTTTTGTATGCAATATCGTATTTCATATCAACATATGAAGCTTTATTTTCATAAACAATGATTTTACTATTTGAAACATTTAGTGTCACATTTTCTTGAGTATTTATCAATATTATGAAGATAAATTGTCTTGATTACATATTCTGAAATTGTGCTCTTAACTCAATTATTTTTGCACAAACAATTTTGTGAATGTCAAACTACATGTTGACAACAAAAGTACATGTGATTATCTTATAGATGCATCTTTTTATCATATCACATGATAGGTGAACGGGCCATATTCACCTTTTATACTTTTCAGAATTTAGAGATTTAATCTCAACATTAGTTGATCCAATCAACTTGTCAACAAAAAATAAAAGGATGCTTGAAGAATCTTCTAGTTTTTCAATGTATGTCCATTACTCAGTATGCACATCTTTGGGATGGACAAATTATTCATGCCAACTAATATAATTATTAGTAATCGTAAACTACAAGTTTACTACGCCATGTGCCTTTTGCTTTAGTAAATTTCTAATTTATTATAATATAAGAAAATTTCAATTTTATTACTCCAGGAGTAAATTTCATATTTATTTTTCTCAATTACTCTACCTGTTCTAAAGGCGAGTCGTGATCCCATCACTGAATAGACTAATCTGATTATCAGAAAATAGTATATTTAATCATATTATTTAAGTCAATACATTTGCAAACATCATGTTGCAAAATAGCAATATGCACACATGAGACCATCTAGAAGAAACATCAATTAGGATCATTAAGTATCTAAACAATCCACTAGGTTGATGAATAAGTCCACAAATATCTGTATACGTTCCTAGAATGCAGGAGATTCAATCTCAACTTTCGTTTATGATGGTCTCATAATTAACTTGCCTTGCTATCAAGCACTACAAGAAAATTCACCTTTTAAAAGAATTTTTAGGTTCTTCCATGGATGTCCATTTTAATTTTCCATAATTCATCTAAACATATAGACTAACGATGTCCCAGACAATTGTGTCAAACTAAGAAAGTATAGGAATTAGTAAATTTCTTATTTACCATATAATGTGACTCAATTTCATTAATTCTTGTCCAATACAAACCCAAAGATAAAACATGAAACTTTTCTGTAATACATGTCTTCTTAAAGATATTCTTGGTGACACCACATCATTGATCAAGGTCGCAATCTTTCTCATGACTAGCATGGTGGCTTACACCTCATTCCCTTTAGAGAATGGATCCATATTTTAGAATTTATCAGAAGTTCTCATTCTTCATGAATGGAACACAAACATGTGAGCTTATGAAATCATGATAGCTTTAGTACCTTATTCCATATTTATGTGTATTATTCAATCACTTGTCTTCTTTCAGACATATTATGCACTAATACCACATTCACTTTTGTAGTGAAGTAAATTTAGTAAATTTCATGACTCTTCATCTAAAACACATTAGTTTTTCTTTAGTCATTATTATATCATCAATATGGTGCATCAAGACTCAAATTCAATGTCTTATTCATATAAAAGTGTCTTAGGTCATAAATCGACAGATTTTGAACCCAATATCTTATCATCATAGTGCATCAGGAGTTTAACCCAATGTCTTACCCTCTTTGTGCGATTAGACATAAATTCATCGTCTTACTCTTTTGGTGCAATAAAACTTAAATCTATCGTCTTACCCACAATGAGGATCAACCTCAAGGCTTCAAAATAATTTAATTTTGTCACTTTTGATGATCATTAATATGATCGTACATTATAATTACACACAGAATTGAGATTATGGATTTCTTATAATCAACATTAGAAGTTAATAAATATAGCTTAATAGATCACATACCTGATATAAAGGTTGAAAACATATCTTTCACTAAATTGTGCTTATTCAATTATTAAAATAAATTAAGGAATTCTTTTCTCATCTGTTTAAATTAAACGTATAAAACTTTAAATACTTACTCCAGATGGTAATTCCGGATTTGTCACATAAATAATTATAACGTAAAGATAAATCGTACCTTGAAGATATAAGAACCTTATTGCATAACTTATGCAAGATCTCTTTTGTACTTTTCTCGTCTTCTATAATAATTCTTTAAGAATAGAACAATCGTGCTGATAACGTGTTATGAAACTATATAATTAGAAGAAGAAGAAAGTAGAGAGAAGATAAAAGATTTTTTATTTCACTTGAAGTATATTCAGGATTCCCAGATCTTTCACAAATCTTATTTACAATGAAGGAAAACCTTACTGGGTCCCCAAGTAAGATTCCTAACCATATCCTACAAGGACTCCACATAATTAGACATTCACTATAAATCAAATATGTTTATCACAGTTTTCATAATGTTCAGTATTAATGTGGCGTCAAATTTTCGGAGGCCTATAACAAAACCTTCATTAATTTTCTTTTTGAGCTATTCTTGTCCCCTTAATGGTAAAAGCACATAGAAAAAAATCATGCGTACGCGACTGGTTCCAACAATCACAATCACATCTTCAATTTTATTAGTTTCTCTTAAAATAAAAATGAAAACTTCTTAGTATAAAGTATATAAAAAAAGGGAAAATGACATAAATAACATACTTTTAAGGCTAAATGACCTTTTGTCCCTTATAAGTTTCTAATGACCAAAATTCGTCAAAAATATACAAAAACACGGATACATAATAGATTGATACAGTAAAAAGGTGGCGGATACGTTATATATATATTTTTTTTTATCACATTCTTGTATCTGCCTCGTTTTTACATTTTTTGTATCCGCCTCGTTTTTATATTTTTTATCCGCCTCATTTTTTATTACATTTTTGTTTCCGCCTCATTTTTACATTTTTGTATCCGCCTCATCTTTTGTCACATTTTTGTATCCGCCTCATTTTTTGTCACATTTTTATATCCGCCTTATTTGACTTAAAAATGAGAAATTTTAGATATTTTTAAAACTAATAAGATATAATGATAATTCGTGAATTTAAGGGAGGATTTTTTGTCATTTTTCAACAAGAAATGAAGGAAAATTAACGCATAACTTATTCATTGGGGCCGCAAAAAATTGGGCCCTAAGGCATATAGCACTTCCTTGTCCTTCCAGTCCGCCTAACTATCTAGAAAAATATTTGTCATAAAAGATATTTCCTATATTTTGTGAGAGTGGAAAATGTTATTTAAAAATAATAACAATTGATATAGCTTAATAATAGTATTACCAAACCAAATATTCCCTCCTTTTCTTAATAGGTAGGTACTTTCTATTTCATACGGTAACTAAGAAATTAATTATTACTCAACCTTAATATTTATCCTTTGTTCATATTAATTAGTATCTTGAAAAAATAAATTTATAGATCTTTAAAATTTGATCAAACTTCCAAAGACCACATCTATTGTAGGGGTAAAATAGGTTAAATATCATTTCATTCTATCCTAATTCAATAAGTAATAAAGTAATATAGAACAGATATTTAAAAAGATTCCCGTCTAATTTGGGAAAGAAGGTATTTTTATGAAATTTGAGTATTAATACAAACTGATAATTAATAATGTCCAAGAACTAGTTACATCAAAATTGATACAAAGTACAAATTTTGCAACAATTGTGAAGGAAAATGACTTGTATCCAAAATTTAAGGAAAGTTAGATTTAATTATTATTATTATTATTATTATTATTATTATTATAATTTTTTGGAAATTGAACATAAAAAAATTAGTTATTCTTCAAAAGGCATTTCTCTAGAAAAGCTTTAGGAAAATATTTGAAGTTGAAACTTAAAGAAGAATTTATAGATGTGTTGATAATTCTACAACCACATTATTATGTGTACCACATTATTTAAACTCAACAAACATATGATTTGTTTTGTTATATTAAGTATATGTCTTTTTTTTTTTGCAACATATGTGCTGGGATCCAAAAAAAGAATTTGAGCAAAAAATCCAATGATGTATACTGCAACCTGAAATTTCCCTAAGAGTTATAGAGAGCATAGCATATGGCACAAACATAGGTTTACTTCCACGTAATTTCTTAGATAAACGCAAATTCATAACAATGACGACCAAAAACAAAAATCTCACACACCAATAAAAAAAATCAAAATTGCATTATGTTTCTTTGGAACTAAATCCTAGACGTAAAGAAATAATATTTGCTTAAACGTACGCACAATTTCTTTCAATTGCGATAAAAAAAAACAAATTGGGTTGTCTTGTCTATGTAATTTGTCCAACATTATGATTTTAATAAAATAATGTAAAAAGTAGAGATTGTGATGAAATCAATTGAAAAATGTTTCATTGAATCACCACTTAATTAATCTAACATTTTTGTGGTACAGATAAAATGATTTATCTCTATATATTTTAGATAAGTCTAAAAAAGAATAAGAGGAAAGCTAATCACTTTTTAGTATTAGATATGGAAGACGAAGACTTCTATGAAATGAGAAGGGAGAGAAGACTTCTTTTAGTAGCATTTGTCATTTGCCCCCATTTCAATTTTCCTTACATTACATCAAATGAGTTAAGAGTTTGACTTATTTTGTAAAATAATTTTCTTTATTTGTAGATATAAGAGGTAACAATGCAAAAATGAGCTACAATTCTCTCACTTGGTTATGTGGTTTGATGTCGTCCAAATAACACATTAAAGAGGAATAAAGTGGACGTTGTTAAAAATTACATAGTATCTAATTTAGGTTCGGATTGAATTCCATAGAGTGTGGTTAGAAAGTGTAACACCTCAAAAATTTAAAAGTCAAATTCGAAAGGAAAAGCTTAATTTTGTCTGTGAAGCACTAATCCACGGGTCCTATCTACAGGCCCCATGAAGTCCTACAGGTCTTAGGAAGGAAGTCATAGGAATTGGTTTATATTTTTGAAATTTCAAGTCCCAATAAGTTGGACCTACGAAAGAATTTATGGATGGTAGAAGTAGTCTTAGAATTGATACAGACTTAGAGAAATTTTGGGATGAAACTTGAGGTCTATGGATGGGGTTTATGGACCGCATAAGGGTCGACAACCCGTACAAGGGTTTTGGGGAGAGATGGATAAATTTTTTGTTACAGTAACTTGATCTACGGTGACGAGTATGGTCAGTAGGAAGTTTTATGGTCCGTAGGTCCAAATCGTAGGATCTTCCTACATTTTTAATCAAGGGTGTTTTGGCCTTTTGTACCCAATTAACCTCTAAAATATGTAATTTTGGACCTATAACTGTTATTACTCTTCAAACCTAACCCATTACTTCCCATTCACTCAAACTCAGGAAAATCTCCCAAGCATTCTTCTCCAAATTATCTCTCAATCTCTCAAGGTTGAAGTTAGAGTTTCGTTGATAACTCTAAACTACACTTCATACAATTATAAGTGTCACAGTCGCTAACACGTATAAACCCAACTAAGTGTTGGAGTCGACACCATATGGAGTGGTCAATATAGAATTCAATAAAGAAGTAAAAGCGTATGCTAATTATTTGTAGAAGTAAAGATTTCATAACATGAAAACAAATCACAAGGTCTTACGGAATAATATAAAATTGGGGGGGGGGGGGGATTAGTAACCTATTTATGCCAAGAATTACTTAACACGAGAAGCAAACAATTAGAGATTGGACCTTAGGAATGTGATCAATCAAATGCTAAATTTTTTGTAATGGGTAGTTACTAATCGCTTAAAGTTATGGAATCGCAACGGGTAGGCTAGGTTTTTATTACAATAGGCATCTGTCGATCAACTATCATGATTCAAGTGAGTTCTCTCAAACCTAAACAAGCTTAATATTACCAAAAAACCCATATTCTTAACCAACACACTCTTTCAAGCTGGGTTTGTAAAGACAAAATCAAACCCACTTTCTCAGCTAGATTTTAAATACACAATCAACACAATTATCAATCAATCATTCTCATATATTACCTTTTTTTCAAGAAAGCATAGAGAACTGAACTAGAATTGAATTTGCAACTTCATTTTCTCAATTAAAACATGAAAGAAATAATTGAACTCACGTGAAAACAACATTAAACTAAGCAATCTATAACATCCATGATATAATTAACGCATTCAACTATATGATCACACCCCTAAGGTAAGGGGTTTTAGTAAGCATACTAAAAATTAAGAAATCACTTCCAACAAAGTTTTCCATTTGATTTGCTAATGTGCAATCCCCAAATGTTGAAATTGAAGCTAAAATCTTACAATCTCCAAACCAAAATCCCAAATTCCACTAAGAATGTTCAACAAAGTGAAAAATGTAAAGGCTCTAAAAAATCCAAAAGTAAACAGTGTGAGAACTCCTTTTCTTCTTTCAAACATGTATCTATACGTTCCGAAAATGCAATACAAAGTCAACTCAGTGAAGACCTACTTATTTGATGATTTACCGAGTTTCTCTTCTTTTCACCTTTCAGCTTGGTTCCTCTATCAAATTGTTCTGGAAATTTTGGCCAGCCCGATCTTTGTCATTGTTCCATTCGGCGCGTCTCTTAATCACCACTTTTCTCTCCAACTTGGTTTGGTACTTGGGCTATTTCGCTGGAAAAGGTGAGTTGGATGCCCATTCGGCGAGTCGTCGAGTGGCTTTTGCAAGCTTTTTTTTCTTTTCATCAGTTTTGTCAAACTTTTCATTATTTTTTGCATCATAATGTCCTCTCCCACTCTTAACACTTTATTTCCACTTATAAACATCTAAACATTAGTTATGAGAATAAATAGGCATTGAGGACACTACATCATAAGATAATAAACCCTAAATGAGTTGAAATTCCTGACTCATCAACACCCCCATCTTAATATTTTGCTTGACCTAAAGTAAAACACATGATAGATAGTCCAACAAGGATGTATACAAATAGTGCTACTTGAGACTCAAGATGAATGTACAGATGGTTCAATCCACACATGTAATGATCTATTGTGCGTTAAAAGTTTCAAACTATGACTAGCCATAATCAAATAGAGGTAAAGCTTACAAAGCTTCAAGTGCAGATTCATGATCAACAAGAGTATTCGAATTCCCTCACATTATGTATGATTCCATGCTCTCACAAAGACAATTAAGTAATCAAAATCAACTCTCACGCTCTCAATGGGAAACACATGCACGATTTTAGCCATAGGCTTGCCCATATTTTCCCACCAACACATCATTTGGCTCATGAAGGATCAAAAAGGCCTTTTAAGTCTTGTAACTGGGATGAGGGTACAGTTTTATCGCTTCGTCTTAGTGACTTCTACCTTCATGAAAAATATCTCTAATTTCACGTCTTCTCTTTTTCATTGATTATTTTCATCTTCGCAACCCATCCTTGGCATATTCAAGATAATAAATTTGTTGGTATAGCACATCGGATTCCTTTTTTATTTCCATAATCCAAAACTAATACAAAATTTTCATTTCTTTTCTTTTGATTTTTTTTCTCTTTTTTTATTACATGGTTGGGTTCCATCTTTTTCCTCAACACAAGTTTCTAAGTATGGACTTCACAAACTTATTGCTCAATTTATTTCCTAGTTCTTACCACACCCCAACTTACGCTTTTGGCCTAAGTTTGCTATTCAAACAGACCAATGCTTCACAAAAGGGTTTTAGGTGGGGAGGACAAGGTCATTTGTGTTCATGTTCACCCAAAGGAAAAGTTAGGTTCAAATGGTGCTAAGACAGGCTCACACACTCACAAGGTGGTCACAAAAGATGTATAGAAATTTAGTTCACTCTCGACAACTCATGCCTAGTATTATTTCCTTCATTCACCAAATCAAGTCAAATGGAGCTCTAGATATCACCATGTATATGTTTCAAGTAAACCTCACCACACAAGGAATTCAACACAATTATCAATCATGACTCTACATTTTAAGATCCCGTGCAACGATCATTGCAAGAATCAGTTCGACAATTTGACTAGTCACAATGAGATACTAAGAGTTCACACAAGACTTATGCAACTAAAATTTCCTTGTTGGACAAGAATATAATATTGTTCATTAAGATTAATATTAAGTCATTGGTATTGGTCACAACGTCACTCAAGTGTATAAGAGAACATGAACAACATTTACAAATCAATCAATCAATTAAGAGATCAATGAGATAAAACCACATTTATTTACAATCAAGCACCATAGAGTAACACAACAAAAACAAAACAAAAAAATATCCCAAAATAAAGAGAATACAATTTAAGAGAATAGGTAAATACCTTCACCCCACCAAAAAAACCCAAATATTATCCTCTTGTCAGGCTAAGCCTGAGGTGAATTCTGCATATCTGGGTAGCCTCGATATGGACATCAATGACTGACTTATTTCCTACACTAGAAAGTTGCACAATGATCTTCTATATAGGCTGAGACCCACTCAAACCAATCATGGATATGTCACACAAAGAAACCTCCATCACCATCCAAACCACAACACCATCCAAGTCCTCGAGATTATCATACACCGCCTTATCATGAGTCCCTAGATCCTCTTCATCTATGTCCTCTACATCAAGATCCCTATCATACTCAGCTGCAACTACTTCTCTGATGACATGATCAAGAGGAATCTCATTAGTAACTGCAATGTTCAAACTAGTTTTCAGGAAATCAAATCCACCCCATTGCATAGTGTTTTACGTGGACCTCATCTCATCCATATCACGTTAGAGTCCAACAATATCATCCTTCAAGGTTTTCAAATTAGTGGTTTTATTGTCACTTCACTCACATGCATCCATCCTACAAGTTAGGATGTGGAATGATTGTCCATGTACCATGATCAATTCACACTATTCCCGTAATTACTCATGAATGTGACAAACTAAAACCTCAATAGCATGCTCAATCATAGAGGGAACAACTAACTCAAATCTAGAATCACATAAATCAGCCGAATAGGTGAGGTGCCTATTTTATATAACATGGGTTTTGTCAAAGGGGGATGAGAAACAACAAAATATGTAGAAGTAGTAAGGGTGGAGAAGCTAGGTATACATGTCGGCTTATCAACGGGAGTAGGAAGAGTAGTATCAGCGTCCACAATTAATAAATCATAAATTGGGGTTGTATCCATCGGTGCTCTCCTCATCTGCTCAGACTCGTACCTTATATACTCATCTTTAATCCTCATGATGCTAGTTAAGGAGGTAGGATTCACCTCAATATCAGTCTTCATTCAAATGGCCCTCCAGAGCGGTGACACAAATCACTGTTCAGAATAGGAAAAGGCAACGAGGTTTGACTCTGTTTGTCCCTCATGAGCATCTGCTGAGCAATAATGGACCCCAAATTCATTTTATCTTTATCAATAATGCATCCTTGAAGTGGAGACTTTGGATGCCGGACGATGGACTCACTTTTGGCAAGGAATCAAAGTGTTTCTAATGAATCCTTACCAATACCTAACAAACACATTCAAATACATCTTCTCAATCGGGAACCCCCGCCTCAATCCAAAGAGGGGTAACCTTAGAAAGTAATAGGGGTGATGACTTCAAGTCATCCATCATTTTGTTTTTGATCTTGATAGTCAAAGAGTGGATCATACGAACTGTGCATGCAAGCAAATCATTAATGTCTATGTCACTGCATTTAACTTTCATTCCAATCCACCCCACCAAACTCTAATGGTACTATGAAAGAAAAATTCTTCTTCCCTTTCTGGAGAAACTATGCATAACTCTCGTAAAACTCCCTGACCCAAGTAGGCGCACGTGAATTCCAGGGCTTCGTGAATAGGTGAAATTTATGAAACAAGATTGTATCCCATACTGTTGCATATCTATCCATTACCTCCATCTGTAGATAACCTTCTCTCCACCCATACCAGCGACTTTTGGTAGATTCATAAATCGTGGAGGAGGGATAGGGAAGGATGCAGTTGTGGTACATGAGATACTAGAAATGCTTGTGGTATAGGTGGTGTTGGAAGTCAGATGAGCTGGTCATGAAGTCCCTTAGAGTTAAACTCAACACGTCTTCGTTTTAATGTCTTTTCATATGCTGGCATTGAATAATGAATTTGAGTCATAGAGACCAGATCATTCTCACTCTCATAAAAAGATGTGGTGAAGTGGGGGGAATATAAGCCTACATTTTTTGAGTTAGAATTGGTTGAACTGGGCTCTGTTGGCTTCTTTCCTTTTCCTAAGCACTTGCTTGAGTGGGTCGATATCTAATTGAATGAGGAGGTATAATCTCCACTACAACAACAACCCTTTTTTGCCTTTCTCCGAGGTGGTGGACCATTTCATGTAATGTAATTTTTGATCTAGCCAAATTTGTCAAAATGCGCAAACAAAACGATTAGTGAAACAACAAATTTCAAAAAGTTGAAGGAAAACTCACCAAAAACCTCGCCAAGGCACAAGGGTCTCGCTAAAAGTTATAGAACAAAATCAATAAGAGTTCATTTAAACAAGGCGAGACCAACTATAATTCGGCGAGTTGCCGAATCAAATAAGTGAGACACAGGGATCTTTCCGAATGTTACAAAACAATTCAACAAAAATAGGCTTCAAAAAGACCTAAAACACTTTGGTGATGTCACATCCGGGGAGCACCCCCTAGACGTAACCGGCATTGTCGTCCTCTTTGAGGACTAAGATTAGCCTCTTTGCTTACATCATTATATTCATAGCCAAAAATGTGAAAAATTTAAAACTTTTCATTACTTCTAAATTGAGGTTTTCAGAGAACTCTACATACACATAATACTTATATCGAGTATACATAGACCCTTCGTATAGGAGGATTACTTTGTGTTCTACTTTTATTGCGCGCGTGGAGGTACTCCCTCTCCCTCTCTCCCTCTCTCTCTCTCTCTCTCTCACACACACACACACACACACACACACACACACACACATATATATATATATATATATATAAGATATATACATATATAAGATTTAACATAGTCTCAAGTGGATGTCGCATTTCATAATCATCTAACAAGAGTATATCAAATTAGTCCTAGCCCATACATCAAATGTAATAAAGCAGCATATAGGGTATACAAGGTTTAGTACTCAAATGAAAAGGATATAACATAAGAGTCTTAAAACTAATACAATTTCATAAGCTTAATATTGGCATTGATCTCGAAAAGTGAGGACCTACCCAATTTGGATGAATAAGAATTCCAAGTCTTCCTTCAATGTCGTCTCAAATCCCTTCAACGACCGAAACCTAAATTGTAGGGGAAAAGGGAGAAAATGGGGTTAGTACACCACTTGCACTAAGTATGAGACCATATGCATACATATTATCAAATCATGTTAAAAAGCGACCTTTCATGAAAACATGCTATTTTACCCTTTGAAATATTATGCACATTCAATAAAAAACATACCAATCAATAAGACATATTCATTAAGTCTATAACATGTACATCATAAGACCAATAATGCCAAGTCTAATCAAGTCGACATGCATATCACATAATTGGACACATAGTCAAAGAAACCCCATCATCAATTTATAATAGCATCAAGCAAAGATAAGAGTTCATTGTATCATAACCAAAGCAAGACAATTACCCATGAACCCTCATTAAGTCAACTAGTGCAATGACCAAGCAAAGCCCCATAACCTTAATCAAGTAAACTCAATAATAACCATGACTAACATCCAACTTCACCTAGCATATCATTTAAGAGTACATATCATCATATTTTAGAACTAGAGACCAACACATATTCATAAGTGAAAGTATTCATCATGTAGTATCATCAATGTGCAAGAACATTATATACATAACATGTGCAATTATAAGAATATTCATATATAAGAACATCCTCCTAAGCCTTACCTCAAGGATAACTAGTGCAATGTTTAGGTAGAGTCCCAAACACCTACCTAGACTAAGCTAAACACCTTAGGTTATCTTAGTTAGAGTTCATTACTTTAGTCCATTTTAACTTTATGTAAAACCTTGCCCTAACCGACATAAACCACATTAAATAATGTGGAATCCAGTGGCATCGAACCATACACTGAAGGAAGGCGGATTATTTACCAAGGTATTACCAAAACATGAACATAACAACTATGTGGATCCACTATCTAGTATTCTTATGGGGGAAATAAAGTCCCAGAACTAGGAGATATAGTTGGGATCCTCTTTATGCTACATGCAGTATGATATCCAATCTCAGAGTACATTAGTGATCCTACCTTCTCTATGTGGGAAGTGACACTCCTCACTATAGTTCACTCGGTGCTAAGCTAGAGTCCCTTTTTGAAACTTCTTTAATGCCTTTATTAAATCATCACAACTTAATGTAGGTCATAGGGTCTAACCCTTGTATAATCATCATCACCATAGCTCAATAAGAATTGCATGAGTATATTCCTTTCATTACAATTCATATAAGTGAGGTTTGAACATTTACATATCACTTCATAATAAGGCACATTGGTAAATCATCACCATCATTATAACATTTACATCTTAGCCAACACCTTATAAAACATAGTCAAGACATTTTAATTCAACATCATACCATCACGATCATTCTTAATACAAGATACACTTCAATGCAATATCATCACTTAATCACAATTTACCATAATTAAAGTAAGGAATAGGGATTTCAAGACTTATCAAGTCTCCTTCATAATCCATCATCAAGGTCTTACCATCAACCCTTAAATAAAACTCATAAGGGTATAACATCATTATAAATCAAAAACCAACATCACAACAAGCCAATTGAATCACTACATTACAATCCATTACTAGTTCATAGCTTAAGATAAGATACTTATGTCAAATTCATAACATACTTCATAAACTAGATCAATTTCTCAAGAACTAGAATAATAGGACTATAATTAATCCTAATATATTCATGATTGATACAACAACATCATAGTATAATAATTCAACCAATGACCAATTCAATTGAACCAATATTACACAATTCGTATCAAGATCACAACCTAGGGTTAAGGGGAATAGGTCATCTTCTTCAAACTAGACCAATCCATCAACAAAAAACGTAATTGAGTTATAATAAATGTTATTCTATTCATAATATCCATAAGAAATCATAAACAATGAAATTCACAAGATCAATTTCGAGATTGTAAAGACCCACATGAAAACTCAACTTTTGAAATCAATTTGATGGAATCCTTTGAAGAAAGAGGCCTCAAAGGGGAAAGGAATCTCATACCTTACTAATTGATAAAAATTGATGGAGGAATTCGACCCTTTATAGACCTTGACCCATCCCTATATTGGTCGTAAATGGAGTTCTTAAAATAGAGAGAGAAAGAAGAGAGAAGGAAGAGAGTTTTTGGGTTTGGGAATTATAAGATCTTAGGTTAGTCTAATTAGCTTGGAGTCTTTATATAGGTTTTTAATTAAATTTTTATGCCTCCCTTAACCCGAACTAATTAAATAACCCCTTAATTAATTAATTGAACTCAACTTAAAACGTGCAGCAACTCAGGCCCTCACAGACGAGACCCCGATCAATGGTCCATCTATGAGACGATGGCCACCGGACCCTCAGTCCTGTTGCTTCGTCGTTTTTGTCAGAGACTTGTCCAAAACCAGTCTTGATGAAAATTTCTAAGTGTTAATAGATGAGGAAATCGAAGACTCATTGATTGACACTCGGATCGTCGATTACAAGTCGTGGGTCACACAGCCTTGGGCAGTCCTTTGACCCCATAAGCAAGGGTCTCCTCAAGGGCCCTTCGTTGGTCCTTGGGGAGTCGTGCCCAGACGTTTTGATTGTGAATTAAGTCTAATACGTGTTATACAACCTTCGACCAAAATTCATCATTTTTGACTTCTAAAAGCTAGTCAAATATGCTAAGGTACGCTAGTACCTCATTGAACAAGTTTCCAAACGTCATGGACGTTCTTTGACGTTTTGATTTCTTGACCTGCTAAATGACTTACTGACATTATAATAGACCTTAAAAACAATGTCTAAACCTTTTGACACTTATGTTAGACTCTAGAACACGTCTTAGATTTTTGACGTGTTACAAATGAGTCACCATGTCAACTCGGGGATCAACTACATAACACTGAAAGTTACATGATTAAACTACCAATAATATAAGTCAACTAGGCAATCAAGGAGTCATTTAGGCGATCTGTCGAGTCATTCGATGAACTTGACTTAGCTCGCCAAATGGCCTGGCGTGCGACATTCCCAGCCCAATTTCCAATTTTTTAATCATTAGCCTATGAAAATTCAATTCAAACCAAATTTTATGCCTATCCACTATGCAATTTTAACCTAGGGAACTCAGACTTTCCCAAATCGATTCAAATTCAACCAAAATGAAAAATTTGTCCTTAGAACAACGTCACCTAATCCATCATTGGGAAAAATCAAGTAGTTAAGTTGAAAACGGGTTCCTTTGACTTCTCCACATAAAACCGACCATGCTACAACCACAATCTAAGCAATTTTATTGCAATACTAAACTAATTTAGTCTAACCAAAATTACGAATATGCTTGATTACAAATTAAATTTCAACGATTAATTTTTACAAACCATCAAAGAGAACAATTAATCCATGAACTATTCATAAGCATGCTCAACACATTTTATGCAATTAAATCAAATATGCAAAACCAACCTTGAATGACAACACAAAATTATGAGAGCAGGGAGAGAGGAATGAACACAACTTTAGATTCTGGCCATACGAGAAAACCCACAAGATATAAACTGAAAACAAGTAATTTAGAGGTTTATTGAGAGAGAGGAGTCAAAAATCACAAAATAATGGAAGGTTTTAAATTTAAAATAGTTGAAAGGTGATGACCCTTCATATTGCTCCCTGTTCAACGATGGTCACTATCTTCATCGATCCACTTAGAAAATTGCCGAGTGGACCTTAGCCTACTAAAACGTACAGCACACTAGACCGTCAATTAGCTCAGAAGGGAGATATGAATTGGGATCACTAAGCTGCTTGGTTATTCGCAGAGTGAGATATGGGCTTGCCCAATTACGTTTTCCTCCTAAAATTTAAATTTCCACCTTCACATGTTAGCCAAATTACACAAAATAAAGCTAAGGTTACCTCCAAAGAACTTACTTAACTTCATGGCATTACGTGCCCATGTGATTATGCCTCTTTTATTTGGGTTCACTAAAGTATCACTTGGGAGATCCTCTTGGGTCTTGGATTTAAATAAGCGAAGATCTGACCCAAATGTGTTTGAAGATACTTAATTGAGACCAAGTTTTATGTAACTATGTGTTATAGAAGAGACAACATCTTTCATCTCCTTGGCACCTTGTCTGACCCTTCCAACTTGTTGAAGATACGAGCAATCATATCGTTGGTCCGAATGCTTTCACGATCAACTCTTAGTTCCTTCAGCTTTTAATGTTCATGGGGAAGCACATAATGATCGTTGTATCTATCTCTATCTTTCAAATTTGCGCCATGGTCATGTAATTCACAATTTTGGTCTCTTCAACCATCATCGTAATCTTTATTCCAACCTTGATTCTCACTCAGGCTTTGGTAGATCGGATGAGACCTGCCTGCTTGGTTTGACAAGAACTGCACCTCTTCATTGTATATGTCCTCAAATTTTGCATTATCAGGACTCACATTGTTACTAGCACCAACCGCATTCACAACCTTGTAACCACTTCCTATGACATATTTCGACAATAAGTCCATTTGGGTCATCATCTTGGTCATGTTTTCATCTTGTTGTTGATTCTTTTCTTTGATGATTGTTAGCCCAATATTCAACCAAGATACTTGATCTTCTCTTATGTATTATGCACAATTAATTTTTGTCATATCATCAAATAGGGTTGAAGCTATGTCAAACGTTTGTCTCATGATTTCACCCTGAATAAATTTGTCAAGGACACCTTTATTGACCGTATCAAGACTCTGACAAAAATATTATAATATCACATTGTCCGACAAACCATGAGTCAGGAAGTGAATCAACAATTTTTGGATCTATAACATCTTACTACTAGAAAGAACTAAAAGAAAGTCTAAAATATGGAAATAGTTACTTTTGGAAAGAATAAGGACATCTGAAAATTTTTAAGTAAGTTTAAAGTGAATTTTGGTCATCTTCGAATGTCCATAACTTCTAGCACAAGATGTTTGAGAAGCAATGCTAGATATGAATGGATAGATTTTGTAGATCTTTCCAATGTTGTCGATTTTGTGCAATTTCGAGTTCATATGGGTAAGTTATGCCTTTTGGAATAAGGAAAGTCCAACCCGGATTTTATAAAGGTAGTTTTGTATTTTGCTTACCCTTTTATTTTAATCTATTTTGGTAGTTAATTAGGGGTCGAAGCTAAATCAGATAAGTTGACACTTTTTTCTAAAATATTTAGGGTTTTAAGAGAAGAGAAAAGAGGATGAGAAAAGAGAAGGATTTAACTTGTAGATTTCGTTCGGAATGATTCCTACAAAGTGTGTGAGCTTCCATAGTGTTGGGTTCAATCACCCACACGCCAATTATAGTTTATTTAGCCTAATTTCTTTCTTGAAATTTAAGGATTTATGTTCTTAATGAGTTCTTGATAAATGTTCTTGAAGTTTCCTTATCGATTATGTTTTGATGTTAAGATTCTTTTTGGATCAACTATAGAAGACCATATCTCTAATAATATAAATATTTACGTGACCCCTAATCTCTCCAATTAAAGGTAATTGAATCTTCTTTCCAAAGCCACCAGTTTCGCGGCAATCCGACTTTTAAGTTAAAAGTTATGACTATTTAAAAAACCCATACAATACTGTTACGAATTGGCCGATGAGAAAACATTAAAAAAGATTATTTTTGTTTTATTACCTCCAAGAAAAACCTAGACGATTTGTTGACTAGTAAAAGTTTCAAAAGAATCAGATTTTTATCTTTACTAAAGAAATCATAATTCTTGGCCATAGATATTTCAACAAACTAATTCAAAGAATCTCAAGAAAGGTTTTGCTATGAGACTTAATTAGCCAATTTGTCAAGTTGAATGTTTCTTTTAAGACATTAGTAGTTTATATTACAAGTTCTTTATAGAGACTATTCTTGTGTTTTTAAGTTTCCCGCTGGGTAAGTAAGACACACAAAGGGTTCGCTTGTGGCTAGCAATGGTTCTCGAGTGCCGGTCACACCTAAGGTGTAGGCTCGGGGTGTGACAGGAACCTTAACCATATGTCATGGATAGGCTCTCCATCAATTTACTTGAAATTCTGAATGTTATCCCTTAATTTAATGATCTTTGAGGGAGGATAAAACCTTTCATAAAACACTTCCGTGAGCTCCTCCCAAGAAATGATAGATTCCCTTGGACAATTGTTCCACCACTTCGTTGCTTAGCCCCATTAGAGAAAAAGAAAACAAATGGAATCAGATCGATCTTGATTGATGTTCTTGAAGGAAAACAATCCATACATATCCAATTTTTTAATGTGATCGTGAGGGTACTCATGAGAAAGTCTTCCAAAAAGACCTTCATTTCCAATAACTACATAACACTTTTGGTCACACGAAACACCACATTGCTTACTTTTAGGGGCAATAGAATATCACCCATATTTCCCAGCAAATCCGCATTGACATCATGAAAGTTTCTGATGTCATCATTATTCCAAAGTTGACTTGCAATGATCATGTTCACACTCATTTCTTTACCTAATTTTCAACAATTACAAAGAACAAAAACAAGATACTTCGACTACAAGAATAATAGTTCACAAATATACTTCATTAATATAATTCTACACACATTCCCCTCGCAACGACAACAATTTTTATAAATCTCATCTATACTTCATGTAATTCTAACTGTAGGCGGTCGCTGACAAGTATAAACCTAACTAAAAGTTAGGATCGATCCCACGGGGCACAATAGAGAATTCAATTAAGAATTAAAAGCGTGTCCTAATCATTCGTGTAACTAAAAATTCTTTAACATGAAAAAAATCACAAGGAACAAATAATATCAAATGAGGGAATTAGTAACCAATTCATGCCAAGGATAACTTGGCATGAGAAGTAAACAATTGGAGATTGGACCATAGGAATGTGATCAGTAGAATGCTAATTTCGTGTAATGGGCAGTTACTAAATGCTAAAAGTTGTTGAATGCGAATGGGTGTGGCTTGATTTTATTACAATAGCCATCTCTCGGTAAACTATCATGCTTAAACTGAGTTTTATCAAACCCCAACAAGCTTAATGCTACCAAAGAACGGAAATCCTTAACTAACTCACTGTTTCAAGTTGTGCTTGTAAAGACGCAATCGAACCAACTTTCTCAAGATAGATTTTAAAGACACAATCAATACAATTATCAAACAAGCAATTACCTTTATTACCTTTTTCTGAAGCAAACATAGAGAACTAAACTAGAAATAAAATTGCAACTTCAATTCTTCAATTGAATACATGAACAAATAATTGAACAGACTGCAAAGCAACATTAAAATTAGCAATTAATAACACCCATAAGCTAATTAACGCATTCGACTACATGATGACACCCCTTAGGTAAGGGGTTTTAGCTAATCACACCGAAAACAAGAAATCGTTACCAACAAAGCTTTTCATTTGATTTGCTAACAAACTACAATAACCAAATGTTGAAATTGAAGCTAAAATCTTACAATCTTCAAATATGAATTCCAAACTCCACTAAGGATGCACAACAAAGTGAAAAATGTAAAAACTCTCAAATATCATGAAGTAAAAAGGTGAATGTGCGATCAATAGGTGAATTTCCAAATCTGCGCAGAAGCCTGTCAGTTTACTCTTCAAATTTGCATCATTTACTCCACGCGATCGTGACGATTAATGGTTTTGTTTATCATAATCACAACCATTGCATGCTCACAATGCTTTAGTTCTCAACTGACTTCATTCGTGACCCTTCACAATGTAATTGTGATGCATAAACTCATGCAGTGTAAAATTCACTTTGTTACTTCATTTATCTTCCCATTCAGTTTATTTTTAATTTTCTGCAAAACATGAAGAAATCCATAGTAAAAGCACCCATCCTCACATAAAAAAGGTACTAAAGTAAAGCTTAAAGAAAAGATAAGTTTTTGAAAATATCGATTTATCAATACCCCAAATATAAATCGTTGATATTCATCACACAAGTTGAAACTAAAGAATCAAGAAGCTTTTCCTTTTAAGCATACAGATCATTCCAATTGTTTCAAATTCACCACTATCACATTAAGCACAAGGAGGTACTAATAAATAATCACATGTGCGACATTTTACAAAACACTTCCTCAAGAATCGTGAATTATTAAACAACAACAAATCATTTTAAAGAAATGAATCAAAATCATTAGCTCCTAAATATGCTTATTTGACATATTTTTAAGTTTTAAATATTACCACTTTCCTAATTCACATGCCCTGAAAGAAATTAGAGTTTCAAAAAACTACACTCACAAGTGTCAACAAGACGAGGGACTAAAGAACAAATAATCATAGTCACAAAGAACATCTATGACAAAAATACCATGCCATAGTCTTGCCCTTATTTTCAATCATTATTGTCTCAAAAGCATTTAGTTGTATATCAAAAGTGACATTGATCAAGATTAGAATATAGGATTAGGAAAGATTAAGATAATTTTTGGGTAAAAGCTGCTACACCCTCCTTGAACAATACATACAACAATTTCATTTTTCTCTTCAACACCGATAACACTAAAATCACCCTCAAAAGATAATTTAAAATGTGAGAGATCGTAGTAAAAATATCCAATGAAGTGTCGGTTTCAAATACCATGGGGAATGATATATCGCGGAGAACTATTTATCGAGACATTTGGATTTAAAATTATCTCATTTAGAATAGTAAGAACAATTCAGTGGATGGTACCACCAACTTAATATAAAACATTTCTTGTTAGTTATCACAATTAAACTAAAGTTTGAACGAAATCAAGAAGTAACAACAATCTAGGGGTGAGGGGATTAGATATCAATGTCATATAGGAGAAATTGTGCTTCTCTTTACTAATGTATATATATGAATGACCTAAGTTGGATATTCAATCATCACAATGCTTCAAAAAGGATTTTAAATGAGAAGGTAGGGATAATTCACTTCAAGAGACTTTCTTTTGGTTGAAATAAACGTATTAGGTTCAAATGGTGCAAAAATGATTTTACACCCTCACAAGGTAGTCACAAATGGTTTATGAACAATTTGGTTCCCTCATTGAATTTTTCTTCAAGATTATGTCTCACATTCACCAAGATTTCTACAATTATAGAAATAAGGAACATTCTAGGACTACATATGCATTCTTTCAAGTAAAACACTCACCACACATGACACTTTGAAATACACTCATTTAAAACATCTTGAAAAGATCATGTGTATATATGTGATTTTAATTGAATGTCTCTCAACGAAACACATCTAGTCAACAAAAGATTTAAAAGGATCAATCAAAAGTGTAACCACATAAATTTCATTCTCTCAATAGCAGTGTGCATCGTGCTCACAATGAGTACTATTTAGGATATTAATATTGAAAAAAATGATTCTCAAATTATATCGATGAAAACTTCAAGAATTTACCTATTTGAAAAATTATGAGGATTTCATTCATCAAGAGAGAACAAAACTTCAAGTAAAGAGTCCCAATTCATCAAAATAAAATCACTCTTATATTGTTAGACCCCTCAAAATGAACTAGGATAAACAAGAGCGTCACATGAGTTTTATGAGTAAATAACTTGTTAATATGGTTGTAAAAATCTTGTAATAGTTGATTTAAATAAATTGGAAATCAAACGTCAACGGACGACCAATACGTCCTGAAACTAGTCATTTCTGTGCTAGTGTGTACTTGTATGTTTGCCTTGTTTTTATATGTTGTTTGGAGTGTAAACCTAGAAGAGGGGAACCTTGTGCATTAATAAACATGTTTATGTTCAAAACGTTTGGGTAAGACTCACCTAGGACAAGACTGAGGGTTTTTTAGGAGGACCAAACGTTGGCCAAGAAAGATACCGGACAACCTATTTTTGGAGTCAATGGCGCATTGCGCCTCTGCCACTTAAAAGCAAAAAAATTGGTCTGTAATGTGGGATAAACATGAATCATTTTGCCTCAATTTAAATTCCATAACCAATATTTGGAAGTTCCCCCGTGATGCAATCATGTCCCAAATTTGGTCATGTCATTTAAAATTAAAAGTTGGACATGTCTAAAAGTTTAAATAAGTATGGGTGTGTTTTAGGTACTTTGGGGGTCGGTTATAAACAGGGTTTAAGTCATTTTCTCCCCCATTACCAAGTAAAAACACAAATACCCAATGATAAATCAAAAATCCAAAACCCTCTTCTCTTCAAAAATTCACTCAAAACTCCATTAAAGGCCAAGCTAAAGCTCAAGCCAAAATATTGATTTTCAAGTTCTTCCTACTACAAATTTAATGGTATTTTTTTCCTATTAAGGTATGTTAACCCTTAATACTTGGATATCCTTTCATCTAAGGAGTTCTACCAAAGATATTCCAAAGAGTTTCTACGGTCAAATTTCCCAATTTTCGATCTAAGCATGAGTTCCTTGTCAAATGATTTTCTAAGTCATTCTAATGAATAATAAATTTTGAATTATTGTTTTTATGAGGATTTTCTATGGAATTTATCACGGAATACATGATCCTTCTAATTCTCAAAATTGGCCACAGATGTGTGTCTTTGTGAAGATGATGATGCTATGTTAATGAATTGTACTTGAATTGTATTACACTATTAGATACACTTGATATATATATATATATATATATATGTATATATCTATTGCTTATGAATTTCTTAGGATTGATCTATGATGATCATTGCCATTGAAAATTGGTATGTTGACATGTCTTCTAGTCTATAATATGTGAATTGATGTTGTATGGTTTGATCCACTTATAGTGGCGGTATAACTTCTTATCTATCTATACTTGTTGTGATCATGACCTTGAGGGCAATAGATTTAAAGTGAGTTATTTTTGTGATGATCATGACTATGAAGATTATGTATTTAGTCTTCAATGTTAGTATCATCATTTTGGCGTATTGATAATGTGAAGTAGAATGTGAATGACGATGTTAGGGTAAGGTATGGACTACATGCTTGATTGTGATAAGTACGATTGTAGAATGATCCCTACATATATAACCCTATATGAATGTGTGATATTATGCATTTTAGTTGTCTATTCAAATGTTGAATATGTTCTTGTCTCCTATGATGAAAGCTGGGTGTGTGGTCTATAGCCCCTAAATGCACTATGTGTGAGTTGTTCATGACTTGAGGGATATTGTAAATTTATTGTGGTACTTCTATGGGTGGTTTCCTCAATAACAATCTTGTTGCTATTACATGACCACGATGACCAATATGTACACACACCTCATGCATAATTATGAATATGATATGTTTATGGTGTCAATTGAAATGAGAATTCTCATATGAATCTTTATATCTTATTATGCATGATACGTATATGACTAATGAGGTATTAACATGTGTTTTCTAATGGTGGTTATGTGAAAGACTTTCTCAGATATGTATATAGACACACACATGAATGTACAAACGAAGGATGTTAATGATAATCTAGTAAATAAGAGTCTCTTGACAGGTTTCCTTAATCGTTCTCTAAACTAGACTATATTATGGATGTTATGATTATGTGAAAGTACATTCTCACATGATGTTTGTTTTGATAGAAAGCACATTCTCATCATATAACGTATAAGATATGTACATGTTATATAAGGGGTTAATATCCTAAGGCTATCTTATGAAATATTTTTTATGAAAGACCTAAAGGCTCTTCAAAAAGGGTATTTAGCATTACAGTGAGTGAACTTGTCAATGAGAGGGATCTCTTCATTAGGAATCGTCCTTTGATGATCTCATCAGGTGGAAACTACAATGCGAATTAGCATAAAAAGGGTTTTGAGTAACGGCCTCCTAGTTCCTTTGTGCCCCCATAAGAACCTTAGCTAGTGGATCCACCTAGATGCTACATGATTTTGATGTCCTACCTTGGAAAGTAGGATGCCCTATTTTCGGTGTAAGGGGATGATACCAGATCCTATATTTAGCTCATATGGTCTATGTCGGTTATGGAAAAGTTTCGTGAATGTAAATTGAACAATGGAAGTATGAAGATGAACAACAACTAGGACTACCTAAGAGACATTTCTTAGTATATGTAAGTGAATGAGACTTTACGCATACATTGCACAAGTAGCTCTTGAAGGAAATTCTAGGTTCTTTATGTATGTGTATATATGTATGTATTATAATGTTAACATACTTGTTTTGATGATATTCATGGTGTTGATCTTATTAAGTCTATATGATGGTCTTACTTAGTATGCATGTTGTTGGCTATCAAACAAAGATTATGATTTAATCAAGTGTGGGTACGTTTTGAAGTGTTACGATATGGGAGCAGGTTGGAACCTTTCAACTACACCTAGGTGGTTGTTTGGTCCTCCAACTCTCCATTTTATATTGGTTGATCAATAGGTATTTGGTGGTCTTCACGACAAGGATCTCCTTATCAGTCCCAAGGATTTACCATTCTTACGGAAAATGGATATAGATGATAAGAATTTAGGTGCATCTGAGCACATAAACCCTTTTGGTAAAATTCCGCAAGAATGCTTGTAATATCCTTGTTAGTTTACTTTGTATGTGTGATGTTACGGGGATTCACATATACAATGCACCAGTAGACTTAGATTGGGGTTATGAGTAAATGTCTTATGATGTATTAATGAAAAGAACTTTAAATACGCAATATGCAATGTTGACTATGGTTTCACTGATATTTATAGTATTGAATTGTACTTTTTCTTGAGATGTGCATAAAGACTAAATGGGTTATGAATATGATGTTATAAATGAATGAGTTTTTATATTAGGTATATGAAGTATGTTGGTCTTATGTCTAAAGTTAAATGTATGTGTTGTATCTTATTGAGTGTGATGTGCCAAGTCTAGGGTGACTTCATAAGAGCACTTGGTGTGAAAAGTATTATAGGATGCTACTTGCACAATGCCCTAGTGTGACTTGGGGTTGTCTTTGGTGACGACTCTTATGTGAAGGTTGTGTCTCATTATATGCTATGTCCTTATGAATGTATGAGTTTGAATTGATGAAGGTTGTATGAATTTTCACCTTTGTGACCTTAAGGTGATACTTTGATATGAATTGTGGAATGAGACACTATTCATGCATTGCACTAATTATTACTTACGAGTTGCTTTAGGTAAAGGAGTGAAGGTAAAAAGAAAAGGTAACATTTAAAGCTATTGAATATGTCACAAATGTGATAAATGGCTTTATGTGTTGTGGTGAATGACACCATTATCTAATATGATGTATGTGAACTATGTTGTGCTTATTGTATCAAATGCTTATAAAGTATTACTATAAAGAAATGATACACAGTTTATAACTAAATGTCCTCTTAAAAGCATGTTTTTGCATGTTTATCCTACGTAGTGCATTCTTGTACTAATACCATCCATCTTCATCTTTTTACACGAAGTGTATGTGGTGATGGCTAAAGGATCTTTCTTAGAATGAAGATCTTGGATTACTACTCCCAAGATCAAATGTTTCCTTAATGATTCAAGGACCTTCATGTCAAGAGTTTATTTAAGTTCATGTAATAGTATATAATATTCTTTTGTATCGTTGTTAAGGGCCATGTCCTTATTCTATTAGAATTGTGTCTAAAATGGCAAGATGAGACTTAGTGTCCTAACTATGTACTTATGGTTTTTAAATGGAAGGACTTTTTAGTCTTGTGTTATACTATGAGATTTTTCTTAATTTTTTGCTAAATATATGTCAATACGATGAATAAATGCTAAGGGCTTGTATCAGACCTCCGAGAGGTCAAGTACGCCGTGTTAGTTCTAGGGGGTTCTCTCTGGTCGTGACAAACTTGGTATGAGAGCATGAATTTTTAAAAATAGTCTTAGGTTCCAAAGTCTCATAATTCCAGGGCTTGTAGAGTCTTGTTCATCTGTGTGAGTCCCGACGTATCTATGAGCGAGAGGCTATGGGATGATTGAAGTTTCACTTTCTTCATTACTCTTGTGTCCTACCATATAGCTTAACTATATATGGTCTCTATCTTATTTCCCTTGTCCGATGGTCTTTTAGATGTGATTGCTTGGTAGGGGTGATGTCTCAAGGCTTGAGGGAGAAAAACTGAATTGTGATGCTTAGTATATTTTTTGTGAAAAGACGAGTATATATGAAGGTGCAATTGGAAGATATAGTTCTGATGACAATTATGTCTATATGTGACCTATGATATTTGAGGTATTATGTTAAGAAGTTATGTTATGATGTAGTTCTAGCATGGTAAGAGTTGTTTTGGTTGAATGAAGTTCTTTTTTGATGATGAGTTACTTTATGTTATGTTAAATGATAGTAGAAAGTTATGATGTAGACTTGAGGAATATTGAAAGAATATGATAGGTATGGTGAGACATAAAAGTTTCCTTTTTATATGAATAATGCTTCATTCTTGTCCTTGTGTGGATTTGAGTTCTTGTGTACACTTACTTCTAAGAAGGGAAGGTAGTGTGTTTACCTTGTAAGGAAATTGTGAAGTATGCTAGTTAATGGGAGAACCTGTATGACTTGTTGATTAGTTCCCATATAAAACCTATCCTCAGAGTGGAAAAAGGGAAGAATGTATTTTATTCCATAAATTGGGATTATGTTTTCTCTAAGGTTTACTTGGAGGGTAGTATGTACCCCTTAATTCATAGGGAGAAAAAGAGGATAAATGTTGACCTACTTTATTTAGGTTAGTTGTCTTCTAAAATTGATCTTAAGCATGATCATTTACGAAGAGTGGTTAGATTATACCTAGGGATGATTGGTTGGAAAGTTCCACCAAAAGTGATGATAAGGGTGAAATGGTCTAGAAGTTACCTTGCTCTAGTATTGTAGGAAAGGAAAGAGGCTTCTATGGCCAAATCTCTTCAAGTTCCCCTAAGAATTTACCTAGAGAGGATGGCTACCCCAAGTCTCTAGAAAAGTAGTAATGGATCTTAAGAGTTTCAACATGTGTTTGATGTTTTGTTAGAATTCGAGATTTCTGTAGTCTTAAGTTGGAGGGAGATTCTCTAAAGGCTATATATGAACTAGCTAAGATGATGAACCTTGTAGGATTAAATCCAGAACTACCTGCCCTATTATGACTTGGAAGTAGAATTTGATGAAATTATGGAGTTGCGCGTAGTAGTCATGGAGTAGTTAAGGCTTCATGTGGTTGGATAGTATGACCCAACTTGATTTTTATGAGTTTTCCTTAATGATGGACTTGGAAGATTAGTGGTGCTTGATCGGTACCTACTGATTATTGAATTTTTAAGCTTCTTACATGAGGGTAGGATTGAAATCCTAAAAGGTGTATAATAATATTACGTGAGAAGTATGGAGGTTTAGTCTTTACTTGCCTTGACCTTTGTATGTAAGGGAATGATGTGATAAAGAGTTTACCATGATCACCCAAGTGGGGGATAATGTGCCTAGATCGTAAGGTTTTGAGTGCCCTTAATGTCCCTACATTGGATTTCTTTGAACTTCTTTATGTTAAGAATCATTTTGAGTGATGGATATGAAATGGAGTAACTTATATACTCATTTTTGGATTATTTGAAATCCTCAACTAATGGAGTGTGAATGAAGATTATGTAAGAAATAGTTCCTCATTTAGAGGGGAATGAGGTGGCGTTAAGAAGGGTTTGCATAATCTTGATCCAAGAGGGGGATGGGATGCATGATTAGAAGGGTTGGTAAGTCAAAAGTTTGATTGGATGAAAAAAGTTACTCTTTGATGAGTTTACCCTAAGTGGGGGATGATGAGTAGAGTAGTTAGGTTGTTTCTATCCCTATCTTTTCCTTCTATTCTTACTCAAGCTTGAAACCAAAGAGTTAGTAGTATCTTGCTTATTTTATGGAGTCTTGTATATGAGTATAAGTAGCACATACTCCATATGTTATGCATGTCTTAGATGACACTATGTTATGCTTGTTTTGAAAGATTATTATTTCATGAAAAGGAAATTTTGATAAATTATATGTTTCTCATGTTGTTATGCACCTTAATATACTTAATGCACATTTGACTTCATGATTTAATAAACATGCTTGATTTCATTTTTGAAGTGAGGTTATTTTGGCCCAACATTGAGATGTTGAGCTTTCTTTAAATAAGAAAAAGATGAGTTTCCTTTAAGAATTTGTGATTGGTAAGTGTTAATATAGGCTCACTCTTGCTAAGTGGTGGTGTATCCAGCCAATATTATTGATGTGTGCCTATAAATGGTAATAATTTTTCCTCAATGATGCATTCATGAAAACTAGTGTTATGCAAGAAATTGAAATTTTTTGAATAACTTTCTAATGTTGTGATATGTTTCGTGTAATCTACAATTTTGACTTCATTAGGAAGGGAGTATTAGCATTCTTTGGTTATATGTTGAGATTTCTCCTTAAAATGAATTGATCTTTGTGAAATGCTTGTCTATGAACTTTTTGATGACTTGTGAGTATGTTAAGGAGAAGGAAATTGCTCCTTTAACATAGCTAAACATGGTGAGGTTATGTATATCCTTGATGGTATTATGTCTAAATGATAAAGATTTTGTTGATCTACATTACTCATGATTTATGTGCATTTATTATGAGTTATTTATTTGCCTCATGAGTTATAATGTTGAACATGCCTATGATTTAAAAGGTCATGTCATGATTAGGAGAAACGAGTTCCTCCTACGAACATGAGAAATGTGTATGTGTTTGATGCATTAGGCATGAGTGGATGAACTTTTTACCTGTTTGTGTTGCATTGCGTGCTTAATAATATGAAGTTGGTGTTCCCTGTAGGTTTGATGCATTGACTATTCTGTTCTATTATTGTTGAATATTGTGAGCTGCTAATCGGGTCATTAAGTCCTTGAAAGTGTTGAAAGTTTCATTCGAGGATGAATTTTCCCATTTGGGGATAATGTTAGACCCCTCAAAATCAACTAGGATAAACTAGATACTCACACGAGTTCTATGAGTCAATAACTTGTCAATAAGTTTGGAAACAACTTGTAATAGTTGTTTTGAAGAGTTTGGAAGTCAAACGTCAAAGGACGACCAAGACATCCAGAAACTAGTTTTTTGTGTGCTAGTGTGTCCTTGTATGTTTTCCTTGTTTTTATGTGTTTTTTGGATTATAAAAACAGTGGAGGTGACATTAGTATATTAATAAACATGTTTTGGGTCAAAACATTCAGGTACGACTCCCGGAGGACCACCTAAGGGTCCTTGAAGAGGATCCAAATATTGGCCAAAAAGGCTGCCGGACAGCCTATTTTTGGAGTCAATGGCACGTCGATCCTCTACCAATTAAAGGCAAAAAAAACAAACAAATAAAATTGGCCTCCGATGCGGTATCAACATGAACCATTCTGCCTTAAATTCTAGAACCAAGATTTGAAAGTGACCCCGCGGCGCGCAGCCATGTCCTTGATTTGGTCGCGTCATTTCCAAGTTAAGTTGGACATGTCTAAATGTCCAAATAAGTATGGATGTTTTTTTGATACTTTGGTGGTCGGTATAAACGAGTTTTAAGTCATTTTTACACCCATTACCAACTCAAAACACAAATACCCGATGTGAAATCAAAAATCCAAAACCTCTTCTCTTCCAAAATTCACTCTAAACTCCATTGGAGGCCAAGCTCAAGCTCATGCTAGAAGATGGATTTTCAAGTTTCTCTTCTCCGAATATCATGGGATTTTATTCTTCTAAGGTGTGGTAACCCTTGATCCTTTGATATCCTTTCATCCAAGGAGTTCTATCAAAGATTTCCCAAAGAGTTTCTATGATCAAATTTCCCAATTTTCAATCTAAGCATGGGTTCGTTGTCAAACAATTTTCTAAGTCATTCTAATGATGAACAATGATTAATTAGTGTTATTATGAAACTTATTAAAGAACCCATGATCCTGTTCATTCTCGAAATTGGCCTATGATGTGGGTCTTTGTGAAGATGATATTATGTTAATGAATTGTACCTGAATTGTATTCCATTGTTAACTTCGATTCATATCTATATCTATTGATTATGAATTGTTGAGGATTGATCAACAATAATCATGTCATGGAGAATCGGTAATTTGAGCTATCTTGTAGTCTATAGTATGTGAAATGATGTTGTGTGGTTTGATCTACTTATTGTGGCGGTGTTACTTCTTGCCTATCTATACATGTTTTGATCATGGCTTTAGGGGCATTACATATAAAAAGAATTGTTTTATGTTATGATCATGACTATGAAGGTTATGTATTTAGTCTTCCATGTTAGGATCATCATGTTGGTGTATTGGTAATGTGAAGTATAATGTGAATGATGATGTTAGGGTAAGGTACAGTCTACATGCTTGATTAAGAGAAGTACTATTGTAGAATGACCTTTACCTTTTAACCATATAGGAATGTGTGATCTTATACATGTTAGGATTTGTCTATTCAAATGTTGAATCTATTGTTGTCTCCTATGATGAAAGGTGGGTGTGTGGTCTATAGTCCCGAAATACTCTGTGTGTGACTTGTTTATTACTTGAGGGATACTGTAAATGTATTGTGGTCCTTTGATTCGAGGTTTCCTCAATAACAATGTTGTTGCTATTATGTAACCATGATGACCAATATGTAAACACACCTCACCTATAACTATGAATATGATATGTTTATGGTGTCAATGGAAAGGATAATTCTCATATGCACCTTTATATCTTATTATGCATGAGACTTATATGTCTAATGATGCATTACCATGTGTCGTCTAAATGTGTTTATATGAAAGGCTTTCTCACATATATATATACACACACATGAAAGTACAAATGAAAAATGTCAATGATAATCTAGTAAATGAGAGTCTCTTGAAAGTTTTACTCAATTTTACTCTAAACTAGACTATATTATAGATGTTATGATCATGTGAATGGACATTATCACATGATGTTTGTTTTGATGAAAGGACCTTTTCTTCATATAACATATGAGCTATGTACATGTTATATAGGGGGTTAATCTCCTCAGGCATATCTTAGGAACTAATGTTTAAGAAAGGCTTAAAGGCTCTTCAAAAAAAGGAATTTAGATTAGAATTGAGTGAACTTGTCCATGAGAGAGGTCTCTTCTCGAGAAAGCTTCCCCCGATGTTCTCATGAGGTGGAAACTACAATGCAAATTAGCATAAAGAGGGTTTTTAGTAAAAACCTCCTAGTTCCTTTGTACCCTCGTAAGAACTTTAGCTAGTTGATCCACCTAGATGCTACATGATGTTGATGTCCTACCTTAGAAAGTAGGATACCATATTTTTGGTATGAGGAGATGACACCGGGTTACATGTTTATCTCACACGATCTATGTCGGTTATGGCAAAGTTTCCCGAATGTAATACCATGGAAGTAAGAAGGTGAACACTAACTAGGACTACCTAAGAGACGTTACTTAGTCTATGTATGGGACTGAGATTTTACCCATACATTGCACAAGTAGGTCTTGAAGGAAACTCTAGGGTGATTTCTTTATGTGTGTGTGTGTGTGTGTATATATATATATATATATATATATAGATATATATATATACACATGACATTATCGTGTCAACATACTTGTTTTAATGATATGTACTGTGTTGGTCTTATTGGGTCTACATGATGAAATGTCTTACTTAGTATGTATGTTGTTGGCTATATCTGTCATAATGTTGTCTGATGTAAAGGGCAATGCTTATTGATCTCAGTTTTAGTTTACTTGGTATCTGTGAGGTTATGGGGATTCACATAAACATTGCACTAGTAGAATTAGATTGGAGTTATGAGTAAAGGTCTTATTATGTATTGATGAAATGAACACTAAATATGCAATGTTGACTACGGTTTCATTGATATTTATATTATTGACTTGTATGTTGTCTTGAGATGTGCATAAAGACTAAATGGGTTATGCATATGATGTAAATATTTAATGAGTTTGTATATGATGTCTATGAAGTATGTTGGTCTTATGTATCAGGTTAAATGTATGTTTTGTATCTTATTGAATGTGGTGTGCCTAGTCTAGGGTGACTTCATAAGAACAGTTGGTGTAAATAGAATTATAGGATGCTACTTGCACATTGCACTAGTGTGGCTTGGGGTTGTCTCAGGTGATGGTTCTTATGTGATGGTTGTGTTTCATGATATGTTATGTCCTTATGAACGTATGTGTTTGAATTGATAAAGGTTTTATGAATGTTCACCTTGGTGATGTTAAGGTGATACTTTGGTATGATTGGTGGAATGGAACACTTTTCATGCATTGCACTAAGAATTACTTAAGGGTTGCTTTTGGTAAATAAGTGAAGGTAAATAGGAAAAGTAATGTATTGGAGCTATTGAATATGTCCTAAATGTCCTAAATGGATTTATATGTAGTTGTGAATGGTGTCGTTGTCTAATATTATGTATGTGAACAATGTTGTGCTTATTGCATCAAATTCTTATGAAGTTTTAACACAAGACATGATGCATGGTTTATAACTAAATGTCCTCTTTTAAGCATGTTTTTGCATGGTTATCGTATTTAGTGGATTCTTGTACTAATACTATTCTTCTTCATTTTTTTACACAAACAATAGGTGATGATGTCTAGGGGATCTTTTCTAGAATGAATATCTTGGATTACTATTCCCAAGTTCAAGTGTGTCCTTAATGATTAAAGAATCTTCATGTCAAGAGTTTATTTGAGTTCATGTAATAGTATATAATATTCTTTTGTATTGTTAAGGGTCGTGTCCCTATTCTATTGGAATTGTGTCTAAGATGGCAAGACGAGACTTAGTGTCCTAAATCTGTACTTATGGTTTTTAAATGGAATGGCTTTTTAATCTTGTGTTATACGATGAAAAAGTTTTAAATTTTTTGCTAATTTTATGACAATGCAATGAATGAATGCTAAGGGCTTGTATAAGAACTCCGAGAGCTCCAGTACGCCTTGTTACTTCTAGCGGGTGCTCTCCGGCCGTGACGAATATAAACAAAAACATTCACTAGAAATGTTTGAAAGATAAAACAACAAATACAAACAAAAGGTATTATTGGCAGGAAGGTCCACATCCTAACAAAACTAAAAAGCAGTGTAGATATGTCCATGGATTGAACCTGAACGACCTCGTCCTTCAACGTGGAAACCTCATCTCTAAGGGTTCCAATGCACTTGAACTACTCTTGGATTCTACCGATCTTCTATTATAACATTCATATCATGTAAACTTAGAGTGTGACACTCAATCTTTTTCCCATACTTGACCACCAACTCAGTCAGAGTAGCGAAGATATTCCAGATGTGTTTTTAAAGTCGGGCAAGGTCCTGATCAACTAAGGAAGCTCTAATATCCACGAAGTGGGCAAGACTTGACATCTGTATATAAGTTTCTAGGTCAAGGGAGGACAAGAAACTGGAGATGGGGAAGGCCTAACGATAGAAACGGTTAAAGAAACAAAGGGTGCAGATGTAGTTGTGGAATTAGAAAAGACAACAACAGAGTAGGAATACATGCTTGATCCATAGAAGGAGTAGGTGTGCTGGTCTTAGGTGTCAATTTGACAAGGTATAAGAGTAGAGTGAAGCCTTGTGATGGCTCCTTCCTTTGAGCCTCACCATTTCTTAATGACGCCACCTCGGTTCTTTGAATATCACTAGATGAGGATAGTGTGACTCTCACATATGTAGAAGATATAAAACGGACTCATTCCTTCTCACATAATTCTATGATCAAATTTGGAAATGGGAGTGATACATGCTCCTTCCTCTCCCCCATTAACATTTCTACAACAACAATGGCACCTACATGTATGTGCTCTCAATCTATGATAGTTTCCACAAATATATCCTTTTCATAACGAAGAATAGACTCATTCATGGATGGCATCAAGTTGTTGCTGATAAAACCAAAGCATAATTAGACCACCAAATTTAAGTCTTCCTTCTCAATCTTGATAACATCCTCCATCCAAGAGGGAGAAGAACTATCTATTAGGGGTTCTAGCTAACCCATTACAGAATTCATATCATGGCGCATTTGGAGTGAATAAAGTTCATTTGCAAATGCCAAAATATTTAGGACAGTATTAATAGCTCCTAGGTCGCACAAGAAATTCTTCTCTCTCACCCTCCACTTCATCAAGTGGTTTCCAGAATATACTCTTTCGTCCGTTTTGAATGGACTAAGCATATGCGACATATAAATACCTAACCTAAGAAGAGACGTGGGGGCTCCAGGCTCTGGTAAAACCTTTAAATCGATGTAATTGAATCATATCCCATTTTGTTGGGTAAATTCTCATCAGTCCCTCTACGCGGAGTTGTCTCTCCAAAAGTATGGTTCATTCTGCTGCCGCTTTGAACGTATTCAAAGTTCTTGGAGCTACAATCGAGAGAACTTTAGAGGTCATTACTTGCAGAAATAATAGATTAACTAATAAATAACATTTTATTGCCACTTCATCAATTCTAAGTGTTAGCCATTTTTTTATTAGGATAATAACCAAACTAAGGGTTGGGGTCGAGCCCAATTGAGAAGTTTTCGAGAATTAACAGGAAAGTATAAATTATTTCAAACTAGACATAGCTAAAAGATATTTATGAGTAAAAACATAATAAATCAAAGGGGTGAAACAAATGCCAATCAGCAAAGGGGTTTTGTAGTCAAATGATTGTAACATCTCGCATCTAGAAAAAACTAGAAGAAAGTGCAAAATCTGGAAATAGTTACTTTTGGAAATTATAAGGAAATTTGGAAAATTTTTACTTAGTTAAAAGTAAGTTTTCGGTAAACCACATACAATCATAAATTCTAGCTCAAGATGAGTTAGGTGTAGTTCTAAATATTGTTAAAAAGCTCTTGGAACGATCTTTTCAACTCCACCAATTTTGTGTGATTCCAAGTTTTTACGAGTGTGTTTTTTACTTCAAAAGTTAGGCTGTTGGATTAAAGAAATGTCCAGATGTGAGATTTTAAGGGGTACTTTAGTCTTTTTACTACCCCTATTATTTTAATCCATTTTAAGGAGCTTAATATGGGTCAAATCAGAAATCAACCAGTTTTAGAAGTTTGACATTTCACGCTAGTGCTAAGGAGAAAGCAGAAGAGAAGCGAAGAAGAAGAAAAAGGGCAAATTCATCAAGATGGATCAAGGTAATAGGATTTTTGCCAAGTAATTATTCCTATCAGGTATGTGAGTCTTCCATAACGTTGGGACTGTTCTCTAACAAGACAAGAATATTATTTCAGTTTTGATTCGACCTAAAAGTGTTTGAATATTGATAATCTTGATTCCTACCTCTTGATCTCATATATTATTCTTGAATGCACGAGTTGGGTGAGTTCGTTACCTCATGTTATAGAGTTATTTCATGTTAGATTCCTAGGTAAATTTTTTGGGTATATGTATCTAAGAGTTATTTAATAAAAAAAACCCGAGTTTGGGTGAATTGGGGAACAAAAAAATGAAGAAGAAATTTTGAGGGGCAAAATTTAATGTTGGCTGCGCGTCGCGCGCATAGTTCCCTATTTTTAAAATTCTTCTCCGCGTCGAGGAGATGACACGTGTGTTTTGCCTTAAAAAGATGTTTTTGGAAAAAAATTAATTATGCCTCCTTTCGCGGACCCACCTCACAATATTGATTTTTAATCTTTTCTCATGTTTAGCTATCTAAAATTGTTCCCAAACAACATGAGTTCTTTCCAAACACAAATCTTAATCCTTGAATCCATAATTCAGGTCAAGGATTAGTTGAGGATAAAGTCAAGAACTATAAATATCAAAGTCAAGAGAAGCCAAGAGTCAGTTAAGATAAGTTCATTTTTCATAAGTCTTTTACAAATGTTTTAACTTTGTTTTAAGACTTTAGTTTTGAGTTAAGTATAGAGTAAAGTTGAAGTATTTTCTTCAAAAAAGTATATGGTGACTAAGTATTTCAAAAGGAGTATAATAATATTTTCACATTTAAATATGAATGGAAACTGAGATTTCCAAAGAGCCTTCAGGCTAGTTTTTAAAAAAATAGTAGCTTTCTAGATGAAGCAAGAAAAGAAGTTGAGATTTCCAAGGTAGACTTTGAGCTATGTTTTTGAGCACTAATCTGAAATCATAGAAGGAAGTATGTTTCAAAAACTTAATAGCTAATATATTTATATGTATTGAGCACCGATATGAGGGAGAGTTCGGATAACCCACATCCCATAAACAATGTAGACTGCATGGGTAAGGGTCATACTTTTTAGATGATTCCTTTAGTTCTTTTTAGCATAGACTAGTGAATCCACTTAGTAGTTCAGGTTCTATTCTAATGACAAGGTATAGGACGACCCTGGCATCAGGTGGCAAAACGTTTTATCATCACATTAGCTCTTAAGTGATGGTTGTCGGTTAAATAAATTCCCATAGAAGTTAAATGTATTTTATATACATAGTTATTTGTATTTTTACATACATCTAAAAGTTATATTGTATTTCTGCATACATTCAAAATTGACATCATGTTTTAAACAATTTTTTTATATTGAACTGGTTTAAATTGCTTTATATGGAAATGAGTTCAGTATGGTATAGTTGAGTTAAGCTAGGTATGTTATTCTCCTTTCAAACATATGCATTATTGTTCATCATTCCAACTCGCATACTCGTACATTCAATTTACTTATGCTAGTTGGCTTACATCGTATCATGATGTAGACGTGGTAATGAGGGTCAGCATCCAGCGCACCGTTAATACATTTGAGCACTCCAGAGTTACTTGGTGAACCTCCATGCATTCGAAAGGATTCTTTTAGTTTGTTTCAAGTATTAGATCAATAAGATGTTGTGCGGTCTTCCCAAACATCCATCTTAGTCATGTTAAATGTTTTATTGATAATCAAATGTTAGTCCTTTGATTCTTTTCAGTATAACCTCTTATTGTTGAGTCTTGGGTTGCCAGTTTTGGCCAAGTTTAAATGTTTTAGTGTTAAAAACATTCTCAATTATTACATTTTTTAAGTTCATTTAAGTTTATTGATATGATTATTGTCTTTCGCCGACTTAAGTATGTCAGGTCAAGGGTCCGCTCAAAGACAACAATGGTCTTGCCTGTCCCACTCAGGTTATAGGTTCGGGGCATGACGAACTTGGTATCAGAGCCTAGAGTTCAAGACTCCTAGGTAGTCTATGAATCCATGTCTGTAGATGTCCTTGTAATCGGTGTGAAGCATGCCACATCTAATATTAGGAGGCTGCAACATTTAGGATCTATCTCACTTATTTCACACTCTTTTCATGCGTTAGAGTTTATCTCCAAAAAGTCTCCCCTTAATTCGTGCTTGTGCGTGCTTTTAGACAATCATGCCTCCACAAGAGCATCAAGAGAACGTCCATCTATGAGGAATGTTGAGGAACAAGGGGTACCCAATGTACCTGAAGTTCAACCCTAGGGAGAAGTTACTAATGCCTAATTCAGAAAAGCAATTAGGATGTTCATTCATGCTTTGACTAACTAGGTTGGTCAACAAAGAGGAGCTCGACAAGAAGGGCTGACATTTTGTGAAATCATGAGTTCTTGAGGATGAATCCCCTGTGTTTTACTGGTTCAAGCACTACTGAGGATTAATATTACTTCATTGAAGAACTAAAAAAGGTTTCGAGGTGATGCATATTGCTGACAGTGAGAGAGTTGAACTACTCGCATATTAATTGAAGAGTGTTGCTAGGACTTGGTTTGATTAGTTGAAAGTGGGTAGGGATGATGATACACCACCTGCTTTGGCTTATTTCAAGAAGGCCTTCTTAGGGCGTTTCTTTACCCGAGAATTGAAAGAGCCCAAGGTACGTGAGTTCCTCACACTCAAGTAGGATCCTGCAAGTGTTCTCGAATATGGGTTGAAGTTTACCCAACTATCCTATTGTGATCCTAAGATGGTTAAGGACATGAGGATTAGAATGAGTGTATTTGTTGCTTGCTTGGGTCATTTATCAAGCAAAAAATGTCCGGCAACAATGCTTAAATGGGACATGGAAATTTCGAGATTAATGATCTATTTGCAGTAGGTAGAGAAAGAAAAGATGAGAGATACAGAGGAGTTCAAGAACAAGAGGTTTAAGACAGGGGATGAGTTTGGGCAGCAGAAGAGTAATGCCAACCCATAATCATTCCAACAGAAATTGAAAGGACATGCTCCATCATTTATTATTTCACATACACCTAAAAACAAGGGTGAGTAAAATAATCATAACTTCAGATATAAACCTGCTTATTCTCAGGGTAGTATGACATAAGGGGTAGTAAGCCTACTGCAAGCACCAAGTGTGGCGGGAAGCATTCAGGTGCTTGTCGTGATGGCTTCATAGGTTGTCTTAAGTGTGGTCACAATTGGAATTTCATGCGACAGTGTCCAATGAACAAACAGGGAAATAATAATAAGGGAAACAAAGCCTAGTCCTCATTAGTTGCTCCACTAGACAGGGCTTCACCTAGGGGAGCTACTTTCGGTACCGGTGGAAGTACAAACTCCTTGTATACTCTCAACAACTACCAAGAGAAAGAAGATTTTCTAGATGTTGTCATTTGTATGACTCAAGTCTTTGACTTTAATGTCTATGCATTATTAGACCAAGAGAGAGTTTGTCTTTTATGACTCCATATTTTACCATGAACTTTGATATTATTCTTGATCAACATAGTGAACTATGCAGTGTTTTACACCTGTTGATGAGTCTATTCTAGAAAAAATATCCCATCTTGATTGTCCCATTTTCGTCAATCACAAGAGTAACATGGCTGATCTAATTGAGTTAGATATGGTAGATTTAGATGTCATTCTTTGTATGGACTAGATTGATGCCTGTTATGCCACAATTGGTTGTAGAACTCGAATAGTCAAGTTTCAGTTTCCAAATGAGCCAGTCGTAAAGTGGAAAATCGTACTAAAGTGCCTAAGGTTCATTTCATTTTGTACCTTAAGGCAAGGAAATAAGTGTCTAAGGGGTGTATCTATCACTTAGTTCGAGTCAATGACTCAATTTTTGAGGTACCTCCTTTTTAGCCAGTTTCATTAGTAAAAAAGTTTGAGTTTTAGTAGTACAGGAGTTTCTAGATTTCTTTCCACATGATCTTTTGGGAGTTCCTCTTAAGAGAGATATAGACTTCGCTATATATCTTTTTCCAGATACCCATCCTATATGTATTCTACCATATAGAATGGAACAAAGAGTTGAAGGAACTTGAGGAGCAGTTGAAAGACCTTTTAGAGAAAGGTTTTATTTGACCAAGTGTCTCATTGGGGTGCTCTGGTCTTGCTTGTGAGAAATAAAGATGGTTACCTTAGGACGTGAATAGATTACCATCCATTGAAAAAGGTTACCATCAAGAATAAGTATCCTCTCCCAAGAATTGATGATTTATTCGATCAACTTGAGGGGTCCACCTGTTTTTTCTAAGGTAGATATCATATTTGGCTACCATGACTTAATAGTAAATGAATGTGATACTCCACAATTTACAGAACCAGAAATGGGCATTTTGAGTTTTTGGTCATGTCCTTTGGGTTGACGAATGCACTTGCATCATTCATGGATGTTATGAATAGAGTCTTCAAACCTTGTTTATATATGTTTGTTATCGTCTTCATTGATAACACACTAATATATTCAAGGAGTGAAAAAGATCATGCTAGTCATCTTAGAGTAGTTCTTCACACTTTGAAGGATAGAGAGTTGTATGCCAAGTTCTCTAAGTATGAGTTTTGACTTGAGTCTATGGAAATCTTGGGTCACATAGTTTTTGGTAATAGTTTTAGAGTTGATACAAAAAATTTGAGGCATTGCAAAATTGTCCCAGACCCACATTTCCAATTGATATTAAGCGCTTATTCAGTTTTGGCTTGCTACTATAGAAGATTCATAGAAGGTTTCTCTTCCCTGTCGTCTTCTTTGACGAAGTTGACTAAGAAAATAATCAAATTTCAATGGTCCAAATCTTGTGCGAAATATTTTTAGGAATTGAACAAGAGGTTGAGTATGCCTCATTTTTGACTTTGTCGGAGAGTACTCAAAGTTTTGGGATGTATTATGATGCATATAGAGTTTGTTTGGGTTGTGTCCTATTGCAAATTAACAAGTTTATCTCCTATGGCTCAAGACAGTTGAAAATTTATGAAAAGAATTACCCAACCCATGAGTTAGAGTTAGCTGCTGTTGTTTTTTCCTTGAAAATATGGCATCACTATTGTATGGTGTTCACCTTGATGTCTTCATTGATTACAAGAGCATACAATATTTATTCACTTAGAGATAGTTTAATCTCAGAAAAAAAGGTGGTTATAATTGATCAAGGATTATGAAATGAGTATTCTTTACCACCCAGGTAAGGCTAATGTTGTTGCTGATGCATTAAGCATATTGTCTATTGGTAGTAGCACCCATATTAAAGAACAAAAGAAATAACTAGAAAAAGATGTTCATAGAGTTTCACGCGTAGGAGTCCAACTCATGGATTTCGTAGAAGGAAGATGTAAGACTCCCAGAATGAGTTAGGGTGTCTAGAGCCTTACATGTGCCAATAAGCTTGTTAACATGTTAATTGATTGTTTTAAAGTATGCATGAGTGATTTAAAATCATTGTATTATGAAGTCCTCATATGAGTAATAATGATGTTTATAGGAAGTATGTTGATTTTCATAAATTTTGGAGGACAAACGTCTAAGACCGTCCAAGACGTTTAAAAGTTATCCCTTGAGACGTGCATGTGTGTCTGTAGTGTGCCTAGCATGTTTGTACGTGTTGCGAGTATTTGTTTTGGGTGAAAATGATGTGGGATGGCCTTTAAATGTTAAAGTTTATATATACGTCAAAATTTTTTTTGACACGACTCCCCAAGGGCCCCACAATAATCCCTCAAGGAGAACTCAAAGGCTGTAAGACACTTCCTTGGCATAGTTAATCGACGGAGCCAATGGATGGTCAGTAGTCTCACCTACGCCCCTTCAATGGCGAGGCATCGTCAAAGACTTATCCTGGTGAAGGTTCAAGTCAATATACAGTCCTCAGTCCCAAACGACGGCCTGTAGTACTGTCCATCGATGCAGGCTATATAAAACTGCCATGCATGCTGTCTTATCATGGGGTAAATGGGAAATTCACCGCACATCCTAAACTTACCCTAGTTAGTCTATTTTGTTATTTTTTGGTGTATTTATATGATCAAAAAAGTGATATCCCATTCCCAACCCTAAATAAAAAATTAGACTTTTCTCTCCGAAAATATTCCCCTCTAGAAACCTCCATTGGATATGAAGTTCAAGAACATCTTGGAGCTTGGATTCCCGTGGGTTCTTCAAAAAATTTCAATGGTTTTCTTCTAATATAAGGTATGGGTCCTTCATCTCTAGATAACTTTCACCTAGAGATTTCCTTTCAATGTTTTCTATGCAAGTTAATGATCAAATTTCTTTTTCTTAAATCTAACCATGGGTTCTTTATCAAATCATTTTTAAATGTTTCCTAATGATAAATTATGTTAATATGATGATTTTAAACATGAATTTTAATTCAATTTCCTGATGAATCCATGCTTCTTTTAACTCACGATTTAGCCTATGCGTGGGCTTTGTGATCTTGAATTTATGTTGATTGAAAAATGATTCAAGCATGTTGAATTTCTTATATCTTCTTCTCACATGGTAATTTGATGATGAATTATGTTATATTGGATCAATGTGGATTGATTATTTAAGAACTTGATCTCTGCTTCTTATTGATTGTTAAAGTATGACATTCACTGTAACATCGACTCTATAATGCATGAATGCAGCATTCCTTTGTGTAAGGAAAATTGTAGCTACTGCCTTACATGAATATTTTTGATGAATTGTGGGTATGAATCCTTGATGATACAAGCAAAGGAGTGTTGGTAAGTATTGATTTTTACAGTATTTTACACTATAGATTGATAATGCTATATACATGATGTGATCTCAATTCTAGGATAGATGAAACATGATATATACTTGATTATTATGTCTTTATATACTTCGCTAGATATTAATGATTGATGAAATATGTGTATTTCTCAGTTATTACCAAAGGTTGAGATATTGGTAAGATTGCATGCTTCTTCTACTCTCTCTATAATTGTTAGTTGATGAAACCTTGTATGGAATTATGTTGTATGGTCAACTTTTAGTGGTGGTGTTTACTTTATTTTCAATATATATGTGATGTTATTATGTACTTCAAGGCAATTGCATTATGAATTTGCGTTGGTGATGATCAACCAATGTAAAGTTTATGCCTAGTTTCCATCCTAGTTGTGATCTAGGTTGTATTGCTAATGTTGCAAGTATATGAGTGACTATGTTGGGTTTTGATTAGGTTCTACCTTAAATGAGTATAAATGGTTAATGATCCCTTACCTATGTACCCTTATGTGAAAGTGTGAATAGCTAAGTATAGGAATCTTAAGTGTAATATGAAGTTAGCTTGTCTCCTATGCTAAGTTGTGTTGTGTGGTCTATGGTTTAAGATGCATTTTGGTCCTAAGAGGGTGACTGCCTCAATATGTTGTTGATATCCATTATGTGATCATGTTAACCAATGTGCACACACTCACACATTATGCATGCTTACAATGTAGTATAAGATCATGGTGTCTAATGAAAGGTAATCTCATATGCACTAATGTCTAATACTATGAATGTAAAGCCTATGTCTATGACATTATGTGAATGTATCATTAACTAGGATTAGTTGATATTAGTATGAGCAAGGGTATGGGACCTTGTCTATGCATTGCACATATGTATCTTGATAGGATAATTCCTAGATTTGGTTTCCTATGTATATGAATATGAATGCATGGTTATGTTATGAATGTCCATAGTGTGTTAATATGTTTATATTAAAGGATTTATCACAAATACACTTATACATTAATGTATGAACATATGTGGCCTTAATGTGTTATGTGAAAGGTTTTCTTACATATAAGTGTACATACACATGTATGATAATCTAGTTAATGGGGGGGCCTTGTTAGGTGTTCTCAAGTGTATCCTAAAATAGATAGGTGCTTTGATATTCTATGTCGATGTGAAAGATATTCTCACATGATTTAGGTTGATAAACTCTCATTTATGACCTATGAGCTAAGCATATGAGGAGTTAACTCTCTAAGCCTAATTTTAAAAAGTAATGTTCGGTGTTTTAATAAAAGGGAACTTAGATTAGGACTGAGTGAACTTGAAGTTGAGGGGTGTCCTTTCCCTTTGTTGGAAGGTAGGTCACCATAGTCCTCACGAGGTGGTTAGCCTCATAGACCTAAGGGCATAGAGTGATATTTCAATAGTGGTTAACTATAATGCCCCATTAGTCATAAAGAAGGTTTTCACATATACCTCAAATTTCCATAACTATGCTAGTCACATAGGATCTAGCAAGTGATTTCACTTAGTATGCTAGCATGTGTTAATGTTCTACATTGGCTAAGTAAATTACCTTCCCTTGGTGTAAGGATCTACAAAACCAAATTCCATGAAGAACACATGGTATTAGTGTCGGTTAAGGCTATAGTTTCCCTAAAGTGAAATGGACAATGGAGGTCAATTAAGTACCCTAACTAGGATAACCTACGGGTAGTAGCTTAGTGTAGGTGGGGGTATGAGACTTCACCTATGCATTGCACAGTGGCTCTTGAGAGAAGTCCTAGGAAGTTGTTCTAATTCATGTGACTATTATAATGTTCCTTATGCATGACATTTAAGTCTTCTCTACCTGTTGTGATGAAATGCATGGAATGAGTCTATATGATGTGATCTTATTATTATGTGCATAATGTTGATCATATTGACTATCTTATTGAAGGTCCTACTTTATATGCATATAGTTGACTATAGTATTATGTTGGATGCATGAAGTACTTATTATGATGCTTATGGTCTTATGAAAGGTTTACTAAGTATGTGTGGGGTTATGGGGCTTTAGATGTATATTTCACTACTAGAATTAGATTAGGATTGTGAGTAAAGTCTTGTAATAAGTCTAATACGAAGTATGTGTCTTATTATATGAAGTTGTTCTATTGTGATAGGTGTTGACTTGAAGGTCGTAGGTACGATTTCCTTGTGGACTTAAGATGATGCTTGAGGATGGATAGTATTATGGGACATTATGTATACATTGCAGCAAGTAACACTAAAGGGTTACTTGGGAATGTCAAGAAATTAGAATTAAGAAGAAGTTCATTGCAAAAAGATTGTGGTTACTGTAAAATGATGCAATGGGGACTTAGATGCTATGTGTGATTTTATTTGATATTATGACAATGTTATATGCCTAAATGAAGTATGTAAGTCGTATGATTCTTAATACGTCAAGTTTTATAAAGATTTATCAAAAAGGCATAATGTATGATTTCAAGTAAAACGTGCCTTTTGAATGTATGTTGTTGCCATACTTAGTGTACTCTTGTACTAACTCCATTCTTCTCTACTTTTTACACAAAGTGTAGGTTATGGATGCTTAAAGGATATCTTTAGATGATTAGGATCTAGATATATGAATTTTCAAGCTCAAGGAAAGGGATCCTTAAGTCCGAGGATTTTCTACTTATGGTTTACTGTAAAGGTATGTATAAGTAAACTTATGAATTATGTTGGAAGGCCCGTGTACCTAAAGTACTCCTATGATGTTGAGTCTAGGATGACAAAAAGACACTATAGTCTTTAACTATGTATTATGATATTGTATATATAATGGAAGTGTTGTTCTAGCATATGATGTGCTAAGAAATTTTTAAAATTTCCGCTAAATTTACCTATGAGAATGAGATGAATGATAACTATGGGCTTGTATAAGACCTCCTAAAGGTTAAGTAAGCCATTTTACTTCTAGGGGGTTCTCCATGGTCGTGACAGAGGAATAGTGGTGACGATTAGGGATGAGCCATCATTAGTGTCAGAAGTGAACAAAAGCAAGACGGAGACCCTATTTTTCTTGAATTGAAGGAAAATGTTCATAAACCAAAAAGTAAAAACTTTTCGACAAGGGGGAGATGATGTATTCAGATATCAAGGTAGACTGTATGTACCAATGGTGAATTAACTCTAAGAGAGAATTATGAAGGAAGCTCATAGCTCTTGATATTCCATTCATCCGGGTTCCACCAAAGTCTATCACAACTAGAGAGATTTATATTGGTGGAATGTTATGAAAAAGGGCATCGCCGAATTCGTTGCTAAGTGTCCAACATTCAAACAAGTTATAGTAGAGCACCAATGGACCGGTGGTTTGACTCAGAATATAGAACTTCTAGAATGGAAGTGGGAGATTATTAATATGGATTTCCTCACAGGTTTACCAAGGTCTTGCAGGTAACGTGATTCTATTTGGGTGATAGTTTAATATGACAAACTTAGCCCACTTTTCCAAGTAAAGCCTACCCATTCAACAAAAGATTATGCTAAGTTATATATTCAAGAGGTGGTAAGAGTTCATGGAGTCCCAACATCCATTATTTCTGATAGAGGTGCACAATGTACTTCACAATTCTGGAAATATGTTCAGAAAGGCTTAGGTTCAAAGGTTAACTTAAGTACTGCCTTTTATACTCTGACTGATGGGCAAGCATATCACACTATTAAAACCTAGAAGATATGTTTAGGGCATGAATTATTGATTTCAAGGGGAATTGGGATGATCATCTACCTCTCATTGAGTTTGCTTATAACAAGAGCTACCACTCTAGCATCCAAATGTCTTCTTATGAAACTCTTTATGGGAAAAGATGCACACCTCCTATAGGATGGTTTGAAGTTGGTGAAGTAGGGTTGATAGGACCAGAATTAGTTAGCCAAGCTATCGAGAAGGTGAAAGTGATTCAAGAGAGTTTGAAAATGACATAGGGTCATCATAAATACTACACGTATATTAGGATAAGGGCATAAGAGTTCGAAGTAGATGGTTGGTTATATCTAAAAGTTCACCCATAAAGGGTGTTATGAGGTTTGGTAAGAAGGGGAAACTTAGTCTCCGTTATATTTGACCTTATAGAATATCCAAGAGAATCAACAATGTAGCTTAAGAGCAAGAGCTACCACAAGAGTTGGCAGCAGTTCATTCGATATTTCATGTCTCAATAAGGAAGAAGTGCATTGGCGATCCTTCTTTTATTATACCAACTCAAAATATTGGGATCAAGAATAGCTTTTTCTATGAAGAGACTCCGATTCAAATTTTAAGATCGCCAAGTTTGCAGTTGCGGACAAAAGAGGGTTCATCAGTCAAAGTCCTTTAAAGAAATAATTTGTCAACGAATCTACTTGGGAAGCCAAGGAGGAGATGAAAAAGAGATATCCACATCTCTTTGTTTTACACCTTAGAAATATAATGACTTAAGCTAGAACTCTAATCATGTTTAATGACCTAAAAAGTATTAAAAAGATGTTTTTGGCTCTATAATAATGTAACTAACTTAGTTTGAAAAGATTAATCCATAAGAAATTAAAAATTATTATGACGTCTGTAAACTAATAACCTAAGCTAGTGGAATTGTTTAAAGGAGGTGTCGAAGGGCTTGACCATGAAAAAAAACGTATATATAAATATAAATATATATATATATATATATATATTATATATATATATATATATATATATATATATATATATATATATATATATATATATATATATATATATATATATATACACCCCTAATTTTGTGTTAAAGAGTTCAAGGCTAAGGGAAGAGTGCCTAGCTTAAGGGACAAGTAAAGGCCAAGAGCTAAGGCTGCCTAAAAAGAGAGGCTACTGCTCAAGCTAAAAAGGCAAGACCCTGACTCATGGATTTTCCTTGGCCATGGGAACTTTCGGGCCAGTAGGGAGTATCTACTTTCCAATACACCGCGAGCAACTTAATGAATCGTGGTTCTTTTGACGAGCAAAGATGCTTGATCATGAACTTTACATAGAATTTTAGGAAAGGGCGATGTTTGGGGAGGCTACTGCCTAATACACTTAACAACATAATGACTCGTGGTGCACTTGAGGGAAAGGGGCTTGGTCGTGAAAATTACTTGGCATTTAAAGATGGTGCCCTATTTGAAGAGGCTACTGCTTAATCCTTCACGAGTTACACCATAACTTGTGGTGTCCTTCATGACTCGTGAAGGTGCTCGTGAAGACTGGACGGGTTTCTTAAGTGAAACTCAAGTTGAATTTTTATTTTAAAATTCAAATTAAGTGAGGTGTGTTCTGGGTATTTTAGAGGTTTAGTATATATTGACTTTATGCCCTCTCTTTAGATTCTCTCACTAACAAACACTCTGTTGAAGAAGAAGGTCAAAGCTTCAAGTAGGATTCAAGAATAAGACTTTTATCTTTTTATCCTCAAGTATTAACAAGGTATGATAAATCTTTACTCTTGGGACTCCTTTACCCAAGAGGTTCCTTTAAAATAGATTTCAATATTCTTCCAAATTCTAGGTTTTACTCAATTTCGTGGGTCACTTTCAAACTTGACTTATTTGTCCTAGAATTGAATAATTATGATTTAATATGAATGTTTATGAGTAAATTTAAGTATCTTTTATGGCTTTGACCTAATTCTCTAAAGACCAACGAATATTTCTCTTCTCTTAACACGAATTCTGTTGTAGGATGATTATAGGTTATGTAATTGAGAATGTTCTTGCATAATTCACTATTGTATTGTGATATTAAACTAATTGATGGAGGAATATCATGTATTTGGGATGATACCTTGAAAGGGTATCTTGAAGGACATGGGTAAGACCTTCAAGGTTATGAATATGCTATTGTGGTGTTGTTGGTTTATCTTCAGTAAGGTTGATTACTTGAAGTATGAATGATAGATTTATGAATGTATTATCATGATATGAGTATGAATGTTGTGACATAATGATGAGCCTGTTTTTGTGTGGCATCAAAGGTAATTTTTATGTATACTACATTGCTATGTTTATGAAAAAGTATTCTCTCATTATATTGGGTTAGTGATGAAAGGGCTTTCTCATCCTAAAACCTATGAGATATGAAGGATTAAGACCCTAAAACATATCATGAATTGATGTTTAAGAAAGACTTAAAGACACTTTAAAAAAGGAATGTAGCTTAGAACCAAGTGAACTTGACAATGGGAGGTGTTCCTTCACAAAGAAAGGGAGGTTGACACTATGTTATCTCATGAGGTGGAATCTACAATTCTTGTTAGCATAAAGAGATATTATAGTAATAACCTTCTAGTTCCTTTAATATGTGCCCCCATAGGAATCTTAGCTAGTGGATCCACCTAGATTATATCATGAATTTAAGGCCCTACCTTGGAAAGTAGGCCACCCTTCTTTCGGTGTGAGGGGTTGACATCGGATTCCATATATCTGACATAGTCTATGTCGGTTATGAAAACGTTTCCTTAATGCTTAAAATGAATGGATGAAAGTAAGAATATGAACTATATCTAGGACCATTCAAGGGATACTAGTTAGTGTAGGTAAGGGTGTGAGACTTTATCTATACATTGAACAATTTTTTCTTAAGAGGGGTTCTAGGGTGGGTTCTCTATGGATACATGTTATGAATGATGTTATGTTAAATTCAGTTGTTATGAATGAATGTTGTTGGTTTCACTAGTTATGATGATGTATGAAGTAAGTGACAATGCTTTTTGATCTTCCTAATGGCTTGCTTGGTGTGAGTGGGGTTGTGGGACTTCACATATACATTCTATTAGTAGACTTGACTTGGGGGTTATGAGTAAGATATTTATAAGGTATTGATGAAATGAACTCAAACATGAAATGTTGAATTATGGCCTTATTAGGATTTTACTCATGATTATAGATATATCTTGTTTATGGTATGGACTTGTCTTTATGTTATTTGAATGTGCATAAAGTCTTTCAAAATGAATATTGAATGCTTTTAACCAAATTTCCTTTTGTGAATGTTTCAAATGTTTTACTTTCATAGTGTCCATACTAAGTACATGTAGTTTATATTATCCCATATTTCTTATATTTCTCTATAGAAGTGTAGATTTGGGCCATTGAGGTGATTCTAATCCATTCACCAAGAAACATGGAGTTTTATTGCTATGCTGGTGTGTCCTCAAGTCTTACGATTGAATACTTTAATTCTAAATCTAGTTTCACTTTCCTTATTGAAAGACTATGTTGTATTTCATATTATAAGATTTGTTATTTATGTAAGGGATAATTCCCAATTTTCATATTCTTATTTATCGGTTTTATTGTGAGACAAGTTAGTTCCTATTTATATATGTGAGGTGAAGTTGAACTTCCAATAAAAAGTTTTAAATTTTACAATTTTATTCTATATTATATTCAATTAAGAATTGAACTTTCATTGAAAAGTTTTAAATTTTCCATTTTTATTCAATATTATATTCAATGAATAATTTTAAGAGATTATATATGACTTCTTCCAGATCGAATATGCCGATTATGACTAGGGGATACTTCGGTTCATGAAAATCTTGGTATCAGAGCATCAAATAGAATAATGTTAGGATCGATGTCATATAAAACCACGTCTATTAGAGTCTTGTTCATAATTTTTAAGTGCGCCACACTTATTCATTATAGGCTATGTAATGCTTATGAAATTTCACTTCTTTTCATATTATTAAGACATGCCTAAGAGTATTAACTCTATGTGTGCTTTCATTCTAATGCTTTTCTTATGTATAAGCCAAAGTTTAACAAGAGGTTTTCCAACAAAATTCCTTCCAATATTTCAAGGGCCAATAAATATAGGGTAATTTACACTAAGCCACAATGAAGAAAAAGTGGTGGTTCTCAAGGTGAAAAAACTAATTGTGCCAAATGTGGAAAGAAACATATGGGTTATTGTGTAGATTGTACGGATATTTGATTTGGTTGTGGAAAGAGTTGTAACATGGTGAGAGATTTCCCCATGACAAAGACTCAAGGGATATAGAGTAACCAAGCAGAAGAAAGTTATCCTAATTCTGATGCTCCTAAGAAAAACTGATTTTGATGTCTCAAATCTCGAGATGATCAAGAGGGTTCGTCCGATGTTATTATCGGTATGTTGCAAGTATTTTTAATTAATGTTTATGCATTGATAGATCCCGGTACCACTTTTTCTTTTGTAACTCCTTTGCTGGCCATAAAATTTAATGTACTTCCCGATGTGTTAGATGAACCTTTTTTAGTTTCTATCACGGTGGTTACTCTTGTTGCTAAGAGAGTCTATAGGAGTTGTCCCATATTATTGTCAAATAGAGTCACATTGGTTGATTTGGTAGAATTATATAAGTTGGAATTTGATTTCAAATTGGGGATGGATTGGTTACATGCTTGTTTTGGTTCTATTGATTGTAGAACAAGGGTAGTCAAATATCGATTTCCAAATGAAGCCGTTTTAGAATGAAAAGGGGAAGTTCAATCCCTAGGGGTCAAATTATTTCATGTTCAAAAGCTTAAAAGATTATTTCTAAGGGATGTCTCTATCATATTATGAGTGTCAAGGATCTTGGGTCCAAGGATCCTCTTTTAGAGTCGGTCCCCATAGTGAAGGACTTTCTAGATGTCTCCCCGAATGACTTGATCCGAATTCCTTCTGAACGGGAAATAGATTTTAGCATTTATGTATTGCCTGATACACAACCCATATCAATTCCTCTTTAACGGATGGCTCAGGCTAAGTTGAATGAATTGAAAGCTCAACTCAAGGATTTACTAGATAAGGGTTTTATTCAACCAAGCATATCTCTGTGAGGGGATTCTGTATTTATTTTTGAAAAAAAAAGATGGGTCTATTAGGATGTATTTACTATCGCCAATTAAACACGGTCACTATAAAGAATATGTATCCTCTCCCTACAATCGATGATTTGTTTGACTAACTCCAAGAGGCGAGTTACTTTTTGAAAATTGATTTGAGGTCCGGGTATCACCAACTTATAGTTAGAGAAGTTTACGTTCGTAAATTGTCTTTCCGAATAAGGTATGGTCATATGAGTTCTTAGTCATGTCCTTTTGATCTAACCAATACACCACGACTTTTATGGACCTTATGAACTGAGTTATTAGGAATTATCATATTTCGTTTGTGATTTTCTTTATTGACAATATTTTGGTATACTCCAAAAGTGAAGATGATCAAATGAGTTACTTGAGGATAATATTGTGTTCTCAAGAAACCCCAACTTTTTGCCATGTATAGTAAGTACGAGTTTTTTCTAAGATATGTTACTTTTCTTGGTGACATTGTGTCATGTCTGGGTAAAGAGGTTGATCCGATGAAAATGAAAGCGGTTGAGAATTGGCCTAGACCCCTAACTCCCATCTATATTCAAAGCTATTTGGGTTTAGTTGGGTATTATAGGATATCTGTTAATGCTTTCTCATCTATTGCTTCTCCATTGACCACCCTAAGCCAAAAGAAAGTTAAGTTTGAGTGGATAGAAGCTTGTCAAAATGCTTCCTAGATTTGAAAAATAAGCTTACCTAAACTTTGGTATTGACCTTACCAGAGGGTATCGGAGGGTTTGTGGTATGTTGTGACACTTCTCGAGTAGGTTTGGGTTGTTTCCTCATGCAACATCATAATGTTATATCTTACGCCTCAAGATAACACAAGGTACATAAAAAAAACTACCTGACCATTGATCTTGAACTAGCGCTTGTAGTATATTCTTTGAGAATATGGAGACACTATCTATATGGAGTGCATGTAGATGTGTTCATCGATCACAAAAGTCTACAATATGTGTTCATCCAAAAATATTTAAGGCAATACCAAAAAAGTTGGTTATAGCTTTTGAAAGACTGATATGACTGTCCTCTACCATGCCGACAAAATCAATGTAGTTTCGGATGCTTTTAGTTGTAGTCCATGGGTAGTGTGGCTCATGTAGAAGATGAGAAAAAGGATTTAGTCCGTGATGTGCATAGATTGGTCCGGTTGGGTTTTCAACTAGTAGATACTCCTAAGGGTGGTTTCATGATCTAACATAGTTCGGGGTCTTACTTAATTGTTGTTGTGAAAGCTAAATAACACCTTGATCCCATCTTGATGGAATTGAAAGAATCTGTACTTAGGAAATTCATTTAAGCTTTATCCCAAAGGGGATATGGGGTACTTAGGTATCTAGGTAGGCTATGCATTTTGGATGTGCATGACTTCATGATATTCCATTTATCCAGGAGCCACTAGGATATACCGTGACTTGCGGGATATCTATTGGTTGAATGGTTTGAAGAGGGATATAGCGGAGTTTGTGGCCAAGTGTCTAAATTGTCAACAAGTCTAGACTAAACATCAAGATCGGGAGGATCATCTCATGATATACATATCCCCACTTGGAAGTGGGAAAATGTCAACATGGATTTTTTGTGGCTTTGACATGTATGCGAAGGTAACATGATTTGATTTGGGTTATTGCTGATAGGATGACCAAATCAAGCCATTTTATCCCTTTCAAGGCTACATATTTGACAGAAGATTATGCTAAGTTGTATCTTAAGTAGATTATAAGAATGCATGGAGTTCCCTTGTCTATAATTTAAGATAGCTCTACTCAATTTACTTCTCATTTTTAGAAGGCATTCCAAAATGGACTTCGTACGAAGGTGAAACTTTGTACTGCATTTAATCCCCAAATGGGTGGTTTGACGATACGAACCATCCAAACCCTATAATATATGTTGAGGGAATGTTTCATTGACTTTAAGGGTAATTGAGATGTTCATCTGCCATTAATAGAATTTTCCTACAATAATAACAACCATCAATGATTGCCATGGCCCTGTTTGAGGAACTTTATGGGGAAAGATGTAGATCGCCGATCGAGTGGTTTGAGGTAGGTGAGTTTGCTCTTATAGGTACAGAGGTAGTTTATGAGGCTGTGGAGAAAGTCAAACTTATATGATATAGGTTGAAGACGGAACAAAGTCGGCAAAAATCTTATGCCTATAGTAAAAAGAGGGACCTTGAATTTAAGGTAAGTGATTTGGTCTATTTGAAGATATTACCCATAAAAGAAATGATGAGGTTTGGTAAAAAGGGAAAACTTAGTTCCTGATATGTGGGGACATATGAAATTTTGAAACACGTGGGAGGTATTTTCCATGAGTTGAAATTACATATTGAGTTTGCTTCGATTAATCCGATGTTTCATATTTCAATGCTCAAAAAGTGCGTAGGTGAGCCGATGTATATTCTTCCTCTAGAAGGCTTAGGATTTTATCTTTATGAGGAGGTCTCCGTTGAGGTTGTAGACCGGCAAGAGAAGAAGTTAAGGAATAATGAAGTAGCTTCCGTAAAGGTTCTTTCGAAGAATTATCTTGTGGAAAGTTCTACTTGTGAGGACGATGCCGATATGATGTCATGCTATCCTCATCTTTTTCCTTTCTCTTATAGTCAATGTTGAATTTAGTAATCCCTCCTAATTTTTGCTTAATTAAGAGTCATATGTGGGTTCTGAACTTTTTATGGTTTCCTTTATGTATGCATTATGAGAATTCATTTTTTACTTGTGTCTTGAATTTCCATGATTTGTATGTTCGTCATGTTTGATGTCACTTTATATGTTGTTAGTATTTTGACTTCTATATTTTATTAGTATATTTTACTTCATGTGATATATTAATGAACGTGTTCAAGTATGAACTGATATAGTGATGCATTGGCTCTTTGTCGAATATGTTGAGATATATGAGAAGGAGAAAGAAATTCCTCATTGCATGATGTGAAGTGATGATATATGTTCATATTTGGTGGTTGATGTAGTTCCCACCTCATTGTGATGCATTGTTGTGTGTTGAGAATGGAGTTGATGTTTTCCCCTTTGTTTTTGAATTGTTATAGATATCATGTGTTTGTTGGGCTGCTAGTCTTGAGTCGTTTATTATAGAAAGATGTTTAAAGTATAATTCCGGTACGAATATTCCCCAAGGGGGGATATTGTTACACCTCGGAAGTATAATTTTTTAAGCTAGAACTCTAAATGATATTTTATAACTCAAAAAGGATTAAAAAGAAGTTTTTGGTCCTATGTTAATGTAACGAACTTAGTTTGAAAAAATTAGTTCATAAGGAAATAAAAACAACCATGACGTCCGGCAAACTAATAACCTAAGCTAGTGGGGTTGTGTAAAGGAGATGTCTATGGGCTTGACCATGGAAAGAGAATGTGTTTGCTTATATATATATATATATATGTGTGTGTGTGTGTGTGTGTGTGTGTGTGTGTGTGTGTGTGTGTGTGTGTGTCTGTATGTATATATACCTAATTAGGTTTTTAAGAGGTCAAGACCAAGGGAGCAGCGCGCAGATTAAGGAGCAAGCCAAGGTTGCCCGAAAAGAGAGGCTACTGCCTCAAGATCAAAGGGCAGGACCACGACTCGTTGTCCACTCCATGACTCATCAATATGGTCGTGGAGTTCCCTTTTCCATGGGAAATTTGGTAGCATTATTTGGGAGTATCTACTGCCCAAGACACCATGATCAACTTAACGACTTGTGGTGCCTTTGACGAGCAAGGATGCTTGGTCGTGAACTTCACTTAGAAGTTTAGGAGCTGGCCATTATTGGGGAGGCTGCTGCCCAAGAAACCACAAGAAATTTAATGACTCGTGGTGCACTTGACTTGCAAGGGGCTTCGTCATGATAATGACTAGACATTTTAGGACGGTGCCGCATTTGGAGAGGCTACTGCCTCGTTCTTCACAAGACACACCACGACTTGTGGTGTCCTTGATGACTCATGAAGGTGCTCGTGAAGACTAGACGAATTTCTTAAGTAAAACTCAAGTTGAATTTTATTTTAAAAGTTCAACTAAGTGAGGGGTGTTTTGGATATTTTAGGGGTTTAGTATATATTGACTAAACCCCAAATTAAAAACCCAAATGCTCCCCCCCCTCTCTCGATTCTCTCAATTAACAAAAACTCTACTGAAGAATAAGGTCAAAGTTTCAAGCAGGGTTCAAGAACAAGGATTTCTTCTTTAATCCTTAAGGATTAATAAGGTATGGTAAGTGTTCACTTTTGGGACTCCTTTCCCCAGGAGGTTCATTCAAAATTGATTTCAACGTTCTTTCAAAATTCTATGTTTTACTCAATTTTGTGGGTCACCTTCATACTTGAATTATTTGGCCTAGAATTGAATAATTGTGATTGAATATGAATATTTATGAGTAAATCTAAGCATTTTTTCTCGGGTTTTGACCTAATTTTCTAAATAGCCATGCATATTCCTCTTCCCTTAACCTGTACTCTTGAATTGTGCTGAAGGATGATTAGAGGTTATGTAATTGAGTATGTTATTGGAAAATTCACTATTGTATTGTGATTTTAACCTAATTTATGGATGAATATCATGGATTTGGAATGAAATCCTTAAAGGTATCTTGAAGGACATCGACAAGACCTTAAAGGTTATGAACATGCTATTGTGGTGTTGGTTTATCTTGGCAAGGTTGATTACTTGAAGTACGAATGATAGATTTATTAACATATTTTCATGATATGAATATGAAGGTTGTGAAATAAGTATAATCATGTTGTTGTGTGGAATTGAAGGTAATTCTTATGTACACCACATTCTGATTTTTAAGAAATAGTATTCTCACGTGATGTTGGGGTTGTGATGAAAGGGCTTTCTTATCCTGAAACCTATGATATATGTATATTCTAATTAAGGGTTTAAAACGTAACACCTATATTACGAATTGATGTTTAAGGAAGTCTTAAAGACACTTTTAAAAGGAAATTTTGCTTGGCAGCAAGTGAACTTAACAATCACAGGTGTTCCTTCACAAAAGAATGTAGTTTCAAACTATTTTATCTCATGAGATTGAAAAAAAATGCTAGTTATCATAAACAACGTTTCTAGTAATGAACTCCAAGTTCCTTAACTATGTGCTCCGATAGGAATATTAGCTAGTGCATCCACCTAAACTCTATAATGTAATTCCCTACCTTGGCATGTAGGACACCGTCTCTTTAGTGTGATGGGTTGACACGGATTCCATGTAGCTTACATGGTCTATGTCGGTTATGGAAAAGTTCCCCAAATTTTAAAAATGAATAGATGAAAGTAAGAAGATGAACTCTAGCTAGGACCATTCGAGGGATGCTACTAAGTGTAGGTAAGAGTTTGAGACTTTACCTATACATTGCATAAGCTATCTTAAGAGAGGTTCTAGGGTGGGTTCTTTATGATTACATGTCATGAAATTGTTATGTTAGTTTCACTTGTTATGAGGATGTATGAACTAAGTTCATGTGATCTCTTTGATGTTTTTCTTGTTGTTTGTGGGGTTATGGAACTTCACATATACATTGCAATAGTATACTTGACTTAGGAGCTACGAGTAAGGTCTTTATGAGGTATTGCTGAAATTAACTCAAACATGAAATGTTGAACTATGCCCTTATGACGATGTTACTCATGATTATGAATATGTTTCGTTTATGGTATGGACTTGTGTATATGTTTTTGGAATGTGCATAAAGTCTTTCAAAATAAATATAGCATGCTTTTAACAGAATGTCCTTTTGTGCATGTTTCAAATGTCTTACTTGCATTGTTTCCATACTTAGCACATGTGGTTTATGCTAATCCATAATTCTTCTATTTTCTATACAAGTGTAGGTTCGAGACATTGAGGTGATTCTAGTCCATTCTTCATCAAACTTTGATTGCTATTCCTAAGTTGGTGAGTCCTCAAGTCCGACGATGCAATGCTTATTTCTAAGTGTAGTTTTACTTTCATTATTGAAAGATTTTTTTTTTGTATTTCATATATTAAGACTGTTATTTATGTAATGGTATTGTGAGATAAGTTAGTTCCTATTTTGATCTATGAAGTGAAGTTTAATTTCCCATTAAAAATTTTAAATTTTCCTCTTTTATTGTATCTTACGTGCAATAATGAATGCTAAGGGCTTGTAGTAGACCTATTCAAGATCAAATACGCCGGTCGCAACTAGGGGTTACTCACGGGTCATGACACTTTGAATATAGAGAAGATGCAGATCAAGGTACTAATTTTCTTCTTAGTACTATCTAAATTACGAGAAAGCTGTTTGGTTACATTTTAATTACTTTTGTGGTGTATGAACTTAATATTACCACCCATAGCCTATAAAAAGTAGTTTCATTCGAGGATAAATATTCCTAAGGTGCATATATTGTAATATCTCTCATCTAGAAAAATCCATGAAGAAGTGTAAAATCTGGAAATACATACTTTTTGAAAGTATAAGGATGTAGCACCTTGAAAATCGAAGACGTGTCGTAAAGCCTAACGTATGGATCATGAGGTCTAAGTAGTGTTTTTAAGTCCATTTTAATTAATATAGGTCATTTAGGAAGTTTAAGAACCAAATCATCCAAGAATGTCTATGACGTATTAAAGTTGGTTCAAAGGGGTAATAGCGTGCCTTAGCCTATTTGACTAGCTTTTAGGAGTCGAAAATTTACGAAAAGTGGTAAATGGTAGCTAATGGGTTTTTAAGTTGTTTGATGGTCCAAAGTACGGGTACGACTCCCCAAGGACCAACCAAGGTCCCTTGAGAAGGACCCCTGCAGTTTGAGGCAATACTGCCTGGCAGTGTGCATCGAGGGGACAACGGACAAACCGTGTGTGAATTGAAGGGGCGTCGATGCCACCTTATTCCCAAACATGTACAATATTAGGAAGCCCCTCACCTGCACAATCTTTGAACTTACTTACGGAGTGTAGGACGGAGGGGAGGCCAGCCCGTCGACTCATAGACGGACCATCGATGGAGTTTCGTCTATGAGGGTATTGACTTCGATGCACATTTAATTTTAAGTAATCTAATTAATTAAGTGGTTTATTGGTTAGTTAGGGGTTTAGGGGAGTCTAATTAAGTTGATTCTCTTCCTTCTCTCTTTTTTCTCTCTCTACTTGAGCTCACCATTGAAGACTAGCAAGGAAAGGGGTTTGAGGGATGGAAAGTGGAGAATTCACCATCAATTCTTTATATAACGTTAAGGTATGGGATATAATTCACCTTTTAGACTCTTTACTCAAAGGGTTCCTTGAAAATGGAATTCAAAAGTTGAGTTTTCATGTGGGTTTTATCTAATTACGAAATATATGTTGCGAATTGAGTTGTTTAAGGATTATTTAGAATATTATGGATAGATTGACATGTAATTGAACTTGATTATGATTAATTGTAATGTTTTGATTCAAATTGAAGAATGTGATGTTTAACCCCTAACCCTAAGTTTGATCTTGATATAAATTAGTTTATTATTGATTAAATTGTCTTGATTATGGGTTATAAAACTATTAAATGATGTAGTTCCAGCAATCATTAACAAATTGGAGTAAATTATAGTCTTTCATGCTAGTCTTGAGAAGATGATCTAGGTTAGAAGGTGAGTTGACTTTGGTATATTTTTTTAAGTATGATATAGTATTGAATTGTGCTATAGTGTTTATTCTAGTGTTGTTATCATGTCGAATATTGAATTATGATGCCGAAGATCTAAATTGGATGGAATTGAGGGCTTATGGTAAGTCGGTGATGATGAACTATGAGAAAGACTTGGTATGTCTTGGAACCTTTATCTTTACTTTCAATTGTGATAAATTGTGGTTAAGTCATGATGTTACATTGGAGTATGTGTTATATTAGGATGATAGGGTTGTATGTTATTGAATTGAAATGTCTTGAATATGTTGTGAGGTTTATTAAGGTGTATGGTGATACAAGGATGATGATAACTATCAATTTGTCTTGATATGCTATGAAATGCTAATATGTTAACCTCACTTATGTGAATTGTGATGAAAGGACTATACTAATGCAATTCTTATTGAGATATTGATGATGATGATTATACAAGTGGTAGACCCTATGGCCTAATCTATGTTATGATTGATAGTTAAAGGATTAAAGAAATTTCAATAAAGGGACTTAGCTTAACACCGAGTGAACTGGACAAAGGGAGGTGATGACTTCCCAACAAGGAAGATTTGCCCTATATTTCTATGTGAGATGTTTACTTTAAAGAGATATATCATCCAATGGATTTCCATGAGAGGAGGCCCCAACTACTAAGTGGTATCAAGAGGGAATATACTATCTCTTAGTTCTTGAACTATGTTGCCTCCATTGGAAGACAAGCTAGTGGATCTACCTACAAAGCTACGTTTACTTAGCTCATGTGATCTATGTCAGTTAAGGCAATTGTTCCCTGAAATAAAATAAACTAATGAAGTATAAACTAACAAAGATTATTTGAGAGGTTTAACTTAGCCTAGGTAGGGGTATGGGACTCTACTTATGACTTGAACTAGTTGACCTTGATCGAAGCTTTAGAAAGTTGATATTACGTATGTATATGATAATGATGTATATGATGATAAGATGTTGATGCTACAAGGTAAATGACTATATATGATGATGATTATCCTCTCTCTATATATAGTTAGATTTTATAGTTATTGGACATTGGTTATATTTTCTTGTTAAGTCTACTTTGTTGAGCAAGGTTATAGGGCTTTGCTTGGTCATTGCACTTATTGATTTGATGAGGATTTATTAGTAGTTTTCGTGATTATTATGATATGATTAACTCTTATTCATCTGTATATATGTATTTATTGATGATTGGGATGTTGTAAGTCATGGGTTCAAGTATGCTGGGATACATATTACTTTTTTGAGTTAGAAAGTATGTCCGGTTGATTGGTATGACTTGCTTGGTTATGCATAAGACCTTTAAACTTGTTAAAGGGCATGTTTTGAGTAAAAGTCCATGTTAGCATGTTTTGACATTATATTTGCATATGGTATCATACTTAGTACATGTGAAGTAATAACCCCATTTTCTTCCCTTTTCCCAAACAATTTAGGTTCTGGTCATTGAAGGCTAATTCGGGACGACTTGAAGAAGTCTTGGTTATTATCGATCATCCAATTGGGTAGGTCCTCACTTTTCGAGGGCGACACCAATATCTTGCCTACGAAGTTCTTTTGTTTTTCTACGAATTTTATGTTCATTCCACTTTCATTGTGTACGACTTGTATAGACCTATATGTGGCTTATTTACATTGATGTAGGGATATGCCCAAAATTGCATGATCTTTTAGATGGTGTAGGATGAGAAAATCTTTGGGACTATCTTTCTATCTATATATATATATATGTCCAATAAAAGTAGAAGGCTATGTAACCTTTCTATAGTAAAGGTCTATGTACACTAGATACGACTATATTGTTTGTATGTAGAGGTCTATGTAAACCTCCAAATAGATGTAATGAAAGTTTTCAATTTTTCCGCATTTTCAACCAATGAATGTAATGACATGAGACTAAGAGGCTAGTCTTATTCCTCAAAGAGCACGATGACATCGGTTACATCTAGGAGGTAAACCCGGATTTGACAAACTCCGTATCAGTGCATAAGGTTGAATATTGTTGAGTTATTTCTCCCTCACTATCACGTCATGTAGGTTTGTATTCAGAATTTTGAAGTGCGCCACAATTATGAATAGGAACCTATGTGATGCCTAGGAATCACTCTCTTTCTTGGAAATCCTATATCGTGCCGTTAGAGTATTCTTATGGTGTGATTTTGAATCTAATCCTATTGTTGTTCTTATATGAAGCACAAACAGGCGAAGGAATGCTGCTCGAAGACATGAAGAGGAAATTGCCAATGTCGGAGCTCCTTCTCGTGGTCAGCAAGTTCCTCCACTTGAAGAAGATGCTAATGTTGACCAAGCTCTGGTCAATCCTCCACCCTTGACGGATGGAGATATAAGGGATTCTCTCATTTAATTGGACCAAGCCGCCACAGTCTAAGCCCAAGATATGATGGCTCAAGCAAATCGAGATGTTATGCCCTGTATACATCAACAAGTCACTACTATGGCTTCCCGTCTAAGGGACCTCACTAGGATAACCCTCCTACTTTTTATAGGTCTAAGATTGATGAAGACCCCCAAGAATTCATTGATGAAGTATCTAAAATACTTTTGGCTATGGGGTTCTCCACAAGTTAGAAGGCAAAATTAGCCACATATCAACTCAAGGATGTGGCATAAGACTGTATGTGCAGTGGAGGGATAATACGCCATTCAGGGGTGGTCCGTTGACTTGGGAGATCTTTAAGAATACTTTTCCAAATCGGTTCTTTCCTAGGGATATGAGGGAGGAAAAAGCATGGAGTTCATAAACCTTCGCCAAGGAGGAAGGAGTGTTCATGAATACTACTTGGAATTTACTAAATTTTCCAAATATGCTTTTTCCTTGTTTTCAGATCCTAGAGACCAAATGAGTCGTTTTGTGATGGGTGTGTCGAAGTACTTACAAGAGAAGTGCCACTTCTCCATGCTACATGACAACATGAACATTTCCCGCCTTATGGTGCATGGAAGAAGGATAGAGGAGGCAAGGGCTAAGCGACACAGAAGAGATGCTAAGAGAGGAAAATCATTTGATAGAATTTCTTCAAAGAATAGGCTTGAAATACAAGACAAGCCTAGATTAAAGAAAAAACTTTCTAATCAATTTCCATCCAAGTTCCCAAAGGATCGTGATGACAAGGAAAATAAATTGAGAGCTAAAAAGGAAAGGAGTGGAAACTCACCAAATTAGTAGCCTACAGGTGCCAATTGTGGAAAGGGTCATCTTGGTGAGTGCTTGGTAAGAATGAGTAATTGCTTTAGTTGTGGAAAGAGTGGTCAAAAGATGAGTGATTGTACAAGCATGAAGGTTCAAGAAAGGGGTGATCAAGCTCAAGAAATTGGTCTAGTGATGCTCCCAAGAAGAACCGCTTCTATGCTCTCCACTCTAGGGGTGAGCAAAAGACTTCTCCCGACGTGGTGACCGGTATGTTTAAAGTCTTTACCGTAGATGAATATGCTTTACTTGATCTGGACGCTACTTTATCCTTTGTTACTCCTCAAGTAGGGAAAAAATTTGATATTTTACCTGATATTTTTCATGAACCTTTTATAGTATCTACTCCGGTGGGTGAGTCGGTAGTTGCTAAAATTTTGTATAGAAATTTTCCAATAATGTTGCCAAATTGAGTTTCTTATGTTGATCTAGTAGAACTCGATATGCTTGATTTTGATGTTATATTGGGTATGGATTGGTTGGATGCATGTTTTGCCTCCATTGATTGTAGGACAAGGGTGGTGAAATTTAACTTCCCAAATGAACCCATTGCAGAATGGAGGGGGGAAATTCTATTCCCAGAGGTCTTATTATCTTTTTTCTAAAAGCATGTAAAGTGATCTCAAAGGGTTATCTATATGACATTGTAAGAGTCTAAAATTTAGACTTCGAAATTCTTCCTATTGAGTCGTTCCCCATAGTGAGTGAGTTTCAGGAGGTCTTTCCTAATGACCTACCAGAAATTCTCCTGAACAGGAAATTAACTTTGGTATTGATTTTCTACCTGATACAAATCCCATTTCAATTTCTCCTTATCGGATGGCTCCGGCTGAGTTGAAGGAGTTAAATGCTTAACTCAAGGATTTACTAGATAAGGGTTTTTTAAGGACTAGTATTTCTCTTTGAGGTGCTCCGGTTCTGTTTGTAAAAAAGAAGGACGGGTCCTTGAGAATGTGTATTAATTTCCACCAACTCAACAAGGTCACTATTACAAATGAGTACCCTCTCCCTTAGATTGACGACTTGTTTGATCAACTCAAAGGGAGAAGTTACTTTTAAAAAATTGACTTAAGATTGGGGTATCACAAACTTAGGGTGAGAGGTGAGGATGTACCAAAGATGACCTTTCAGACTAGGTATGGTCCCTATGAGTTCTTGGTTATATCTTTCGGTCTCACTAATGCTCCGGCGGCGTTTATGGACCTAATGAATAAAGTTTCTCAAAATTACCTAGATTCATTTGTCATTGTGTTAATTGACGACATCTTGGTATATTCGAAGAATGAGTGTGATCACATGGGTCATTTGAGGATGGTATTGTAAACCCTAAAAGAACATCAATTGTTTTCCAAATATAGCAAGTGTGAGTTTTGGTTGAGGTTGGTGACATTTCTTGGGCACATCGTCTTTAATGAGGGAGTTGAGGTAGACCCAAGAAAAATGGAGGCAGTGAAGAATTCGCCTAGACAATTGAATCCAACCGATATAAGGAGTTTCTTAGGTCTAGTGGGTTATCACCGTAGGTTCATGGATGGTTTTGCGTCCATTGCATATCCTTTTTCTACTTTAACCCAAAAAAGTAAGAAATTTGGGTGGTCAGAGCATGCGAGAAAAGTTCCCAATTTTTGAAAGATAGGCTTACTTCTGCTCCAGTATTGACTTTATAGAGGGTACAAAGGGTTTTGTTGTGTACTATGACGCATCCTGAGTGGGTTTGAGGTGTGTGCTTATGCAACACAGGAAAGTGATAGCCTATGCCTCTAGGAAACCTAAGGTACACGAGAGAAACTGTCCCACTAATGACCTTGAATTAGCGGCCATAGTGTTTTCTTTAAATATTTGGAGGCATTACTTGTATGGGGTACATTTTGATGTATTTACTGATCATAAGAGTCCCTAATATGTGTTCACCCAAAAGTAGTTGAATCTTCGACAAAGAAGGTGGTTAGAGTTGTCGAATATTATGATATAAGTGTCCTCTATCAGTCCGACAAGGCTAATGTGGTTGAGGATACCCTACGTCGTATGATAATAGGAAGTGTATACCACATTGACGAATCCAAGAAGGAACTAGTAAGGGAAGTCCATAGGTTTGGGGTGAGGTTGGAAGGTTCTCCGAATGGGGGTGCTATAGTCCATCATAACTCTGAGTCATGTCTAGTGGTTGAGGTAATGTCCAAAAAACACCTTAATAGACCATTAATGGAGTTGAAAGAAGTGATTCTCGTCAATTTAAATGAGTCATTCTTTTTAGGGGGGATGGTGTGTTAAGGTACCAAGGGAGATTGTGTATTCCAGATGTATATGGTTGAGGGACCGGATCCTAGAAGAAGCCCATGGGTCACGCTACTCAATTCATAAGGGTTTGACAAATGTGTACCATTACCTAATGGATATTTATGCAAAGGTTTGAAAAGGGACATAGCAATGTTTGTCGTTAAGTGCCCGAATTGCCAACAAGTAAAGGCCGATCACCAAAAGTCGGGTGGCTTACTACAAGAGATCCAAATTCCCACTTGGAAGTGGGAAGACATCAATATGAACGTTGTAGTGAGTTAACCTCGGACTCAAAAGTCATATGATTCCATATGGGTGGTTATGGATAGGTTGACTAAGTCTGCTCGCTTTATTCCCATCAAGTCTTCTTATTCAGTGAAAGATTATGCAAGAATCTTCATATATGATATTGTATGTCGCCATGGTATTCCATTTTCCATCATATTGGATCGGGGTGCACAGTTCACATTTAGGTTTTGGAGGTCTTTCCAAAAAGGGTTGGGTACTACGGTGAAGTTGAGCACCACTTTTCATCCCCAAACGGATTGCCAAGAGGAACACACTATTCAAACCCTTTAGGATATGCTTAGGGATTGCATTATTGATTTTAAAGAGAAATAGGGATAAACATTTGCATTTTGTGAAGTTTGCTTATAAAAATAGTTTTCATTCATCCATTTACTTGGCTCCCTATGAAGCCTTATATGGTACGATGGGTAGGTATCCTATGTGATGGTTTGAAGTGGGTGAGCCTTTGCTTCTTGGTCCCTATTTGATTTATAAGACCTTAGAGAAGGTTCATATCATAAGGAACCGGTTGCAAACGATCTATTTTCTTCAAAAGTCTTATGCCGATAATAGGAGAAGGGATTTAGAGTTGTAAGAGGGTGAGTAAGGTGTATTTGAAAATTTCATCAATGAAAGGGGTGGTCAGATTTGGAAAGAAGGGGAACTTGAGTCCTCGTTATGTAGGTCCCTATGAAATCGTAAAAAGGGTTAGTAAGGTTGCTTATGAATCGAAACTTTATAGTGAATTGGCTTCGTTCATCGGGTAATCGATGTTTCCATGTTTAAAAGGTGTATCGATGATCCCAAGTCCATTCTTCCAATTGAGGGTCTTGGTGTAAAGAATAAACTCTCTTATGAGGAAGTTACGGTTCAAATTCTTGATAGGTAAGTCAAGAAGATAAGGAATAAAGGGGTGGTTTCCGTAAAGGTGCTATTGAAGAATCATCCAGTTGAGGGTGCAACATGGGAGACGGAGGCCGACATGAAGTCCAGTTACCTTAATATTTTTTATAATTAAAGTTAGTCTTTTTAATAATATATATATGACTAGAAATTGAAGTTTTATGATTTTTGGTGAAGTCTTGAAAAAATAATCATTTTGAGGTTGTATTAGTACCTCTAAAACTTGAATTTTTGCCTTTTTGGTTTATTTGAGTTATGTTGTGCATTTTGGTAAGGTGAGTATGAAAAGATTTGTAGCATGTTGTTAAGTTGAACTTTGTGCTAATTGACTCATGTAGTGTATGTTGAGCTCATAAGTGTTGTGAGAAAGAAGTACATCATGATGAAGTGTTTTGAGCCTTATGTGTTGAAATTTGAGTTTTGAAATTTTCCTTGTTGAAATGATATGATTTATGTTGATTTGATATTGTTTATTGGTTGGGCTTCTACTCTTGAGTCTATTCGTCCCTTCAAAAAGAATTTGTATCATTAGGGGACGAATGTTCCTAAGGGGGGGGGGAGTGGATAATGTAACACCTTGAAAATCCAAGATGTGTCATAAAGACGATTATAGGTTTCATGAGGTCTAAGTACTGTTTTTAATTCCATCTTAATGACTATAGGTCATTTAGGAAGTTTAACGTCCAAGAATGTCCATGACGTCTGGAAGTTGGTTCAAAGGGGTACTAGCGTGCCTTAGCCTATTTGACTAGTTTTTAAGAGACGAAAATTCATGAAAAGTGGTAAAAGCAAATCTAATAGGTGTTTACGTTGTTTCATTGTTGAAATGCCTGGGTACGACTCCTGAAAAACCAACCAAGGTCCCTTGAGGATGACCCCTGCAGTTTGAGGCAACACTGCCTGGAAGTGTGCATGAACAGGACAAAGGACGACCCGTGTGTGGATCGACGGGGCGTCGATGCGACCCTCTTCCCACACATAGACAATTAAAAGAATTCCCTCGCCTACACAGTCTCTGAACTTACTAACAGAGTGCAGGATGGAGGGAAGGCCTGCCCGTCGACTCAAAGATGGCTCGTCGACGTAGTTCTGTCTGTAAGAGTCTTAACTTTGCTGCATATTTTAATGTTAAGTCATCTGATTAATTAAGTGGTTTAGTTGTTATTTAGGGGTTTAGGGGAGTCTATTAAGTTGATTAATTCCCAAAATAAGTACCCCCGACCCTCATTAATCTAAACACAACTCACAAATAAGCTCTCTTCTTTCTCTCTCTACTTGAAATCACCATTGAAGACTAGCAAGTAAAGGGGTTTGAGGAATGGAAAGGGGAGAATTCACCATCAATTCTTCATCAAACGTTAAGGTATGAGATCTTATTCACCTTTGAGACTCTTTCCTCAAAGGGTTCCTTCGAACTGGATTTCAAAAGTTGAGTTTTCATGTAGGTTTCATCTAATTATGAAATTATTGTCATGAATTGAGTTGTTTATGTCAAATTTAGGATATAATGGATATATTAACATGTAATTGATCCCGATTATGATTAATTGTAATGTTTTCATTCAAGTTGAAGAATGTGATATTTAACTCCTAACCTTAAGTTTGATCTTGATGTAAGTTGGGTTGTGATTGATTCAATGGTCTTGATTATGGGTTATATGACTATTAAATGATGTATTTACAATAATCATTAACAAATTGGAGTGAATTGTAGTCTTTCATGCTAGTTTTAAGAAGATGATGTAGGTTAGAAGGTGAGTTGACCTAGGCATCTTATATTAGGTATGACATATTATTGAATTGTGCTATCGAGTTTATTCTAGTGTTGTTATCATGATGAATATTTAACTATGATATTAAGCATCTAAATTTTATGGAATCGAGGGTTTATGGTAAGTCGTTGATAATGAACAATGAGGAAGACTTGGTGAGTTTTGGAATCTGTATCTTTACTTCCAATTAAGATAAATTGTAGTTAAGTCATGATGTTACATTGGAGTGTGCCTTATATTAGGATGATAGGGTGGTATGATGTTGAATTGAAATGTCCTTACTATGTTGTGAGGTTAATTAAGGTGTATGTGATACAAGGATTGTGATTACTATTAATGTGCCTTGATATGCTAATATGTTTACAAAAATTATATGAATTTTCATAAAAGAACTATACTCATGCAATTCTTATTGAGATATTGATGATGATGAATTGTGAACTTGACAAAAAGAAGGTAATGACTTCCCGACGAGGAAGATTATCCCTATAGTTCTATATGAGATGTTGACTTCCCAAAGAGGATACCCATCCAATGGATTTCCATGAGAGGAGGCCCAAACTACCAACTAGTTTCAAGAGGGAATATACTATCTCTTAGTTGCTGAAATATGATGCCCCCATAGGAAGACTAGCTCGTGGATCCACATAGAAAGCTATGTTCATGTTTGGTTCTACTTTGGCCGGTAGACCACCTTCCATTGGTGAAAGGTTTTAAAACACCGGATTTCACATTTAGAGCATGTGGTCTATCTTTGTTAAGGAAAGTGTTCCTTAAATTAAAATAAATTAATGAAGCATAAACTAACTAAGGTGACTTGAGAGATTTAACTTAGCCTATGTAGGGGTATGGGACTCTACTTATGCCTTGCACTAGTTGACCTTGAGGTAAGCTTTAAGAAGTTGATACTATGTATGTATATGATATGATGTATACGATGATAATATGTTGATGATACAAGGTAAATGACTATATATGATGATGATTATCCGCTTGATATATGTAGTTTGATTTTATTGTTAAAGTTGGACATTGGTTTTCTTGTTAGGTCTATTTTTTTTAGCAAGGTTATGGGGCTTTGCTTGGTCATTGCACTTGTTGATTTGATGTGGATTTATGTGTAGTTGTCTTGCTTATTATGATATGATTAACTCTTATTCATCATTGTGATGTGATTACTTGATTATCGGGCTGTAGTAAATCGTGGATTTAAGTATGTTGCGATATATATTACTTGTTTGAGTTAGTAAGTATGCTTTGTTGATTCATATGACTTGCTTGGTTAAGCATGAGACTTTTAAACTTGTTAAAGGGCATGTTTTGACTAAAAGTCCATTTTTAGCATGTTTTGACATTACATGTGCATGTAGTCTCATACTTAGTACATATGGAGTACTAACCCCATTTTCTTTCATTTTCCCAAACATTTTAGGTTCCGGTTGTTGAAGGCTCATTAGGGACGACATGAATAAGGATTGGATATTCTCTATCATCCAATCGGGTAGGTCCTCACTTTCCTAGGGCGACACCAATATCTTGCCTACGAAGTTCTTTTCTTTTTCTAAGACATTTATGTTAATTCCACTTTCATTGTGTACGACTTGTATAAGCCTATATGTGGCTTCTTTACATTGACATAGGGCGATGCCCAAAATCGTATGATCGTTTAGATTGTATGACATGAGACTGTCTTTCTATCTTATATATTTGTATGTACAATAAAATTAGAAGCCCATGTAACCTTCCTATACGAAGGGTCTACGTATAATCGATACGACTAGATATATTGTGTGTGTGTAGAGGTCTATGTAAACCTCCAAGTAGATGTAATGAAAATTCTAAATTTTTCCGCATTTTTTAACTTATGAATGTAATTACATAATACTAAGAGGATAGTCTTAGTCCTCAAAGAGGCCGCCGCCGCCGGTAACGTCTAGGGGGTAGTCCCGGATGTGACAAACGAAATCTAGAAAATTTTGAGTTAGTTAAAAGTATGTTTTGGAACAAATTCAAATGATCATAATTTTTAACTCAGGATGACCAAGGTGTAGTTTCAGATATGGTTGGAAAGAAAGATCTTTCCAACACCACAAAGTTTGCACAATTATGAGTTTGTATGAGTGAATTATGCCCTTTTTTTGTTTTAACGACCCTTGGAGGTTTCAGGGGCTTAGCAACACCCCTAGGCCTTATCATAGATAGAAGGAAAGTACACGAAGGGGGACATAAAACCTTACCTACACTTAATAAGGTTCAAGAATTGGTAGACATCTAAAGATCTCCCATTTTTCCACAAACTAGAAATAACCTATCCTTTAAGAACTTTATAAGAGCACTCCTCTCAATACATTAGAATTTAGGAAGGCGTAAATCCTATGAAAGGACTCTCTCGATACAAAGAAACTAGGAAAGAATAAATGAGGGAGATTCTCCCTTTTCAAGTAAAAGAAAAACCTATTCATAAAAGCTATGACTAGAGAAAGAAATAGCCTGTGTGAAGATGATCACATATCACCAAAAAAAGCCAATGGGAAGTTTTAAGTTCAATCAAAGACTCAATAAGGTTAAAATTTTAGGAGATTATGTGATCGTTTTTATATTTTCCTTCTCTTGAAGCATGCCATCGCTGCTTTGTCCAACTGAAGGTACGCTGCTGCCTCTTTTGGGATCTGCTGGATGCTGAAGTAAAGTTCAGGGGTGGTGGTCTGGTGGCTTTGTTTAGATAAAATGTCTGATACATAATTGGCCTCTCTAAGAGTGTGATTACATATGAAGTGAGTGATGCGTGTGGTGAAGTTTTGGAGCTTTTGCATTTGAGTAGAGATGCTCCATGGAGGTTCTGATTTATGCATTAACCAGTCCAGTAGTAGTTTCGTATCTACTTCTAGAATTACCTTGCGATCATAAAGAGGGATGCACCAGGCAATGACAAAGATTGCATCCTTAACCTCTGCCTGATTGTTGGTACCCTCCCAAGAGGTACTTTATAGGCAAAAATCAGGTTCCCAATTGTGTTCCTGATTATACCCCTAGCTCCAATTCTACCTGAATTATTCAGTGCGCCTCCATAAGTGTTTAGCTTTACCCACCTATAAGGAGGCTTTATCCATTGTACAAGGGTAATATTAGTGTCGGGTAAAATTTTCAATGATCTATACAATGTTTTCCAGCTTGCAAGCCATTTGTTGTATGGAAAAATAATATGAAGCAGCCTGAATGTATCGAGGATCACTAAGAATTTTACCCTGGCAATATTGGATTTTGTACCTCCTTACTTTTTGGCGCACCTATTCTTCCATAAATTCCAACAAGTAAAGATTTGAAAGGATTGTAGAATAAGTTTATGAGCCTCATTTCTGTACACAATGTTCCATCATCTCATCACCATGTATTTATGCGGAATATAATCATTTTGGATTCCCATGGAAACATCAAAGAACCCCCATACCTTTCTCGCAAAGCTAGTTGAAAGTGTATTCAACAGCGTAAAGTCACAAACAATTTGCAGGTTCAACTCCAAAATCTAACAATTTCTCATTTGTTGGAAGTTCGCATCTAAATAATTTCTATAGCAGAAAAGAACATTTGAAAGGAATGTGTCTGTGACATGTGTAGGTATTAATTGGAAGTTGGGATGTTGGATTATGGAAATGTCCAAATTTGGGGTTTAAAGGGGTATTTTAGTCTTTTCACTACCCAACTAGTTTAATCCATTTCTAGGAGCTTAATATTGGTCAAATTAGAAATTAGTCAGTTTTAGATGTTTCAAATTTCATGCTAGGGCTAAGGAGAAAGAAGAAGAGAAGAGAAAAAGGGAATATTCATCAAGATCAATAAAGATAATTGAGATTTTTGCCAAGGAATTATTCCTATGAGGTATGTGAGGGTTCCATGAGGTTGGGGTTGTTTCCCATGTTCCAAACATATTATTTCAATTTTGGTTCGTCCTAAAAGTTTTTAAATATTGATGATTTTGATCCCTACCCCTTGATATCATATATTATTTTTGAATTGCTTGAGTTGGGAAGTTTTTGTGTTCGTTACGTCGTGTTATAGAGTTGTTTCGAGTTAGATTCCTAGGTAAATTTTCTAGGTATCTGTATATAAAATTAATTTATAAAAAGAACCAAGCTTAAGTGAATTGGGGAAGAAAAAATTTGAAGAGGAAATTTCGTCAGGCAAAATTTGAAGGTGCTTGTGCATCGCGCGCCTGGTGTCTAGTTTTAAAAATTCTGCTCTACGTCGCGGAGATGACACGAGGTGTTCTGGCTCGTTTTTTTTTTGAACCAAAATTTAATTATACCTCGGTGTGGCAGAACCACCTTCAAATCGTGATTTTCATTCTTTTCTCATGTTTAGCTATCTAAGATCATTCTTAAACAACATAAGATCTTTCAAAATACAAATCTTAATCCTTGAATCAATAATTCAAGTCATGTATTAGTTGAGAGTTAATTCAAGAATAACTAAGATCAATGTAAAGAAAAGTTAAGAGTCAAATAACATAATTTTATTTTATGTTTTCATAAGTCTTTTACGAACGTTTAACTTTGTTTTAAGACATTAGTTCTGAATTCAATACATAGTAAAGTGGAAGTATTTTTTTTTAAAGAAATAAGTTTCCCCAAAGGAGTATAAAAATATTATCATATTCAAATAAGAACATAAGGATTTCCAAAGAACCTTCGGGCTAGTTTCAGAAAAGAGTAATAGCTTTCCAAATGAAGCAAGAAGGGTAACCTAGATTTGTAAGGTAGACTTTGAGCTAAGTTTTTAGCACTAATCTCAAATCACAGAAAGAAGTATGTCTTAAGACATAAAATCTAGTATAATAATATTTTGGTAGTAGTATTTAGCACCGATATGGGGGAGAGTTCAGATAACACACAACACCCATAAACCATGTAGCCACCATGGGCAGCAAAGGGTCATACTTTAATATGATTCCTTTAGTACCTTTTAGATTTGACTAGTGGATCCACTTAGTAGTTCAGGTTCTATACTAATGGCATGGTATAAGACGACCATGGCAGCGTGAGGCAAAACATTGTATCAGAACTATATGTCTTATGTGATAGTTGTCTACTAGAGAAACCCACAGAAGTAATTGCATTTTATTCAAAGTCATTTTGTGAGTTTACATACATCTCAGAGTTATACTGTATCTTTGCATAAATACAAAATTGACATCATGTTTTAAAGGACTTTTTTTATATTGCACTTGTTTTGAATTGCTTTATATTGAAATGAGTTCACTCAGGTAAAGTTGAGTTGAGCCAGGTAAGTTCTTCGGATTCTCCTTTTAAGCCTATGTTTGTACTTCTTAGCATTCCAACTCGCATACTCATACATTTATTATACTGATGCTAGTTGACCGACATCGTATCATGATGCATATGAAGATAATGAGGATCGACATCCACCACACCGTTGATCTAGTTGAGTACTCATGAGTCAGTTTGTGAGCCTCCTTGCATTTCGGAGGACTCTTTTAATTGCTTTATAGTATTAGATCACTAGGATGTTATGGGTTCATCCCCAACATCGATCTTAGTCATGTTTGAGTCTTTATATACAGTAAAATATTAGTCCTTTGAGTCTGTGTAGTACAACCTCGTATTATTAAGACTAGCGTTGCAAGTTTTGCCCTAGTTCGAATGTTTCAGTTTAATAAAACATTCTCAGTTATTGCATTCTTTTTCAGTCCTGTTAAGTTTATTGATATGATAATTGTCTTGTGCTGAGTTAAGCATGGTGGGACAAGGGTCCTGTTGAGGCCAATAATGATCTTCGAATGTAAGTCCCGCTCAGAGTGTAGTCTCAGGGTGTGACAATCATAAACTTAATATAACAAAAATAAGAGATATGAATATGAAGGTGGGATTCTTACGATGTGACAGGAATATGAGCTAAAATAAAAAAATGGGTACATGTTATTAATAGTAAATTGCTGTAAATTTTCAACTAAGCTAGACTTTAGTGGGGGTAAATTTTCTCTTGAGCAATTAATCCCGAATCAAATTTATTTCTCCCTAACACGGATAAGATAGAATTACGCCCATACTTTGCGTTAGCATATTCACTCTGTCGAGGTTAATATGTGGGAGAAGGTTTATGATTCACTCTCAAGAGATAAACCCATGACAACCCAATAACAACCTGTTATCAATTTAGTAGCTTTTGTCTTCAGACCTCTCTCCTTATTTGTAACTACAATCCCATTAAGTTAAAAAAATGTACTAAACAAAATCACATTTAAAAATAAAAGTTCCTACAAATTAGCAAGACCCGACATTAAATTTAACTTATATAACACAATCACACCCAAAAATTGTGGTTTTATCTATGCACGATAAAGAGATAGAAATCGATACCGAAAAGTCTTTTCATAAATTAGGTACGATAAAATGTCTTTTCACATGTCAAGGTTTAAGATTCTTCAAAACCCACTTCCAATTTCATAAAATTAGAAACCTTCAAATATTCAAGGTCAAGAACAATGTCTCTCAAAACTCTAAGAACTTAAATTAGAAAGAAAGTCTAAAGTCATAATTTTGATTTGTAAAGTCTGATAATTGATACTAAGCAACAATTCTCAATTAGTCTTTATCGTGTTTGAAAATTTGTGCTGCAAAGGATCACTTGGTGTAGTTAGTCGCGATCGCCAGTCAACTAGGTGATCCTCCCTTTGGTATATTCTATAACCATTTTTCTTTTGCCATCAGCATCTTCACGTACTCTAACATTGGGTGATATAGTAATGTTTCATGGAGTTGTTCGGCGACACTACAACTATTTCTTTTCAACCCCGACTTGATTCTTTCCATCATGGCTCATCACACTGGAACATTAGGTGAGATTAAATCTATTTGGCGACTCGTTTAATTGATTAGGCGATCTTCATGCTTTGATTTCTTTGTTCTTTCATTAATTTGTTCCTTATTTCTCAGTTGTGTCCATGCTTTGTCTCCATGTTTAAATACGTGAAACTTAAGGTTTTTCATTAGTTATTAAGATAAAATATGCATTTGAGGACACTAAAGAGGTATGTGTAAAATTGTTTAACACTATTAAAGGTTCCTAAGATTATGTAATGAGATCACATTACTTAGTCAACTAGACCAACAAGGAGAATTTTAGGTGTCATCATGCATGGTTCACGGTAAGCTCATCACACAAGGCATCAATACCAAATTCAAAAAAGACTCTGCACTTTCTCTAGTGTGCAATGTTCATCGCAAGAAACTCAATTTGATACTTGGATAATCACAAAAAAATATATATATATTGTCTATGCAACTTCATTTGTCCTCGTCCTAGACACACATTGACCTTCATTCGATTTTGAGTACTATCCAAGTCATTGGTATCGATAAAAATCGAGAATCAAATTTGCCAATGAACAACCACATTCAAGTGCACACAATAGGTGTAGAATTTTTTTGGATGGATCAAAATTATTTATAATTAAAGCATAAGGATCCACAAGCTCAAACATCCACAAAATAAGTATGAAACACAAATTTAAACAAAACAACCAAAATATTAACAAAACATCAATAGTGCACAACAAGTGGGCCTTACCACACTACAAATGAAAATCTTTGTCCTAAAATCAAAATTACAATTTTTTAAAAGGTTAATATAAAGATAGACAGAAGGGGAGGTAAAAAGAATCATGTCTACACAGTCGCACAATCTGTATGGACATCAGTGCCAGGTGTCCTTATAAGATCCATCATTACCAGACTTACTATGTTTATCCAAGTCTGTAGCCGCTGATAATTCCAAGAATTGAAATCATTTAGGGCTTTATTAGTGACCTCAAATTCTTGTTTAGTCTCAACATCTAATAAAAAATCTTAAGTTTCATGTATTTGAAGTTTGTGCACAAGCATGAACACTTAGGCGCAAAAGGAAAAAAAAGGCTGAAAAGAATGAAGAAATTTAAGCATGAGGATCGTTAAGTACACTTGGCGAGTTTCTAAAGGGACATAATTTGCCCTTTTTTCAAGCATGCAAAGACCTAAAGGAAGAGGAACAAAAAGGCGATGAAAGGATCAGGCAATGCTTCTATGAATAGTTTTACGAAGCAGTGCTATATTTCCTAATGGTCCAAAACATGAAGATGTTTAATTCAAGCACAAAATGCCGATAAAATAGAAGAAGGGCAAGTCACCGAGTCATTCGGTGACCTCGACTAATCTTGCCGAAAGGTCCTCCATAAAACTTAATCTGAAAGTTATAAATACTACATTTAGTTAATATTTTTGGAGATCCAAACATTTTCATAGTTAGTCACTTTTAGAATACTATTTCCTTGTATTTTTTCTAAACTTTGGAGAGGATTTTTGGTAGACTTGAAGAAAGAAGGATTTTATCTTCCCCAAGTTAGAAGTGGTTCTTCTCTATTTTTTTTTTCTTAAATAAAGGTTTTATTTACAATACCCATTTGATTTTACTTTCATTATAGGTATATTAAATTATTTCTTGATGTGTGGCTACCCCCATACTTGGGGTGTGATTTAGCAAATATGTGTAAATATTATTGTTGGGTCTTTCTTGTATATAAGATTAGATTTATTTAAATGGTAATTTCACCTAGTGGTTGTTTTTTAACTCAATAGGTTTGTATTTGCAAATACAAACCCATCCATGTGTTTTTTGCTTACCCGAGAAGGAGGTCAGGGACCCAAGACGACTAGACTGATGACCTAAGTAGTGGGTTGATATGAGGTTCCGCCCTAGAGGGTGAGCCCTAGTCCTATATCCTAACACTCAGCTCAAGAGAGTGAGTGGGGTAAGGTGTAGGGTGGCCTTCATACGACAAATGGGTGTATGAGAGGAACACATTTGAACAAGGGTAAGTTGCTCGAGATAGAACTAACTTTCATCTAAACCTTAGATTAGTCACTTTAATCTTGTAAAATTTATATCGAAAACATGTACCCGATGACCTATATCAACTTGTATTGCAGTAGAACCCTAAGAACTTCTCTCCATACTTGATTTTCCATGCATTTTTATTATTTTTACTATACATGTCACAAACCCCATTGATATCTGATACTTTCGTGTCACCCCCTTTAATTTACAATGTTCTTATTTGTAAATATCTTTAGCTACGATTAATTAAGATAAATTTCTAATTTACTACTCCTTCTTTAAACCGCTCCCTTGGGGAACGCCCCTAACCTTGGTTAGGTTACTAAAGTATCGATGATCATAGACACTCAACCGTAGTTTAGTGTCATTGGTCACGATAAGCATTAAAATGGTGCCGCTATCATGGAGTGTTGTTATGTGAAAATGTAGTTGACTACAGTTTTCATTTTTTTAACTGTAGTTTTGCGAATGTTACTTTTGATTTACATTTGTCAGGTTATGTTTTGAAGGAGATTGTAGGAGAATAGAGTGCACGAGTATGAGCTAATTGAGTTCTCACTACTAAAAGTAATGATGATCCGAGACCGTATATTGACCTTCAAACTTATGGAGGGGGAAAATTACATAAATCATGGGTAAGTTTTAAAGGGATTACATTTTAAGGACGCAATCATGGCATTCCTGACATGGTTCCTCTAGACTGCTTCTCTAGAAGCCTATGTCCTTGAAACAAGCAATTGCTCGACCAACTAATCCCTCGAGGGACTGCAAAATTGTCCAACATGATAGATGCTCAGTTTGTTAGACCACATGGCTGAAGCTAAGAGAGAAATGGATAAGGACATTATGATGGCCGCACTAAGGATACAGGTGGATGGATTGTCCAAGAGAATAATGTATTGTGATTTCATGGTATTTTCAATACTTTTTAGTTAAGTTTAGTGTGTGTATAGGGTCTTTTTAAAGTAATTTTAATGTACTTTTATATTTGTTTTGCAAGAATGTTTTCCAAAATACAAATGCATAAGGCCATGAAAAAAACAATAAAAAAGTGACCCACGAAGCCATCGAAGGCCGTCATTCCATCGACGGATCGTAGGTGGTGATCGTCGACTAGAGGTTCAATCATATAAACTCGGGGAATTCTGACTATGTGTGGGGATACAGAGACTATCCTTGTACCCGATGTTGAAAAAATTGTAGGTATGGAACAACGATAGGCATCAATAAACCGTAAGTGAACTGACAGACCGTGAGGCTGGTTTGCCGATTAGATCAGAGAAGATGCAACATGCAGGCTTTGAAAATATGCTATGTATGGACTGAAAGAGGTATTTGAAGGTCCGTCGTTTGATCAACGATTCGTCTGTAGGGTAATCAATTGAAGTTGCATTTTGGACAAAACTTTCCTTAGTTTGAATTATTTTTAATTTAGGACTCTTTTATTATCAATAGGGTGAATAACCTCGTTTTTGGGGTTGAATTCTTTTTCTAATTTCATTTTATATTCTTGGAGATTTATTTTGTCATTAACTCAAATTTTCGGATTTGGTGTTTATGTATTTGTCAAAGTAAGTTCATGATTTCTTATTCATCAGTAATGAATGGTGTTCTTCTACGCTTGGGTAACTAAATCCACGACTAGGGTTGTGGGAACTATGGCTGATTAAGAAAATAACACTAGGTAAATAATAATTCTCAACTAGGTTATTCTATGCATCAATAATTCTTTTGTCTAGATGTCATTTTAATTAGTGCACCAGTTAGAACTTACCTTATTACTTCTTGCCAGTCCAAGGGATAGTTAATAGGAAAAGAATTATTGACATAGATTTATTGGATACTATTTAATAGGCTAGTTTCAATTGGTGAGAAGTAATACCTAAGCCATACATCGAATATGATGCTTATATGAAGTAAAGGTAAGGGTTAGTAACTTAGACACACGTAGCCCGACCAAGGTACCAGGTGAAATTCTCTAAATGTCGAACCACGGATTTAGAGATACATAACTTATCACTTTGTATGCAAAACACTAGGAAAGACTTGTTATATCTAGGATTATGGCATTATGAACCCATGGGGAACACTTATACCCTAGTTTCTCTCATAACTTGATAAATACCAATAATTTACAGTTCTTACTTGTTTAATTTAACAATATTGCAATGCTTTTGTTTTACAAAACCCCCTCTTTTAATTACTAGTTCTTAGAAAGGACTTGACTAAATAGAGGTAATCATTAATTAAAGCTAAGTCTAAAAAATTTTCCTCGTGGGGTTGACCCTACCTAATAGTTGGGTTCTTTACTTGATACGACCACTTATACTTCTTTGGTGAACTATAATTTGAGTATATCAAATTTTGGCGCCACTGGCGGGGAAAGTGACTTTTAGATTAACTTTAATATCAATTACTTAATTTTAGTCAACAATTTCCTAATTTGACTTCTTCTCTTTGTTTTTATGTCTTTAAGGTCTAGCTCTAGTGTATGCCATGTACACGGAATCGAGGAGAAACAATACTTACATTTTATCCAAAACTAAACCATAAACTCCACAAAATGAACAATCCACATAATGCTACTAATCATGATGATGGCATCAATTGTCAACTTTGTCCGCCGGTTGAGGCTCACAACCAAGTGATTTTGGAAATCCCTGGTGATGGTGCTGTGAGGAGGCAACCGCCCGTCACACGCCTTAAAGAGTACTATAGGGGAAACATAAACATCATTGTTCTGATGGGCCTCTTGTCCTACCTTCTCTACAACAGGGTCATACATTCATGGTAACTAGTAGCTTGATGCAGATGCTCATCGCTAGAGGTTTGTTTTTGGGACTACCATTTGAGGATCCACATGCTCACATCGCCAATTTGAGGTTGGTGTGTAAGATTTCTGTAGAGTGGCCACACTTGGACATGGATGTCATCGTATTAAGGGTGTTACCTCTGTCATTCACGGGAGAGGCTGCAATTTGGTTTACTAAGTTGCCCTATAATTTGATCTATACTGTGGAGCAGTTGAGGGATGTGCTCCTAGCACATAATTACCCGATGTCAAAAAATCTTAACCACAAATATAGAGTGAAAACCTTTGTAACATTGTGGGGGGAGTCGGTAAGTAGATCTTGGGATAGGTTCACCTCATTTGTGAGAAGTGTACCAAACCACCGCATTGATGATGAGTCGTTGAAAGAGTAATTCTATAGAGGTCAAGATGATAATAATAAGGCAGTACTTGATACTATCGTCGGTGCTTCTTATGGTGAGTGCACATATGCAGAGATCATGGAGAAGTTGGAGAAAATCTCTTGCAATAATAAGGATTCGATAAATAGAAAGTTTGACACTAGGAGAAACACCTTTGTAGTGAAAGCTACACAAAACCCGACCTCATATTATATTCATGAAGAGATGGCTCAAATGGGAACTGAGTTCCGGTTGGTATTGAAACATATCATTGGAGGTGCATAGAAAGTAAATGCGGTAAATTATTTGACTAAACCACCACCGCCAGCAGCTGAATACTACTATGAGGAGGATCCTTATGCAGTACATTATAAGAGGGGGGGTTTCCGACCGAGCACCCAAGGCTCCAATCAGGAAAATTGGCGCCAAGGTCAAGGAAATCAAGGTTGAAACTATGGGAATTACAACAGAGAGGGTCATTATGTTAGAGATGGAAACTAAAACCTCGACAATAACTTTAACTGGGGTAACTATTGTAATAGAAATGATCGGAGTGGGCCCTATAATCCACCTCAAAATCGGGAAGTTGCTCCTAGGTATGGTGGAGGTAGTATGGCGCGAGTTGAAGATATGTTGCAAAAGATAATGAGAAGGTTTGATGCTAGTGATGAGAACGCTAAAGAATTGAGAAGTCATTTCGTTGATATTGGCCTAAAGGATGATGCAGATGCAATCTCAATCCAAAATCTTAAGATGCAAATGACCCAATTGTCTACTATTGTGAACCCACGTCAACCAAGTACTCTTCCTAGAAATAATGTATAAAATTCAAAAACTAATGGACATTGTATGACAGTCACTACTCGAGGGTAAGAAAACCATTGATCCACCCATGCCGTCTGTAGTTGAAGATCAAGTAGAGGGAGATAATTGTGATTTGGTAGATAAAGCAGTGAAAGAAGTACAGATGCTCCAAAAGGTTATCCCTGTTCCTAAACCACCGCTACTATTCCCGCAAAGATTGGTGAAGAAGAAAGAGGATGTTAAATAGCGACAGTTTATTACTATGTAGCTTTCCATAAATGTCCCTTTGATATAAGCTCTTGAGCAATGCCATGTTACGCAAAGTTTATGAAAGATATGGTTACTAAAAAAATATCACTAAGTTTTGAGGATGATGACCGAATGCAACATTGTAGTGCTATTGCTACAAAGACTCTTGTGCAAAAGAAAAAAGATTCGGGTGCTTTTCGATTCCATTTACTATCGGGTTGTTACACATTGCTAAAGCACTATGATATCTTGGTGCAAGCATAAATCTCATGCCTCTCTCTATTTACAAGAAGTTGGGTTTGGGTGACCTAAAGCCCAATGTGATGAAATAACTGATGGTCGATCGAACAGTGAAGAAGTCTATTGGGATACTCTACGATGAGTTAGTGAAGGTGGATTCATTAATATTTCCGGCCAATTTTGTGATTCTTGACTGTGAGGTGGATTTTGAGGTGCCTATTTTTCTTGGGAGGCCTTTCCTTGCTACCGATCGTGCGTTGGTTGACATTGAAAAAGGGCAGATGAATTTTTGGTTAAAAAATAAGGAAGCCACACTGGATAGAGTTGTGACCTCCAAATGGTATATGTTATATCCTACAGGGTTGAGATTACATCTAAGGTACAAATAGACGAGCGCCTTGGTGTGAGGTACTAGCGGCATTGATCATGAATTTTGAGAGTGATTGTATTGAAGAGTATGGGTTGTTTGTTTCCACACTTGATCGAGGTGACTTTTTGTTTAAACCAATGATTGGAGTAATATATGAAGCATCGCGAGTCTCCACCCACAAAACCATCTATTGAGGAAGCTCTACCACCTCATCTGAGGTATGTATTTTTGGGAAAAGATAACACTTTGCCGGTAATCGTTGCATCGTATTTGAATATGGAACAATTATAGTGTCTGGTAGAAGTGTTTAAGTGGTTCAAACGCGCTATTCGTTGGACTATTAGAGATATTATTGGGATCCTACCAGGTATTTGTTCACAAAAAATTTAACTCATGCCTGATCACAAGCCAAGTATTGAGCACCGCACCAAAGAATTTGAATCCACCTATGCAGGAGGTAGTTAAGAAGGAGATTATTAAGTTTTTGGATTTCGTATTCATATATCCTATCGCAGATAGTAGTTGGGTATGCCCTATTCACTGTGAGACCTAAAAGGGGGGAATGACAGTTGTCCCTAATGACAAGAATGAGCTTATTCTAATGAGGCCGGTGACGGGATGGAGAGTATGTATGGATTAGAGGATCTTGAATGCATGGACTAAGAAGGCCAATTTTCCTATTCCCTTCATGGATAAGATGTTAGATAGGCTTGCATGACAAGGGTGGTACTATTTTCTTGACAGTTATTCGGGTTATAATCAAATATCTGTTCACTGGAGGATCTAGAGAAAACCACCTTTACTTGCCCCTATGGGACATTGACATTCAAGAGGATGCCTTTTGGGTTGTGTAATGCACTCCAATATTGTGGAGGACACTATTGAGGTGTTTATGGATGGATTTTTAGTTGTTGGCGACTCTTTTTATCGTTGTTTGAGTCACTTGACCAAGGTTCTCAAAGGATGTGAAGATTGCAACCTTGTGCTAAATTGGGAAAAATGTCACTTCATGGTGAAAAAATGTATTGTATTGGGCCATCACACTCAAAGAAGGGGATAGAGGCTGATCAAGCCAATGTTTAGGTTATTAAGAAACTTCCTCTTCCCATCTCTGTTAAAGGTGTGAGAAGTTTTCTTGGGCAAGTGGGCTTCTACCAAAGATTTATTAAGGAATTTTCAAAAATTTCACTTCCTCTATGCAAGTTACTTGAGAAGGAATGTCAGTTTGATTTTGATGAATCCTTTCTAAAGGCATTTGGAGAGTTGAATGAGAAGATGGTGTCTACACCTATAATTATTTCTCCAGATTGGAGTAAGCCATTTGAGATGATGTGTGATGCTAATGGGGTTGCTCTTGGTGTTGTATTAGGACAAAGAAGGGATAAAAATTGTCACCCCATCTACTATGATAGTTACACCCTAAATGAAGCACAAAAGAAATACATTGTTATGAAATAAGAGCTCCTTGCAGTGGTATTTTCTTTCAAAAAAGTTTTTCTCTTATTTGCTTGGCACAAGAGTTATTGTACATACTGACCACTCCTCTTTGAGGTATTTGATGTCAAATAAGGATGTGAAACCAAGGTTGATTAGATAGGTGTTACTATTGCAAGAGTTTCATTTTGAGGTAAAAGATAAAAAAGGGACCAAAAATCAAGTTGCCGATCACTTGTCCAGATTAGAGGATAAAGCTATGCGAGAGTTGGTTGATAAGGCTTAAATTAATCATACCTTCCCTTATGAGCATTTATTGGGCGCTTCTCATGACTTGATTCCATGGTTCACTGATTTTGCGAATTATCTGGCTAGTGAAATAATCCCATTGGACTTGTCCTATCATTTGAGGAAAAAGTTCATGCATAATGTGAAAAAAAGTTCTTTTGGGATGAGCCTTACCTATATCGGAGTTGTGCTGATGGTATTATTTGCCGTTAGGTGACAGATGTTGAGACACTATGTTTTTTGGACGCATGACATTTCTTGTCTATTGGTGGGCATCATAGTGGTATCTGGACTGCCCATAAGATCTTGCAGTGTGGGTACTATTGAAAAACCGTCCACCAAGATGCTCATGAGCTCGCCAAGGCATGTGATAGGTGCCAAAGAGATGGAGGTATTTAGAGATGGAAAGAGCTCCCTTTGAATACCATTCTAGTAATTGAGTTGTTTGATGTGTGGGGCATGGATTTTATGGGCCTGTTTGTTAGTTTTGATGGGATGAAATATATTCTTGTGGCGGTGGATTATGTGTCAATACATGTAGAATCCATAGCACTTGCCAACAATGAAGGGAAGAGTGTCATCGCATTATTGCAAAAAAAAAATTCCAGATATGGCACATCAAGGGCTATTAATAGTGATGGGGGATCCCACTTTTGCAAAAAAATGTTCAAAGGGTTATTTGAGAAATATGGGGTTCGCCACAATGTAGCCACTCCATATCATCCACAAACTAATGGGAAAATTGAGGTATCCAATAGATAAATCAAGTAGATCCTGTAGAAAACGGTAAATGCTAATAAAATAGATTGGTCTACGAGGCATGATGATTCTCTTGGGGCTTACCGGACAACATACAAGACTCCCATAGGTATGTCTCCATACCAACTTGTTTATGGGAAGGCTTGTCACTTGCCGGTTGAGTTATAGCATAAGGCCATGTGGGCGATGAATAAGCTAAAGATGGATTGAAATGAAGCAGTGGAACAGATACTTAATGGATTGAATGAGCTTGACGAGTTTCACCCAAAATCATATGAAAGTTAAGTCCTCAACAAAGAAAAGATCAAGAAGTACCATGACCAAAAGATTGAGAAGCGTTTATTGAGTTATAGCATAGTTGTATTCTTTACTCAATGTCATGTGTAATATTCTTTCATAGTTTTGTAGTTTGTTGGCTAAAGTGTATTTTAGGGTCCGTGTCTAAAAAGTTTCCATAAAACACAAAAATAATAGCTTAATGGGTGTTCTATGTGCAGGGACCATGCCAGAAGATTTCTGCAGAAACTTGTATGGTGCAGAGATCTACAGATCCACTGACGGGTCGTTGCTTCATCGACGGACCGTCGATGGTGTCCGTAGATCCCATGTATGTTTCATAATTTCATCTAAGTTAGGAAACAATCGATGAACCCATCAATGAACCGTCGATCCACATACGGACCGTCGATGGGGTACCGTTAGTTCACTAAATCGGTGACCTAACCCGACCCGACCCGACTGGCTATATAAAAAAATACCCTTACATTACCTTCTCACACCTTTTCAAATTCGTCAACCCAACCGTTTGCCTCCCTCATTATCTTAACCCCCCCCTCCCGTTAACTCCCATAATCACACATTTCCATTCTCTTAAGTTATCCAATTCTCCCAAACTCTCCGAAATCCCCAAACCCTAGTCCCCTAGTTCTCCTCCATTTCCAGAGTTTCTCTAGTCGGTGTTTGAAGGTGGGAAAGTAGGTTGGTGTTGCAAGATCACCCACTCACTTAACTCCACTACGAGTCAGGTATTTCATTTTTGTTCATTTGCTTATGGAAACGATTATTTTGTTCGTGGATCTTGACATAGAGACATAATTGCATGATTAAACTTTTTAAAAATTAAGTTACATGTCCCTTAGAATGATTGAAAGAGAATGATTTGGGGGTTGAATATGTGTACAGTCTAGTTTCTTGTTCTTTTTCGACTTGAACTTGTTAATCTCTTAGAATCGATGGTCCAAATTGACAAAATCGAGGCCCTAGGGATGAAGAATCGGTCTTCGGTTTGGTATTGTATGTTGGATGAACTAGTATGTGCTTGAATTTTTCAATTTGTGGGGTAAAACCAAGTCCAAAATCTTATCTCTGACCAACAGAACGAGACCCCATCTATGGACTATTAGTTAATCGACGGACCGTCAATGGTTTACCATTGAAACATTCTAACTGTTGATCAACAGAAGTGGTCTACGGTCCGTCGATTCATCGACGAACTATTCTGCACGGCTGCGTTCCTAACTGCAAACTTGATATTTGAAAATGCTAAATTCTTGTAAGTGTTAGATGACTGAAAAAGACTACGGTCCATCGATTCAACACGACTGTCGTTTCTAAATGAGAGTCTGTGGTAAGTTGACCACTAAAATGTTTCTTAAGTGTTCACCCATGGGCACGATCAATGCACCATCGATTCATGGATGGGCCATCGATGGTTCCGGTCTCCCTAACTCTGCAGTTCTTCACTAAACTATGTTTTGTGTTTCCAGACTTTATTTTGCTTGTATTACTTGTGTAGATTTATTCCAATGAGCCTAAAAAGGTGTTTTCATGTACTTATGGCCCCCAAACCGGATATTGTCTATTCCAAGGAATGGTCCAAGTCCGTGGCACTATCCCGATGGTTGATTTGTATGTTTGATGATAAGTGTAATTCAGAATATGTGCCCCCAAGAACCCATACACCGACACCACCTACTAGAGTCACTCGGTGCGCCCCCAAGAAGGTAAATCCCAATGTAGTCACTATCTTCGAGTCCGATGAGGAGCGCATATAGACTGGCACCCCGTCTGGGTCTCCCTCGGGTTCTAAGGGAGTATCTGGATTCGAAAAGGCCTTCGGTTCTTTTTCGTCCCCTTCTACAAGGTTGAATGTGGCCACTTCTTCCGGTTGTAGATCATATGGATCCACTACCTCAGTCGTGACTTTCCTCCATGCCTCTTCCGATGGGGCCTAGAGTTCGAAGTCTCCTCCGGCAACCCACCATGAGGTCCTTGCAGCAGATGCTGATAAACCCAACCTGTGGTGTGTATATTGCCAGTACAAAATTTATAGGGATGCGAAGATGTTGACTGACATGGGAGTGATGACTCGGACACTGAAAGTTGAGTGGCAGGCTCTTACAAAGAGGCTACACACAGTCCCTGCGGTGCATGACCTGTTTATCTGTAACCGATTTTAGTGGATGTCCAGGAGTGTGTGGCTTTACAATGAGTAGATAATTCGAGAGTTATACGCCTCTTACGTAGACTCTCCATAACATTCTTTAGATAGGAGATATAACCACGCTAAACAGGCACTGCTCACCGATGTCCGAGTTTGAGGCTGACGGGTGGATATTTCTTCTCCTGCCATCCGCCACTTCTTATACGGTGAATCCACTGATTCTGCACGTGTTCCCCTCACCCCCGTGTTTGATGAAAGGTGAGACGTGGTCAAGGGTTACCACTTTCAGCGGAGTAGAGAACTTAGCGAGTCCACCAAGAGGTGGATTGCACAATCGCTCTCGATTGATTGTGAGGGAGCAGACTGGGTGGTGGACCCTAGAGGTCTTATATAGAAGTTCAACCTCACTTTTGCGGCCAAGTTCTTCTGGCTGTTATTCCACCACCACCTATCCCCCACTTCTCCAGATAATATACTCATTTGGGATAAAGCGGTCTTGGTAGCATCTCTGGTTGCCGGGTTGGATATCGATGTGGCGCAATTGTTTATATCCGTAAACCATGAGAGGGATTTTGAGCTCTCTACCACTTACCCATTCCCATGTCTTGTTTTTTCACGATCAGAGTCTAGCCCCAGACGAGACCTCGGTGTCATTGACCTCTCAGAGGTGGCAAACAAGCCTACTTACGTCATTCTTACTTTGTGTAGGTTAATTTTAGCGGAAAATTTGAAAATTTTTGTTTCTTAACATATATGCTAACCATTCTATTAGATTCATAATTGTTTACCATCAACCATATAAAATTAAGATCATCAAATGAAAGAAATAGTTTAATATATAATCTAATGTATACTTGCCAAAATGGCACCAATACAATGTCTGAACAAAAGCGGAAAGAATAGCTAGTGGAACATACTCCACAAGCTCAATCCTATGGGTAAGCTAGAATATAATGGAAAAGCATCATCTAAAGCATGAGGTCCTCCCAAGTACAGATGAATTCTCCATGCCCGGATAGTTTCAGCGTCAACATGTAGCTCTAGCATCCACTTGTGCCTGCACCTAAAATTGTGGAGTTGTATGGGATTAGTACACACTTGTACTAAGTATGGGTATATGCAAGCACACACCAAGGACATGCACGATTAAGAACAACTCTTTCCTAATAACATGATTATGGAATGTCAAGTAAGTGGACTTACAAAATTAAGATTAGCAAAGTTAGTGAGCTTTCCAAATTCGGATTAAGAAAGTGATTGAACTTTCCTAATTTGGATTAGTAAAGTCATTCCATGAGAGAAACATGCATAATCATACGTTCATGTTGCACACAACACATAACATCTTGCACACATGACATAACATATTGCATATAGCACATACCGTTTTTCATATCATTAGTTCATATGCCATGAGAACTTTGAATCATGGACTTGACATCAAGACTTCCTAAAAATGAGGACTCAACATATGGGACCTCAACTAGGTAGCCTTCTTTAGCAAACGAAGAGTATGCTTCATTCATTCATACGTACATCATTTCAGTTGATTCATAGTGTAGTGTAAATACCAGCAATATCTAGGATGTATTTAAAGACTTATATCAGGTTCACTAAGAAATAATCAAGAATGACCTAGTGTCATTACTTAAGTCAAGATCACCTCTTGATTATCCTATCCTAACACCTTTTGTATCATTCATTTCATTATGTGCATCATTTCAGGCTGGCTCCATCATTCATGGGGAACTTTAACTTTAGTCGACATAGATCATAAGAGCATCATGAAATCCAGTGTCGTGAAACTCCACACCGTAAAGAGAAGGAAACACCGGCCAAAGTGACCCAAAACATGCTAGCGTACATAGGAATTGAACCTCGACAGATCCCTATATTAGAAGTATAGGTTCGAAAACTAGGAGATATAAGGATACCCATACCCGACATGCCGGATAGTCTCCTCTCATGAGAGTTACGTGAACCTCCGCTCTTCCCAAAAAAAGGCATCACCACTCATAGATAGTCTATCGGTGCTCAGTATAAAGTTCCATTACATTCAACTCATATATCAGGGAAGCTAACTTCTATTATAAGGACATCATAGCTCAATAGATGATTTCTCATCTCATCATTAGTATTAAGTGTGTTAATATCAATACTTTCATTAAAAAGTGTTCATAGAGCCTGGTCTCTTCATTAAATTTACACTCTCATAGGTGAGTACGTTTTGGTAACATTTACTTAGTCTCATTTGAAAGTGGTCTCATCTTTAACATTAGCCTCATATAATGTTATCACCAAATTCATTAACATTACGACATTTTCTCTTCATAATTACTCACCCCATTTTATGTGAATGTTCATTTCATAATATGCCAATGCACTTTGCCTTTTAGTGTATTTCACACTCTCACTTAACCCTTCTAGGATTTCATCATTTCATTGTTAAATTCTTTGTTCATTTCATTATTTAATTTTTCATTTCATCAAATGGCAATGAACTTGGCCATTTAATAAGTTTCACACTCTAACTTAACCGTTTTAGGGTTACATCATTTCATCAAAAACATCTTAGGTTCACTTACTTTTAATCGTATGCTTGACTTATGAGTCTATATATACAAGCCAAAGGTATTCATTCATAGTTTGTCTAAGTGATTCATATTTACCCAATATTCTGTGGTACAAGACTTATGCGTCTTCTAGATTTGCCAAGATATGGATTTAGATATTTAGAGGCATCATTCATTAAATATTTACTTACGTATCACTTATGTGTCAATATGGAATTGGGGAAGGGAACCCAATTTTGAATCCCTTGGACAACACTTGATCTTATTTTAAACTTGATAATCACATTTTTCAGATTTGGGGGACCCTAGTTCGATCCCCATCAACCCCATAATATTTCCTCTCTTTTCTCCTCTCTATTTTCGTTTAAGTCAAGGAGGTTATGGGTTCCATCCCCCACAAGCTCATTATTTTTATTTTAATTTATCTCTTAAATTTCTCACCTATCCAAAAGGTTGTGGGTTGAATCTCCACTCTCCACATTTATTTACTCCTAACTCTCTCATCCATTCAACAGGTTATGGGTTCAATCCCTACTCACCACATCTATTTTTCCTTGCATTTTTCTCACGAATTTTTTTATGAAATTTTTATTTATTGATGTCATGGGTTCAATACCCAATGACCGCAAATTAAAAAAAATTAAACGAAGCTCATTTTTTTACAAGTTGGCCGAGACTACAATATCCAACAGGCTAGAAATTTAGTCTCTTCCAGTCCATTTTTGTCTTAATCTTTTGTTGATTTTTTTGTAGCTTTCATGTAATGATGCCTTGGGTTCAATAATTAGTGATCTCACTTATTTTACATTCATTTTCATTGATTTTTGTATGATTTTGTTTGGCCGAACCCAACCTACCAAATGCTGGAAATTTGTTCACTGTTTTCATCTTCTTTTTATCATCATTCATAGGTTAATTCTTAAGGCATTTCGTGGATCATTTGGTGTATCTTTAAGTGTAATATTTTTATGATTATATTCAGCCAAGAATTACCATTTCATCCAGAAACATTACACCACTTTTAAACCTCATGATTTACACAAAAAATTCGCATATAAAATTCAACCATAAAAACATATCATTTTTCACATACTTTCGGTTGACACAACTTAACATGATTACAATTCCAAACACATAATCAAGAATCACGAAAATCAAACTTCATACTTAAACTAACAGAAAACATACCAACAATATGATCTCTATCATATTTCACATTGAGATCAAAGGGATACTAGGGACAAGGAGTTCGACAAGAACGGGAACAACCCTAGTTTTCAAGTAGATTTATCAGAGCCTTAAGGGTCTCTTGGCAAAGGGAACAAGAGTAAAAAAACCCATACCTTTTATGATGTTCAAACCTCGACCTGCTTCCCAAAATCTTCTCAAAAAATCACGTCGAAATCCTCTCAAATTTAACACCAACTCGACGGACAAACTTCTCTTTGCCTACGTGATTGATTTTGTTTGTTTTCATATATCTTCGTTATGATTTATTCAAGTGCGAAGAACATTGGTTTACCTACTGTTTTTTGAAGTTATTTGGCAGAGCGAATCCTGAGTGAGAGTGATAGAGACGTGAGAGAGAGAGACGAGCGTGGGAGAGAAGATTTTTCTTAGGATTAGAAGTCTAGTTTAGGATTTAGTCAAATAAGGTTTTTATTTAATTATAAAAAATCTGATTTTATTTAATTTAAAATCAGATGATAAAAAATAATTATAAATTAATTACATCATTTTACCAACTTAAATTAAAAAATATTTAATTCATTGCTTCCACCTAGGTTCGAACCCGGGTGGAGCAAGATTTCACTTCAAGAGCCCAACTTCGGCCCTTTCTCCCCAAAATGACCCTCCACCTTATTAATTAAATAATTAATTATATATTTAGGGTAATTTTGATACTACTGTTAGCTTTGAAAAAGACCATTTTACACCTAGACCCTCCAAACATAAGATTTTTCCTTTTAAGTCTGGTAAAGACTCCTTCAAGTAAATTTTTGTATTCGATAGCCCTACATGGTTGGAACAAACCATTCCTAGCTCAAATAACTCCCCAAGTTAGTTGAATTTGATGTAGCAAGGGTTCCAAGATGTTTTTCTATATGCATCAGTCCGTGTGAATCCAGTCTAATCATTGAGATTCTAGACACATTAAGTATTACTTAGCATATCCATTTTTATGGTTGGTACAAATTTTTATAGCTCTGCTGGGATGCATGAGTTCCCATTTGGCACAGATATGTTCTCCGGACTCCTACCAAGATAGTGGATATCAGTCTTATCATGGATGAGGCCAATGAGGTGACACAACATCGAGGGACCAGAGTTGAGGTGTAGCCGCCAGGTGATAACTTGGCGAATACGGTTGAAAAATCCCAAGGGTATGATCATGCCACTTTGGATCCTACTGATGCAACCTCGATCGAGTCTGCCCCTGACACAATTAGGGCGCCTAGTTCCTCCTGATCTACCCCATCATCAGAAGCACTGGTCCTTATTGCTAGGGTGCGGAAGCTAGAGGCCCAAATGGACACTTTGCTGCACCATATCATGCCTTGGATGCAGAAATCCATTGCAGAGGCTGAGGACTGAATTGAGAATAAGGTGGCACAACAGATTGAGCTAAAGATTTGGGCAGTCCATCAATGCCTAGATGCTTTCGAGATCTGAATCCTAGAATGCCAAGACCCTACCATTTATCTAAATACTCTTCAGGAGGGAATGGCAAGTCTACGGTCTTATATTGACAGCATCCTTGAGATGAGGGACCCGAGCCTGAGTCTTCTCTAGTTAAGACAAGAAAGGACAAAGTGCATACTGCAAATTTCACGGCTCCCACTGTGCTACCGCCTGAGCCTCACGAACCTACCAAGAGGCACTGCTTTATCCGTACCAGTGAAGGGTAGGATGCTCATACTCGGAAGAAAGAGCGAATAGATATGAAGGCTGCGAGGATAGCGTCGTTGCTAGATAAGGAGGCCCATTGGATAAGGGCTAGAGAGTAAGCTGCTGAGGCGTCTAGCTCCAGATCAGAGGTTGTTCAAAGAAAAACCACTGAGGGTGCAGATATTGTTGTGGGCACCTCTGATGGTTGCACCACTACTGAGGGAGAAGGTTCCGAGAAACCAAGCCCGCTTACTTGTTTATCTTCGTCCTTATGCGCCTTAGTTTACTTCACCTACCACCCTTTTTTTATTTTCCTATGCATTGGGGACAATTGCATTTTTTTTTTGTTGCGGGTGGGTAATAGGAAAGTGAGTGCTAGGGTGAAGTCTAAGTAGCCCAACTCATGATCCTATCTTTGTTTTTTTCTAGCCTGTGTTCTTTTCCCCCTAGAGACTAATTACTTTATTGTTGAACCGGTATGTGTAGTATCTTGTACAAAGTATCAATGTGAAATCTGATGCTCGTTGGCTAAAAATGAATGATATCCCGTTCTACAGAGAATGATTGAATAATTAGGCATAATGAATGTTGAATGCATTGGCTCTAAGCATGACATAGAGATGAACCACTACATGACCCTCAATCTTACACTCAAACTAGGTGTCCGATAATCTGATAGGTTTATGAGGTGTCAAGTGACTGTGAGATTAGTTGATTATTCCACTGTTGGTACCTAGTAAGGACTCGCTCGATTAGTCATGCAAAAAGAAATTAGTGTTAGAAATTTAGGAAATGATCAGAGGCCCTTATTCAAATTATCCAATCTTTAGCCTAAATAAAAGAAAACCAAATTAAATTGATACATTTTTTATCCAAATATTTTAAGCTTACAATGTACCTTTCTTTTCTACCCCAAATCATCTTTTCTGGGAATAATGTGTTGGCCCTGGTCCATCGTTGGACATGTACACCTCAACTTAGGCCAAAAGCATAAATTGATGGTGGCTAATGTAGAACCTAACATCGTCTTGCCCTGACCCAACAGTGGGTATCGTGTACCTCGACTCATGGCAAAGCCATAAGTTGAGTATGACTATTATGAGAAATGTCCCAAAAAAATGCGGATGAAAATATTTATATGGAAAAACAAAAGAAATAGTGAATAAGGGAAGTGAATCAGTCAAAGTCATTATCAAATAAGAAAAAAAAATGAGTAAACGAGTGTATTAAAAAAATAAGAGTCATTTCCAAAAAAGGAGAAATAAAAGAGAAAAAAGTAAGAGTAGGGCATAATAGACGATGAAAGAGGTAGGACGCTTAGCCGTAATGTCAAGAAGGGAAGCAAGTCACTAAAATGTACCCATATGTATCAAACCTGAACCGGAGCCTTTGTGACAAGTCAAGAAAGTCCTGTCGTGATCTTAAGAGTCTAATATGGTGAACATAATTAGTGAAAAATAAGGTCAAGCCTATGGTGACAAGTACCAACTAGGTGTGAAGTTGTTCTGAACATGAGTGTTGAATAATGATCCTTATACTTAAATTTGAAATCATTGTGTGAAAAAAAGAGGATAACTTTGAAGTGAGGGAACTAGTTGCAATATATGAAAGTTGGTACCTTGGTAAGAGATAAATGAGTGGAGGTGTCGGTGCGTGGTGGGTCTGTGTCATGGTATGATCCACATGAATGAGCTTAGTGAGCCTAACAGTAAAAGCATGCACTAAAGCAGTAAAAAAGTCGGGTTTCATAGCAATATAATTGCGAAAGCTTAAAAGAGGACAAATAACGAATTTAAGTTGAGGGTGTTGCTGTATCGTGGTTTCATGATACTTTTAATGCTTTTTCGTTAAGTTTAGTGTGTGTCTAGTGATTTTTTGTAGTAATTTTAATGTATTTTTTATCTATTTTTTGCGGGAAAGTTGCCCAAAATGGAAATCCTGTGCAGAAATCAGTGTAGAAGTGACCCACGAAGCCATCGACGGTCCGTAGTTCCATCAACGAACCATAGGTGGTGATCATCGACTTGAGGTTCAAGCATATGGAAGAAACTCAGGGAATTTTTACTAAGTGTGGGTCTATGGAAGGATCGACGGACCATCCTGGCAAATTGTTGATGAGATCAGAGACTGCCCTAGTACCTGATGTTAAAGAAAAGCTAAGTATGGATCAAGAATAGGCATCGACAGACTGTAAGTGAATCAACGGACTGCACTGCTGGTCCGTCGATTGGATCGGAGAAGATGCAACCGAAAGCCATTGAAAAGATGCTAAGTATGGACAGAACGAGGCAGTCCACGGTCCGTTGTTTATCCTACGAGCTATCTGTGGGGTCGTCAATTGAAGGCGCGTTTTGGATAAAATTTTCCTTATTTTTAATTATTTTAATTTAGAATTCTTTTATTATTAATAGGGTGAGAAACCTCATGTTTGTGGTTGAATTCTTTTACTAATTTCGTATTCTGTTCTAGGAGATTTGTTTTTTCATTAATTCAAATTTCTAGATTAGGTGTTTACGACGATTGTGTGATTTCAAGTTGAATTTTAGGATTTTCTTTGAATTTGTCAAAGTAAGTTCATGATTTTTTATTTATCAATAATGAATTGTGTTCTTCTAAGCATGGGTAACTAAATCCACAATTAGGGTTGTGGGAACTATAGGTGATTAACAAAATAACCCTAGCTAAATAACAATTCTCCACTAGGTTATTGCACGCATCAATAATTCTTTCGTCTAGAAGTCTTTTTAATGAGTACACGCGTTAGAAATCGCCTTATTACTACTTGTAGGGCAAAGGGGGTAGTAAATAGGAAAGAATTATTGACATAGAATTAGTGGATATTATCTAATAGGCTAGTTTCCCTAGGTGCGAAGTAAAAACTAAGCCAAACATCAAATATGATGCTTAATATGAAATAAAGGTAAGAGTTAGTAACTTAGACACACGTAGCCAGACCAAGGTACGGGGTGAAATTCTCTAAATGTCGGACCAAGTATATAGAAATACATAACTTACTTTATATGCAAAACACTATGAAAGAGTTGTTATAGCTAAGATTATGGCGTTATGAACCTATGGGAACACTTACCCTTGTTTCTCTCATAACTTGATAAACACAAACAATTTACTTTTGTTACTTTTTTGATTTCCCAACATTGCTACACTTTTGTTTTACAAAACCCACCCTTTTAATTACTACTTTTCAAAAAAGGACTTGACTAAATAGAGGTAATCGTTCATTAAAGTTAAGTATAAACCATTTTCATTGTGGGATCAATCCCAACCTAATAGTTGGGTTCTTTACTTGGTACGACCGGTTATACTTCTTTAGAAGTCATAGGGACACATAGATGAAAGGCATTGATGAAATACTCTCAACTATTCTACTCAAGTTGACTGAACAAGATGGGGCATTGGAAGAAGTGAAGGAGGACATATAACGTATGAAGCGCATAGTTTGGTCTCATACCCAAGTGGTCCATCAACTAGAAAAGCTTGTGGAGCAAGCATCACATCATGTTAACGCACAACAAAATTAGTGGTTACATAATTATGATATAGGTGGCTCCAACTATGAATCATGAAGCAATGACTTTCATCGTGCTGCGACATTAACTCAGGGTCTTTGGGAGGCAACCCAGAACCCCTTGTTATGTTTAAATTCTTTATCAGTAAAATAATAGTATGTTAGTTTTATAGATTAAAGTGTAGTAGATAATGTAAAAGTGTGGAATGGAAACAAGCAAATAAAGTTTGTGAGTCACCAAAGATGCCAACGATCAATGTCTTGACGTGTGACTCATGTTATCCTCTAAGCCTTGAGTCTATAGAACTCATAATGTTTAGAAAAGCTTCGGCGATTCGCCCAACAGATTGGCGACCCCAATGGTTAATGTTGTTTGAATGTCCAAATTTGCAAAGAAATTCTGTAAAACTAAGTGAAGTTTACTTTGTGTAGTACTGTTTTGATTTATTATTGATGTCTTGTGTGATGAGCTTACTTTGAACCATGCATGAATAAACATAACATTCCCCTGTTTGTCTGATTGTGCGACACTCCTAAAGTTCATGACCTAATATAGAGCCTCGTATGTTGAACTAAGGTTGGTAAAACTGTTCTTAGACCTAAAATAATGCATATAAATCAGTTAGGATGTTTTAGAGTCAAAATGTCCGGGAACGTCAATGACGTCCGGAAACTAGTGAAATAGAGGTTATGGTGCCTTGGCATGTTTCATGGGGTTTTATGAGTATGAATTCAATGAAACTTGGCATAAATGTGTTAAACGTGTATAATAGTATGTTTAGGGTCAACACATTTGGGTACGACTCCCCAAGGACCACCCCAGGGGTCCTTGGAGAGGATCCCTTTCAAATTGACCAAAAATCTATTTTTGACAGTGTACAATTGACGAGCCAAACAACAAGCTATCGATTGATTGACGCTCTACCAATGTTTTCGGTGTCCCAAAATTATTCAAATCACCAAAATGGTTAAAAATACCACTCTCTGTCGCAAATGATGGCCGTGCAGTACAGGGCATCGACTCACCTACAGACCGTAGGTCAGTGTCTCGTAGGTCATGTCTGGTTTGGACTATTTTATTTTAAGTTTACTCTTTCATCTATTTAGTTGTTTAGGCGGATAATTAAGGGCTAAGGGGTGTATAATTAATTTAATTAAGGGACTATAAAAGAACACTTGTGAAGACCAAAGTCAAAGATCGTAGGGCTAAAAGATTTCTACTTTTTCTCCATCTATCTTCAAGAGTTAACAATGTTTGGGAACCCATAACCTTTGGAACTCCTTTCCCCAAAGGGTACTTTAAATTTTGATTTCCAAAAGTTGAGAAAAAAATAAGGGTTTCCTTCTTGATCCGAAATTTATGTTTCGAATTGTATTCTTCTTTATATATTTGATTTTTACAGATGAATTATGATTGATTATTTGTGACTTAGGGTAGTTTTTATATTAGACCTTGGTTTATGTAAGATATCATGAATTGATGTTTAATTGGTTAGTGATGATGCAATTGACTTAATTCTTGTTTTAATTAATATAAAATGATGTTATTAAGTGTAATAATGGATGAATATGGTTGGTTTATGGTAAGACAGTGGAGAAAGTCTTGTGAAGTGAATTGGTAAGACCTATGTTTTTGAATCCTTACTTAAGTTTTGATGACTTATACATGATGATGATGTTCAATTGAACTGTTAATGGTGATTCCATTAGATAGGTGATGTTATGGGTCAAAAGTGAATGAAGATACACAAGACTTCATTACTGAAGTCTAAAATATTTTTTATACCATGGGGTTGACTTCAAATGAAAAGGCCGAGCCAGCTTCCTATAAACTCAAGGATGTAGCTCAAACATGGTACACCCAATGGAGAGATAATAGGGCCTTGAGGGCATGTCCTATCACTTGGAAGGTATTTACAAGGGCATTCCTTCATCTTTTCATTCCTAGGGAAAATTCATCAACCTTCTTTAAGTAGGTATGAGTGTGCAAGATTGCTCCTTGAAGTTCACCAAATTGTCAAAATATGCACCTTCCTTGTTGTCTAACCAAGGGATGAGATGATTTGATTTATCACGGGAGTGTCCGATGATTTGGTCGAAAAGTGTCATTCTGCAATTCTCCATGCCAATATATATATATCTATAGGTTGATGGTTCATGCACAACAAGTTAAAGATACTAGACTCAAGAATAATAATGAGGAGTTTAAGAGGGCCAAGTCATATGAGGGAGGTTCTTTGTAGGCTTGGGATACAAGAAAAGCCTAGGTTCAAGAAGAGGGTTTCCATACAAGTTACTTCAAATTTCATTATATACCAAAAGGCAACAAGAAGAAATTCACCCACAAATAAATAAACTTGTTGTAAGTGCGGTAAGAAACATTGGGGTGAGTGTCTATGTAAGACCCCCAAAATGAGTTAGGGTGTCTAGATCATCACATGTTCCCATAATATTTTTAATATATTAATTAATTGTTATTGTATTATTCATTTGAAGTCATTTGGAAGTCAAACGTCCAACAACGTCCAAGATGGACAAAAGTTAGCCCTCGAGATGTGCATGTGTCTCTGGTAATGTTTTACTTGTTCCTTTTTGTTGAAAATGATGTGTAAGGTTTTTAATATGTCACTAAACCATTTTCGACCTACAGCAACACCTCTTAAGTGTAGCCTAAACTAGTAAAAAGTGTGGCCTTTGATAAAAGGCTACACTTTTGGCATTCAGCAACACTTTTTAGGGGCTGCCCAAAAGAAGCGTAACATTGGACATTAGGCAACACTTTTTAAATGTTTCCATCTTTGGCAACACTTATAAAGCGTAGCCAAATAGGTATAAGGGCACACTTTGAAGACGTGCATTAGCAACACAAATTTTTTTCAGACTACACTTAAAAGCGTTGCCTTTTCAGATTTATTGGTCACACTTAAAAAGTGTTGCCTTTTATTGGTCATCTATTGCAACACTTTCAAAGTGTAACTTTTTATCTACCTAGAGCAACACTTACAAAGTGTAACTTCAAAATTTATAGGCCTACATGTAGCACAAATATGTATAATATATTTACATACATACAAGTGACCTAAAACACAAAATGAACTAATTAATCATTAAATTGAAGCTATATATTTCAAATAAACTTTGAGAAATATTTCATGTACAACCAAAAGATAGTATGTGTTGTGTACATACCCATACTTATACATCAATATTCTAAATGTGTACACAATAAATCAAATATGTATTTAAACTTTTACAATAGTTCAAAAACTCTTCATCATCCACTTCAAATTTGATCACCTCTATTTCCATACACAAATAAGATATTGGCAGTTATATAGTAGAGGTAAGAAGTTCAGATTGCAACAATATAGAGAGGCAAGAAATCCAGCAGTTACAAAAAATTATATTGCATCTTTAGATGTTCAAAGTAGATGCCTACTTGTCTTTTAATGTTCAAAGTAGATGATCTTCCCTTAGGTGTCTACAATTCCAAATGAGTTCAACAACAATGAATAATTGCATTAGGGTTCAAACTTCATAAGAAACAATATAAAATATTTGATGTTATACAATAACCATGATGCACGCAAACTAACACGAACACTAAAGAAAAAGGAATTAATGAGGAGACACACACAATTAGACAAAACCTTACCCCAATTCAAACCAAATCCACTAACAATAAATTACCAGTGATGAAATAGCAAAAACAATATATATGTAACTAAGCAAGATCAAAGATCTGTTATACATACAGTGTGCAAATACGTTTCTTCGTTCTAAAGAAAATCAGAATTGATAACAACGTTAATTGCTTGAATATCATATCCTCTAATAAAAAAATTTGTTCCATCAATAAAGAACACAAAATTAAGAAATTTAACAATTAATCAAATTGAAATTTCAGCTTTAAAAGAAAGCGTGACGGATTGTCGTAGCTATGACGGTCCGTCCTGCATGTTCGTCATGAAGATCAGACAAATAGCACAAGAAACTTGCTAGTATGGGACGACGGAGTCCACGACGGCCCGTTATGACCACGACGGCCCGTCATGACCACGACCCGTCATGACCACGACGACCTTTCTTGACTATGACGGCCCATCGCGAGGTCCACGGCGGTCTGTCGTGAGGCCCACGATGGCACGTCGTGACCACGACGTCCCGTCGCGAGGTCTGTCGACCCAGCCGCGTTTTGAAAGATTGCAAGTAAAAGTTGAAGCTATAGTGCAACTGTAAGTTTTATTTTTAGCACAATATGTTTTGTCACACAGAGAAAATTCATTTTCTAGCAGTACAATACTTTAGCTTGGAACTCTGAACATAAAGATATTTCTTCGACATCAATAACATATCTGTTGAATCTTAATGAAAGAACTAAGGAATTTTTCAATTTTAATGCAATACATAATTCAGAATATTACCTTGAGTAGTGATTCTTATTGTGTCTCCATGGAAAATTTCAAAACATCCCATGTCATGAAGTTTATTTTCAACAGATGTCTCTTTTGAAGGTGAAATCAGTCCATCAACTGGGCACCCAATAACACAGGATACATATCTGCCATGAAATACTCTAAAGCTAATGCAAAGTAGATTACTATCTTCATAATAATTACCAGAAGATAGTGATTCAAAGTCATAGTGATAAAGAAAACTAAGAGCACACAAAATGCATGTCCAATGTGCAGAACCTTCTTCAGTATTGAAGGAAAAACCGAACTAACTTAGCCTTGTGCTCAAGTATCAGATAACTCATTACACATAAATTCATATTGCTAGAGTTTAGAAGAAGATGGAATAGCTCGTTATCTCCTACACTTTCTGTATTAAGCCAAACATACTTCACATATGGAACAAAACAGAAACTAAAACTTGTAAACAAAAAAATAATCAGGATTTGAATGTCTGAGATGAACAATAAAATCTTGAAAACTGAAAAAAATTATAGTTTTGCTTCATGAAAATTTCAGATTTGGAGCTTTAATGTCTTGAACTAAGTGGAAAATTTTTAATTCAAGAAATTGGGGATATCTTCAATGAGCTGGGTAGAGCGTTTTTTCTCCAAAAAAAAATCATATTCGGACCTTGAACTTTTATGTTTTATTAGTAAAGTGAAGTGAAAAAGTTAAGGTTTATTATTTATTAATGTTTAACTTTTTGTCCAATATAAATGGGAGGGAGTGTTAAAATATTGGAGGGAATATAAAAAAAATTTGAAAATTTTTAAGGCAACACTTATAAGGTGTTGTTTTTTCAATTATAAAAATAGGACATTTTAAAAGTGTGGCCATATATGTAAATAAGTGTTGCCAATTATATCATATTGTAGCAACACTTAAAAAGTGTATCTTATACCATTAAAGAGTACACTTTCAAAGTGTTGCCAAAATTATTGTACCTAAAAGTTAAAAATTTCAGCTACGCTTTAAAAGCGTTCCCAAAACTACTCTAGGCAACACTTTACAAGTGTAGTCAAGAATAAGTGTGGCCGTAGGCCTAAAATGGTGTAGTGTGTTATTGATGATATTTATGTTTGAGACATCCCAGTACGACTCCCCGAGGGCCTCGCAAAAGTCCCTTAAGGAGGACCCAAAGTCTGCTGAGACACTGACTTGGCAGTGTCTACCTAGACCCTAAATCGACTGCGAGTAGGTTGACCTACACCCCCTCGATGGCGAGGCATGAATTGTAACTTATCCTAGATAAGTCTCATCCAAATGAGAGCCTCAGATAAAAACGACAGTGGCCACCAACGGCCCGTCGACGGGACTAAGGGGCGTAGGTTGGTAGCCGTTAATGAAGGTTGTTTCGACTGTCATGCACGCTGTTTCATTTATGGGATGAATGGGAAATTCACCCACGTCCCAAAATGACATAGGAGGTTAATTAATGTATTTTTTTGTATATTAAGTTGATTTATATCATGAAATACCCATGCCCAAATTCATTTTTTCAAATTAGACTGTCCCACTAAAAACGGAACATGTCCATAAACCTCTATTGGAGATGAAGCTGAAGAATAACTTGGATCTTGGATTCCCATGTGTTATTCATCAAGTTTTAGTGGTTTTCTTCTACAATGTGGCATTTTCATCCTTCATCTCTAGATAATCTTTAATGTAGAGAGTTCTTCTCAAAGGTTTCAAAGACCAAATATGATCAAACTTCTTATCTTGCAATCTAGAAATGGGTTGGTTCTCATAAATTTTTCAAAGTATTCCTCAATATGAATTGATGCTAATGTATTTACTGTAACGTGAATTTCAATCTAATTGCATGATGAACCCATCCTCTCTTCAAACTCTCATTTTAGCCTATGTATGGGCTTTGTGATCTTGATCTTATGTAAATCAAATTGTGATTCAATTATGTTAAAATCCTTATATATACTTCCTAGTATGTGTATTGATGGTTAATTGTTAATGATTTAGCCATGTGGATCAAGCTTGAAGGTTTGGATAAGATTAGCCTATAATGTGGTATCTTGGGATCTTGATGAATGATTGTTCTAAGATTCAATTCTGTTGAATTCTCTTAGCTAATTCCTACAATTTAATATGATGATTAATTAGGTGTTGTTGGTCCAGTGTGGATTGATTTTTTAATACATAATAAGGATTAGCCTATATCACTCTACTTTCTATCGATTGTTAATGTATGTTATTAACTGTGATCTCGAATTTATAGTACATAAATGTAGGATTTTGTTTATGTAAAGATACTTGTAGCTACTTACCTATATTTTATTTTGATGAATTATGAAGGTTGATCATTGATGATCAACGTAAGGTAGAATTTGTAAGTGATATACTTTTCTTCACATTCTATGGATTGATGATGTAGTGTACATGATGTGATCTTGATCTCGTTATGATTAATGGAAGATTTCAATTATGTTAGTTTATCTTTTTCTACTGCCCTAGATATGAATTGTTGATGAAATATCGGTATTGATCAATGATGATCAAGGCCTTGATGAATTGGTAAGAATGGCACTTCCCCTTTACATTTATATAGAATTGGTTGTTGATGAAGACTTGTATGGCAATGCATGGTATATTTAACTAATGGTGGTGGTGCTTACATTATTGATATTATATATGTGATGAGATCATGGACTTATAGACAATTGTGTTATCAATATGTGATGATGATGATACGTATGTGAAGTCTCATGCCTAGTCTTGTATTCTTGTTGTGATCTAGGTTGTATGACTATTGAATAAGGATGTGCTATAACTACATTAGGGATAGGTTTAGTTACTTCCATTGATGAGTTGTTATGCTTGATGTCCCCTTACCTATGTACCTCTATATGAATGTGTGGTTAGTTATGGTTAGGAATCTTGAATGCAAGTATTGAAGTTATATTGTCTCATAAGCTATTATGTGTTGTATGGTCTACACTTGACGGTGCATTGTGTTCCTAATATGGTGCCTGCCTCAATATGTTGTTGATAGCCATTAGGTGAACATATGACCACTGTACACACACTAACACTTAAGGCATGTTTACAAGTAGTATAGGATCATGGTGTCTAATGAAAGGGTATTCTCAAATGCACTAATGTGTACTACTATGCATATAAAAAATATGTATCGATGAAGTATGTGATGTATCATTAACTAGGATGACCTGATAGGTGTAATAGTATGGGCAAGGTTATGGGACCTTTTCTATGCATTGCACATGTGTGCCTTGATAGGATAGTTCCTAGGTTTGATCTTCTATGTACATGAATATGAATGCATGACTATGTTGACGTATGAACATGTGTGTCCTCAATGTGTTACGTGAAAGTATTTGTCACATATATGTGTACGCACACATATATGATGATCTAGTCAATAGAGGGGCGCTTGGAAGGTGTTCCAAAGAGTACCCTAAACGAGATGGTGCTTTACATATGCTATGTCCATGTGAAAGGACTTCTCACATGATTTAGGTTGATGAACTTTCATCTATGACATTTGAGCCAAGCATAGGAGAGGATAACTCGTCTAAGACTATATTTTATAAACTAATGATAATAATGGATTTTCAATAAAGTGAACTTAGCTTAGCACCGAGTTAATATAAATAAGGGTTCCCCCTTCCTAATGTCGAAGAATTGTTCACTGTAGTCCTCACGAGGTGGATAACTAAAATGCCTCAATAGTGATAAAGAGGTGTTCCATGAGAGGATAACTACAATTCCCTATTTGGCATAAAGAGGGTTTCCACATATACCTCCAAGTTCCATAAACTATGTTTGCCACGTAGGATGTAGCATGTGATATTACTTAGAATGCTAGCATGTGTTAATCTTCTACTTTTGATAAGTAGAGCACCATCCCATGGTGTAAGGATATACAGTACAAAATTTCATGTTTAGTACCCACGGTCTTATTTCCCTAAAGTAAAATGGACAAAGGAAGTAATGAACTAGACCGTAAGTAGAATAATCTAAGAGATGTTGTTTACTGTAATTGGAGGTATGGGACTTCACCTATGCATTGCACATGTAACTATTGAACGGAGTTCTAGGATGTTTTCTAATTTATATGTTTATGTTTATGTCATTATGCATGACATTGTAGTCATGTCTACTTGTTGTGATTAAATGCATGGTATGAGTCTACATGAAGTGGTCTTATTCTTATATACACTATATAGATCTTATTGACGATATGATGAACGTATTGCTTGGCATAAATTAATTTTTTTATGTTGCCTTGTTGATGTAGGATGTGAATTTTTAAGACTTGTGGTCTCATGATAGGTTTACTAAGTATTTGTGAGGTTGTGATGCTTCACATGTACATTGAACTAGTATACTTAGACTGGAATTGTTAGTAAGCTCTTATAATTATCTATGTGAAGTGAAGTTAGCATATGTGCAAGTAGGTTATGGTTCACTGTAATGATGTTGTAAGCCTTGACTAACATGTATCTTTGATATATTAAACTTCTATAAATATATGTATTGGATAAGGATAATGTTTGAGTACCCTATGACCTTAAGGTGATGCATTGTAACAAGTATCACTAAAGGATTACTTGGGATATTAAAGGAGTTCAAGAAAAGAGAATTCACTATAAAGAGAAAATAACTCACTGTAAAGTGGACCTTTAAATGCCTTAAATGCAAAGTGTGACCTTACATGATATTTAAGCATTAAATATGACTATATGAATTATGTAAATGGTATAATGCTTTTGTATTAAAGATTTATGAAGTGTCACAAAAAGGCATGATGCATTGTTTCAAGTAAAATGTCCCTTTTAAATGTGTATTTTTGCATGGTTGCCATAAAAAGTGAGTTCTTGTGCTAACTCCATTCTTCTCTTCCTTTTCACACAAATGTAGGTTATGGATTCTTGAAGGATGTCTTTAGTGGTGAGGAGCTTGATATGTGATTTCCAAGGTCAAGGAAATGAATCCTTAAGTTCAAGGATTTCATAAGTCATCGTTTACTGTGAATTTTGTATTAAGTTTACTCATGAATTATGTTGTATGGGTCGTGTCCTTAATGTAATCTTAGGATGTTGAGTCTAGGATAGTAAAAAGAGACTAGAGTCATTAACTATGTATTATTATATTTTATGTATAATGAAAGTAATGCTCTGGCATATGATGTGCTATGAAAGTTTTAAAGTTACCGCTAAATTTACATATGAAACTGCGATGAATGATAACTATGGACTTGTATATGATCTCCAAGAGGTGAAGTACGCCATGTTACTTCTAGGGGGTGCTCCCAGTCGTGACAATCTAGTTGGGACAGAGAATTGTTTTGGGTGTGGCAAGAACGGCCATAAGATTAAAGACTACCCGATTATAAGGAGCCAAGAGAAGGGAAGTGGTCAAGCTCAAGCTAGTTCTACTAGTTCCAAAACTCTAAAGAGGAACCATTTTTATGCTCTCCGCTCTAGGGTGAGCAAGAGGAGTTTCCCGATGTGGTCGCTGGTACGTTACAAGTCTTCTTTATTGATATTCATCCCGATGCTACCTTGTAATTTGTAAATCCTCTAATATTAAAAAGATTGATGTTCTACCCCATATTTTGATTGAACCATTTTCCGTTACAACCCTGGTGGGTGATTCTTTTTGGCTAGAAGAGTCTTTAGGAGTTTTCTTATGTATTTGCCCATATGGGTGGATTTGGTATAGCTTGATATGGTTGATTTTGATGTTATTTTGTGAATGGATTGGTTGCATGCTTGTTTTTCTTCCATTGATTATTCAGCAAGAGTGATTGTGGTCAATTTTCCTATTGAACCCATCTTAGAGTGGAAGGGGGTAACTCAATTCCGAGGGGTCCTATTATCTCGTGTTTAAAAAGCTACTAAAATGATCTCTAAAGGTTGTCTTTACAATATTGTAAGAGTCAAAAATCTCGAGTCTGACATTTCTTCTATAGAGTCGGTCCCCATAGTGAAGGACTTTCCGTAAGTCTTTCCTGATGACATGACCAGAATTTCACCTCAGAGGAAATTGATTTTTGTATTTAACAATTACTAGATACGAATACCATTTCGATCCCTCCTTATCAAATGGCGGTGGCAGAGTTGAAAGAGCAAAAGCATCAACTCAAACACTTATTCTACAAGGGTTCAATCAACCTAGGATCTCACCATGGGGAGATTCGGTACTGTTAATTAAGAAAAAGGATGGGTCCCTTAGGATGTGCATTGAGTATCTTCAACTCAATAAAGTCACCATTAATATCAAATATTATCTTCCTCGAATTGACGACTTGTTTAATCAACTCCAAGGGTAAAGATACTTTTCTAAGATCGACTTGAGGTTAGGGTATCACAAACATAGGATGAGAGGTGAGGATGTACCTAAAATAACATTTCGAAGGAGATATGATCACTATGAGTTCCTCGTAATGTCCTTTGGTCTTACTAATGCCCCGTCGGCTTTATGTACCTCATGAATAGGGTGTTTCAAAATTACCAAGATTCCTTTGTAATTGTCTTCGTTGATGAGATCTTGGTATATTTGAAGAATGAGGCTGCACACATGGACCATTTGAGAGTGGTATTACATGTCCTTAAAGAACACCAACTATTTTGCAAGTATATCAAGTGTGAGTTCTTGTTGAGATCGGTGGAGTTTCTTTGTCATATTATGTAAAGTGGTGGTATAGAGTTCGATCCAAAGAAAATTGAAGAGGTTAAAAATTGGCATATACCATTGACTCCAACTAACATTAGGAGTTTCTTGTGTCCATATGAGTACTATAGGAGGTTTGTTGATGGTGTTGCATGCATTTTTTCTCCCTTCACTAACTAGACCCAAAAGAGGTTGAAATTTGAGTGGTCCGAGGCATGTGAAAGAAACTTCAAAATTTCGAAAGGTAGGATTACCTATGTTATAGTATTGATTTTACAGAGGGTACCAAGGGTTTTGTGGTACATTGTGAAACATCCCGAGTGGGTTTGAGGTGCGTTCTTACGCGATATGGGAAGTTAGTATCCTATGCCTCTAGACAAATCAAGGTTCATGAGAAGAATTACCCAACTCACAACCTTGAATTAGCAATCGTAGTGTTTTCTTTGAAAAATATTGAGGCATTACTTGTCTGGTATTTATGTGGATGTGTATACCGACAATAAGAGTCTTCAATATGTTGTTACTCAAAAAGAGTTGAATCTCCTTCAAAGAAGATGGTTGGAATTATTGAAAGATTTTATGAAATAGTGTTCTTGATCACCCCTGCAAGGCCAATGTGGTTGTGGATGCTTTGAGTCTTATGACAGTGGGTAGTTTGGCTCGTGTAGAAGAAGGGAAGAAAGACCTACTGAAAGATGGTCATAGGTTTTCAAGATTGGGTGTTCGGATGGAAGATTCAACAAATGGTGGTTTTGTCGTTTATAATAACTATGAGTCATTTATAGTTTTTGAGGTGAAGTCTAAGAAACAATTTGATCCATTATTGATGGAGTTGATGAAATGGGTACTTAGCAAGTTCAATGAGTCATTCTCCCTGGGGGATGGTGTGCTAAGGTACCAAAATAGATTGTGTGCGGCAGATGTTGATGATTTAAGGAGAGGAGTTTTAAAAGAACCCCATGGTACCCGATATTCTATCCATCTAGGTTCCACTAAGATGTATTGTGATCTTAGAGAGGTATATAGGTGGGATGGCTTAAAGAGGGACATAATGGAGTTTGTATCCAAATGTCCAAATTGCCGAAAAGTTAAAGTTTAGCATATAAAGGCTAGTAGTCTAATCCAAGAAATAGGTTTTCCTACTTATAAAAGGGAAGAGATTAATATGGACTTTGTCATTGTATTGCCTCGGACTAGGAGGGAAAATTACTCAAATTTTGTGATAGTGGATCGATTGACAAATTCCTCCCACTTTAAACCCGTCAAGTCAACTTAATGGCCGATGATTATGATAAGATCTGCATAGACGAGATTTTGAGCCTTCATGACCTTCCATTATCCAACATATCATATAGAGTTTCTCAATTTACATCTTTTTTTGGAGGTCTTTCCAAAAAGGGTTGGGTACACAAGTGAAGCTTAGCACTGCTTTGCATCCCCAAATGGATGGTCTAGCGGAGCATACCATCCAAACTCTTGAGGATATGATAAGAGTGTATAATTGATTTCAAAGGGAATTGGGATAATCATCTGTCGTTGATTGATTTCTCTTAAAACACTATCTACAATTCAAGTATTTCAATGGACCCATTTGAAGAAATATATGGAAGGAGTTTTAGGTCTCCGGTAGGGTGGTTTGAGTTTGTAGACTCTTCAATCCTTGGTCCCAAAATAATTTATGATGCTTTGAAGAAGGTTTGTGTAATAAGGGATTGGTTGAAAATAACATATTGTCGGCAAAACTCCTATGCCAACAATAGAAGAAGAGAACTTGAATTTGAAGTAGGGGATATGATGTATTTGAATATTTCACCTACGAAAGGTGTAATGACATTCGATAAAATTGGTAAGTTAAGTCTCCAATATGCGGGTCCCTATGAGGTTTTTCAAAGGGTTGCGAAGGTTAGATACAAGTTGAGATTACCTAATGAACTATCTTCTGTTGATCCAGTATTCCATATTTCCATTCTTAAGAAGTGCATAGTGATCCCGTGTCCATACTTCCTATTGAAGGGCTTGGTGTGGAAGAAGACCTCTCCGATCAAAAAATGTCGGTGGAAATTTTAGATCACCAAGTTAAGAAATTGAGAAACAAAGAGGTGGCCTCTGTGAAGGTTTTATGGAGAAACCACCTAGTTGAGGGAGCAACATGAGAGGCCGAGGTCTTCATAATGTCCCGTTATCCTCATATTTTTCCTAAATAATATTAGTTGTTCCTATTAATAATGAAAATAATGAGTAAATTTGAATTTAAATTTTTTCGCAAAAATATGCATAATTATGGTAAAAGGTTTGCGAAAATGAGTTTCCATGGAAATTGCTCTTTTCTTGATTTGCACTTATTTTTGTAATAGCTGTATTGTTTCCTACATGAAATAGTAATGAGAATATTGATGTATTGTAAGAAGTTTTTTCATAAGTGACTGAATGATCATGTTGAAATTATGTTGATATTGAGAATCAAATTCTTCATGTTGTGATGTTGAGCTCTTAAATGTGGTAAATTGTGATTTGAGTTGCAATGAGTAAATTCCATGTTGTTATGTTTATTTGAGTGTAACTCATGTTGATTATATATGTTGTTTGTTGTGCTTCTAGTATTGAGTCGATTCTTTCCGTACAACAGATTTTAGTGTCATTTCGGGGAAGAGTGTTCCTTGGGGGGATAATATAACACTTTTAAAGTTCATGACCTAGAGCTTCACATGTTTAATTAAGGTTGGTAGCAGTATTTTTAGACCTAAAATAATGAATTTAAATCATTGAGGAAGTTTACGAGTCAAAACGTAATTGAAGGTTCATGACATCCATAGACTAGAAATAGAGGTTAGTGTGCCTTGGCATGTTTCATAGGGTTTGAACAGTCAGAATTAAATGAAATTCGGTAAAAATGTGTTAAAAATGTATTAGAGTGTGTTTAGGATTGAAACATCCAAGTACGACCCCCAAGGACCACCTTAAAATTGACCAAAAAACTATTTTTTAATATGTGCAAGCGACGAGCCGTCAATTGATCAATGCTTTGTTGATAGCTCCGTCGTACCACACTTATTAAAATCACCAAATTAGTCAAAAAGACAACTCTGTGTTGCCAACGACAATTTTGCAGTACGGGGCATCGACTAACCTACGGACCGTAGGTCGGGTTCTTGTAGGTTAGGTCTAGTTTGAACTGTTATACATCACATTGAGTTTATCATTTAGTTAGTTTGTCAAGTGTTTAACTAAGGTACTATATAAAGACATAAACCTTATTAAACTATCCCAACTCGCTGCATTTCCCAAACTCAAATCTCTCTTCCTTCTCTCTACTTTCTATCTTCCTAAAGAACACAACTAAAGACCAAGGTCAAAGGGCTTAGGGCTGAAATATTTCTACTTTTTATCCATCAATATTCAAGGGTTAACAAGGTATTTAAAATGTTGACCATTGGGACTCCTTTCCCCAAAGGTTTCTTTCAAATTGATTTACAAAAGTTGAGAAAAACATGAATTTCATTCTTCATCCGAAATTGATATTTTAAATTGTGATGTTCTTGATTTCTTTTGATTATTATGGATCATTGGTTAATTAGGGTAGTTCTTGATGTTAGACAATCTCTATGGAAGAGATCATGAGTTGACCCTATTCCCCTAACCCTATGTTATGAATTGACGTTGAATTGGTTAGTGATGATGCAATTGACTTAGTTCTTATGTTAATTACTATTGTATGATGTTACTAAGTCTATCAATGGATAAATATATTTAGTTGATGGCAAGACCATGGAATAAGTCTTGTAAAGGTGAATTGGTAGACCTATGATGTTGAATCCTTACTTCAATTTTGATAACTTATACATGATTATGTTCAATTAAAGTGTTAATTGTCATTAGATTAGATAGGTGACAATATGATGAACGTAATTTATATTTCTTGACTATATGGATTGTGAGATTATTACTATGGTGTGATGATATAAGGTTTATTGTGGATCACTTATGTTCCTTATTATGAAATGATGATGATAATGTGGTAATCTCACATGTGTGGTTTTAATTGAATGGAAATTCTCATGCAATTCCTAATGACTATGATTATTATATTCAAGGGGCTAATCTTATATGGCCTATACTACACTATGATGATTAATAATGGCTTAAATACATTTCAAAAACGAAATTTAGCTTAGCACCGAGTGAACTATTTATGAGAGGTAGGTTCATAATGGTTCTCATGGGATAGAGATTATAATGTATTTGCGCATAAAGAGGGTATCAAGTATGTCTCCTAGTTCTTGAACTTTTTTACCCCAAAGGAATACTAGCTAGTGGATCCACCTTAAATGTTTTGTTCATGTTTTGGTACTACCTTAGCAAGTAATCCACATTCTTTTGGTGTAGTGTTTCATGACATCAGATTCCACATTTAGCTCATGTGGTCTATGTTGGTTAAGTTAATTGTTCCCAAAAGTAAAATGAAGTAATAAAGTGAACACTTACTAGGGTGACTTAAGGGGTTTGACTTATTCTAAGTAGGGGTATGGTCTTTTACCTATACAGTGCACTAGGTACTTTACCTATACAGTGCACTAGTTGGCCTTGAGGGAAGTCCTAGAAGGTTGTTCTTATTTCATATAAAGTAAATGATATGCATATGTAAACTATACATGTTGTTGAACTAATATGATGTTAGTTTTACTTATGAACATGTTATTGGTCTATATTGCTAAATATGATGATGACTACTCATGATACTATGTTGCATGAAGTTAAACATTATTTGTGATCCTTTGTTTGGTTTACTTGGTTGAGTGGGGTTATGGGACTTCACTTGATCATTGCACTTCAGAGATTGGTAAAGGGTTATGAGTAACGGTCTTGCATATGTTGTAATGTTATGAACTATTGTACATTCTTTGTATTTATAAAAATATGTTGGAATTGCTTTATTTATGTGTTCTAATGTGCTAATACACAAGTTTACTTGATCTACTTAATGATTTTGGTCTTTTGTCGGATATGGTCTTGTCTTAAATGAATATATGATACTAGATTGTACGTGTACTTGGTTATGCATAATGCTTTTCAAAGTAACTTGGCATGATTTTTAATAAATGTCCTTTTAAGCATTATTTCAATCATTATATTTGGATATGTTTCAATACTTACTACAAGTGGATGTACTAATCCATTTCATTTAACCCATTTGAATGAATATGGATTCATTCTTTATTCTAGGGCATTCAAATATTGTTGTTGAACGTGAACTTACATTAGTAGCAAGTATTGTGAGCATCAGAGATCTTTCGTAATGGTGTGTCACAACTTGAATCTTTGAGTACACAATTGATTTTTGCATAAGTAGTATGAGTCTTGTTGTGTACTTTTTATGATTGATTCTTGTGTAGCACTGTTCCAGATATCCTCTTTGAACTATTGAACTTGAGTTTTACTTGAGGACAAGAAAAAGTTTGAGTTGGGGGTTGATGTGTCCTGAATTTGTACTCATTTTGGGCTTTATTCTGATATAAATAGTTTCCTCAAATGGTTATTTAGTCTCAATATTTGATGAAAACTCTTATGTTTCAAGTATTTTAAGTTTGAGTGCAATCATGGAGACTTATGCACAAAAGGAAACAAAAGGCTTAAAAGAACGATGAAACTGAAGCCTGATCATTGCCAAGTATAGTTGGCGAGTCGCCGAAAGTACATTCCCCGCCCTTTGTTCCAACTTGTGAAGAACTGAAGGAAGAGGATAAAAAAGGTGATGAATGAGCAATCAGCGCTTCATCAAATATTTTCGCGAACTAGTTCTATAATGCCAAGTGGTCTAGAACATGATGATGTTGAAGGAAATCAAATCATGACGACGAAACAGAAGAAGGGCGAGTCACCGAGCCATTCGACAACCTCTACTAATCTTGCCGAATGGTCTGCCATATAACTTAGTCTGAAACTATCAATACTAACCTTAGTTATTATTGACAAAGATCTGAACATTATCATATCTTTTCACTTTTATAATACTATTTCCTTGTATTTTCTGTCATGTTTTGAGAGGGATTTTTAGAGACGTGACGAAAGAAGGATTTCATCTTCCCCATTTTTGGGCGTGATATAGAAAATATGAGTGATATTATTGTTCAGTATTAGTTGCTGATACGATAGATGTATTTTAATGGTGATTTCACCTACTGTAGTTTTTTTAACTTTATGGGTTTCTAGTTTCAAATACAAACCCATCCATGTTTTTTCATCCTGCCCGAGAGGGAGATCGAGAAACCAAGACAAAAGAATGATAGCCTAAGGAATGGGTTGACATGAGGTTCATCCCGATAGGGGGATCCCTAGTCCCATATCCTAAAACTTAGCTCGAAAGAGTTAGTAGATTAAGGCGTAGGCCGACCATCATGTTGAATATGGGTGTCGGAGAGGAACACATTCATAATGGGGTAAGTTGCTCGAGAGAGAGAACTTATTTTAATCTAAAATTTAGTTTAGTCACACTATTTTGAGAATTTCCTATCGACAGCATGAACCGAATGACTTCTCTCAATTTTTTTTCCTCTCACACTCTTAGAACTTCTCCCCATTATTGATTTTCCTTGCCTTTTTATTATTTTTACTATACTTGTGACAAACCCCCATCGATATTTGACACTTTCGTGTCATCACCTTTAATTTAAAATGTTTTATTCACAAATATCTTTAGCTACAACTAATTATAATGAAATTCTAATTGATTACATCTTCTCGAAACCGCTCACTTATGACACGACCCCAACCTTGGTTGGGTTACTAAAATATCACGTTCGTAGACACTCAAATAGTAGGTTAGTGTAATTGGTCACAAGAAGAATCAGCCTCCAAAAAAACATGTACAAACGTGTAGATCCTCGGCCCATGAAGGGACAATGGGGTGTTGGGAAATAGTCCTCTTGCTGCAGTGAAATTCTTTCCCCCACTATCCATCTTGGAAGGGTTTGTTTCTCTTGTATTTCTCCTGAAATATTCGCCCTTATATGTCAGAGTGGCATGTTTCTCCCAGCTACTTTTGGTCTAGCCATGTCTGCACTATATACGGAAATAGTGAGAATTAATTTAAGCATGATCATAGACATCAACTGCCGACAAACTTTCCAAATACGTCAGCGAGACTACCAATTATTATCGGTGTATGAGGTTTAGACCACTGATAGTTATAGTGCAATAATACTAATAGGGGTGCAGATATAAGGCGATCAAAAATGCTTTTACCGAGTCTCTAAGTGCCCTTGGAGACAGCAGAGTTCTTGCTGAAGGTTACAGAAGCAAATAATACATACAACATGAAATAAAATCGAGATTGGGATATCAGGCGGACCACCGAGTAGTTCGGTGAGGTAGACCCAGCTTGCCAAATGATCAAACGTCCATATTTTCAACCCAACTTCTCATCTTCAACTTTACAACTGCTAAAATAAATTAAAAGCATGCACTAGTCGAATTCAAGTTAGCCCATTACTTCCATCCACATGCAAGCACAACCTTTATAATTAAATCGAATATATGGTATGAAAGATGGGATTTAACTATCAAATCACTATGGTCTAGTTATTAAGATTCAAATAAGAAATAAAATTAATAAATTCTAACAGGGATGCCTAACATATTTCAAGAAACCTATATCATTGCATTTAAGCAAAATATTGAAATAAAGAACTCAGGGTTCGAAAACCAACCTTTAATGCTTACTAAATTAAGAATAAATATCTAGGAAGCAATATAATCCAATTTCTGAGCACAAATCGATAACAAGAGCACTTGGGAAATATAAAAATAAATAGAGAATAATATGCATGTGTGAGTTTGAAAGAATAAAAGTGTATAAGATTGTAATATTTTGAGAACCTAAACCTTTTGCCAAAAAAATCATCGAGTTCTCTCCCATTCGACAACATTAGTTGAGATCACCGAACCATTCAGCATCATGCTGATAAATCACTGACCATACATAGCCCCTAGTCAAATTTTTTAGTTCAAACGATGGTAAGGGTCATGATCGCCGACCATATCATCAACCCACCAATAATTCTTTACGCACGCCGAATATTATAGACTCTACCTTAAAGTTGTCTTCAGTCCAATGGCGGTCTAGTTCAAGGTCACTTGCATCTTTTGCAATGCACTAATTGGACCTTTTTTCTCTCCAATCTTCTTATTTCAAAACACTTACACACCATAATTTTAAAACAAAGAAAAAGCAATAAAAAGGGTTTTGGGATGCCTCCTAAATAATTCCTTCGTTAACTCTATAGAACAAAGTAAGCAAAATATCACATTTCATTCTTGGGTTAGCCAGTGTCACTAGGAAAATCCCCTTATTGTCCGTATTCAAGTGAGACAAAATCTGACCCATCTGGGTTTCCAACTACTTGATCGAGACGGAACACAAGGTAAATATATGGCTGAGGGTTGACACATCTTTTTTCATTTCCTTTAAAATCATAATTAGTCCACTCAACTTTAAAAAGGATACGAGAAATCATATCATTAGAACGTCCACCATCCAACTCTTTTTGATTTTGGAGCTCATGTTGAGGTACATACCTATCATTCTCTTCGTATTGCTAGTTATATATATCCCTCCATTAATGTTCTCGATCTTTCCAACCTTCATCTGTAGCCCAACTTTGGTTACCACCGTACTTTGGTAGTTTGCACGATAACAATTATCTTCGTTTGCTAGGAAATTTTCCTCTTCATTATAACAGGCTTCAAACATGTACTCGTCCGGATTAGCACACCCGAAACACACAACATTGAAATTTCAAGCACCAACTCCCACGATTTTATTAGAAAAAAATGTCAAGTTGTGTCATGGTCATGGTAACGTTTTGTTCCCTCTCTTGATCTTTCTCAATCTGCTCCTTGGTCAATTTGAATAAGAATGAAGATACATGTCTTCACGGGTATACCAAGCCTGGATAATTTTGGTTGTTCCATCCAATAGTTGCAACGCTATCACATAAGGTTATTACATTAACCTTCTCGGAGAAATTAGGTCAAAAACACCCTTCTTTACCAAGTCAAGGCTTCAATAAAAGTATTGCAGCAACAGCTAGTAAGGCAAACCATGAGTTTGGCATTATAACACCAACTTTTTAAACAGCAGCCAAGTTTCATGAATCGGCTCGCTCTCCAAACGCTTTAATCTTTGGATGATGTCAGAAAAGGTCATCATCCTCGATTAAGGGAAAAATCACACATTAAATGGAGTAACCAACTCCTCCCATAAAAGGATTGAGTCACGTGGCAATTCATCCAGCCAATTGTATTCCTCCCCCATTAGAGAGAATGGGAATAACCTCGCTAGACTAACTCCTAAGAGATGTTCTTGAAGGACAATGGTCCGGATACAACCACAAAGATTCAAAAATGTTCATTAGGATCCTCATGGGTCAGTCAATCCATTGAAATGTCCCTTTAATTCAAAGAGTTGCAACATAGTGCTCGTGATGTGGAACACTGCATTTCCTTCAACTAGTTGTAAGCGAAAAGCAAAATTATCTCCCTTGAGATGGTAATCAATAGCATTAGGCTTTTTGACATCATGGAGATTTCCAATGTCATGTTGCTGGCCTATTTGGATGCCATTTATGCCATTAAACATCATACTTCCTATTTTCAACACAATCAAGCAAAACAAAATTGAAAGTTAAATAAGTATCACTATGACTAATTAAAAACAAAATTCCACTTAGCTAAGAATTTTCAAATAACACCACTCCCCGGTAGCGGCTCCATTTTGATTATTAATCTTTCCATGATACTTCATTCCATTCTAAGTGTCAATGATCCTTAAACAGTATAATAACCCAACAAAAGTTTTGTTCGAGTCCCAAGAGAGCGGTTTTCAAGAAATAATAGTCATGTACAAATTAATTCAAACTAGTCATAGCTAAAAGGCATTAACAAGGAAAAACATAATTAATCAAATGGGAGACTCAAATGTCAATTATTAAAAGGGGGTTTGTAGTCAAGTTATGAACTAAAAACTAAAAAAAGAGATATGAATATGAAGATGCAATTCTTAGGATGTGATAGGAATATGAGCTAAAATAAGTAGCTGGGTACATGATATTAATAGTACATCATTTTAAATTTCCACATAAGGGAGACTTTAGTGGGGGTAAATTCTCTCTCGAGCAATTTACCCCGAATCAAATTGGTTTCTCTCTAAAACCAATAAGCCATAATTAGGCCCAGCCTTTGCCTTAACTCATTCACTCTCTCGAGTTTAATGTGTGGTAGTGGTCTTAGGATTCACTCTATCGAGCTGAACCCATGAAAATTCAATAACCATCAGGTATCAATACAATAGTTTTGGTCTTGACACCTCTTTCTAATGAAGCCAAAGACATGAATATGAAATCATATTTTCAACTACAATTCTATTAAGTTTGAACAAAACTATTGATCGAAGTCAATAAAAAGAAAATAACTACTAATTAGGAAGATACAACAATAAATTAAACTCATATTCACATAATCACACCCCAAGAATTGGGTTTTAGCTACGCATGATAAAGATATAGAAATATATAGTGAAAAGTATTTTCATTAATTGGGTACGATAGAAAAAGTCTTTACAAACGTCATGGATAAAGATTCTTGAAGACACCCACTTTAGATTTCTTGAAATTGGAAACCTTCAGATCTTCAAGGCTCAAGAATAATGTAATCCAAAAACCTTAAGAACTAAAATTAACAAAATGCTAATTTCTAAATTATGATAATTGATAGTAAGCTACATCTCTCAATGAGTATTTATAGTGTTTGAAATTTATGGTGCGAAAGATCACTTTGCGCAATTATTTAGGATTGACGATCAACTCAGTGATCCTCCCTTTGGTATATTCTGTCATTTTGCTTTTGCCTTCAGTATATTCGTGTTCTGACATTGGGTGATATAATAATGCTTTGCGAAATTGTTTGGAAACACGTCGATGGCTTTTTTTCACCGCCACTTGATCCTTTCAATAAGGAATCAACACATCGGAACATTAGGTGAGACTAAAGCCATTTTGTAACTCGCCTACTGGATTACGCGATCTTCAAGCATTTATTTCTTCGTTCTTTTTGCTGCCTTGTTACTTTTTGCTTCCTTGTGTCCATGCTTTATATCCAAGTCTAAATATATGTGATTTCAGTTTTTTCATCAGTTTTTGAGGACACTAACCTACAAAAATATAGACCTAAATGAGTCCAAATCATGGACTTATCATGAACCGCCTTAGATCTAATTTTTGTCCTCTTCTCACCATCGTTGTTGTACCCTATATGGAGTAGATAGATGTGGGGTGGATATTTCTCGGTGATTCAGATATTCAGATGGTTCACTAATGGAGAGGCATCAACGCTTCTAGAGACGATGAGGAGGAAAATATTTCATGTCTAAATCATTATCAATAAAGACTACATTATTACCCTGTGTTCTCACTATTAAATGCAAGGTACACATTAAAGCATAAGAATTGTAACGGTTAGTCTAAATTGAAAGTACTTTGAATCGAGTTTTAAAACTACTTCTGATCATCGCATAGTGGGAAAGAATATTACCCACTAGAATCACCGAGCTCTAGTGAGCTTGTCAAAATGAATAGAAGCAAAATACTCAAGGCTAAGGCACACAAGGTAAAGTTATGCCCAACCTGGGGATTTCTACAGCTGTTTTGGCAAGTGAAGACAAGTGTTCCAAAAAAGACAGTGTAAATGGAAATACCCAACCATCATGAGCGACGTCCTTTCCCACTCGACAATATGCCCATTGGGTTCGGAGGTACTAAGACAAGAATGTCTAATAGAATAGTATCAAATGTCATTAATAACATGTTGAAGGAAATCTAGGTCTTTCTCAATGATTCGCCTAAATATTTTGGCGAGCTAAGACAACCTTGACGAATAGAACGTTTCAGCCCATTGCCTAAATTTCACAAACAAATCTAATACCCAAAATAAATACGAGTTTTGCCCAGAAATTATGACCCACCTATATGCTTTCCTACCCATGGGAGCATAGATTTACTCATATTTATCACAAAGTGTTGCACTAATGATGATTTTCCCTAAGAATGTAGTCACCCTGTCTAGCATTGGAAAAGTGATGTAATGTGTCAACAACGAGCTACTCTGACTTCATTCCCTTTTAATTAAGCAAAATGCAGTAAGTATATAACTTCAATTCAACATTCTAAACTACACAATAACAATTCACAATTCATATCGGCATTAACAGTCAAACCACATAGGTATAGTTGAAAATCAACAATATGACGTTATCCAATCAAATTAAGCACTTAATCTACGTTAATGGTCTCAAGTCTTCATTTTATATGCAATCAAAGCTCAAAATTATCAACAGAAGTTAAAACACCAACCTTAATGCCACAAAATAAGCAAGAAATTAAGGAATCGAAGTAAGGCTGAATTTAACTCCAATGGAATGTACTCCTAGAACTTTTAGTACACTCACAGAAGAAATACAATAACTAAAATGCACAATTAAGAAGAGTGGAATCGAAAAGGCTCAAAAATTTCAAAGGGTTTCATGTTTGAAACTAAAACAATCTGGACTTTTTATTGCAGGGTTGTTGGGAGCACTCATCAATGGTGCCAAACACGTTATGTGTATCAACATCTAGAGCTTAAGCTTGCTGTATATGCCTTAACAAATACTTAACTTGAAGGTTTGTTTGTAAGACCTGATGGAGTCCACTTAGTTCACTTTGGTGAATCTCCATTTGGATCTCTGGTCATCGATCATGACAGTGCCTTTTTTGACAAATTTCAAATCAAATAGTGGAAAAGAATAAGTCCACTTAATGCTCTTGGCACATCATCATTTTTTATTATGGATGTCCCAATCTTCCCTTATCTATGTTTCAACCTCTTTTCCATGTGCACTTACAATGCAAGTTATCCAAAATCAATAAAAACAAAAGTAAAGTCTTGAATTGATATAGATCCTAAGAAGTCATTTTTCAAATACTTCAACATATTATATGATCATTCAACATTGACATAAATCCTCAAAAACGTGTCTTACGTCTGGGTTCCTTCTCAGCCTGGTGGATATTTTAGGCATGAACGATCATATGAAGACGCACATCTATCTTTTCACATCCATATCTATATAATTTTAACCCATCCAGTCTTTCTAACCACTATATCGATATTTTTTCTATCACATCCGGGGAACACTCCCTAAATGTAACTGGCATTTTCGTCCTCATCGATGACTAAGACTATCCTCTTAGCTTACATCATTATTGATAGGTTAAAAATGCTAAAATTTTAAAACTTTTCTTCTATCTATCATGAAGTTTACTTAGACCTCTCACATACACATAATATATATTCATATCGAGTTTACATAGAGCCTTCATATAAGAAGATTACACAATCGTCTACTTTTAGTGTACACACATATAAATAATATATAACATAGTTCTAGAACGGATGTCTCATCTCATAACCATCTAAACAAGAGTATAAAAATTGGGGATAGCCCATACATCAATACAATAAAGGCCACAAATAGGCTGTACAATCTTTAGTACTCAAATGAAAGGAAATGAACATAGTGCCTTTAAGACTAATCAACATCCAGTGCTAGAAAGTTGCATTGCCCTCGAAATAGTGAGGACCTACCCAACTTCGAGAATGATAATCCAATCCTTCCTCCAAAAGTCGTCACAAGACCTTCAATGACCAGAACCTAAAATGTTGGGGAAGAATGGAGAAAATGGGGTTAGCACATCACTTGTACTATGTATGAGACCATATGCAAACACAACATAAAATCATACTAAAAATGTTCATTAAAGTATGCAATTTACTTTGAAAAGCGTTATGAACATTCACGAACCAATACAAATCGATAAGACATATTCACTAGATCAACACCATATACATCACAGGACAACCAATATTATGTCTAATAATGTCAAGATGCATTTGAACATAATTGATTCATAATCAAGATAGCTCTAACATTAAGTCATAACATCAACAAGCATGATACGAGTTCATAACATCATAACTAAAGTAAGACCATTACTTATGAACCCTCATTAAGTCCACTAGTGCAATACTAAGCAAAGGCCCATAACCTTAATAATGTAAACCCAACAAGAACTATAAACAATGGCAAACTTCACGTATCATATCAATAGGACTACATAACATTATATTTTAACAATAGAGACCCGACACATGTTCATAAGTGAAACAAACATCATATAGTGTCATCAACATGTAAGATCATTGTATACATATCATTTACATTTATAACCATGTACATATATAAGAAAATCCTTCTAAGACTTCCCTCAAGGATAACTAGTGCAATGAATATAAAGAGTCCCATAAACCTACCTAGACTAAGCTAAACCCCTTAGGTCATACTCGTTAGAGTTCACTTCTCTACTTCATTTTACCTTTTTGAAAAATATTGACTTAACCGACATAGATCAATGAGCTAATGTGGAATACGATGTCATGTAACCCTACACCGAAAGAAGGCGGACTACTTGCCAAGGTAGTACCAAAACATGAACATAGCATTTATGTGTATCCACTAGCTAGTATTTCTATAGGAGCAACATAGTTCAATAACTAGGAGATGTAGTTGGGACCCTTTTTGTGTTACATGCACTATAGTCTCCAATATCATGAGTACATTAGTGATCCTACCTTCCCCATGTGGGAAACAGACACTTCTCATTCTAGTTCACTCGATGCTAAGCTAGAATCCCTTTAGAAATGTCTTTAATTCTTTTATTAATCATCATAGCTTAATGTAGGTTATAGTATGTATCCCTTATATAATCATCATCATATCTCAATAAGAATTGCATGAGAATTTTAGTTTCACTACAATTCATACATGTGAGGTTAACACATTTACATAGTCACATAATAATAAGGCACATTGGTAAGTTATCACCATCTAGATAATATTTACATCTTAGAAAACGACTCCGAATCCATAGTTGAAGACATTCCAATTCAACATCATAACAACTCTATAAATATTGACATAAGGTATGCTTCAATACAACATCATCACTTAATTACAAGTAATCATAATTGAAGCAAAGAATTGACATCACAAGACCTACCCAATCTCCTTCACAATCCAGTTCAACCTAACAATGGGTGTAACATCATCACACAATAGTAACCGACATCTTAATGAATTCAATTGAATCATTACACAATAATTAATCACTAGTTTATAGCCTAGAATTAGAGATCTAAGTCAACTGCATGATCTACTTCACAAACTAGATCAATTAAGCAAGAACTAGCATAATTCATCACAATACATCACAATTTACGCATAATTGACATAATAACAACTTGTTATAGTAATGCACACATTAACCAAAACAATTGTATCAATACTATACAATTCAAGTCAAGATCGAAACCTAGGGTTAAGGTGTAAAGGTCATATTTCACAAACTAGGTTAATTAACCAAGAAGTACTCAATTGATTCATATTACGTGTTAATATAATCATAATAACCAAAATTAATAATAAACAAAGAAATTCATAAGATCAATTTTGTATTGGAAGGAAACCCACTTAGATTTCAAGTTTTTAAATCAATTTGGAGAAATCTTTTGGTAAAGAGATCCAAAGGTGAAAGGAATCTCATACCTCAAAATTTGATGAAGTTTGATGGAGAAAACATGATAGTTTGGAGAACTAGAACACTCCTTTGCTTGGTCTTCTTTGCAGTTTCTTTGGGAGAGAGAAAGAAGAGAAAAAGAAGAGCAATTGGGTTTCGAGAAATATGAGAGTTAGGTCTAGTATAATAAGGTTAGGTCTTTATATATAGGTGCTTCATTAACATAATTGAACCTCCTTTAACCCTATATTAACTAACTATGCTTTTGAAACGAATTAATTAAAAAAACACATCAAAATATAGACCTAAACTACGAGACCCCGAATGACGGGCCGTAGGTTAGTTTACGGGTAGTATGGCCTCTGCGCTGCACATCTGTGATTTTTGTCAGATATTTGACAAATGAGACCATTACGTAATTTTCATAAGTCTTCATCGGCTGAGGTATCGACGCCTGATTGATGCACCAATGCCTCGTCCCCTACAATTCGTTGATGGACACTTCCTCATGGAAGGTTTTTGTAATATTGCGAGGGTCCTCCTCAAGGGACCTTGGTTGGTCTTTGGGGAGTCCCACCCAGACGTTTTTTCAACTGTAAACTAACTCCAATACGTGTTAGAAACATCACCATCGAATTTCCTCATTTTCCGACTCTTAAAACTTAGTTGAATATGATAAGGAACACTAGTACCTCTTGAACTAGTTTACAGACGTTAGGATTGTTCCTTGATGTTTTGATTCTACAAATTCCTAAATGATATTTATATACATTAAAATTGACGTGAAAACAACATTATTAGTCTTAGACTCTCACGTTAGGCTCTAGATTATACTTTAGACTTTCGGAGTATTACATTATCCCCCTTAGGAAAATTCGGCCTCGAATGATAGAACAATTCTTTTAAAAAGAAGGAAATAGACTCAAGTCTAGCAGCCCAACCAACAAGAACATATGAAGACATGAGCCAATTAAAATCAACATAACCACATAACTTTTTTCACAATGCAAGTCAAAACATCATTTCCAACTCATAAGAGTTCATCAGTCACTTCATTCTTACTCATTTTGTCAAAGTTCTTCCAAACATATAAAAAATCTCAATAAAATTCATGAAGGTACAAATATACAAAAATGCACAACATAACTCAAAACAAGTAAAAAGCAACATTTTAATTTTTAGGCATCATTTCACTATAATTCAATGTATCATGCACCTTATAGCACAACATCACCAAAAATCAACAAAATTTCAAATCATTATTTTAACTATAAATAGGAACAAGTAACCATAGTTATCAAATAGATGAGGTTAACGGGACTTCATGTCGGCCTCTACCTCCCATATTGCACCCTTAACTAGGTGGTTCTTCCATAACACCTTTACGGAAGTCACCTCTTTGTTGCATAACTTATTTACTTGTGTATAGAGGATATAAATCGTAGACTCCTTATAAGAGATATTTTCTTGAACGCCTAGACCTTCAATAGGAAGAATGGACTCGCGATTACTGATACACTTCGTAACCATCGAATCATGGAACACCAGATGAACTGAAGCCAATTCATTAGGCAACTTCAACTCATATGCCACCTTAAAAATATTTTGCGGAATTTCATAGGGACATATATAAAGAGGACTCAAAATTCCCTTTTTTGCAAAATCTCACCACCCCTTTCATAGGCGAATATTTTAGATACACTCTATCACCTTTTACAAACTCTAACTCTCTTCTCGTATGGTTGGCATAAGACTTTTGCAGGCTATTGTCTATTTTAAAGCGATTTGTTATAATATGAACCTTCTCCAAAGTCTTATAAATCATTTAAGGATCTAAAATCGAAGAGTCGCCCACTTTAGACCATCCAATTGGAGATCTACATCTCCTACCATACAAGGCTTCATAAGGAGATATATATATATATATATATATATATACATATATATATATATATATATATATATATATATATATATGAAATTATTTATTGTTGTAAGAAAATTCAACAAAAGGCAAGTGTCTATCCCAATTTTCGTTTAAATTAATTAGAAAAGCCCTAGGCATACCATCAAGGGTTTGAATAGTACGTTCCGCTTGACCATCCATTTGGGGATAAAAATAAGTGCTTAAATTCACCTTGGTACCCAACCCTTTCTTGAATGACCTCCAAAACCTAGATGTGAACTTTGCACCCCTATCTGAAATGATGGATAACTGAAACAATCTCATCTATGAATATCCTTGCATTATCCTCTGCCCAATAAGTAGACTTGACGGTAATAAAATGAGCGGATTTGGTCAACCTATCCACAACCATCCATATGGAGTCATCTTGATTTTGTGTCCGAGGCAAACCAACAACAAAATCCATATTAATGTCTTCCCACTTCCAAGTAGGAACTTGGATTTCTTGAATTAAACCACCCAGATTTTGTTGTTTAACTTTCACTTGTTGGCAATTTGGACACTTTGCAACAATTTTTGCTCTGTCCTTCTTTAAACATCCCCACAAAAAGACTTCACATCTTTGTAGAACCTAGATGAATGGAGTAACTTGAATTACGAGCTTCTTCAAGAAATGGTTTCTCAATCCATCTACTTTGGGAGCACACAATCTTCCTTAATACCTAAAAAAACCATCCCTTAAGGAGAATGACTCATTAAGATTACCAATAAGAGACTCCTTAAACTCCATCAATGGTTGATCAAGCTGTTGCTTAGACTTCACCTCAACCACCAAGGATGATTTGAATTTTTGATGGATCATAAAACCACCAATCGAGGCATCTGCTAATCTATCCATCCTATGAATATCTTTCAATAGGTATTTCTTGGCTTCATATACATGCGAAAGGCTACTCATGTTCATACACCTTAGACCATCCGCAGCCACATTGGCCTTGCTAAGGTGGTAGAGAACACTTATGTCATAATCTTTCAATGATTCAGACCACCTTGTTTGTAAGAGATTCAAATCCTTCTGAATAATACATATTGAAGACTCTTGTGGTCAATATTCACATTAACATGGACCTCATAGAAGTAATGCCTCCATATTTTTAAGGCAAAGATCATGAGTTCGATAATTCTTGTCATGCACCTTAAGTTGTCTAGAACCATAGGCTAATAGTTTCCCATGTTTCATAATCACACACCCCAAGCCCACTATAACAACCCTAAAAATGAATATGCTAAGTAATAATGATTAGTGTGCCTAAAATGCCTATGATTAGAACGAGTTTGCAGGGATTGTTGCGCATAGAACTAGACCTCTGAACCCTCGTGACAGAAAAGCCAACTAACTTGGGGAGGTATTTGATCTAGGAAAGGTTGGGTCCAGCCATATAGGATTCCCTAATAGGAAGATTTACCTGGATGAGTCTTTACCGGACTTAAAGAGGGGAAATCTTATATTTGGATGATCTAGGGGTAAAATGATCTTTGTCAAGATTAAGGGTAGTATCATAATTACCCTAAATTTTACATTAATTATTAAATTAATATTATGGCGGGGCATTTTGGTTATAAAGGGCAAAAATTTCCCAATGAGCAAAATCTTGCTCCACCTGGGTTCGAACCTAGTTGGGAGAAATCATTTAACTTGATTATTTATATTGGTGAATTAATTTTACTAATTAATATTTAAATGCTGATTTAAGAAAAAGGAAAATAAGATTATTACTATTAATTAATTAATTAATGGGGCGGTTTAAGTCGGGTTGACCCGGAGGTACCCGTTTTCGCGATGGGGATATCATAGGTTCAAACATCGAAGGAAGCAACATTTAAGTGGATTAAATTGAGGTTTATAATCTAATTTTGTAAGGGAATTATGGTCATTTCATTAAACTAATTAAATCAGATTTTCAATGTTTGAAAGAGTCCTAGTTGACTAAGTCTAAACTACTTCACCTAATCCTAAGTAACTCACCTCTTTCACATTTATCTCTCTCTCCTTCACGTTTATTTCTCTCATTTCACACTTTGTTTCTTGCTTCCAAACGTGAGAAAAATATCAGGAAAAAAAATTTCTTCATACTTGAAAAACTTGCACGTAAAACACAAACGAGAAAGCAATGCGAAAAAGTTAAGCAAAACGTCATAAGCTAGTCGGGTAAGGTGTGAGTTTCGAGATTGGATGTAAATTTGGAGAAATTTTGGGCAGCAATTTAAAATGTCAAACAACGTAAAAATCAGGTATGGGTTTTCTTACTATTGGTCCTTTACCAAGAGACCCTTAAGACTCAGATAATTCTATTCTGAAACCAGGATTGTTCCCCATTACATGTTCCCTGACACTAGCTCCTAACATTGATCTTAGGTTTGTATGTTTGCCGGTAGATTACGTATGAAGTATGATTTTTGTGATAATGTGTTCAGAATTTTATGAACGACAAAGTATGTCTGCTGATATTTCTTGAAAAATGTATGTGTATGTCGTGACATGATTTTTGGTTTAAAGCCTTAAAATGATATGTTTTTATGGTTGAATTTTTTGTGCGAATATTTATATAAATCATGAGGTGTAAAAGTGGTGTAATGTTGCTGGATTTAATGGTAATTCTTGGCTGAATATAATAATAAAAAGAATACACTTAAAGATGCACCAAATGATCCATGAAATGCAATAAGAATTAACGTGTGAATGATGATAAAAAGAAGCTAAAAAGGTGAACTAATTTCCAGCATTTAATAGGTTGGGTTTGGCCAAAAGAAGTGTTACAAAATGCAATGAAAAATTAATATAAAATAAGTGAGATCACTAAGGATTGAACTCAAGACATCATTACATGAAATCTACAAACATAATGAACGAAAAATTGAGAGTAAAATGGAATAGGGCTATCAAATAGTCGACTACGAAACCCATTTGAAGAGACCAAATTTCCAGGAAGCTTAAAATTTGGAGTCTCAGCCAAGGATGAGGAATATTATCTATGTTTAAAAAAAAATTAAATGTGAGTCATTGGGTATTGAACATATGACCTCACTTAATGAAAATTTCATAAATATTTCGTGAGAAAAATGCAAGGAAAAATAAATGTGGTAAGTGGGGATTGAACCCATAACCTCTTGAATGGATGAGATAGTTACGAGAAAAATAAACGAGATATAAATGTGTACAGTGGGAATTGATCTACAACCTATTTGATAGGTGAGAAAGTTAAGAGATTAATTAAAAGAAAGATAATGAGCTTGTGGGGTTTGAACCCACAACCTCCTTGACTTATACAAAAAAGGAGATGAGAAACACAAAGAAAATATTATGGGGTTGGTGGGAATCGAACTACGGTCTCCCAAATCTGAAAAATGCAATGATAAAGTTTAAAATAAGATTAAGTGTTTTCCAAGGGATTTGAAAATCGGGTTCCCGTGCCCAACTCCGTATTGACACATAAGTCATACATAAGTAAATTTTTAGTGAATGCTGCCTCTAAAGATCGTAATCAATACCTTGGCATATCTAGAAGATGCATAAGTCTTGTACCACATAATCTTAAGTAAACATGAATCACTTAGACAAACTATAAATGAAGCCTCATGGCTAGTATGTGTAGACTCATAAGTCTAGCATACATTTAAGTAAGTGAGCCTAAGATGTATGTGATAAAATGATGTAACCCTAGAAGGGTTAAGTTAAAGTGTGAAACACTCTAAATGGCCAATTGCATTAATGATGAAATGAACATTCACGTGAAGGGGTGAGTAATAATGAAAAGCAAATGTGTTAAAGTTAAGGAATGAGGTGACAATATGATAAGATGCTACTATGAAAGATGAGAGCAATCTGAAATGAGCCTAAGTAAATGTTACCAAAATGTACTCACCTATGAGAGTGTAAAGTTAATGAAGAGACCAGTCTCTATGAACACTCTAATGAAAGTATTGAAATTAATGCATACTTAATACTAATGATGAGATGAGAAATCATCTAATGAGCTATGATGTCCTCATGCTAGAAGCTAGCTTCCATTATGTATGAGTAAAATGTAATGGAACTTTATACTGGACAGCGATAGGCTAGATATGAGGGGTGATGCCATCCTTCGCGAAGGGAGGAGTTTCACGTAACTTTCATAAGATGAGACTATCCGACAATGCAGGGCATGGGTCTCCTTAAATCTCCTAGTCTTTGAACCTATACTACCAATATAGGGATCTAGCTGGGTTCATTTCCCTATATACGCTAGCATGTTTTGATTCACTTTGGCCGGTGATTCCATCTCTTTTCGGTGTAGGAATTACACATTGGATTTCATGATGCTCACATGATCTATGTCGGTTAAGGTTGAATTTCCCAAAGAAAGAATGACGAAAATCTCAACGAACGCACATAATGAAATGAACGATACCAAAGGTGTTAGGATAGGATGATCAACAGGTGAGCTAGACATAAGTAATAACACGAGGTTATTCGTGGTCATTACACAACGAACCTGATGAGTGTCTTAAACTACATCATAGGTATGACTGGTGGCTGCACTAGTATATGAAATAATGAAAATGAAGTACGTATGAATGAATGAAGAAGACTTTATGTTTGTTAAACAAGGATCCCTAGTTGAGGTCCCATATGTTGAGCCCTCATTTTGGGAAGTCCTAATGTCAATTACATGATTCTAAGGTGTCATGTCATATGAAAAAAATGATATGAACTACGTGATATGATATGTGCAATATTTTATGTGCTTCTTGAAAATGATAAGTATGATGATGCATGACTCTCAAGGCATGACTTTCCTAATTACATTTTGGCAGGTTCACTAACTGGAATTTTCATAATTCATATCTATAGGAAAGATTTCTTCTTAATCATGCATGTCCTTGGTGTGTGCTTGCATATACCCATACTTAGTGCAAGTGTGTACTAGTCCCATACAACTTTACATTTTTAGGTGCAGGCGCAGGTGGACGTTAGAGATTACATGTCGACGGTGAAGCTATCCGGACGTGGAGCATTCATTCGTATTCGCTAGGCCCTCATGCTTTCGAGGACGCTTGCCCATTATATTCTAATGTGTATATAGGTTTGAGTTAGTGGAGTATGTTCCACTAGAGTTTCTTTCTCATCTCATTTAAGACATTATATTGGTGTCATTTTGGCAAGTATACCCTTAATGTAGTATGAAACTATTTCTTTCATTTGATTATCTTAATATTAGATGGTTGATTGTGAATGTTTACGAGTTTAAGTAGAATATCTTATACGAATATTAAGTAACAAAAACATCAATACTTCCGCTAAAATTAACTTAGATGAAGTAACGATGACGTATGTAGGCTTGTCAGCGACCTCTGAGAGGTCAACGATGCCAGTCTCATATGAGGTCTAAACTCCCGTCGTGACACCCACTCAGGATGTATTACAATATATCACAAAACCCTTGGTACCCTATGGTAATGTCAACACCGGGGCGGAAGTAAGCCTATGTTTAAACATTTAAAAACTTCTTTCGTAGGCCTCCACTTAAATTTCATACTCTTTGGGGTCAAAGTAGTCAAGGGAGATACAATGTACGCCAAACCATCCACAAACCTCCTATAATAACTCGCTAGACCAAAGAAACTCCTAATGTGGGTTGGATTAAATGGCCTAGGCCAATTATATACCGCCTCGATTTTCGTTTGATAAACCTCAATTCCATCACTAGAGATGATATGACCAAGAAATGCAACCGACCTCAGCCAAAACTCTAATTTTCTATAATTGGAGAACAGTTGGTTTTCCTTAAGAACATGTAACACCACCCTAAAATGATCCATGTATTTACTCTCATTTTTTTTGAATATACAAAGATGTCATCAATGAAGACAATGACTAATGAATCTACGTATCTTCAAAACACCCTATTAATGAGATGCATAAATGTCGTCGGGGCATTGGCGAGACGAAAGGACATTACTAAGAACTTATAGTGATCATATCTTGTTCAAAATGAAGTTTTTTCGTATATCCTCACCTCTCACCCTAAGTTGGTGATACCCTGATTTAAAGTCAATATTATATAACTAGCTTGCCCGTTGGAGTTGATCCAATAAGTCATCAAGCCGAGGGAGAGAATAGTTGTTATTAATAGTGACTTTGTTCAGTTTCCATTAATCTATGAACATTCTAAGAGACCCATCCTTCTTCTTCAAAAACAAAACCAGAGCACCCCATTGAGAAATACTAGGCATAATGAAGTCTTTTCGACTACGTTGTTGAGTTGAGCCTTCAACTCTTTCAATTCGCTGGACCCATCCAATAAGGAGGAATTGAAATGGAGTTGGTATCCGGTAGCAAGTCAATACAAAAATCAATTTCCTATTCGGGAGGGATTCTGGGAAGATCATCAGAAAAGACCTCTCAAAATTCCCTTACTACGAGACTAACTCAATGGGAGGATTTTCGAAGTCTAAATCTTTACTCTTACAATATGATAAATACTCCATTTTGAGATTATTTTACAAGCCTTAAGACAAGAGATAATACGACCTCTAGGAATAGAATTTCCCCACTTTCACTCGAAAATTGAACTTGACATTTCTACTTCTACAAATCAATGAAAGCAAAACATTCATCCAGCCAATCTATGCCTAAAATGACATCAAAATTCAGCGTATCATGTTCTACTAATTCAAAATGAGGAACTCGATTGGGAAACATTATAGGACAATTTCTATACACCCTCTTTGCAACAACTGACTCACCAACTGAGGTAGTTACCATGAAAGGTTCATTTAGAATATAAGGAAATATATCAAACTTTCTAGCTATAAATAGAGTAACAAAACATAATGTAGCACCCAGATTAAGTAAAACATATATATCACTAGAGAAGACTTGTAACATATCGGTCACCACATCGGGCGAACTCTCTTGTTCACCCCTAGAGTGAAGTGCATAAAAGAGATTCTTCTTTGGAGGATCCACATTGAACCACTAGCTGGAGCTTTCCCACTACCTTTATCTTGCCCTTTCACATTTGGGCAATCCCTAACCTTGTGGACACACTTTCCACACCTAAAGCAATTGTCATTCCCAACAAGGCAATCATCATAATGCTTCATTCCATACTTTCCACAAGTTGGCTTCTTGTTTGGTGAGCTAGTACCTCTTCTCTTTTGAGACTTAGGGTTGCATACTTAATAATTAAAATCCTTGGGAAATTTTAAAGGAAATTGATTAGAAACCTCTTTTTGAACCTAGGCTTGTCTTTGATGTCAAGCTTACCCTTTGAAGAACCACCATCATAAGACCTGTCCCTCTTGTGATCCCTAATCTTCCTCTTAACCCTTGTCTCTTCCACTTGTTGAGAATGAACCATGAGACGAGAAATGTTCATATTATCATGTAGCATAGACAACAACATTATTCCTTCAAGTCATCTGATACTCCCGTCAAAAAGCGACTTATTTCATCCCTAGGGTTGAAATTCAAAGAACGAGCATACTTTGACAATTTAGTAAATTCGAAATAGTAGTCAAGTACCTCCTTGATGAATATTGATGAATTATTCCACTTTGACTTCCCACTTCTCCTGAGGAAAGAATCTATCAAGAAAAGTCTTCTTGAAAATCTCCCATTTCACCAGTCCACCATTTAAGGGCCGATTGTCTCCCCATTGGATATACCAAGTTTGGGCCACATCTTTGAGTTGGTAAGTTGCTAACTTGTCCTTTTCACTAGTAGTCAACCCTATAGAGTAGAGAATCTTCTAGGTTTTATCAATGAACTCTGATGGGTCTTCCTTAATTTTGGACCCATAGAAGTAGAGGGATTCATCCTTGTGAAATCTCTCAAACGGTAGGCTATGGTGCAAACATGTTGGTTTTCTCGGGGAACAACCTCCCGATTAGCTTGGGTCATCTTAGCTTCAGATTGAGTAGTAATGTCTTGGGACATTTGGAGAAAGGTTTCCCTTATGTCCCCATCCGTCAAAGGTGGAGGATTTATCGAAGTTTGATCATCAATAGCAACTTCTTCAAGAGGAGGGACTTGATTGTGATGTTAGGTCAAAAGACATGTTTTTAGCCATTATTTGCCTTGCATATATTATTTATATTTGTCCTTTTTGAGCATAAATTTTATGGATTGTGCGAGATTGTATATTTTATTTGTTGGATTAAATTGGTTGAAAAATAAAGAAGTTTGAACCTTAAACAAATTAAAAATGGAAGGTTGAAGAAGGAAATCAAGCATGCAACTTAATGCATTAAAGTGAATAAAATAATATATTTATATCTAAGTTCATATTGTTACTATGAATTCCAAAACAATTCAGGAATAAGTTGCCAGCGTGCCACGTGGAATTCCTCAATGCAGTGGCAGATAAATGGCGGTGCAGAGTCGTTAATTGAGCCGACACTACTGTTCATGCGGAAAAAAAAGAAAATGGACTCTAATTCTTTTTAATTTTGGATTCCTAATTTGTTTGGACTCAATTATTTTATTTAGGTTTTTCTACATCTATAAATAAAGAATGGAAAATTATTATAAAAGAAAGTCAAGAAACAACATACAAGACATAATATAAATTCTCTTCTAGCTTTGACGGATTGTAAGAGCTGCCGTGGAGGCCAGAGAATTGTGATTTATTCTTTCTTCTCCTTTATTTTTGTATTCATGATTAATAAAATATAGTTTAGTTATTGTTCTTAACTTTTTATGATTAACACACGCATATTTATTTTAATAAATTTTGATTGTGTTTTGAGATAATGAGTAGCTAAACTCCACAACTAGGTTTGTAGGAACCATGAATAATTACCAAAGTATGAATTATAATTAAGAAATTCTCAAATAGGTCATTGCATGTATTGATAATTCGTTTGCTTGAAAGTCTTTTTAACGAGTGCACGCGTTAGAACTCGCCTTGTTGCTACCTGCCTAACCAAGGAGGTAGTTAATAAGAAAACAATTATCTAGATGGATTTAGTAGAATGCTATATAATAGGCTAGTGTCGATTCGTGCGAAGTAATAAATAAGCCATACATCTATTATGATGCTTAGTATGAAGTAAAGGTAAGGGTTCGTAAATTACACACATGTAGCCGTACCAAGCTACGGGATGAAATTCTCTAGATGCCGGACCAAGAATTTAGAGATACATAACTTATCACTTTGCATGTATAACACTAGTGAAGAATTGCTATTACTAGGATTACCGTGTTATGAGCTTATGAGTAACACATTCCTCGTTATTTTTATTAATATGCATATAAATAAAAATTGTTATTTTTTATATTTTTTATATTTTTGTTTCAATTTAAAATCTCCCATTTTTATATAACGACTATCGAGTTAAATATTTTCTATTTATAATATTCTTCCATATTCTCTGTGGGATCGACCCCGATTCATAGTTGGGTAAACATATTGCGCACGATCATTTATTTTTATATTCAAGAAATATATTTTAACGTTATCAAGAATCCCCCGTTTACGGAAAATATGGCTTAGAAATTGTCTTCAGTATTTATTTTAACTTGTATTTTATTTTTCTTAGGATTACTTTAAAAAAAAATATGATTATTATCTTCTATTCATATGAGCCTATAGAAGAGTGTATGAAGAAGGAAAATTGTGCCTATATTCTTGAATTTATTATTCCAACATCGAAAAATAACATTCCACACTTACGATTCAAGTAGTGCAGAATGCGATACCTGTTTTTTGGAATCTTTCTTTTTGTACCACCCCCCCTTGAGAGTAATAGAAAAACGATTCAAAATTGGGGGTGCAAATCATATTTTTAAAGTGGAAGAAAAAATAGTAAAATTGATAGTGTCGTGCCGCGATGTTAAATTAAGTGCTTATTGGGAGGCAACCCATTTAGTATTGTAACTTCTTTATTTATTATTATGTTATTTTATTAGTATCATTTTTTATTTTGTTTTTTCATATTAGGGAGAGTTTGAGCACGCAAACCAAAAAACAGAAAGGAAAGGAGCATGTTTGAGCTTAAGTGTGGGGTGACGACCCTTCATATAAATTTAGATAATGTGCTACTAGCTAGTCCTAAAGGCCTCAGGGAGTTTTTCTAACCGTTCTTTTATATTTTATTTAATGCTTTAGCGACATAATATCTTTTTAAGTGGGGGTGGAGTAATTAATTTTCTAGTTTTTACTATTTTATTTAGTGATTTTTAGGATGGGTTCCTTGGCTTTTGTTTTTGTTCTTTTCCTGATGATGGTCCCTTTCGAACCGAGTGTATTTTATTTATTTATTTTAGGAATAGTTTTTTTAATTATTATTTTTGGAGAGAAAATAAAAGACCTTTTTGAGTTATATGATACTTACTATTTGTACCTAATTTTAAGTAGTTCTTTCTTGTGAATGCTTGATTACAATTGAAATTGCAAAGTTTTGTTATCTAGGTTCATGGTTCTGACTTTTTATATAGTTTATCTATTTTTGTAGTTTGTTATGATCATCTGTCTGTTAGAAGTAGAATTGATCCATCTTGATTGATACTTGTGCCATGTGTGGTGATATTTTGTTTATTCCATTGTTTGCATCTTAGTCTAGAACTTGCCTTCCATGTTATTAAAGCGATATAAATAAAGTGTTGTCTTGTTTAGGAGAAAATAATAGGCTTTCTTTGATTTGTCTTATAAATCTTAGCCTTTTAAGACATTTTATCACTCGTTATCCCATTTGAGCCTGTAGCCTTTTTTTGGAAGCCAAATTTTGCCCTTGACTATTTTGTTGAATCCCTAGTTATTGAACCTTGCTTCTTTGAGCATCATAGAATAGACTTATTTTAATTATCAACTCTGAGTAAAAGGGATGGATGAGTGAAAAGGTAATCAATGATCGCTACAAATTTCTTAAAATCCCTCTTAGAAAGAATGTGACATGAAAAAAAGAGATTGGAATGTGACATAAAAAAAAAGCTACCTTGATGATGGCCGTGATGGCCCTGGTCCTTTTAAGGACATCTTGCACCTTAACGTAAGTTGAGGGTGACTATTATGAAATAAAGAAAAAATTGAAACATTTTTGAGATGGTGAGAATTACTTGTGAAATAATTGTTTAAAAGAGGGATGAAAATAAATAGAAGAAAATATGAGTGATGAAGTCTAAAATTGCAAAATGTGTAAGGAAGTGGAAGTCACAACCTACATTACAACCTGTTAAATTCCTATTTGATTCTATTCAAGGATACTTAATTAGTGGAGATGTACATAATGGGAAAGCATGTGGTTCTTTGTGCAAACATGTGAATTATATTTGTGAGTGTGAGAGTTCTTCTTGATATGAAGTCCTAAATCTATATTCAATCTTTTGAATTGGGTGTGTGAACTATTTCTTTTTGTAAGGGCCATAGGTGATTTTATTAACTTTCTTAGATAAGAGTAGGTGAGTGAGCTTAAATTGGATGAGTTCAAAGTCTTTCGTTGAGTTAGGAAGTTAGAGGTTTGTTCTTTATTTTGATGTCTTGCATAATGATTGAGAAGTCTAGTTGATGTTTTCAGATTAATATATCACCAAATTGTTTGCAATAACCAAAGTGATGACATTGCTAGTATGGTTTTTTATTTGAGCTTTAATGTTTGCTCGAGGATGAACAATAAGTGTGGTGTGTAGATGATAGGTCAAAATAGATATTTTTTTAACCATTATTTGCCTTGCATTTATTATTTATATTTTTCTGCTTTGAGCATAAAATAGATGGATTGTGCTAAATTATATATTTTATTTGTAGGATTAAATTGATGAAAATATTAAGAAATTTGTAGCTAAAACAAATTAAAAGTGGAAGGTTGAAGAAGGAAATCAAGCAGGCAACTTAATGGATTAAAGTGAATTAAATAATATATTTATTATAAGTGCATAGCTGCTGCGAATTGCAAAACAATTTAGGAATAAGTTGTGAATCTGCCACGTGGAATTCCTCAATGCACTGGCAGATAAATGGCGGTATTGAATCGTTAATTGAGGCGGCACTACTGTTCATGCGGGAAAAGAAAGAAAATGGACTGCAATTCTTTTTGGTTTTGGATTCCTAATTTGTTTGGACTCAATTATTTTATTTAGGTTTTTCTACATCTATATAAATAAAGCATGGAAAATTATTATAAAAGAAAGCCAAGAAACAACATACAAGACATAATATAAATTTTCTTCTAGCTTTGGAGCTTTCTAAGAGCTGCCGTGGAGGCCAGAGAATTGTGATTTATTCTTTCTTCTCCTTGATTTTTCATTTGTATTTCTGATTAATAAAAGATAGTTTAGCTATTGTTCTTAACTTTATATGATTAACACAAGCATATTTATTTTAATAATTTTTTATTGTGTTTTGAGATAATGAGTAGCTAAACTCCACAACTAGGTTTGTAGGAACAATGAATATTTAACAAAGTATGTATTATAATTAAGCAATTCTCAAATAGGTTATTGCATGTATTGATAATTCGTTTACTTAAAAGTCTTTTTTACGAGTGCACGCGTTAGAACTCGCGTTGTTGCTACTTGCCGAACCAAGGAGGTAGTTAATAAGAAAAGAATTATCAAGATGGATTTAGTGGGATGCTATATAATATGGTAGTATCTCTTCGTGCAAAGTAATAAATAAGACATACATCTATTATGATTATTTGTATGGAGTAAATGTAAGGGTTAGTAAATTATACACATGTAGCCGGACAAAGCTACGGGGTGAAATTCTTTAGATGCCGGACAAAATATTTAGATATACATAACTTATCATTTTTCATGTATAACACTAGGGAAGAATTGCTATTACTAGGATTAGCGTTTTATGAGCTTATGAGGAACACATTTCTCGTTATTTTTATTAATTTGGATATAAAAAAAAATAGTTCAAAGCTATTTTTTATTATTTTTATTTTAATTTCAATTTAAAAACCGCTAGTTTTATATAAGGACTATCGAGTTAACTATTTGCTATTGATAATACTCTTCAATATTCACTGTTGAATCGACCCCTACCCATAGTTGGGTACACATATTGCACACGATCATTTATATTTCTTTTCAAGAAATATATTTGAACGTTATCAGTTTGCTTCGGGGAGGAACTCCAGCATTGGCAACCTCTTTATCAAGTCTTCGACAGGCTGTTCTTCTAGTATTCATTGCTTATAATAACAAGAAAAGGATTATATACTAAGGGCACATAGAGTCAAGACTCTTGAGGAACGATATTGGATTTCGAGGAAAAGGAGAATTTCCTAAGCCTCACATAGTTTTGTATTCATAAGTGTGGCGCGCTTCAAAATTATTAATTAAAATTTACATTGATGTGGTTAAGTGAAACATCGACTCTGAAGATATACAACCTCATGCTCTGATACCATGTTTTTAAAATTCAGGCAGCACCCCCTGAACGTAATCGGAGTCATCGTCTCACCAAGAACTAAGAGTAGCCTCTTAACTTACATCATAACATTCATAGGTAAAAAATGCAGAAAATTTAAAACTTTTCTTCTTTCTATCATGAGGTTTACATAGACCTCTCGCATACACATAATATATATTCATATCGAGTGTACGTAGAGCCTGCGTATACGAAGATTACATAGTCATCTACTTGAATTGCATATATATATATATATATATATATATATATATATATATATATATATATATATATATATATATATGTATGTATATATATATATATATTGGGGAAGAAAGGAGAAAATAAGGTTAGCACATAACTTGTACTAAGTGTGAGATCATTTGTACACACCACATAAAATCATGCTAAAAAGGGGCATTTAATTTAAGTATGCAATTTCTTATGCACATTCAAGAACCAATACAAATCGATGAGACATATTTAGTAAGTCAAGACCGTGTACATAACAAGACCTACAATATTAAGTCTAGTCAAGTCAACATGCATTTTAACATAATTGAGCACATAATCACAACAACTCTACCATCAAGTCATAACATTACAAGCATGAAAAGGATTTCATAACATCATAACCAAACTAAGACCGTTACTCATGAACCCTCATTAAGTCAACTAGTTCAATGACTAAGCAAAGGCCCATAACCTTACTCACTCTAGTAAACCGAACAAGAAAAATAAACAATGTCCAACTTCACATAGCATATAATAGGAGTACATAACATCATACTTTAATAATAGAGACCAAACACATGTTCATAACTGATACCAAAATTATATATTGTCATAAACATGCAATATTATCATATAGATATCATTTACATTTATAAGCACATACATATATAAGAACATCCTTATAATACTTCCCTCAAGGCTAAGTAGTGCACTTTATAGGTAGAGTCCCATCCCCTACCTAGACTAAGCTAAACCCCTTAGATCATTCTAGTTAGAGTTCACTTCTTTACTTCATTTTACCTTTTGGGAACATCTTGCCTTAACCGACATAGAACACTTGAGCGAATATGGAATCCGATGTCATGGAACCCAACACCAAAAAAAGGCCAACTACATTCCAATGTAGTACCAAAACATGAACATAGAATCTATGTAGATGCACTAGCTAGTATTCCTATGGAGGAAAACATAGTTCAAGAACTAGGAGATGTAGTTGGGACCCTCTTTATGCTACATGCATTATAGTCTCCAATCTCATGAGTACATTATTTATACTACCTTCCCTACGTGCGAAGGGATACTCCTCACTCTAGTTCACTCGGTGCGAAGCTAGAGTCCCTTTTAAAATGTCTCTAATGCCTATATTAATCATCATAGCTTAATGTAGGTCATAGGGTCTTTCCCTTATGTAATCATCATCATAGATCAATAAGAATTGCATGAGTATTGTCCTTTTATTACAATTCATACATGTGAGGTTAACACATTTACATAGTCATATCATTATAAATAACATTGATAAGTTACCACCATCCTTATAACATTTACATCATAACCAACGACTCATAATCCATAATTCAAGACATTTCAATTCAACAACATACAAACCCATGAATATTAACATAGGGTTTACTAATACAACATCATCACTTGATAACAATATCATAATTGAAGTAAAGAATTCATATCACAAGACTTACCCAATCTCCTTTACAATACCATCATCAAGGTATTACCATAAACCATATTATTCTACCCAAAAATGTGTGTAAAATCATCAAACAATAGTAACCAACATAATAATGAATTCAATAGAATCACTGTACAGCAATTCATCACTAGTTCATAGCCTATAATTTGAAACCTAAGTCAACTTCATGATCTACTTCACAAACTAGGTAAATTAATCAATAACTAGAATAATTGGATTTCAATACATCACAATCTAATCATAATTGGCATAATAATAACATAGAATAGTAATTCACACATTAACCAAACAAATTGTATCAATACTATACAATTTAATTCAAGATCATAACCTAGGGTTACAGGGAAAATGTCATCTTCCACAAACTTTGTCAATTCATAAAGAATTAGTCTAAGTTATTCATAATACATGTTAATCTAATCATAATATCCTAATTGAATCATAAACAATGAAATTCACAAGATCAATTTTTTATTGGGAGGAAACCCACTTAGAACTCAACTTTTTGAAATCAATTTTGCGAAACCCTATGGGAAATGAGATCACAAAGGTGAAATGAATCCCATACATAACAAATTAATGATATTTAATGGAGAAAACATGATACTTTGAAGCTCTAGAAACCTCCTATGCTAGGTCTTCTGTGGAGTTTCTTTTGGAGAGAGAAAGAAGAGAGAAGGAAGAGCAATTAGGTTTTGGGAAATATGAGAATTATGTCTAGGTTAATTAGGTTAGGTATTTATATAGAGATCCTTAATTAACTTTATTTAACCTCCATTAACCCTTAATTATCTAACTATTCTTTTAACTAATTAGATTAATTAATTAAAATAACACACGTAAAAATAGACCTGACTTAAGAGACCCAGACTGACGGGACGTAGGTTAGTCGACGGGCAATGTGGCCTCCGTTCTGCACATCTGTGGTTTTGTTCAGAGATTTCCAAATGACCCCCTTCATGAATTTGCTTAAGTCTTCATCGATGGAGGCATTTGTTATTAGACATACGATCACCTAGGACCTGAAATAAGGGATATAGTTGAGAATTTATAATTGATTCTTGAAAAAAATCCACTAAGAAACCATTAGGAGGACATCGTTCTTTAAAAATTAGCTTTAATATGGCATGATTAACTTGTGTATTTTTCAAGTGCACTGGACTACCTATTTTATGTTGTATATTATTTTAAACCCACAAGTTGTGGTGTCGTATTTCATTCAAGGGGAAAATGAAGGTATTTATTTACTTATGTAAATATTATTTTTCCAACTTCCTTTCTTTGCCTTTTGGGTTGATATAAAATAATTTGAGTCGATTGACATTTTAATCTTGATTGTAGGACATTGTATGTAAGATAATGGCTTTATAGGATCACAACTATAGATAGTTATTTTTATATCTGCAATTGGAGAAATATGTGATGACAACCTCCATAAGTCTATTATTGGTTGTCGCACTATGACGTATAAGGCATGTATGAGTTTTAGATTATGTACACCTACCCTTTATATTGTTCTTTCCTGAGGCATGTGTGATAGCTTATGCTGAGTTAGTCTATCTTTATGTTGTAGCCAATTTACTTGCGTTTGTTGGTTATATGATCCGAAATTTTAGTGTCTATTTATAAACTATATAATCATGAAACAATTTTTTTTGATATTAAAGAAATAATTAAGTTGAAAGGATACACTCTAACTAGACCATTTGTGTCTGTTATAACCTTTTACAAATATATTTAGTTTTCTGAAACCATTATTTGTCAAATACTTCAAAGTTTAGTTATAAAGACGTAATGATAAAAAAAAAGGAATATATGAAATATCGTTATTTTATGAGTTTCATTCAAATTACATCTTTATAATTAGACTTTGAAATATTTAATTAATGATGCTAAAAAATTAAATAAGTATGTAATGGTAGAAACCATGTATGGTCTAGTGTGAGTGTATCCTTTCTACTTAATCATTCATGTAATGTCAAAAGCAATTGTTACATGAGTATAATTCTTAAATAGACGCCAAAGTATCTAGTTTTCATATCACAAAGCCAACAAACTCAAGTAAAATGACTACAACATATAGATAGACTAATTATGCATAAACTACCACACATGTTTCAACATAATGACATTACAATGGATTAGTACCTTTAAGTTTAAACTTACACATACCATAAATAGACTAATTATGCATAAACTACCACACATGTCTCAACATAATGACATTACAATGGATTAGTACCTTTAAGTTTAAACTTACACATACCTTAAATGTCATAGTGCTACAACCAATTACAGACTTACAAAGGGTAACGTCACATATGTCTCCAGTTGCAGATATAATACTAACTACCCATGGTTGTAAACCTTGATATGAGAAAGCCATTACCTTATAAACAATGTTTGGCCATCAAAATAAGAAGGTCAAGTGATTCACATGATTTAATGTGAACGCAAAAGACAAAGAAAGTAAACTACCTAAACAATATTTACATTAGTAAACAAATGTCTTCCTTTTCCTCTCATAGAAATTTCAACACTAGATCTTATTGATGAAAAATAATAAACAATATAAAATATTTAGCTGACCGCACTTGCTTGTTGCAGAAAAATAATATATACAATAGTAAAAAAAAAAAAGAAGAGACGAAGTGGAAGGGGGGGGTATTTTGACTATGAAACCCTAAATAAATCCAATCATATGAGCCCATATATTAAAAAGTTATTTAAATTGAGAAGGACCTAAAATATCCATATCTATGGGATTTGGTAAAATATTATCCTCCCATCAAACTTATGAGTCTAAACTGTTAGGAATAAGTATATTTCTGAACCAAAAGACAGACAAATGGTAGTTTTATATCAATTCAAATAGTTGAGGGGCATTTTAGGGGCTTCTTCATTGTTTGAATAGTTCGTGTGGCAGCCATTTTCTTCCAAGTTCTCCCACAAATACACAAAAAATATTGACAGAAACTTCAGTTAAAAATCCACACAAGAGTAATAATATTAAAAAAAATAAAAAAATCATCATTCCAACTCACAATATGATGTTTAAGAATTTGGTGGGAATCAATCCAAATTCAAAATACTTACCAATAAGAGAAAAAGAAAACAAGAAAATACCTTGGATGAATACACTTGATTGAGACTACTTTCACCAAAATATCAAATTGAGGGATTTATTTTTAGAGGAAAAAAATTATGGGTATGGGTTTAACCTTTGGGAAACTGATTTTATCTTAATGATTTTTGTTGCATTAACTGAGAATAGTTCGATGAATTTGGGAACCACTCATCATAATTGTAGAAGTTTTCCTTGTGGCTAGTGAAATTTTATTGGTAAACTAATACTAAATTTGGTTTACATATTAAATTCATGATATGTTCATCAATTTAAATTACTGTTCAATAAAATTTGATTAATTTTTGCGTCACATTTATATGACTTAAATCAAGTCCAAATTATATTTGGGCCAAGTCCATTAAGTTAACAAGATGAGGTTAACTCATGTTATCAGCCCCAGGGATCAAAATTGCTCGGACCAAAATAACTCTAAAGCCCTAGACCAAACCTATATGAAGAGGTCTTCAGAAGACAAACACATACTCATACATAGAGAAATACATAGTTACTCTTCAGTGGTGATCTGCAAGTCTTCAACATACAAAGAAGTCTTCATTCCAAGTGATGAGCTGCAAGTATTTCATCAAATCAAGAAATCTATGAAAAGAAAAATCAGGGGATTACATATTTTATAATAGATTTTACGAAGATTTACCTTCAAATGAATTCAAATATAAATATTATTGTTTGGTTGCTATTTTTTGCTCTCCTGTTTTCTATATTTTAGGAAAAAAACTTTAGAAGCTTAAAAATTTGCATACCCAATGGGAAAATTTTTACCTCACATCTTTTCTTTTTAAAAATCAAAATTCAAGAACAGTGAGATGGATTCTACGAAGAACAACTCGAAACCCTTGAAATCTGCATTTGCATAAAATCTTCATCTGCATCCAAATATGGATCTATATTTGTATCCTCATTTCGCTCATATTGAAATTTGCATCGGTATCTAGATTTCACATCCGATTCTACAAAAATTGATGGATCTGAATTCTACATTGCTGTGGGAAAAATCCTGGATATTGTGGGAAACATGGGAGCTATCACAAGGAACCAAGACAAATTGCTAAGACAACAAGCCTCACGAGTGTCATCCGAACTACTATTGTCTTTGGTTTGTCTACAAAGCATGTGAAGTCTCCTACAAAAGCTGCAAAAGAAGACATCGCCGAAATGGTCGAAAAGGTTCTTTCCCAATTGATCCCATCAACATGCAGGAAGTCCTTCATTTCAGCCGACAACGATTTCATAAGAATGGGATATACCCCACATAACATGTTCGCATCTCATATTTGGGAAAATCAATGCTATTCTCTTATCTACTGTGGTAATGCACGAAATGGTGACTAATGCCTCATAAGTAGAAGAACAACTTCTGAGCTGGACAAGACAAGACCTATTGAAGGATTGACCAAGAATTTTAAAGATCAAGATGCTTGAATTATTAAGTTAACTGATAGGTTGGAGGTCATGATCAATGAAGAATCAAGTCATGCACTTGGAAAATGTCCGCATATACAAGAGATAGTTGATCGCCACTCAAAGAAAGAGAAACATGCTAAAGAGATCCAAGTTTACTCTGAAGGAATGATCCTGATCAACCTAATCATGGTGTTCATCAACCTCCAAAGTTTCATCAGTTCGATGGTAAGGGAATCCCAAAGCAACATGTGGCACACTTCATTGAGACCTTCAATAGTGCTAGCACATATATGAATTACCTCGTCAATCAATTTGTCCGCTCCCTTAAGAACAATGCTTTCGATTGGTACACGAACCTTCACTCTTGTTCCATTGATAATTAGGAGAAAATGGAGCAACAATTTCTCAACCGCTTCTATAGCACACAACGTAATAGCAACAGAAACCTTTCTGGAATGGACTTCTCCTTCATCAAGAAAATTTTTATGAAACCTCATACATATAGTTAAGACAATCCCTCTATTTTCATCTTGATAGATTCGAAAAAATAGAATATGTTCTACCCCTTCCTTTGATTGCTTTAATTTTTTGCCAGATAAGGCTTCATCTTTTTATTGGATTAACTCTTTAGCCTGATTTCTTGGGACAAACCTTGAATACTAGGCATTTTCCTATTGGATCAAGAGGGATTTTAGAAAAAGCGATCAAACCCTCTATAATAGAGTGATAGTGGAACAATCGATCCAGCTCCCTCATGCTATCTTTCTCCAAGAGAAATTTTGTCTTGTCCGCTAGGATTGAGATATTCATTTCACTAATGTACACTTTTTGGTGCTTGTTCACTCATTTACTCCGTTCGTTGGGGTATCTCAGTCATGTTTTATTTAGAAGGTGATCATTCCAATAAGAAAGAAGATCAGGTATTGAATAACTATACTAGCTTTGTAGTGACTTTCATCAATGAAACGACTCTTTTTGCTATGTTCAACTCCTTCGGCTTCTATTTTAAACATAGGATAGCGAGGCATGGAAGGTTTCTTTTATGCTTATGCTATTATAAGATATAGGAGAGTGATTGTAAACACACAACTTCCACCCACTTGGCTGTAGTTTGAGCTTATATATGTGAGAATTTTACAATAAAAAATGAAATGTCAAAAAGAATTCAAATCAACAATTTTTTGGCAGAAAATAGGGAAAAAGAATGAACTTGAACAAAGTGGATCTTTTTCATAAAAAGTTGTTAAATAGGAATACATCAAATAGGAAGCTTACACACACATAGACTAGCCATAGAACTAAGAAGAACATTACAAAGTGAATAAAAAAAGCATTGAAGACTACTAGTGAAACCTGCAAACACAACAAACACACTTAGCATACAAGTATATCTCTACTAAACAAAGAAAAAGAAGAAACACACTACTTTGCATCTACAAAAACTTATTTGAATCTTTTAAAACTCCATTGATTTGACTGACTCTTAGTTGTTTCCACCGCGGTGCAGAAGGTCGTCTTAACAATAAGGTCTTCCCTGTTTTGCAAAAAAAGTCCTCTCATCTTCTTCCAGGAAACGAATTTGGTTACAAAGATATTGAATGTGTTGTTCGAGCAGTCATATGACCCAAAAAAGCATCAAGCGTTTGCTGACACTCTCGCCTTTCATTTTAAACATTTGGAATTCTTTTAATAACTTGAAAAAGTATTTCAGTGGTAATTGGATTCATATCTCCCTTTTCTTTTCCAAATAGAGAAAAAAGCATATATTTATAGCCATTGAATTCCCTTGACCCTTTCTTATTATTAGTAAGATAGTTTTTCTTGGTTCTGTAACATGGTTCAAACCTGGTTTATGATGAAAAGATAGTTTTGAACGATGTTACGGAACCAAGACAACGTATCTTACTTATAGTAAGAAAGGGTTAAGGGCCTCCAATGCCTGCAAATATAATTTTTTTGCAAATGAAAGGGGGATATGGATCAAGTTACAACAAAAATACTTTTCAAATTTATTAAAGATATCTAAATGTTGATAATGAAAGGTTAAAATGTCAGGAAACGTTTCATAATTTTTTAGAGCATGGACCCGCTATTTTTTGGAGCTGGTCGAACAACGCATTCAATAATATTTTCGCTAATTCAAACCGCTGAAGAAGAGGGGAGGACCCTTTCCCGAGACAAGGAAAACTTTATTTTTATGATGGCCTTCCGCATCCGCGGAGGAAACAACTAAGAGTCAGTCGACTCTTTGGAGTTGAAGAAGGTTTAAATAAGTTTTTGTAGACACAAAGTATTGCGTTTCTTAATTTTTTCGTTTATTGGAGATCTACTCCTATGCTAATTGTCTTTGTTGTGTTTTCATGTATCACTAGTAGTTTTCAATGTTTTTGTTGTTCACTTTGTAATGTTATGTTTAATTCTGTTCGTTGTATATGTTTGTGTAACCTTCCTATGTGATGTATTCCCATGTAACAACTATAAATGAAAAAATCTACTTTGTTATAGTTCATTCTTTTTCCTTTTTTTGTGCATAAAAATTATTGATTTGAATGCTTTTTGAAATCTCTTCTTCTTCTTCCTCTTCCTCTTATTTTGTTCTTCTTCTTCTTCTTCTTCTTCGTCTTTCTCTTTCTCTTCTTCTCTTCGTCTTCTTAATTAACCTCTTTATCTTCCTCTTGTTCCTCCTCTTCTTTGTCTTGTTCCTATTCTTCTTCATCTTCTACCTCTCTTCTTCTTCTTCTTCTTCTTGTTATTCATTTTCTTCCTCTTCTTCCTCCTCTTTTTTTTCTTCTTTTCCTCCCCCTCCTCTTATTCTTCTTATTCTTTTTCTTCCTATTTATATTCATCTTTCTCTTTTTCTTCCTCTTCTTCTCCCCTCTCTTCTTCTTCCTCCTCCTCCTCCTCTTCTTCTTCTTCTTCTTCCACCTCTTCTTCCTCTTCCTTTTCCACTTCATTGTCCTTTTCTTCCTCCACATCATATTCCTCTTCTTCTTCCTCTTCTTCTTCTTTCTTCTTCTTCTTCTTCTTCCTCTTCCTCTTCCTCTTCCTGTTCCTCTTCCTGTTCCTCCTCCTTTCTTCTTCTTCTTTTATATATTCTTCTTACTCCTCTTCTTGGTCCTCTTCCTGTTCCTCTTATTATTTTTCCTCCCCCTCCTCCTCCTTCTCCTTCTCCTCCTCCTCTTCTTCTTATTTCTCTTTCTCCTCTTCTTCTTCTTCTTCTTATTCTTTCTCCTTTTCTTATTCTTCTTCCTTTTCCTTTCCTCATCATCTTGTTCCTTCTTCCTCTTCTTCTTCCTCTTCTTCTCCCTCTTCTTCTTTCTCCTCCTCCTCCTCCTCCTTCTTCTCCTTCTTCTTCTTCTTATTCTTCCTACTCATCTTCCTACTCTTCCTTTTCAACTTCCTCTTCCTCTTCCTCCTTCTCGTCCTTCTCTTCCTCTTCCTCTTCTACCTCCTCTTCTTTATCTTCGTATCCATGTTATTATTCTTCCTCTTCTTATTTTTCATCATTTTCTTTCTTTTCCTCTTCCCATTAAAGCCTAACCTGTTATAAGAGAATCCTCAATTAGGCCCAATATAATCTCCAATTTCAACATGTTTATAACTCTTTAGTAAGATATATTCCTATATTAAAGTTGTGAATTATTATCAATTTAACATATTTTATGATTTATCTATCCATTTGCTACTATTTATTTTAAAAAATCTTGAAACAAATTGAGAATTGTGATTATAGAAGTTAAACATCACTATGTTAAAATTCTTGTGATTAATCATGTCAAATTTGGCGGGTCAAACTCTAACCCATTTTTTGGCCAAATTGAACCCAACTCATTTGATCAAAAAATAAACTTGGACTGGTCAAGACTCAACTCGATTTCTATTTAAGCGCATTTGAATATCTTCAATTTCAAGACAACCAACCTCTTTGGAACCCCTAGATATAAGTCAGGGATGGGATAATCCAAATAATTTCTTATATAGTGATAGGAGTTAGGTATAGTCTATCTACTCAAGCAATGTCCGATTTTTAGTTTGAATAAAATTTGGAAATTGAAAGAATCAAGGGATATATTGTTGATAGTTTGAGAGAATATCCATATGCCAATTAATTTTTTATCAACATTTTTGTATTTTGAGTTTAAACCCCAATTATTATGCACACACCCCTAGTCTGTTCAAAACATTGTAATCAATTATCATCTTGACTTCTAATTTATTACTTGATACTGGTGAATTTTAGTTGTTACTAGAATCCTCTCAATTTATCAATATGCATCTTATCAAAAATTCAATTTGCTAGTGTATTTAAATTTGTTAATTCAATAGAAGTTGATCCCATCTTTTGAACCTTCTAGTTCGACTCTGACCTCTAAACTTGTCTAATAATTAGACAAACGACCGCCTAGTCCATGAAAAAAGGGACATAGTTGAGTGTTTATAATTGCTTCTTAACGAAAATCCACTAAGAAACCTTCAAGAGACCATCTTGCTTTGGAAATTAGCTCTAGTGTGGCATGATTAACTTGTGTATTTTTCAAGTGCACTGGACTACATATTTTATGTTGTATATTATTAATCCACCACAATTTGTGGTGTCGTATTTCATACAAGGGGAAAAGGAAGGCATTTGTTTACTTATGGAAATATTATTTTGCCAACTTCATTTCTTTGACTTTTGGGTTGATAGTAAATAATGTGAATTGATTGACATTTTAACCTTGATCATAGGATATTGTATGTAAGGTAATGGCTTTATATGATCACAATTACAGATCGTTATTATTATATCGGCAATTGGAGACGTATGGGATGTCTAACTCCAAAAGTCTATAATTGGTTGTCTCACTATGACGTATAGGAAATGTATGAGTTTTAGCTTAATTACACCTTTACTTTCTATTGTTCTTATATTGAGGCATGTGTTGTAGCTTATGCTTCGTGAGTATATCTTTATGTTGTAGCCAATTTACATAAGTTTGTTGGCTGTATGATCTGAAATTTTAGTGTTTATTTATAAAATGTATACTCATGAAACAATTGTTTTTGACATTAGAGAAATAATTCAAAAGAAAGGATACACTCTTACTAGACCATTTGGCCTATTATAACCTTTTACAGATATATTTGGGAAAATGCACAAGTACCCCCTCAACCTATGCCCGAAATCCCAGAGACACACTTATACTATACTAAGGTCCTATTACCCCCCTGAACTTATTTTATAAGTAATTTTCTACCCCTTTTTTAGCCTACGTGGCACTAGTTTAAACAAGTCAACCATCGTTGGGCCCACAAGATAGTGCCACGTAGGCTAAAAAGGGGTAAAATATTATTAATTAAATAAGTTCAGGGGGGTAATAGGACCTTAATATAGTATAACTGTGTCTCTGAGATTTCGGGCATAGGTTGAGGGGGTACTTTGACATTATCCCGATATATTTAGTTTTCTTAAAACATTATTTGTCAAACACTACAAAATCTTGTTATAAAGAGGTAATGATTAAAAAAAACATATTTGAAATATTGTTATTTTATGAGTTTCACACAAATTACCTCTTTATAATTAGACTTGAAATATTTGAAAAATAATGGCTTAAAGATTAAAAAAATATATAAAGGTAGTAGAAACTTATGGTCTTGTGTGAGTGCATCTTTTCTACTTAATCATTCATGTAATGTCAATAGTAATTGTTATATGATTTATATTTTTAAATAGATGCCAAAAAATCTAGTTTGACTACATCGTAGAGATAAACTAATTAAGCATAAACTACCACACATATGTCAAAATAATGACATTACAATGGATTAGTGTCTTTAAGGTTAAACTTACACATAATTTATATGTAATAGTGCCACAACCAATTATAGACTTACAAAGGGTGACGTCACAAATGTATATAGTTCCAGATATAATACTAACTACCCAGGGTTGTAAACCCTCATATAGGAAAGTCAGTACCTTTTAAACTATGTTAGGACATCAGGGTAACAAGATCAAGTGATTCACATTATTCAAAATAAACTTAAAAGTAAAAGAAAGTATACTGCTTAAACAAATTTTACATAAGTAAACTAATATCTCCCTTTTTTGCTTATTGCAGAAACGTAATATACGCAAAACAAAAAAAAAACTGGAAGAGAGGAAGTGGAAGGAGGGGGTGGGCTTAATTATACTATGAAACCCTAAATCAATCTAATCATATAGGAGCATATATTAAATAAATTATTTTCATGGAGAAGGACCTAAAATATCCATATCTATGGGATTTTGTACACTATTTCCCTCTCATCCACCTTATGAGAGTAAATTGTTCGAAATAAGGGTATTTCTGAGCCAAAAGATAGATAAATGGTAGTTTTATATCAATTCAAATAGTTGAGGGCCATTTTAGGCCCTTCTCCATTATTTGAATAGTTCATGTGGCAGCCACTTTCTTCCAAGTTCTCCGCACAAATACACAAAAAATATTGCCCGAAAGATCAGTTAAAATCCACACAACAGTAATAAGATTAAAAAAAATTCATCAAATCATTATTAAATCACAATATCATGTTCAAGAATTCGTCGATAATCCACCCAAATTCAAACTACTTACCAATAAAAGAGAATGAAAACAAGAACATACCTTTGATGAAGACACATGAATGAGACTAATTTCACCAAAAGATCAAATCGAGAGATCTAGTTTTAGAGAAAAAATAATTATGGGCATTGATTAAACCTTTGGGGAACTGATTTTATCTTAAAGAATTTTGTTGCATCAACTGAGCACAATTCAACGAAGTTGGGAACCACTCATCACAATTGTGGGATTTTTCCTTCTAGCTAGTGAAATTTTATTGATAAATCCATACTAAATTTGGATTAAATCTCAAATTCATGATACGTTGATCAATTCAAATTACTGTTTAATAAAGCCGGATTAATATTTAAGTCATAGTTATATGACTTAAATGAAGTCCAAATTATATTTGGTCCAAGTCAATTAAGTTGACAAGATGAGTCCAACTCATAAGACCAACACATATATGCACATACAGAAATAGATAGTTACTCTTCAATGGCGATCTACAAGTTTTCAGCATAAAAAGAAGTCTTCACTCCAAGTATTGAGTCGCAAGTACTTCATCAAATTAAGAAGATTTGTGAAGAAAAAAATCAGGGGATTACATATTTTAGTAAAGATTTTATAATCATTTCAACCTTCGAATAAATTCTAATATAAATATTATAGTTTGCTTCCTATTTTTTCCTTTTCTGATTGCTATATTTCAGTAAACTTTAGACGTTACAAATTGCATGCCTAGTGGGACAATTTTTACGTCTCATCTTTTCTTTATGAAAATCAAAGTTCAAGAACAGTGAGATGGATTCTTAGAAGAATAACTCGAAATCCTAAAAATCTACATTTGCATCAAAATTTTCATCTGCATCAAAATATAGATCAACATTTGTATCCTCGTTTCCTTCTGCATTGAAATTTGCATTTGCATCTAGATTCGCATTTGATTGTGTAAAAACCTATAGATCCAAATTCTGCATCACTGTGGAAAATATCCTGGATGTTACTACGGGAAACATGGGATCTATCACAAGGAACCTACCTAAATTGCTAGGACAACAAGCCCCATGAGTGTTGTCCAAATCTTCTATTGTATTTGGTTGTCTACAAAGCATGTAAAGTCGTGTGCAAAATCAATATAAAAAAGACATCGCTGAAATGGTCGAAAAGGTTCTTGCCCAATTAAGGCTATCTACATCAAGGAAGTCCTTCGCTTCGGCCGACAATGATTTCATAAGGACGGGATCTACCCCACCTAACATGTTTGCATCTTATTTATGGGAAAATCAATGGCTATTCTCCGCTATCTACTATGGTAATGCACGGAGTCGTGACTAACGCCTCATCAGTAGAAGAACAACTTTTGAGCCAGATAAGAGTTATTGAAGGTTTAACCAAGTATGTTCTAGATCAAGATGATTGAATTGTTACGCTAAATAATAGGGTGGAGGGCCTGATCAATGAAGAATCAAGTCATGGACCTGAAAAACGTCTGCAACTACAAGAGACAATACTTTGCCCCTCAAAGCAAGCGAAACATGGTAAAGGGATCCAAGTTTTATATGAAGGAATGATCCCGATCAACCAAATAAAGAAGTTCATTATTTGGACCATCAAGAAAAGTATGAGGTTTTCACAAAATCCTCTTTGACATATTCAAGGTCATACATTGCAAGGATTTATATCTTGAAAATTCCTGTCGGTTATCAACATCCAATGTTTCATCAGTTCGATGATAAGGGAAGCCCAAAGAAAAATGTGGAACACTCTATTGAGACATTCAACAATGCTAGAATATATAGTTATTTTCTCATCAAACAATTTTTCTGCTCCCTTAAGGACAATGTTTTCGATTGGTACACGAACCTTGAGTCTTGTTCCATTGATAGTTGGGAACATATAGAGAAAGCATTTATCAACCACTTCTATAGCACACGACATACTGTGGTGGAACTTACTAACACACGTCAGCAAAATAAAGTTTAAGAATTGGCCAATTGTGCTCATTATATGGAGTAAAGAATTTCATCAGTTAACACTGTAATGCCACCTGTCCACGAACTCCGCAAAGGCAAAAAAAAGGTAAGAATTGAATAAAGTGGAAAATATTTTTCAAAGGATGAAAACAAAGAGTCCATAAACATCAATGCTTCTCATATGAAGTTCACCACAAGGGTGGGTAATGCGTTGAGTGCAAAAATGACTTGTAAAGAAGGACGAATCAAAAGCTCACCTTGAAGGAAATACACCAGACCCATTTTTTGACTCTGATGTTTCTACAATCTACGATGAACTCCTTGAGATGAAATGTTTTGAGCTACTAGAGATGAAATAACTAGATGAATCATGGAGGAATGATGATACAAAATACTGCACATATCAACGGTTGGTTGGACACCCTATCAAGAAATACTTCGTATTCAATGATAAAATCATGGACTTAACTCATGAAGGGAAAATTGAACTTAAAGCAAAGAAATTGTGTTCAAACCAAGTTAGGATCACTTTTGACTTACGCAGTCCGGTCATAAACTACAATTCTGTTGAAGGAAATATAGAGGAAGACATTCAAAACATCAATCAGACAAGAATCAATAAGTTTGGAGACTTCAACCCCATTTATTTAAATAATTTGTTATCGATTTCTAAATTAAATGATGTGAGTTATGTAGGAGAGGGATTGACAAGAGAAGATAAAGATACTGTCACACCGGGATTCTGGAATCCGAATGCAATGGCGTCGTTTACCTTTCAGAGGTTGCAAACAAGCCTCTTTTTAGCTTTCATCACATTCATATAGTTAAATTTGCGGAAAATTTAAAACATTTAAAACATAATGAAGTATACCTAGACTTTATATATTTTCTACAAAGATTAGGATTCTACTAAGCTGAAATTGAAGCAACCATCTAAAAATGAAGAATCAATTCAAATCAAAAGATCAATATATGATGTAATGGTTTGCCAAAACGGCCTTATTACAAAGCTTCGAAGTAAACGTCTGAAATGAAACACTAGGGACAACATCTACTAGCTATGTCTAAAGTACTAGGCTAGATAGATAAGTGAAGCATCATCCAACATCAAGAGGAACTACCAAAGTCTGGAGATCGACAATCAAAATAGCTTCGATGTGTTTTCAACCTTCTCTCTAACCTACACCTATAAAGATTATAATAGTATAGGTTTAGTACACACTTGTACTAAGTATGGGTGTATTCACACATACACATAAGAACTATGCATGATCAAGGAATTATTTTTGGAAAGTTTCATCACTATACTTACCTAATTGGTTATTTGTGAATTGTGGTATGAATATCACATATTTGAATGAATTCAAACTGACAAACTCCTCTTTTATATAAACATAAGACCTTAGAATCATTAACGTAATTTTATAATAACTCAAACGAAAATTGTAAAATTACTCCTTCAAACACAAGAGTCCTTTTTTTTGTTCTTAGTTTATTTTTCAATCTTTTGCTATTTTTTGTTGTGTAGTTTCAAAATCTCTTTAATCCTATATTTTACTTACAAGTGCAATGATTCGTTGTAGTCCCATACCTACAATAAATCTAGTAATAATCCAAGAGACTAAGGAAATGATTTGGCTAATCTTACTATAAGTTATTCTTTCCATTTTTGTTAGATTGCGCATGAAATCTTTATAAGCCAATCTTTATTGGCTACGCCGCATATTTCATTATTTTCATATTATGGAGAATGTGGAACATTGATTTTTTTTTATGTTTTACTCCTCTTTATTGACATAATATAAGAAGTCAGTATAAGCCAATTTTTTTTATTGGCGTTGATCATTTTCATAATAAAAGAAGTCATTATTGGCTATGCCCGTTATTTGATTAAACATCAGTCTTATCAAACACTAACGATTGATATTCTTAAGCTCTAACGTTCTTAGCTCACTTTGGACATACATCTCTTCTTCTATCTTTCTTGCTTTCTTAAGGACATCTTTAGAACTAAGATCATGCAAGCAAACATGAAATCCAGTCTTCCCCACACCGAAAAGGGGTGATTTATCGATCAAAGTGAATCTAGATCATGTGAGATAACATGAAATCCAGTGTATACCCCACATCGAAAAGAAGTGGTTCACCCGCTAAAGTGAAACCAATTTCATTGTTTTCCCCACATTGAATAGAGGTGGTTCATGGCTAAAGTGAATCGAATACTTTCTTTGTGAATTTAAACTGCATATATCATGTGAGCTATACATGAAATCAGGTGTATTCCACACACCTAAAAGAGGTGAAATCACCAGCCAAAGTGAAACTGTACCATACCTAACTCGCTTATGTGGAATCCACTAGCTAGTTCCTATGCTAACAACATAGTTTAAAGACTAGGGGACATACGGAGACTACTTATCAACCTTGGTAGTAGACTCATCTCATGATGCTTACATGTGCTGGAAAAATCTCATTACTAGTCTATCAGTGCTTTGTTCAACTACTTTTTCTTTAAATCTTTTAGAGTTGAGTCAAACATTATGGAAGCTTTCTTCTAGTTATGAGGTCTATTTAACTCTTTGGATAACTGGTCATCCAATTCTTTAGTTGATGAAATTTGAATTTAATCTTACATAATCATATTGGTGTTAATGATATTTGTCTCACGATTATTAACACCATCATATGCGAGTATCTTTAACATAGTTCTATTACGTGTAAGTGAAACTTGTCTCACTTTCTTTAACACCTCATTCTGGTCACTTTCATAAGTCAGAGACTTTTAATTATATTATTACTCACCTTAACTCGGTTCATGTCTTTTGGTAACTCTATACCATTCTTTATAACCATTACGAACTTTGTTAAATGTAGGTACTATGTTCATAGATCATTTGGAAAGGGTATGTTCGAACTTGTCCCAATGATTGGCCTACCATTGTTTATGAATTCAATGAGTTACATTGGTCATGCTGAATTTGGTATGTCTTAGTCATTGACCAATTCTATTACATATTTTGGAAATAATGTTGTAGGACAATTTATTAGCATAAGCCAAACTTTTGCTAAACATTTGAACTTTTAACCTTTGACAAACTTATAAGATCAATTAAATGCTTGGTTTTTTCAAGCTATGAAGTTTAATTGGAATTGTAGATTTATTTACTAAGTTTGATGCTTTATGAAAGTTATAACTACTTATTCAATATTATTACGTTCACAAGTTCGCGTGGATAGGGTATGTTGGGACTTGTCCCATTGATTGGCATACCCTATGTTATGAGTTCATTGATGTAGAGATTCGTATGACTCTAAATTATTTGGAAGTAATATGATTGGACATAGTTTTGCTAGCCAATTTGTTGGCATAAATCACAATTTAATTAGTCACTTGTCATAACATTATCACTAGCCATGCCAATTACTTCATTAATACATCATAATAATCTATCATGTGGAGCAGGCAACTTTTTGCATTACAAGAAACATCATAATTTACATTGGCTAATTCTTTTCATTATTTAAAAATAACATTATAAGACAATTGCATTCAATTTTTTGGGCAAAACATTGTTAGACAATTTATTTGAATGAACCAAACTTTACTTAAACTATTTTCATTATGTTTTCACTAACCAAATCAAGTAGTTTCATGAATGTAATATAGTGATTCCAAAACATGAACAAGTCGAAACATTAACATTTTAACAGTAACTAAACTTCATAGCCGATTCATAGTAACGTCTTATTCTCGAAACACAAGTAAACATTATATATTTCCTTAATTTGTGTAACTGACCTCCAAATCATTCGAATCCAATCTATAGGCCTCATTAGTCTTTAACAAATCAAGAAAGTTATACATAAAAATCAGTTAGAACCACATACCAAAAACTTGTTCAATGATACATCTATATACTTATAGAATCAAAAACAAAGATAACAAGGGAGGTGGACGTAGAACAATGTCATTGGAAATAACTCTAGTTTCGATATTCTTGAAATTCATAAAACGTTTGAAAGCCCTCGTAGAGATAGAATTCCAGGAGAGAAAACCCATACTTTATGAAGAAATAAATCTACGAATATAACCTAGCACGAAACCTTGAAATCTCTTAAGAAAAATTGAGAAAAACTTGTCTGCTTTTCTTTTGTTCGTTTACTTTTTTGCTTCGTGAATTTCTTAGTGTTTGAACGTGAGTCTATGTCTTAGAACTAATCTTGACTCATTCAACTTCGGCTAGTTAAGTAAATTAAATAAATTAATTAGTTAATTACTAAAAATCTCCTCCTCGATTGACTAAATATAAGAATTCATTTGACTTAACAAAAATCTGGAAATTGGCTAGGGTCTCGGCCAAAATTTAAAAGTTTTATTAATTGATTAAATTTTTAATTTTATTAACTGAGATACCTAGGTTAATTACTAAAGAACCCCTATGTATTTGGGACCATAACTAACCATTTTGGACCATCCTAGGTTAGGTACTAGGATGTTTCTTAAACTAGTTACTAGATTAATGTCACCCTATAAAGTCTTAGGTTGTCGGGTGCACTAGATAATTTAGTTTTGTTTGTCCATGGTTAGTTAGCTAGTTAGTTTAGTTAGATAGAGTCTAGAGTTGGTTAGATAGTAGGCCCCACTTGGGGGGACCCTTGTACACGCCTGTCCCCGAACTACCCTAAGCGAATTTGGTTAAGGTGATCCTCTCCCTTGGTCGTTCCTTCACATGTTCTTGCACATGTGTTGATTGTACTTTCCTAACTAACTATTCCTAATGGTTCATTTGGAATGTTTACTTATTGTGTTAAGGATCTTCACTATGTCCTTGGGCACTTCTTAATCTACATGACCATTTTTGTGGTCATGTGCTATGATGCCAAGGCTTAACACATGGATGCCTCCTATCTATTATGCAAATACTATGCAACATAAGTTTCTATCTTAGGGTCTTTATTGCAGGTACAGTTCTTAAACAAGCTCAATAATACTTTTAAAAATTGGCTAACACCCTTTAATCCAATATTTTCTAATATACCCAATATTTTGCTTATTTGGGTATTATATAAATTGACTAATACCCCTAGAAAATTTCTATATTATGCCCTATATTTCCTTATATTGGGCATTGGAATGCCTATGTATCCCCAATACACATTCTTAAAGACCTATTGTGCTCTTCACTAGACATGTAATTTTTTCGAATGTTACATTATCCCCTCTTAGGAACATTCATACCCGAATGACACTACACATCATTTTTAAAATAAAAAGGGTGAAATTTGAAAACAATTTAACATATTTGAAACTCTACTCTTTGTGAAATTCTGATTCACACTTCCTCTGGATGATGCATATTACTCAAGCTTATCTGAAGCATCATATTTGTGATTGAGGAACTTCCTTCTCAATCACACTTAAGTGAATGCACATCACAATTCATGCAACACAAAAATAATGTCTATGCTATACAAAAACAGCAACATGAATGCAAGCATGAACTCATTTTAACTCATATAGTTCTGGTGTAAGACACATGATTATGAACTTAAAACATCAAATCGACTAATGCACTAATAATTCAGAGTTTCTTAAACAAAAACCAGACATAAGAAGAGTATATCTAACCTCAAGAACTGAACAAGTAAGGGTAACGGGACCTCATATAGGCCTCGGCCTCCTATGTTGCTCCCTCAACAAGGTGGTTCCTCCATAACACCATTACGGTGGCACCTCCTTATTCCGCAACCGTTTCACTTGGCCATCTAAAATTTCAACAGAAACCTCGTTGTAGTGAAGGTTCTCATCGGCTCCTAAACCCTTAGATAACATCTTGTTGACATTAAGATTACAAGCTATTTGGCTTGTTGGATTTGAAATACGCCCTTCCTATTTCAACTCTAACTCATTGGGCAACTAAAACCTTACTACCCTTTTTCAATAGTATATGGTAGCATTGCATTTATGAAGCCAATCAATACCCAAAATTATGTCAAAATCAAGCATGGTTAATTCTATTAGATCAGCATCAGTAGCATTATTGAGAACAGTTATTGGGCAATCTATATATACTCTTTCTTCCCTAACACTATCTCCTATGGGAGTACTAACTTGAAAAGGCTCATGCAATATCTCAGGAAGCAAGTCAAATTTACTGGCTACTGAAGGAGTAACAAATGACATTGTGGATACTGGATCTAACAATGCATAAATAGGAAAAGAAAAGACATGCAACGTATCAGTGACCACATCAGCTGACTTCTCTTCCTCTTTTCTACCTTTCAAAGACTAGAATCTGTTTATCTTGTGAGGTTCGACTGCAGCAGTAGGATTAGGCTGAGGCTGAGAATCTGTCCTGATTACTCATATGTGGGCAGTCCCTCACCATATGCCCACTTTTGCCGTGCCCATAGAAGATATTAGTACCTACCAGGCACTCACCTCTATGCAAACGACCACACTTACCACACGGCTTCCTATCACGCTAGGCATTTTTATCACTGCCCTCCGTGGAATTAGTGTTCTTAGAAGGAGTAGGATTAGTTGAGTGATTGTGCCACTTCTTGAACTTGGTCCTGTCTCAAACTCCAAATGAATAATTACCGCTCGAACCAGACTGATCATCGTTCCTAGATTTTTGCTCTCTCGGTCTCTCTTTCTCCGACGACTCTCCTCAACCTGCTGCGCATGTACTATCAACCTACCAAGGTCCATTTTATCATTAAACATGGTTTCCCGACATTCCTTCTCAAAATCCTCTAACACACTAGTCACAAACCTACTCATCTCATCTTGGCTATTGAACACTAGGGAAGAAGCATATTTGGAAAGCTTATTAAACATCAAGGATTAATCCATCTCTCTAGCAATGCAGTCTTAAGAACGTCCCAAGCAATGGGAACTTCTCCTAGTGCTCGGCTATCTCGCCACATTCTGTGCCACACCTGAGCCACATCTTTGAGTTTGTAAGCATCCAACTCAGTCTTTTCTTCTTCATTAACACCCATAGCATAGAGAATCTTATGAAGCTCATCCATAAACTCTTGTAGATCCTCATTGGTCTTGGAGCCTTAGTAGACTGGAGGATTCATTCTAGTGAAGTTCGTTAGTCTTCTATCGATGGTACTAGCATACAGGTTATCCCTAGGAGCACCCTCTCTAGTGGCTTGGGCTGTGATGGCCTCTGCCTGCACAGTGTTGGATTGGGACATCTGAACCATTGTTGCTCTCACTTCTCCATCCGTCAATGCAACTGACAGGCCCTTGCATTCCAGCAGCTGGGGCTTGAAGAGAAGCTTGGTTTCCCCCAGCAGCTGCTTCTCCATCACCTAGTCTCTAAGTCACGATTGTGACGCGCTTAGCAACCATAATTTAGAAACAATGTAACGTGGTTGTTTTAAGCTTCAGTTCCTGGGTAATTTACTTCTTTCTCTTATACCAAGATTGTCACATCCTGATTTTGAAATCTGAATGCAACCGGCGTCGTTAACCTTTCAAAGGTTTCAGACAAGCCTCTTCTTAGCTTTCTTCACATTCATATAGTTAATTTGTGGAAAATTTATAACTTTTAAAACATAAGAAGTATGCATAGACTTCATATATTTTTTACATAGATTATTATTCTACTAAGCTCAAATCAAAACGAGGAATTAATTCAACTAGAAAGCTCAATGTATAATGTAATAGTTTTCCTGAAATGGCCTTAGTACAGTGATTCGAAATAAACGTCTAAAAAATTTCTAGAAAAAACATCCACTAGCTATGTATAGAGTACTATGCTAGATAGATAAGTGTAGCATCCTCGAACATTAAGAGGACTCACCAAATTCTGGAAACCGACAATCCAAATAGCTTCGATGAGTCTTCAACCTTCTCTCTGACCTGCACCTATAAAGACAATAATAGTATAGGTTTAGTACATACTTCTACTAAGTATGGGTGTATTCACACATACACATAAGGACTATGCATGATCAAGGAAAGCTCTTCATATAACAACATGTCAGTTTTGGAAAGTGACATCACTAGACTTTTCTAATTGGTTATTTTTGAATTGTGGTATGAATATGACGTATTTTAATGCATTCAAAGCACAAAACACATTTCCTATATGAACATACGACCTTAGAATCATCAACATAATTTTAGAACAACTCAGATTAAAATTCTAGCAATTACTCTTCTTAACACGAGATCCCTTTTATTTATATATCGTTTATTTTTCAATCTTTTTCTTCTTGTTGTTGTGAAGTTCAAAGATCTCTTTAAACTCATATTTTACTTACAACTGCAATGATTCATTGTAGTCCCATATCTACAATGAACAAGTAAGTAATCTAAGAGAATAAGGAAATGATTTGGCTACCCTTACAACAAGTTATTATTTGAATAGATTGGGCATGAAATCTTTATTGGCTAGGCCACTTATGTCATCATTTTCATGTTATGGAGAATGTGGGACAATTATTTGCCATTATGTTTTACTCCCCTTTATGTGCACAATACAAGAAGTCATTATAAGCTAATTTTATTTGGCTTTGATCATTTTCATAATAAAAAAAGTCATTATTGGCTATGCCCATTATTTGTTGAAAACTTCATTCTTATCAAACACCGACGATTGATATTCTAAACATCTTACGTTCTAATCTCACTTTTGACATACATATCTTCTTCTTTCTTTATTTATTTCTTAATAACATCTTTAGAATTAAGTCATGCGAGAAAACCTTAAATGCATTGTCTTCCCCACACTGAAAAGGGGTGATTTACCAATCAAAGAGAATCTAGATTATGTGAGCTATCATCAAATCAGGTTTCTACCCCACACCGAAAAATGGTGATTCACCGTCTAGTTAAACCATGTTCAGTGTTCTCCCCACACCGAAAAGAGTTGATTCACGGCTAAACTTAATCGATTACTTTATTTGTGAATTTAACCTACATATATTATGTGAGATAAACATGAAATCAGGTCTCTTCCACACACCAAAAAGAGGTGAAATCACCAGCCAAAGTGAAACCGTATCATTCCTAGCTCGCTTAGGTGGAATCCACTGGCTAGTTCCTATGCTGGCAACATAGTACGAAGACTAGGAGACAAACGGAGACTACCTATCCACCTTGGTAGTAGCCTCATGTCATGAGGCTTACATGTGCTGGCACAAGCTCATTGCTAGTCTATCGGTGTTTTGCTCAACTACTTTTTCTTTACATCTTTTAGAGTTGACTCAAACAATATGGAAGCTTTCTTCTAGTTATGAGGTTTACTAAACTCTTTGGATAACCGGTCAACCCATTCTTTACTTGATGAAATATGAATTTAATCTGACATAATCATGTTGGTGTTAATGATACTTGTATCACGATTATTAACACCATCTTATGTGAGTATCTTTAACATAGTTGTATTACGTGTAAGTGAGACTTTTGTCACTTTCTTTAACACCTCACTCTGGTCACTTTCATAATTCAAAGACATTTAATTATATTATTACTCACTTTAACTCATTTTATGTCTTTTGGTAGCTTTATACCATTCTTTATAAACATTAAGAACTTTGTTCAATGTTGTTACTATATTCATAGTTCATTTAGAAAGGGTATGTTGGGACTTGTCCCAATGATTGGCATGACCTTTGTTATGAATTCAATGAGTTACATTGGTCATGCTTAATTTGGTATTGCTTAGTCATTGACCAATTCTATTACACATTTTGGAAATAATGTTGTAGGCCAATTTATTGCCATAAGCCAAACTTTCACTAAACACTTGAACTTTTAACCTTTGACTAACTCATAAGATCAATTAAATGTTTTTGTTTTTCCAAACTATGAAGTTAAATTGGCATTGTAGATTCATTTACTAACTTTGATGCTTTATGAAAGTTATAACTACTTATTCAATGCTTTTACGTTTACAAGTTCCTGTGGATAGGGTATGTTGGGATATGTCCCATTGATTGACTTACCCTATGTTATGAGTTCATTGATGTAGAGATTGGTATGACTCAATATGATTTGTAAGAAATATGATTGTACATAGCTTTTCTAGCCTAATTGTTGGAATAAATCATAATTTCACCAGTTACTTGTCATAACATTATCACTAGCCATTCCAATTACTTTATAAATACATTATAATAATCTATTATGTTGAGCAAAAAACTTTTTGCATTACATGAAACATCATAATTTACATTGGCCAATTCTTTCCATTATTTAAAAATAACATTATAAGCTAATTCCATTCAACTTTTTGAGAAAACATTGTTAGCCAATTTATTGGCATGAACCAAACATTACTAAAACTATTTTCATTATGTTATCACTAACAAAATCAATTAGTATAATGAATGTAATATAGTGATTCCTCAACATGAATAAGTCAAAACTTTAACATTTTAACAGTAACTGAATTTCATAGCTGATTCATAGTAACTTCTGATTCTCAAAACACAAGTAAACATTATATCATTCCTTAATTCGTGTAACAAACCCTTAAATCATTTTAATCCAATCTACAGTCCTCATTAGTCATTAACAAATCCAGAAAATTACACATAAAAATCAGTTATAACCACATACCAACAACATGCCCAAGATTACATCTATATACTTATAGAATCGAAAACAAGGATAAAAATGGAGGTGGATGTTCAACAATGTCATTGGGAACAACCCTAGTTTCGATTTTTTTGAAATTAATAAAACGTTTGAAAGTCCTCTTAGCGAAAGAATTCCTTGAGATAAAATCCATACCTTATGTAGAACTAATTCTACGAAGATCACCTTGCACGAAACCTTGAATAAAACCGTGAAATCTCCTAAGAGAAACCGAGAGAAACTTTTCTGCTTTTCATTCGCTCATTTACTATTTTTCTTCATGAATTTCTTAGTGTTTGTACCTAAGTCTAAGTCTTAGGAACTGGTATTGACTCATTAAACTTAGCTAGTTAAGTAAAATAAATAAATTGATTAGTTAAATACTAAAAATCCCCCCCCCCTAGATTGACTAAAAATAGGAAAATATTTGATTTAACAAAAATTTGGAAATTGGCTAGGGTCTCGGCCAAAATTTATAATTTTTATTAATTAATTAAATTTTTAATTTCATTAATTAAGGGACCTAGAGTAATTACTAAAGTACCCCTAAGTCTTTGTGACCATAACTAACCCCTTTGAACCATCCCAGGTTAGGTACTAGGATGTTTCTTAAACTAGATAATTTATTTTTGTTTGTCCTAGGTTAGTTAGCTAGTTTGGTCAGTTAGTTAGAGTCTATAGTTTGTTAGAGATTTAGGCCCCACATAGGGGGACCCTTGCACACGCCTTCCCCCTAACTACCTTAACCAAATTCGGTGAGGGTGGTCTCCACTGGACATTCCTTCACATGCTCTTGCACATGTGTTGCTTGTACTTTCCTTACTAACTATTCTTGATGGTTCATTTGGAATGCTTACTTATTGTCCCAAAGATCTTTGGGCACTACTTAATCTACATGATCATTTTAAGTGGTCATGTGATATGATGCCAAGGCTTGACATATGGATGCCTCATATCTATTATGAAAATACTATGAAACATATGTTTCTAGCTTAGGGTCTTTATTGCTGGCACATTTCTTAAACAGGCTCATTAATAGATAAAAAAATTGGCTAACACCCTTTAAGCCAATATTTTCTAATATGCCCAATATTTTTTTTATTTGGGTATTATATAGAAATTGACTAATACCCCTTAGCTAATTTTCTATACTATGCCCAATATTTCTCGATATTGGGCATTGGAATGCCTATGTATCCTTAATACGCATTTTTATAGACCTATTGGGCTCTTCACTAGACATGTAATTTTCCAAAATGTTGCAGACACATCACATAGTCATAATGATTGAGGTTGGACTCTCGTTACTCGCCTTACACACCAAAAAGTGAGCTCGCATAAGGAGTCAATAGAGAAACATGTTAGGGAAAAGATCGTAAGGAGACCTAAAACCAAAAATTTGGTTCTGCATTCAAAGAAGATTAAAATAAAGGTGCACCACTACCAAGAGTCGTATCGACGTATTAGATTTGAAGAATATTTGCCAAATTTGTTTTGCACCAAGTTTAGATGTGATGGCACAAAAGCTATATGTTGTAATGTTGATGAAAAGGAAGTGAAAGACACAAATCCATCATGTCAATCACCAAAAGTTGCTCAAAAGTCACCTTCTAAGTTGAAAATCCATCATGTCCGTCACAAAAAGACTCTCTAAATCTATCTCTTTGATTCGAAAGTGCATATATAGCCAAAATCACATTGTTTAACGATGACCTTTTATTTGGTGACACATTTCATAATCGCCGTTTATTCATTGTAGATTTTGCACATGAGAAAAAGATGAATAGAATCCTAGTCCATGGAGGATCTGGAATGAAAATCCTTCTGATACGCACAATGAAAGAACCTTAGATGTCGACAACATATCTTACTCATAGTCCATTTATGATCCAAGGATTCAATCAAGGAGGAAAAAGTTCCATAGTGATCATCAAGATAGACCTCATCATCAGAGAGTTGCAATCAAGTGTGTGGTTACATGTAGTTGATAAAAAGACTTCATAGAACATTTGCTTAGTAGGAGATGGGTACAAAAGAACAAAGTAACCCCATCTACTTACACCAATGTTTGAAGTATTATGAGGATGGAGTTTCAAAAAAAATTATCACAGATGATAATCCATTCACTGAAGTTGAAGCTCACTTTTCTTACGCAAAGTTTTACTTGAAAAGATATTTCATAAAAGTTGATTACATTGCATCCGGAGATGTCGGACTCCTTAAAAAGATGGCTAAGGTAGAGAACTGTAAGGCAAGAGTAGCAAACAAGGAAGATCCAAAGCTTGGCAATCCAATAAGACATCTAACATGATTGGTATTTTTACAAGTAAAAAAAAAAGGTCACATCCATTCTTTGTTATGTCCATAGGCAAAGGAGGACAAGGGGCACTCTCTCTAGTTGTAAGAAAAAGCGTTGGAAGGTTTGACCCTTCCTTTAAAGTGAATTGATATGATGAAGTAGTCCACAAAATTACTTGGGAAGTCTTTGGGCCCTAATTCATTACTTCACGGAAAATTTGTGGCCCCTAAGTTACCCCAATATGAAGCACTCCCAATGATGTAGATAGAAGAAGGTTTTGATCCTAATGCTTACAAACTGCTAGAGAAAGTTGGATTCAATCCTAACGAACCGTCAACATTGGGGAAGCTTTCGTCAAAACCTGTTATGAGACAACAATGTGAAAGGGTAGGCTACAAACAATATCTACCTATCCGCATCTCCATAAAAATGATAAGCAACAACTATATATTTGAAAAATATGAGTTTTCGAATCCAAACAAAAGGCTTTTTGTCTTTGATCGACTTGGAAGCTCAATGAATTTAAGAGGTTAGGACAATTGAGAAGAAAAACAAGGTTTCGAGAAATAACAAGAGTATGCAAGTATCTACTTTACCGAATCCTCAAAATTCTCCTGAAGACTTTCAAAGACAAACATCCTGGTGTTACCATATATCTTTCAACAATGAAGAACTTAAACAAGATGAAAATGTGTCATCCGAACTTGAAAAAAGAGTAAAGGTAAAAACTGATACATTGAAAGAAATCAACCTTAGAACTTATGAAGATCCACACCCCACTTATGTGAATGCTTCAGCGGTGAGTGATGATTAAAGGGCCTTCATTCACTTATTCAACAATTATAAAGGTGTATTTTCCTGGAGTTTCAAAGAAATGTCTAGTTTAGACATGAAGGTAGCAGTCCATCATATTGCTGTGAAAAGCGGTGCATGTCCCATTATGCAAGATCAAATGCATTTTAGTCCTTAATTGGTTCCCGTGATTGAAACTAAAGTTTACAAGCGTATTGAGGCTGACATTATCCGAGAAGTTAAGTACCCCACATAGGTTTCATGTATTGTCCCTATGAGAAATAAAAAATTGGAAAATTAGAGTTCGCATTGACATTAGGGATCTATGTAATGCATGTCTCATAATGAATGTCCAGTTCCTATCCATAACTTATGATTGATGTCACTATTAGGTATGAGGCGATGTCTTTTATGGATTCTTCATCGAGCTAAAACTAGATTTGCGTGTCACCAAAGGATGAAGAGTTGACTGCATTCCGCACTCCTAAGGGCATTTATTGCTACAAAGTAATGGCTTTTGGTTTAAAGAACGCAGGAGTAACATACCAAAGAGCTATGCAAATATCTTTCATAACATTCTTCACAAAATGTTGAATGTTATGTTGATGATTTAGAAGTGAAGTCAAGGAAAAAATGTGATCACTTGCAACACTTGAGGGTGGTGTTTGATCCACAATGAAGGTATCAACTTAGAATGAATCCTTTGCTATGTGTGTTTTGAGTTACCTGTGGAAAATTCCTCTGCTTCATTGTACGACATCGAGGAAATAAAATTGATCAAGCAAAAATAGATGAAATTCAGAAGATGGTCAAGCCAAGAAACATCCATAAATTTAAGATTCTGTAAGGAAAGCTAGCATATATTAGATAATTCATCTCGAATCTAGCAAGAAAGTGTCAACCATTAAATTCATAGGGTACTCTTTTGGAATGGGACCAAGCTTGTAGTAATGCCTTTGTGAGTATCACATCTTACTTCACAAAACCACCAGTGTTAGCAGCTCCTATTAATGGAAAGATATTGATAGATTACATATCAGCTCAAGAAAGATTAGTGGGAGCACTTTTGAAATTGTGTATGTTCCTCAAAAGACTGTAAAAGGGCAATTATTACCAGACTTCTTAGCGGTCCACCTGATACCTAATGATTGGGAACGGACTGATGAATTACCTAATGAAGATGCAATGATTGTATAAGTTCAACCTCTTTGGAAGACGTATTTTGATGACGCCTAACATCATGAAGGATCCAACATTGGAGTGATATTTGTAACTTGTCAAGAGAAGATCTTGTCCTATTCCTTCACCTTAACACAATATTGCTCCAATAATGTTGTAGAATATCAAACCTTAATACTTGGGCTTGAATTGGCAGTTGATAGGAAGCAATTACAATTACATGTTTTTGGATACTCTGAATTAGTGATCAATCAATTGTTGGGTACATATGAGGTCAAAAAGCAAGCATTGCTCCTCTATCATGACTATACACAAAAATTGATTAGATGGGTCAAAGATGTAACGCTTCAACATGTTCCAAGAAATAAGAATAAGAAAGTTGATGCCTTATTTGCTTTGGCTTCAACGTTGAATCTGCGTGACCAAGCTTAAATCACTATCTGTGAGAAATGAATAGTACCACCAGATGCGGATGAAGAAAGCAACGTTGAACATCTTATAGTTGTTGGCCCTGTAGCTATTTTGAAGTTGTGGCTCCTGTGGCTCCTGCATCCTCAGTGCACCAACTGATTCTCAGCTGGAGCTTGATTATTTTCATTAACCACATCCCAAGTTGCATTCTAGCACGTCTCCTAATACTCCTCCTATGGGATTATCTTGTACCCCCTGATTATTCATTCTCCACAGTGTTTTTTAAGTTCAGGATCATATGGAGTGAGTGATTCTCCTTAACTCCGTTACTTGGCATACACTAGAGATTGAACCTTAGAGAGACAAAAATAAAAAGTAAAAAAAATTAGGAAATAATTGATTAAAGTGAAATAATTTCGTTAAACGTAATCTTACAGCTAAATTTCCCCAATCGCTGCACCAAAATTTGATACGCTCAAATTACACTTCCTTAAAGAAACATAAGCAATCGTTATCAAGTAAAGAACCCAACTTGTAGGTAAGGGTCGATCCCACGAGGAACATGGTTTATACTTAAAGCTAACTAACGATTATATTCGCTTAGCAAATGTATTCCTGATGCAATTAAAGGGGGGATTTGTATAAAAAAATTCAGAAGTAATTGTGATCAAGATTCAAACTTTAATTATTATTAAGATGACAGAAGAATTAGGGCATAAGTTTTCCCCACAAGCTCATAACGTGGTAATCTTAGTAATAGCAGTCCCTTCCTAGTGTATTACATGCAAAGTGATAAGGTAGTTATGTTTAAATCTTTGGTATGAAATCTAAAGAATTTCACGCGTACCTTGGTTTGTCTACTTGTGTATAATTTACTAACTCTTAACTTTACCTAATATTAGACATCACATCGATGTATGTCTTAGTTTTAAACCTTGCACCAATCGACATTAGACTATTAAATACTATTACACTAAATATATGTTGATAATACTTTTCTTATTAACTATCTCCTTTGTCCAGCAAGTAGCAACAAGGTGAGTTCTAACATCGGTCATCGTTAAAAAGACTTCAAAAAGAAAGAATTACCTATGCATGCAATAACACTGTTCAAGAATTGCTTAGTTATTATTCATACTTTGTTAATTGCTCATGGTTCCCACAACCCTAGTTGTGGATTTAGTCACCCATATTATTAAGAACAGAATTTATGTTTTTAGAATAAATAACCATGAACTTATGTAACGATAAGAATAAAGCCAAAATCTCAACTTGAATTTCAAACAAACAATTGTCGAAAACATGCTTTAGAAATTAACAATTGCTAAGAGTTTTCAAGTTAATATCCCAAATAATAAACTAAACAAGAACAACAATGTCTAACCCCTAAACGCGGATTGTATCCCTATATATAGAAAAATAAGTTTGAACTAAAAAGGAAGTGAAATAAAGAAAATAAAATAATAGGACACGACTTCATTCTACGAGGCTGACCTACAGCCCGTAAGTCAATCTACAGTACATAGGTCCCTTCCGTGGCTCAGGACTTACAAAATTTTCAACCTCCGAAATCTTCAAGATCTCTATAGACTTTTACGATCTAGTAATACAAACCGTAAGTCAGACGATAGTCAACAACTCTGCTTCGTTACTCCATACTAGAGTTTTTAAGCATCAAGTAATCGAACCACCTCCCAAATCACTTCTACGGAGCTGCACTACGGTTCATAGTTAACTCTATGGTTCGTAACTTTTTATCATGGTTCCACATATAGTTTAGAATTCCCACATCCTCACCAACGAATGATCTGCCCTTCTACGACCATCATCTACGGTGTGTAACTCAACTTATGGTCCGTAGGTCGCCTCCATAAAAGCCTTTTTTACACTTCCTACACTTATATCCCCAAATCACCACGCCTAAGCTTATTTCCTGAAATTATGACAAAAAATAGATAAAACCAACACAAACATTCCCTAGACACACACAACCTCTAAGTTTAATGCATTAAAATAATGTAAACTTTGTTACATCAGCCTCCCATGGGAATTTTAAGAGGAGTTTTGAAGCTCTATGTGTTTCAGCGATTAGAGTAAAAAAATGGCAGAGACCATTAGCTAAACACTTCGTGATTTTAACGCTTCAAGTACACCTCATCCAATTCTAGGTCTCGACAATCAAAAATCACTAAATGAGTTGGTGTTGAATCCCAAAGGGAGCGGTACATGTTTAGAATTCAATTAAGAAGTATGAAGTCTAGCCAGCTATTGGAATAAACATTATTAGAAAAAGACAAATTAAATTAAAGGGATAACAGAAATGTCAAATATAGGTTTGGTTGTTATTATGAACTAAAAATAGCCAAAAATCATTTGAAATAACAATAGGGAGATAAATTCTCGTGATGTGATCGATTATAAGAAAATATAGGCATATGGGAAATTATAAATACTAGTAAATAGATAAATATCAGTGAGTAGGATAGGCTACAAGAGAGATAGTTTTCCCTCGAATAACTATCCTGAATATACATCAACAAGCATAAAAATGATGAACATTCCACACCTTAATCCATTGATTCTCTCAAGTTAAACGTGTGAGAGTGGGTTTAGGATTCACTCTCTCGAGCTAAACCCGAATCAACCCAATACCCATAAACCATTAATCATTAACCTCAGTTCTAAAACCTTTCTCTCAAGCAAGCCAAGAACACAAATATAGAACTGCATTTGCAACTACAATTCTTAAATTCAACCACGACTAATGATTAAACTCACATTTAAATAGCATTTAAGCTAGCAATTAGAAATAATCATAAATTAATTCAAATCATAATAAAATGATCACACCCTAAGAACTATAATTTTGGGTACCTGTTTTGGCCTATGAGAACTACTCATTGATCCGCCGACAACTCCTTTTTATTTCCGAGTTATTTCTTTCCTTCATGGCTTGGCAGACTGGAACTTTAGGTGATTAGACAGCTACTCTGAAATTTGCTAAATGCCCTTGGCAACCACCAGGCTTGCGTTTCCTCATTCTTAGAGATTGTTTTGTTCTTTTTTTTCATTAGTTTCCTTACTTTGTTCCTCAATATATGCACCTGAAGATCAAAAATTGAGCATCATTTATGGCACAAATTAAATATTCAAGGCCACTAAATCGATATGAACAAAGCCCTAAATAGTCCAAATCTTGAACTCATCACATCCTCTCTCAAACTCTCTTTTTTTTATATTTATGTTGATGAAAATGATTTTTGCGTGTAATGTGTAAATGTTTGTTTGGAGAATCAAGTATATTTTCCCTATGTTCATGGCAATGGTCTTGTTGGATTATTTAGGTTGGTAGAGATGGTGGATTTGATGATGATGCCATCGCTCCATGGCCTTGTGGGTGTGGTGGTTGTTATTGTTTTTAGTAGGGTTAAAAAGCTTAGAAGTTAGCGTGCATCATTGGCCCATTATCATCCCCAACTAGCATGGAACTAAACACAAAATAATGTCGAACAATCCTAAAATATGGAATCTAAGAAGAGAAACAAAAACGACTAGACACCATCCTAAATTTACTCTAATCAACATGAATTTACATAGTAAAGCTCGATGTAAAATAGAAAGGAAGTCATATCCAACATGTAGGTTGACCAGGCGTGCTTCGAATCACAAGGACAAAACTTCTCCTTTCCGAACGGCCAGTAAATGTTTCCAGACTACAAAAATAGTATCTAAAAGTTTTGGCACATTTTCTTAGACAAAAAAACAACACCATATGAAAATAGGAAGATTTAAGAGTTAAATAGGAATTGTGTGACCCATGCAAAAATTTCTGGAATTAACTCTGTCAAAGGTCCTAGTCAATGCCCCAAATTGGTGTCCCAAAAACTAAACACAATTCTGGGACAGAAGCAGAAGGTTTGTTCTAGACCAACCTAAACTTTCTCTTTTATTCAAGCGCATGGAGATCTCCTATAAGCCCGTTACTCAAAATGTTGACCAAAGTCAAACATAGGCCTTTACTTGAAATTTAAAATGCCTAATCACATGGACTAACACTACAAGCCTCAAGACTCATGCCAACAAATCCACCAATAAAATAATTACCCTTTCAGAGCGATTGGAATCGTCAGAATTGGATTCTGAGCTTATATTTTTGAAATTTTGATAAAAATGACCGTTCAATGCTCAGAAGCTCAAGACCACTAAAGCTCACATAAAAACCAAATGACCAACTAGGTTACCAAATTGTTAGTCCTATAATGTTATAAATGTATTATGGTTGCTATAGGACAGTGATATACCGTGGTTTCACGGTATAATTAATACTTTTTCATTAAGTTTAGAGTGTCCAAATACCTTTTGTGTTAGTTTTTATATAAGTTTCTCTTTGTTTTGCAGGAAATCTGTCCAAAGTTTAATGCAGAGATTTTGAGCGAAGAAATGTAGAAGAGACCACCTACAGAGCTTATGATGGTCCGTCATGCTTGTGACGGTCCGTAGGTGGCAGTGTAGTAAAGCAGCTGAAGGAAGACGGGGAATTCTGACCAAGTGTGGGGTTACGAAGCTTGTGACGGTCCGTCGTGGCAATGACGGTCCGTCTTTCAGGTTCGTCGTGAAGTTCAGAGAAGTGATCCCAATACCCAGATTCCAAGATTTGAAGTGTTTTAGAACGAAGACCCTCGACGGACCGTTGTGCCTTTGACGGTCCGTCATACTTGCCGTCGAGAGTGGTGAAGAGTGCAGTAGAAATAATTGCACAAGTATGGGACGACGGAGTCCATGACGGTCCGTCGTGACCACGATCATCCGTCGCGTGGTCCGTCGACCCAGCCGCGTTTTGGCAGATTTCCAGCAAATAGAGTCCTTGTTTAATTAGTTTTTTTCTATTTTTTTATAAATAGTTCGAAAAAACCTCATTTTTGAGGTTGGACTCTGTTAGGTGAGACTCTTAGATTGTGAAATTCCTTATTGGTAAACATTGTATTGTGAGATTCTTGATAATCATTAAACTTTTTGTGAGATTATTGATTACTTTGAAATTCTTGCAAGTGAATATTGGTGATTAATCAAGCAAACTTTTAGATTTTACTCTTTCTCATTGAAGTAAGTACATGAACTCTTATTTAATATATTTGAATATTGTGTTTATGGCCATGAGTAACTAAACTCCATAATTAGGGTTGTGGGAACCATAGGCAAATAATGAGATAAACCCTAACTAAAATAACAATTCTAGAATAGTGTCGTGCATGTATTAATAATTCTTTCACTTAGAAGTCTTTTTAATGGATAGTCAACGTTAGAACTCACCTTAATGCTACTAGCCGGACCAAGGAGGTAGATAATAGGAAAAGAATTATTAACATAGATTTAGTGTATACTATCTAATAGGCTAGTATTGATTGGTACGAGGTAATAACTTAGTCAAATATCGAATATGATGCTTAATATGAGGTAAGGATAAGGGTTAGGATATCAACACACATAGCTGGACCAAGGTGCGGAGTGAGATTTTCTAGATGCCGGACCAAGGATTTGGAAATACATAACTTATCACTTTACATGCAAGATACTAGGAAAGAATTGTTAGAGTTATCAAGTTATGAACCTGTGGGGAACACATAAACCCTAGTTACGTTGATTTATTGGTTAACATTCAAAGTTGTTAAGTGTCTCTGTCAAGTTTTGTAATTAATTTTACTCATTTATAAATAGAAACCCCCCTTTATTGTTTTTACTTTCCAAGGAAGTCACTGACCCAACAATAGTAATAACAAGTTGAAGTTAAGTCTAGACTTTTTTCCTTGTGGGAAAGATCCAAACCTCACTAGTTTGGTTATTTACTTGACACGGCCGCTTTACTTCTTATTTGAGAAGTAAGTTTGAGCGTATCAAATTTTGGCGCCGCTGCCGGCGAATCTAGATTTTAGATTAACTTGAACTTATTACTATAGTTTAGTTGATATTTTCTTGATTTTAGTTTGTTTAATTGTTTTTGATTTCTTTTCAGAACTATCCTCCTTGTATGCCAAATACACGGAGAGGAAGAGAACCCTTGTTTCCCTATGATCACGAGTTAGAGTGTACACTGCGCAATATGAATCAAAACTTGGGAATAAATGATGAGGATCCGAACCAGACTATCCCAGCTCTAGTTGATGTTCATGGTCAGATGTTACCCAATGCTTCAGGTGAACATCAACAGAGGGTACAAAATCCCGTTCCACTGCCCCAAGCATACTACAGAGGGTATGAAAACATAGCAGACTTGGATGGGCTACTTGTATTGCCCCCTCTACCCACAGGCCACACCTTTGTGGTAACTAGTAGCCTGATTCAAATGCTCACTGCCAGAGGTTTGTGTTCAGGGCTACCTTCTGTGGATCCACTTGCCTATATAGCTAAGGTAAGGGCAGTGTGTAAAAGTTGTGTGGGGAGGCCTGATTTGGATCTAGATGTAATAGGGCTCAGAGTGTTTCCTCTCTCACTAACGGGAGAGGCTGCTATATGGTTCATTGAGCTCCCATACAACTCAATCTTCACTTGGAACCAATTAAGAGATGTCTTCTTAGCATGCTACTATCCGGTCTCCAAGAAACTAAACCACAAAGACAGAGTGAACAACTTTATTGCACTACCGGGCGTATTAGTTAGTAGTTCTTGGGATAGATTCACCTCATTATTGAGAAGTGTTACAAATCACCGCTTAGATGATGAGTCATTGAAGGAATACTTCTATCGGGGACAGGATGATAGCAATAAAGCGGTGTATGACACTATAGCAGGTGGATCTTATGGGGATTGTCCTTATGCTGAGATTGCTGAAAAATTAGAGAAAAGCTATCGGAAAAACAATGCTTGGAGTACTAGGAAGTCTTATATAGGGGAAACACCTTCGCAGTATAGTCCACTCACAACCCAGCCACAGATGAGATTCATGAAGATATAGCTCAAATAAGAACTGAGCTTGGGTTGGTACTAAAACATGTCACAGGGGGTGCAGAAAAGATAAATGCAGTTAAATACTTGGATAAACCACCACCTCCTAATAATGAGTGCTATTATGCGGAGGACACTCATGCAGTATATGAGCAGACGGGGGGTTTCCGACAATGCGCCCAAGGCTCAAATCAGGATAACTGGCGCCAAGGTCAAGGGAAGCAAGGTCGAAACTATGGTAACTACAATCGTGAGGGTCATTATGTCCGAGATGGAAACTAGAACCGCAACAACAACTTTAATAGGGATAACTATTCTAATAGACACGATAGGAATGGGCCATATGTCCCCTTTCAAAATCGTGAAGTTACTCCTAGGGATGGTGGAGATAGTATGGCGCGAGTTGAGGATATGTTGCACAAAACTATGAGGAGGTTCGATGCTAGTGAAAGAGTTGAGGTGTGATTTAGCTAGTGTTGGGAAAAAAGTTGATACACATGAAATTTCGATTAAGTAGATCGAGTTTTAAATGGCCCAATTATCTGCGACAGTGAACACACAGCAACCGGGCACTCTTCCTAGCAACATTATCCAAAATCCAAAGAATGATGCGCACTGTATGGCAATCACTACTCGGGGTGGTAAGCAAACCATTGACCCACCTATGCCATCTACTGAGGAAAATGTGAGAAAGTATAATGATAATGTGGTAAAGGGTAGTGGTGAAGCAGAGGAAAGTAATGGAAAAGATGAAGAAATACCTATCAAGGTAATTCCCATGCCTAGGCCACCACCACCTTTCCCTCAGAGATTAGTGAAAAAGACTGAGGATGGTAAATACCGGCATTTCATAACTATGTTGAAGCAGCTTTCTATCAATGTCCCTTTGGTAGAAGCTCTAGAACAAATACCCGGTTATCCCAAATTTATGAAAGATCTGGTGACCAAGAAAAGATCTTTCACTTTTGAGAATGATGATAGACTGCAGCATTGTAGTGCTATTACTAGAAGTCTCTCGTACAAAAGAAAGAAGATATGGGTGCGTTCACTATTCCTTGTACAGTTGGGTCATTGCATTTTGCGAAAGCATTATGTGATCTGGGGGCAAGCATAAATCTCATGCCCCTTTCAATTTACAAGAAGTTGGGTTTGGGGGATCCAAAACCCACTGCGATGCGGCTACTGGTGGCTGATCGGACAGTGAAACGACCTATAGGGATACTCTATGATGTGCTAGTAAAAGTGGAGTCATTCATCTTTTCGGTTGATTCTGTTATTCTTGATTGTGAGGCCGATTTTGAAGTGCCTATTATTCTTGGGAGGCCATTCCTTGCTACAGGTAGAGCCTTAGTTGATATGGAGAAGGGACAAATGACATTTTAATTAAATAATGAAGAAGCGACCTTCAACATTTGTAGGACCATGAGGCAGAGTGGTGAGCTCCAATCGGTATCTGCCATATCCCACAAAGAAAAGATGAAGAAGGAGACTAAACAGAAAAATTCAAAACAAGAGTTTATGGTTGGGGATTCGGTGCTTGTAGACAGTTCTGGGGTGCCTTGTCTGCCGAGCAAGCTCAAGCCCAAATAGACTGGCCCTTACTTGATTACCCAAGTATTCCCTCATGGAGCAGTTGAGTTAAAAGCCAAGGAGGGAGTGCGGTTTAAGAGGAATAGAGATAGAAAAAAACTCTATTTTGGTCATAAAGCATTGGGGAATGAAGTGATAGAGGCATACCATCTTCATGAAGTCTGAGTAATCAAGGGTCCCCAGTCGTTCCGCGACATTAAATCAGGCGCTTGTTGGGAGGCAACCCAATACTTATAGTCTTTTTAGTAATGGTAGCATTCTCTACTAATGGGTTTAAAATTTGCAGGCACATCACAAGGAAATTCTGCAGAAGATTACTCTGAAACAGTCACCAACGGACACATACGACGGATCGTCGTGCTCTCGACGGTCTGTCCTGCACAACCGTGCTGTTTGTCAGAGACCCTATTCCTAAAGGTCTCTCACATTTTCTAAGGGTCCTCCAACAGACACCTACGACGGACCGTCATACTCTCGACGGTTCATCCTGCATAACCGTCATGGTGGTCAGAGACCCCTTTCTTAAGGGTCTCCATTTTTTTAAGTGTCCCACGACGGACATCATCGACGGACCGTCATAATCACAACGGTCCGTGCTGATTGTCGGCGCTTTGCGCCCCAGGTTTGCTTCACCTACCACTCTTGTATTTCAATTTTTTTATGCATTGGGACAATTGCATGTCTTTTTGTTGGGGGTGGGGTAAATGGAAAGTGAGTGCTAGGGTGAAGTCTGAGTAGCCCAATTTACTATCCTCTTTTGGGGTTTTCTTGCCTGTATTCTTTTTCCCCAAAAGACTGATTACTTTTTCTGTTGAACCGGCAAGTTTATATCTTTTGTACATAGTTTAATTCTAGAGCATGATGGCTAAAATGATATCCTGATAAATTGAAAAATAGTGCATGACTAGGCATAGTAACTGATAATTGTGTGGCTCTAAGCATGAAATAGAGTTACACCATTGCATTACCCTAAGTCTTACATTCTAACTAGGTGTCTGATAATCTGGTATAGTGATGAGATGTCAAGTGAGTGTGAGGAAATTTGAATAGTCCACTATTAGTACTGATCAAGATCTTGACTTGTTAGTCATGCTAAAAGTTAGTTGTAATAGACAATTAGGAAAGGATCATAGTCCCTTATTCAATATAGCCCATTTATAGCCTAAATAAAAGAAACCAAATGAAATTTATCCTTCTTTGATCCAAATAATCTGAGCTTAAAATTAGACCTTTCTTTTTCACCCAACTTATCTTTTCTGAGAACAATGTGTTGGCCCTGGTCCATCATTGGACATGTGCACCTCAGCTTATGCCAAAAGCATAAGTTGAGGGTGGCTAATGCATAAACAACCTTCGTTATGGCCCTGACCCAACTTTGGGTATTGTGTACCTTCAATCATGGAAAAGCCATGAGTTGAGGGTGGCTATTATGAGGAATGCTCTAGAAAGTTGGGTTGTAAAAACAATGAGAGAGAAAGTACAAAGTAAAGTGAATCAAGAATTCGTTGAAAGAAAAGTAAAGAAAAAGAAAAATATACAAGAATTACAAACAAGAAAACAAGAGAGTCACTTACACAAATGAAGAAAGAAGAGAAAATAGCAAGGTGAAAGAATATGAGAAACAGGGCGAGATAAAATGATAGAAAGTGGAAGGTTTAGTCGATATGTCAAGGACGGCAAAAAGTCACTAAAGTATACCTAAATATACCTTACCTGAACCCGAGCCTATGTTACTAGCTAAAAAAGTCCTATCGTGATCCTAAGGGTTGTATAGCGAACTTGAGGCAGTGAAAATAAAGGCAAGCTTATGGCGATAGGTATCAATGAGTGTGACTTTGTTCTGAGAGCGAGTGTTGAAAAGTAATCCTTATAATCAAACTGAAATCATTGTGTGAAAAAGGAGGATTTTGTTGTAAAGTGAGGACACTAGTTGCAATCCGGAATTGTTAGAACCTCGGTGAGAAATTGAATAGGATAGGTGTTAGTGCATGGTGAGTCTGTGTCATGTTCTGATCCCACATAATTCAAGCCTAATAGTGATACCATGCATATATTTGATAAGATTAATCGGGATTAATAGCCAAATGAATGCAATGGATAAATCATGGATACTATTGTACAAAGATTGTGTAGTGAGTCATAGTGCGTCGCTTGAGGAAAAACAACGAATTTAAGTTGAGGGTGTTGATATACCGTGGTTTCATGGTATAATTAATACTTTTTCCTTAAGTTTAGTGTGTCCAAAAGCCTTTTGTGTTCTCTTTGTTTTGCAAGAAATCTGTCCAAAGTTGAATGCGGAGATTTTGAGCGAAGAAATGCAGAAGAGACCACCTACGCAGCTTGACGGTCCGTCGTGCTTGTGACGGTTCGTAGGTGCCAGCGTAATAAAGCTGCTTTAGGAAGACGGGGACGTCTGACCAAGTGTGGGGTTACGAAGCTTGTGATGGTCGTTCGTGGCTATGACGGTCTGTCCTGCAGGTTCGTCATGAAGTTTAGAGAAGTGATCCCAGTACTCAGATTCCAAGAGTTGAAGTGTTTTGGAACGAAGACCCTCGACGGACCGTTGTGCGTATGACGGTCCGTCATACTTGCCGTCGAGGGTGGTGAAGAGAGAAGCAGAAGAAATTGCACAATTATGGGACGACGGAGTCCATGACGGTCCGTCTTGACCACGATGATCCGTTGCGTGGTCCGTCGACCCAGCCGCGTTTTGGCAAATTTCAAACAAACAGAGTCCTTGTTTAATTAGGTGTTTTTTATTTTTATAAGTAGTTCGAAAAAACCTCGTTTTTGAGGTTGGACTCTGTTAGGTGAGACTCTTAGATTGTAAAATTCCTTATTGGTAAACATTGTATTGTGAGATTCTTGATAATCATTAGACTTTTTGTGAGATTGTTGATTACTTTGAGATTCTTGCAAGTGAATATTGGTGATTAATCAAGCAAACTTTTAGATTATACTCTTTCTCATTAAAGTAAGTACATGAACTCTTATTTAATATATTTGAATATTGTGTTTATGTCCATGAGTAACTAAACTCCATAACTAGGGTTGTGGGAACCATAGGCAAATAATGAGATAAACCCTAACTAAAATAACAATTCTAGAATATTGTCTTGCATGTATTAATATTTCTTTCGCTTAGAAGTCTTTTTAACGGATGTCCAACGTTAGAACTCACCTTAATGCTACTTGTCGGACCAAGGAGGTAAATAATATGAAAATAATTATTAACATAGATTTAATGTATTCTATCTAATAGGCTAGTATTGGTTGGTACGAGGTAATAACTTAGTCAAATATCGAATACGATGCTTAATATGAGGAAAGGATAAGGGTTAGGATAGCAACACACGAAGCCGGACCAAGGTGGGAAGTGAGATATTCTAGATGCCGGACCAAGGATTTAGAAATACATAACTTATCACTTTGCATGCAAGATACTAGGAAAGAATTGTAACATTTAGAGTTATCAAGTTATGAACCTGTGGGGAACACATAAATCCTAGTTACTTTGATTAATTGATTAAAATCCAACATTCAAAGTTGTGAAGTGTATCTGTCAAGTTTGTTAATTAATTTTACTCATTTAGAAATAGAAACCCCCCTTTATTGTTTTTTCATTCCAAGGAAGTCATTGACCAAACAATAGTAATAATAGGTTGAAGTTAAGTCTAGACTATTTTCCTCGTGGGAACGATCCCAACCTCACTAGTTGGGTTATTTACTTGACACGACCGCTTTACTTCTTATTTGAGAAGTAAGGTTGAGTGTATCAGATAGCTCTAAATTATAAACATGAATTAGAAACATAGAAATGACTTGGAGGGTCAATACAAAAACCACTATTTAGAGGACTTTCATATCTAAAGTAAGAGTAAAGAAGTACCTGAAGGCTCAAACAAGAAATGATATTACTCCCGCATGTCATGCTCGGTATCCCATGTAGTCTTCTCAATTGAACAATGCCTTTGATAGACCTTACCACAAAAATGTCTCTCAAACGCAATTGTCGCACATCTTTGGACATAATGGAAACTGGATCCTCCAAGAAATTCGAGTGATCATCAAACATAACATATTATACTGGATCATATGATACCAATTAGGAAAATACCAATGCAACATTGAAACATGGAATGCAAGGTTGATAGCTGATAATATTGGAGGTACTGACAACTCATATGCGACATCAACAACTATCTCGAGAATCTCAAAAAGACCATTAAATGGGGCTAAGTTTGTCTAGCTTCAAAAAACTTATTACACCCTTCATGGATGACACACGAATGAAAAATCTGTAACCAGCTGAAAACCTCAAAAGATGCCTACGATCAACATTAATTTTGTGCCTACTCTAAGTTGTCTTAAGCATCTCCTGAATAACCCTCATCTGGTCCAAAACCTACATAATCAAGTATGTCTCACACGGTCTAGGATTTGTAGATTAAACTGTTTGTAATCAATACATATATGCTTCATGCCCATCTTCTTTTACAAATAGAATGTGATCTACCCAAGGGAATACATAATGCCTAATGAACCCATACACTAGATATCTTCATGTTTAATACTTAAGTCTTTGATATATCATTGAGCTATCTGATATGATATGAAGGAATATAAATAGGTCGAATGCCTAGCTCTGTCTCAATAAGGAAATGAATATCACTCTCCAAGGGGTGGGTCAGTGGAAAATAGATCCAAAAAGTCAAAAACAACTAGAACTAACTCAACGGGTGGACCTCCTTACTACATCTTGCACATATGTTAGATTATATAAAGACACGTTAGCCACTCGCCTTCGAACCCGAATAAAAGAGATAATTAAAGGCAATGTTCTACTAAAACAACCAAGCCATATCACTAGGGAAAATGAGGCCTTGATAAGGTAAAGGTTTTAGAGAAACAATCTAAAACAACATGTTAGGGGGATAACCAGTCCATGCCAAGAATCACGTCTAAAAGAAACATATCATGTAAGATAAGGTCATGCTGGATGTCATACCCCTAGGTAGAAACTAAACAAAATTTAAAAACTTTATCTACCACTAAAGACTCACCAACTGGGTCGATATATGTAACAGTGCTAGCATAGTCTCAGAACTCATACCCATACGAAAAGTTTAACAAATAGGCAAATAAAAATATGTAGGGCCTAAATCAAGTTAATTCAAGACATGGTGATGGCATAAAATAATTTTACCTATGGTCATATCATTTGATGCCTCAATCGTCACTATTGTTGGAGCTGCATAGAATTACACATACACACCTATACCCTATCCATATGCTCTAAACCTTAACCTATCTTTCTGAGGATCGTCCCAAACGCCTTATTTTCCCAGTATGATAGTTTTCACCATTACCTCAACCCCTAACTGAGGTACTACTGGTGGAGATGGTAGAGTTGTAAAAAGAGAGGAAATAATCCACATATGCAAAGGAAAATCTATGGCCTAATGATCCAACTCTCCACAATTAAAGCAACCTAGATATAATGGAATCCAAGAAGAATGTTTAGCCTGCCATGAAGCAAAAGAATAAGATATGTAAGATTTGAGCAAACGTCACTCCGGCTATACCGTTCAGCCTCTAAAGTCTTGAATGAGAACTGAACAAGCCGGTTGACCTAACCCTGATGGAACCATTATAAGGTTTTATCATAAGTGTGTTTAGACCAAGAAGAAGACTGACTATATATTCCATCACACCTAGTTGCCTTGTTCTTGTCCCACTAGGCCTAACAATTGAGTGGCTTAATAGTGTAGTCATGGTCAACAACATCTAAAAAGTAATGACCCACGGAGATGATAAAGTGACTCTCTATTTTTAGTTGAAGCCTCAACCCACAAACAACGCATTCAACTCTCTTTTACTTAGTGAGTAGAATCATACCGGCATGGTGGGATAGCTATTTGGAACCTCAACTCATACTTTTACATGATCATGGAGCCCTACTCTAACCTATAGGCTCGATTCTTAAGTTGATCTCAGACATTATGCGGGATGTACCTAGAAAAAAGGGCATCAAAAAGATATTCCATCTCAGTAGAGGAGACCCAACTGTCTTGTCTCTATAGGGGTACGCCACCCTTACCTAGCTAGCCCATCAAACTAATAGGCAATGAAATCAACTCATTTTGAATCCACTACTGCCAATGTATAAAGACACTCTGGGCAAGTAGTCAGAAACTGGTGGTCATCATAACCGAAATCTCTAGAAAACCTCACACTTAAAATCATGTGGAACACTCTACGCATCTTTTGCTCCTTTATTAGAATAGCTCTAGCTACAATTACGAGCAGGCAGCGCCAGGCGGTACCAAGACCATGGCCTCTATTGCAGGCTGATCTGTTGACCTAGTCAGGTGTGGGGACATGAGCATGCCTCAAAGCATAGTTAGCAGCTGAATAATGGTTTCTTGAAAACCTTGTGGTATAGCTAGTCTAGGTAGTGGTTGCGCTTCTCCTGGCCCTACTGGCTAAGCCGAAGCTCGAAAAGCTAGAGGGTCCACTGCTTAAGCTGGTGCCTCTCTCTATCAATGGTTGTTGTTGCAGGCCTATTAACGTTAGTCGTTGTGAGGCGTGTGTGAGTCATCTCATGAAAAGAGTGAAAAAATGAGATTTTAAGAAATGAATAACATACATATTGCACATAAGCAATACAAATAAGGGAATCTTCTTAGGTTCCATATAGCCTCAGAAATATAGGATAAGGACATTTCTTCATCGCTTTGCATGACTCTACTAAGAATTAACTCTATTTAAGTGAGATCGGTGATCATGATGGAACCTACTATAACCCATATTTTTTTAAGCGAACATATATCCTAAACAACAAGTAATGAGTAAAAGTTCATAAATAAACAAAAGAAAAACATAAACAACAAATGAAATAGAGGCGGAAGCAAATAAAAATCTATATATATACAAGTTAATCGCTCATAGAACCTGGAAGTCACGAGCATAAACATGTATAATATAAAAATAAAAGTCCTAGAAGTGGACCGTAAGAAACGATCTCAACTAAATAAGACTACTTAAACGTATATACAAAATAAGACATGCTGATTCAAAATTCCAAGAGCTCACCCTCATTTCTGATCCAAGAAGTTGCGAAAGATGGCACGAATTATCATCGTTGGTAGTAAGTATAAGGACCTATGTAACAAAATAGTTACGGATTGTAGAATGATTACCGAAACAATGGTCCTTAGCAGGAATCAAAGGCCCACTAAGAAACAAAGGTAAAGGCAATACGAAAAAATAGAATCTACATACAAATAGAGGTCTAAGAGGATATAAAAGAAAGATAATGAGAATAGCAAAAGTAAATCTAAGTGCATCTAACTAACAATAACTGGACCCCATAATCTTGAATGCACATTTTAAGAAAGTTTAAATTTAACATCAACAGGCCCCCATAGACTCGACAAGTACATATATTAGCTAAGTCTAATGAAGGAAGATAACTACAAATCAAAAAATAGCTCCCAACCAAAGTAACCATCAAATCTAGTCAACTCCTAGCCTATCTTGCAAGAGTGACAATCAATATATGCCGCCTAGCCATGCAGTCCACTCCTAAGCAAGCTAGTAAAAGTGATCAGGGGTTGTGTCAACTAAGAATTAGAACTCATATATAAATGTCACCCAGCTTTCCAGTCCACTCTCACCCAGCTAGAAGTGACCCAGGGGTTTGTTGACTACAAAGAGGATCTCAAATAGGCTCCAAGCCACTATGGACGTTCACTCACATTAAAATATAAAGGCTCCAAGTAAGGGACACTCTAATTATGAGAAAGAATAAAAAGTTCAATAATGCATCGGAGCCACAAAAATAGGGGGAGAAGGAAAAATATATATAAAGCAACAAAATTTCCTATACTAAGGTTAATATTATAAGACTCAAATGTACTACTCCAATCTATAAGGGCCTAATTTGTTTGAAACAACACTGGAGATAAAACGTGATTAGAAGGATCACAAGTCTAAAGCTACACTACTCTAACACTAAACTATGCCCGAACATGATCAAAGATAATGTAATTATACACTACAACATGCACTAACACACAAACCCTTAACTATAATACAAATAAACCCCAAAAAGTTTTGATTGATTAAAAAACATGGTATCCAAGAATACAAATAATAATGACGAGGATTCAACCCCTAATTAACTCAAATCAATATGTTTTTACGCATTCAAGATCAGTCTAAATAGAAAGGACGGTATAGCCTACCTATTGTCCGAACGTGTGTATTCAAAATCACAAGAATTGAGCTTTTCTTTTTTTGAAAGGCCTTTAGAGGATGCTAATCTATCAAAATAGGATAACAACGTTAGCATGGTAATTTAGACAACAAAAACATAAAAAAAGGAAATATGCAAATTTCAAAGTCAAACGGAAATAATGGGACCAGACCAGAATATTTGGAATAGTCTTTGTCAAGTGGTCCTGATAAATTCCTCAAACTCGTGAACCAAAAAAACATAACTTGAGGCTTGAAATGACCAAGAAAAAATTACGCAAAAAATTCAACAATTCACTCAAACAAGGAATACTACAACAGCTTCCAACTCAAATTCACCTCAAATGGAGGTTGAAAACAATTTGCAATCATTGCCTAACGTAGCCTTGATAATTCCTAACACGTAGGACTTCAAATTACTCTATTTCAAACTCAAATGGGGGATAAAATACAATTAAAACCTTGTAAATTAATTTGTCATCACAAATGGTACATCTTCTATTGTTTCCACCTATTGAAAAATATGTCCAAAAGTATTTTTGCTCCATTGGACCAAAGTTGATTTCGCCCTTTCCAATTTTGTTTAAACTACTGTAAAAGGGGAGCATGTTTCCTCCATATTCCATATATTTTCCACTGTACGTTGAAAGTTGTGTTGTTTTGCCTAGCAGTTAAGCCAAAAAGGCTTGTAAATATGCTTTTGTGATGTATTTCAAGTAATATGTAATGGGTCATGGTCTAAGCCCTCCCCTATCAAATGTTTTACTTCAGTGTTTTAGAACTCCTTACCGAGGTCATTCCTCCCAAAGAATCTATCCAACCTTTCAAAAATACAGCCAACCTCTATTATGCCATTCCATAAGGTATACTTGTTTCTTGAGAATTTTATTACATTCAATGCACAAGAACTTATACTTTGAACAAAATCTTAAACTTCAAGTTGCGAGACTGGCAGACCTCCCATCTTTTCTGACTCATCTATTATGTTATTGAAATCTCCCCTTCCCATCCATGTAAAATGTGTATTGTTAAAAACCACAACAAGGTCTTTACACAATTTAAATATCTCCAAGGCACTACATCTAGCATAATTGTTGTAATTTTGACAACACCATTGTTGTCTCTATGCTTTAGAGTGATTGTAATTTGATGCAGTGTGTCAAAACAATCTTTTCCTTCCCACTTCTCATCCCAAAACAACCAAATTTTGAAAGACAAATTAACTTTGGATTGTTGCTTTTCTAGTCGATGGACTTTAAAAGGATAGAAAAGAGCAATGTATGCCTAATGATTTTCCTATTTAGGTCTAGTAGCCTTTCAAAAGAATTTTGAGATTTTACCAACCTAATGGTCCAAAATAGCACTTTACTAATCATTCATCAATATGGAGGTGCTGATCATTTTGGGTTTTGTGTTTACATAAGTCATATCTCGAATGTTGTTCCTTCTTTCCCAATATTTTCCATTCAATTTTTCTATTTGTTGAGGGAATAAGTCTCCTTCTCTTTATATCTCATGTATGTGAGATTCTAGGATCTCTTCCTCCTCTATATCATGTTTATGATGTAACTCTCCTGGGCTATGCTTGTCTATCTTTTAATTAAGACAATTTGTTGCTTGTTTCAAATTTAACACAAGTTGTTGTTCCTTTGTTAGTGTTTTCTCCATTACCCTCCATTGTTTCTCTCATTCTCCTATTGTGTTACTTCAACACTAGAAATGATACTTGTATCTTTCACAATAGAGGTTTCCGGGCTATAAATTATTATACTTCGGTCAGAACTTTTTTTTGTTCTCCCTATGGCAACTGAAGTTAACAGTATCTCATTCTTTCCCTTGTACCTTGTCTTCAAACCTCTTTTAAATGTGTGTATCCTGATTTTCCGTTCTTTCTACCTCATTGTTATCCTCTTGTCCAAGTAATGTTTCTTCTAAATCCTCAAATGTGTCTATGTATTCACTTCTTCTTTTTTCGCTTCTTGTACTCTTTTATTCCAGACTTGTTCTGGTTATATTTTTTCATAATTATACCACCTTCTGTACCCATTCCTTCTTCCCTACTCAGTAAAACATTTTCTTTAGCTATCTTTTTATTTTCCTCTTTACCTTTATAAAAATGATCTTGGTTTTTTCACTTTGTCCCTTTCTTTGCTTGTTTTTTTACTTTAACGCCCTTGTCTTCCTTATTAACTTGCACATTTTCTCCCTCCTCCGTCTGTTCCATTTGTGTGAAAAGTTCATAATATATAACATAGCACTCCTTCTCATTACGCCCATCAAGTTTGCAAGTTATACAATACTTTGGAATATAATTATATTGAATGGTAACCCATTTTTTCATAACTTCAGTGTTCTTTTTCCTCATGTTAATATTGTTTCTTTTTGGTCATTCCCCTAAAAGATTCACCTCTAGTTTTACCCTGGCAAAACTTGGTATTGTTTTGTTTTGAGTTGCCATGTATGCCTGTAATAGTCTTGATATTGTTGCAACTAGTAGAAGATTGTCTCCTTACCAAAAAGGTTTGGTGGCAGTGATGGAAAAGAGATCAAAACTATCGTTGTAGTCATTTCCTCTTTTTCATCAAACAAAGGATCCTATTTCATGGTTCTCATTGATTACGACCAATTGTTACGAGCGATATAAAATTGGGTTTTTGATAATAAGTTCACATAATCTTCTAGTAGTGAGACCCTTATCAATACATATTTTCTACTTAATAACCTAATATTTACTTCCCCTTTCAAACCCCATCGTTTTGGTATTAATTTCCTAAACTCTTGGATGTCTGGCTATCCATTTGAAAACTTCCCAATCATTGTGTATTATCCTTAGTTGTACTTCCTACTCATCCCAAACTATCTTTGCTTCCTAAGGAAGTATGTTAATGGTTTTATGCCTGTGTTAAATTACGGTTGGTTTGTTCTATTAGAGTGTTGGCATAAGAAATATTATTCCCCTCCAATATCCTCTGTGATAGGCCAACCTCAGTTGTTGGAGGTTTCCCACCATGAGAAAATGGTAGGCAAATTTTAGGGTTCAGGCTTCTAGGTTTAGAAATTTATAGAGCTTTTTTTACATAACTTTTTGTGAGGTATCGTTATCATATTGTTTATGCTCTCTTATTTTTTTTCTTTTTTCTTGAATTATTGTGATTTTATCTTGTAAAGACTTCATGCATTCTATTAGAATATTCAATATGAATCAAGAATTTTGAATACTTGAAAATATCTAACATATTCTTTTTATTTGAATTTACTTAAGTGAACCAAGTTGCCCAACATATTTCATAGAAGCTATAAAGGGAAGATTGTAAGAACGCGGTATTTTACGTGGAAACACCTGGATCAAAAGATGTAGAAACAAAGACATGTTCCTCAAACAAAAATTACACCAACTTCACTAAATGACTACGAATCTCAACCAATAAAAGAGATTACAAGAGTTTATCTAGACTAAAGATCAACTAATTAATCTCAATTCTACCATACCTCCAAGGTATGTGTTCCCATTGTCTTCGAGTTACTCTCAACTTGAAGACTGAGATACTAAATTTTTTTTATAATTCATTGATCTATAAATAATAAAAATCACAAATTCTAAGAAAGCTTCCTAGATTTTTTTCTTCTATATTATTGGATCAACAACATTTCAGAAATCAATATCTGAATTGTTTTTCTGTTTAACAGCACAACTAGAACGAACGCCGCTTGTTGTGTTTATGCTTTTTCTTTCTAAGTTCTTCTACTACATCAGGACTCCTCTGTTTGTTCCATAATTCATTTTCAGTTAGAATTATTCGTGCATGATACACTTTCATAAAATAAAAGTCCTTCTTGAAATGATTCTGTTGAGATGACTTTGCCAACTTGTTCCATGCATTTCGTCATTTGTCAAAATGATTATCCCAACAAATTCCTCTTTTTGATGATGACAAACCTATGCAACTTGCTATTTTAACCTGTAACACTTAGGAATGGAACAATAGGAAAAACATATTATCTATGAGTTATAACTATTGCACTTCCTTTACTTTTCCCCCTTATGGCATCATCAAAATTGGTTTCAAGTCAATTTAAAGAGTATACAGGAAGAATGATAAAAAATAATCTACACAAAAAGATTTGTCATAAATATTGTAACAAAATTAACAATATAATTAATCACATAGACAGATGCACAAAAAGTTAATCGTGATATACATTAACCGAACACACATAGAGTACATACCAAAAGCATTAAATGTCTTAAAGAAGTAGAATACAACATTCACGATCAACAAAATACCATAGTCCAGCAGATAGTTTGAAGAGATCAAAAGGTTGGAATTGGGAGGAAACAAGGAACAATTGGGCTAGGTATTACACAGTGGAAATATAAGCAACCCTAGTTCATTTTGCAGCTCCATTATACGAGCTTGTAAGGTTGATTTCTCTAGTCAATGGGCATCCTCCATAGAAAGAAATTGATCCTCCTAGACAATAAGTTGACTCTTTAATCGATGAAGAGGATTATCAGGGTTCCTCATAGAAATAGGTAGAGCCATATGGTTCACAGTACCCACCACATCCTTAATTGTTTAAGAGTACCACAGCTGAACAGGCACGTTAAAATACCTCAAAGATAGGAGTCACCCATAACCCGTATGGAAGAGAATGTCCATTGTCATCTTAATGTTGGGCCCTATATGTATGTTTGACAATTAAGGAGGGAAAATCGATTGGTATCTCAGTCTCCAGTATCTCCATAATAGTTAAATCCAGAAAATTTTCTTTTGTATGATGTTATTTCCTTGGAAGGATGATCTTGTGGACTACATCAAAGTACAAGTTATGCAATAGACAAATCTTATTCTTAGTAACACCACGATGATGAGTCAGATGAGTCTTGGAGGGAAACTTTTTCTAGAGATATTTATGGAGGATGTATGAGTAGAAAAAGGAGGCCACTAAAATTTCACATAATACCCCATCCTTCAGAAAGTATTCCCAAAATACGAGCAACATCGGCAGGAACAAAGTGAACAAAAGTACCATGGACAGTAGATGTCAAAGACATCTCTTAATTTTTTCCTTTTAAATAGAACTCGTTGACCTCTTTCTTGGCCATTTTTCATTGAGCATCACCTTGAATAAAAAGGGAAGACCACCCTTGCACCCCTAACTTAGTCAATAGAACAGCCATTTCAAAACCCTCAATTCCAATGACAACCATTCCTCTAAGAAAAGATTACTTATAAAAGTGAATAATTGTATCGAATTGAAGTGAACACACGAAGGGATTAGTCTTAGGATATTAATCATCATCGAAGATAACACCAACGGGATTGAGGGAGAGGAAGACGTAGAAGTATGAGTTCTTTTTGTTGCCGCTAGGGCAGAGATTAATTCAGCCACAGCGTCGCGTATTTTTTGTCTAGTTTGGGGAACCCTAATCCAACACTACAAGGAGTATCTATGAGTGTAGAGGATTCGTACCTAAGGTGACCCGTTTTCTTGGTTAAAGACTTAGAATGAAGCTTATTCATATGAGGAACAACTTCTTATGGATTGATTTCATTAGTAGTATCAATATATAAAAGAACACGGTGAGGCTCATTCTCCATAGAAGGGAACACAATAAGAAAAGAAACGTAGGGATTTTGACTTATAGAGCTTCATTATTCAAATTCATCAATAGCAACCCAAAATGTTGCATGGTCTCGTGCTTCCCCTCACTAGATGCATCTAGAATAGTAACGAGAGGTAGTTCTTGACACGAACCATCCCCATCTGATGAACTCACCCACAAACAATTTAGAGAGACGATGTGAGTGATTCTATCCATAGTGCCCAAGATGATATCGAGAGGATATGTTTCACTAAATATCGCTAAGAATTTACTACCACTACTATTGTTAAGGGATGTATAGGTTGACACCATTTTTTATGGTTCAAACTTTTAAGGAGGGAATACAATTTTGAGAGAAAAGTGGAGGTTTTAGGAAGAAAGAAAGATATGAAAGATTTAAAGGGGGATTAGACATCTCTATGTGATGGTGACTGATTTTTGAACCAAAAGAGCAAAAAGAAAAGTTTTGAAAGTTTGGAGGCGATTTAACAAAGAAAAATGGATCACATTAAATATATTTATAAGAAATAGTGAATATGTGAGTTGTGCACAATGATTTGTCAAACAATAACAACCCTCAAAATAAAATAGGACAAACTACAACTTTGCATGTATTTGTTGAGTTCAAAACTTCACAAAATAATGAAAAATAACTTTATAAGTAAGTTCTAGAGTTTGGAAGTCAAGCTCCAAAGAACGACCAAGACGTTTGGAAACTAGACTTGTGTGAGCTAGTGTTGCTTTGCATGTTTTATTTGTTTTAATATGTCATTTGGAGTCTAAAATGAGTTGACGGGACCCCAGCACCTAGATGTTCATGTTTAGGGTCGAAATGTCCGAGTATGAATCCCCGAGGACCACCCCAAGGGTACTTGAAGAGTACACAAATGTTAGACATGATGCTGCAAAAAATAGCCCAATAAATGACACCATTGACGCCCAGTAGATCAAACGACGCCCCGTCAACTGGAGCCGTTGTTTGGCACCTGCAACTTTCTGCATAGTTTCAACCAACCTAGGAGTGAGGTGGTAAGTTCACCCCACGTCCTAATTAAGTAGTATATTATTATTTTATGCTTTTTAAAGTATTTTAAGTTAATTTAAACACCTAGACCTAAATTTAGACTTTACTTTTCAAAATCGAAACCCCTATCGCAATTAAAGTTCTGTCAAGACTCCATCGGAGCTTGAACCCATGTTGAAGCTAGAATTGAAGATTTTCTGTGGTTTCTTAATCAAATTTCATGGTTTTCTAGTAATGAGACATGGTAATTCTGTAATATTGGTAATTCAAAAAATTCATGAATCCATAATCATCCTAATTCTGTAATTTTGGTTTATGAAGTGGGTTTGATGAATATGATTGGATATATTTATAATTGTATTTATATTATGTTGTATTATTGTTATATACTTCCACTTATGTCTAGTTATGATGAATTATTGGAGAACTCACAAAATGTAATCAAGGCATAGATGAAGGGTAAGTGGACTAAATTTGTCTAGTTCTTCTTCAATTGATCTTGTGTGGTATGGTCCAATTATGGTGGCAGTCTTTACTTGATGTATATAATGTATATGTGAATAGTGATTATGAACTTGAAGGCATAGAATGTGAAGTAAAGTGATGTTATGAAGTATATGTATAGATATGTCATATGAAGTTATGAATGCGGATCTTGTAGATAGCATAAATAATTGAAGTATGATGTCGCTGTGAAGTATGATCGTTTGTGGATTATAATGAATATAGTATGATCATGTTTAGAAGACAATGTTTTGAAGTATGGTGGTTATGTGAAAGGTTATTACATATATAAATAAATAATGAATGAATCTAATGAAAATGTAATAAATGAGAGTCTATTGAATGATTTTCTCAATAGAATCCTAAAGAATGAAAATGGGGGATTTTGGGGTGGACACTCTTCGTGAATTGAGATTTAGTTTCTAGTATCAACCTCTCTATTTCTCAAAGATTTCCAATGAATGAATGATAGGTTGGAGATTGTATACTCTTCCTGAGTTGAGATGTAGTATTCAAAAGTACCCTCTAGAGATGAGTACTCTTCGTGAGTTGAGATATAGTACTTAGTAAAAATCTCTTAACCTATAGTTAATGAATGTAATGAATGTCTTAAACTCGATGGGGATTTATACTTAGTGTCAAGAGGATTTGACAAAGGGGAGGATGCTCTTCCTGAGTTGAGATGTAGTATCCAAATGTACCTCTTGAGATATAGTACTTAGAGGCAATCTCCTTATCCCTTAACTCTGTGCCCGCAAAGGTTTAGCTATTAATAATCCATGTAAAGGCTAAACGAATGATCCTAACATAGGCAATTGGGGATCCCTCATTTAGTGAGGGTTAATACCGAGATTCCATGTCAAGCTCTAATGGTCTATGACTGTTAAAGCTAGCCCCCACAAATGATGTTAATGAACTAGGTATTTCTATGGGTGTACTAATTAGGGTAGGTGGTAGATGGGATGTCATCTATGCAGAGTACAAGTAGACATTTGGAGGGAGTCATGATGTGTCCTTGTAATGTTAATGAATAAATGGGTTATTATAGTAGGTTAAGTGAGTTGACTTTATGTCTAATTTTAATGAAGCATGCTGACCTTATGTCTAATGTGGATGAAGGTACGTAAATGATTGAACATTATGTGCATATTCTATGGTGATCCCTAAGGAGCACTAAGTGGGAGTAGTAGTATGGATACTACTTTCACATTGCACTAGTCTAACTTGGAGTTGTCTTAGAGGATGGTCTTTATATGAAGTTCTTAAATGCATGAATGTTTCTTCTCGTAATGAATATTGACTTCTTGAGTTGAGATGAATTATCATTATCTTTGGTAGTCTTAAGGATCACTTAGGTGTGCATTAAACAGGTTGTATGGGCGGTATGTTCATGTCTTATCTAGGTGGGTCTTAGGATAACCTTTGATAGAAGGTCTAAATGACTAATGATATACTGAATGAAATTGCTATATGTTGAGACTTATGAAAGTATTACCTTGTATAATGATGATGATTTATATGATGCCTTATACACTTGATTCATGAGGTTTTATGAAAATATCATGAAAAGCATATTTCAACAAAAATGTCCTCATTAAAGCATGTTTTTGCATATTGATATACTTAGTGTATTAATTGTACGAGCTCCATATTCTTCTCTATTTCTAAAAGTATAGGTGGAAGGAAGTGAGGATCTTAGAGTTGAATCTTGGGAAGTAGATTGTTCTCTCAAGTCTCCTTATACGTCCTCATGTGTTCGAAGATGTGGATGTTATGTTTTGTTTCCTTTCTGTTCAAGACATTCTATTTGACATGAGTTCCTTTTCCATGTAAGGGTCATGACCCTATAATAATAAGATGTGTTTAAGATGGCTTGTGATGTTGAGACTTAGTTTCTTACGTTTTATGTAGGTTTTCCCTATTGTTGTGAAAAAATTTAATTCTGCACTACTTTTCATACGTATGTGATGAATGAAATATAGGAGGCTTGTACAAGACCTTCGAGAGGTCACGTACATCGTGTGACACCTAGGGCGTACTCTAGGATTATTACAAACTTGGTGTCAAAGCATAATGTTATGGAGATACTCTTAGGGTCCAAAGTCTCACAAGCCACGTCTAGTAGAGTATTGATCATTAATATGAGTCGCGACAAATCTTTGAGGGAGAGGCTATAGGACCATAGAAGTTACACTTCCTTGATATTCTCAAAGTCGTGTCGTAGAGTCTGTTTATGAGTTCTTAATCCTATTCTTGTGATTTTAGGAAAATGAATATGAGAGGGGATAATGTAAGGAGGGCTCAAGCAAAGAGTGTGAATGAGGAGGTTCCCCCTCAGAGTTACCCAAGATCCTTAAGCTCCTAATGTTGAAAGGGATATGTCTAATATGGAGATAAGGGATGCTTTACAAAATTTAACCCAACCCATGATGACTGAAGCTCAATTCGTCCCTACCCAAGCTCAATCTATGACGGCCCAAGATAACCGAGTAATTGGACCTCAAGAAGAACACAAGAACTTTCAAGAGAAAGAGATGAGAGATCTAGAAAGAGAAAGAAAAAACCCAATATTTCGTGGTAACACCCCATAAGTAAACTTCCACGGCGGTGAGGTATATTTATATTAATAAATCAGAGTATTTTTGGTTACACATAATAAATAGAGAATAAATAGGCAAGCCTAAAATAGAGAATAAATAGGAAAGACTAAAATAGAGAATAAATAGGAAAACCTAAAATTAATCAGGCTCCACTACCTAACAATTCTCCCACATGGAGATTGACTCAGTCATCCAAAAAATACATTCTCAAAAAAAATCTCTTCATCATCAACATCTTTACTGCACCACAACATCTGTAGCAACAACTACAGAAGACCAACCGACGTTTTACATAACCTCAGTTTCCCAACATCAACACATTTCGTCAACATGTCTGCCAGGTTCTTTGCACCCTCTATCTTCTCCAAGCACATATCACCATCCTCCACTGCCCTGTGAGTGAAATGGTATTGCCTTCAGATGTGCTTTGTCTTCGAATGATAGACTAGAGTTTTTACCAACTGTATGGCACTCTGGCTATTTGAGTAGAATCTTCTCGCTCTGCTTCTTGCCCAATTCCTACAGATAATCTGCCAGACATATCATCTCTTTCCCAGCTTCAGCTATTGTCACATACTCAGCTTTAGTAGATGAAAGAGAAACAGAATTCTGAAGCCTGGACATCCAACTCACTACTGTTCCACCTATGGTGTAAATGTACCCGGATGTACTCTTGCTCGAGTCAACATCCCCACCAAGATCAGCATCCACAAAACCCTGTAAAGTCACCTTGCCTTTGCCAAAACAAAGTGAAGTACTGGATGTACCTCTTAGATATCTGATAAGCCACTCCACAACTTCCCAATGCTCTTTCCCAGGGTTCGTCATGTACCTGCTAACAACTCCCATTGCATGTTCTACATCAAGTCTAGTGAAGACCATAGCATACATCAAACTACCAACTGGTGAACCATATGGAACAAGTTCCATGTGATCACGCTCCTCAGCAGTCTTGGGTGACTGCCCCTTTGACAATTTAAAGTGATTTGCCAATGGAGTAGTCTTGGGTTTAGCATCATTAACCCTGAATCTTCTCAGCACCTTCTCAATGTACAACTCCTGACATAGATTTAAAGTGCCAGCAGATCTATCCCGAGAACTCTAAATCCCCAAAATCTGTTTTGCTGGACCCAAATCATTCATCTCAAATGCTGCAGACAACCTTGTCTTCAGATTGTTGATCTGCCTCATACTAGATCCTGCAATCAACATATCATTCACATACAAGTGTAGAAAGACATATGAATCAGTGTATTTCTTGAAGTAACAACAAGGATCCTTTTCAGCTTTGCAGAATCCACTCTTGGTCATGAAGGAGTCAAACTTCTTGTACCACTGCCTTGGTGCTTGCTTTAGTCCATACAAGCTCCTGGTTAGCTTGCAAACAATGTGTTCCTTTCTTGGAACCACAAATCCTTTCGGTTGCTGCATATATATCTTTTTATCCAGATCTCCATGTAAAAATGCTGTTTTTACATCCATTTGCTCTAAATGCAAATTCTCTGATGCAACAACACTCAATAGAATTCGAATAGAGGTTAACTTCACAACAGGAGAGAATATTTCAGCATAATCAATACCTTTCCTTTGTGAATATCCTTTAACCACTAAACGAGCCTTGAACCTTCTTTTACCATCTGGTTCAGTATTGATTTTGAACACCCATTTGTTCAGAAAAGCTCTTTTCCCTGCAGGTAGCTCAGTCAACACCCATGTGTCGTTCTTCTCAAGTGACCTCATCTCATCATCCATGGCTTGCTCCCACTTGATCGAATCCTAAACCTGTAGGGCCTCATCAAATGACTCTGGTTCCCCCTCATCAGTCAGCAATAGATAGTGTAATGAAGGTTAATACCTATCTGGGGCCCTGATAAATCTGGATGATCTCCTTAACACCTGCTCAGGTGTAACTTTCTCCACTTCAGATTCTTCAGTAGGAGTTGGTTGAGTATATGCTTTGACATCTCTGGGGTTACTCTTCTCCAACTCAACCTCAACTCCCACTTGCTTTGTAATATCTAGAACCTTCTGCTCTCTGTCCTTGTAGAGGACAGACTCATCAAATGTCACGTCACAATGTCCCAGGATCTTTCTTTTCTTGTCATCCCAAAACCTGTAACCAAATAAATCATAACCATATCCTATGAAGTAACACTTCACATCATTGGCATCAAGCTTGTCTCTCTTTTCTAGATCAACATGAACATAAGCAGTGCAACAAAAAGTCCTCAAGTGTGAGTACTTGAGTTCTTTTCCTGTCCACTCCTCCTCTAGAATCTTGAACCCTAAAGGAAATGATGGTCCCCTGTTGATCAAGTATGCATCTGTATTCACAGCATCCGCCCAAAGTGTTTTGGCCAGCCCACAGTGTATCCTCATACTCCTTACACGCTCATTCAATGTTCTGTTCATCCTCTCAGCAATTCCATTCTGCCTTGCGTTACCAGGAACTGTTCTCATCAATCGGATTCCCTCAGCTGCACAGAATGCCTTGAACTCTGATTTGTCATACTCTTCTCCATTGTCAGACCTTAGGCATTTGACTTTCAAACCGGTATGATTCTCAACTTTAGCTTTCCACTTCTTGAAAGTTACAAACACAAATGACTTATGCTTCAAGAAGTAAACCCATACCTTCCTGCTGAAATCATCAATGAAGGTAACATAGAATCTGGATCCTCCAAGTGATGATACTGGAGATGGTCCCCAAACATATGTATGGACCATTTTCAACCGCACTTTTTTTGGCTCTCTAGGAGTTTTTCTGAAGCTTACTCTTTTCTGTTTGCCGATAACACAACTCTCACATAGACCCATAACAACAGACTTCAAACCCTCTAATGCTCCATTTGCAACCAGAATCTTCATTCCTTTAGTACTCATGTGTCCAACTCTATTGTGCCACAAACATGAACCGGAAGCACCTTAAGCAACAGCGGCCATATTTATACACCCTGCAATGGTGTACAAGGTTCCAGATTTGGTGACACGAGCTTCTACCATAGCACCTTTCATGTTCTTCAACGAACCTTTCCCGACCTCTACTGCATATCCTGTGCTATCCAACTGACCAACAGAGATGAGATTTTTCTTGATCCCAGGAATATATCTGACATCCTCCAATGTCCAGTGGTTTCCCGAGGTGGTCTTTATGCAAACATCTCCCTTTCCTCTAATCTCTAAGGCTTCATTGTCAGCAAGATATACTTTTCCAAAATTTCCAGATTTGAAGTTTTGGAACAACTCCTTCCTTGGAGACGAATGGAAAAATGCACCAGAATCCAAAATCCATGATTCAATCGGGCTGTTCACACTAAGGATTAGAGCATCCCCAATGTCCTCTGCTGAATTCACAGAATCATTGTCATCTCCAAATTTCTGATTCTGTTTTTTCTTTGGGTTTGTATAGTTCGTCCGAAAGTGCCCTTTTTCTCCACAGTTCCAACAAGTCACGTTTGATCTGTTCAGTGATTTCCTCGATTCTTGATTTTTATCGACAATGTTGATTTTGGCCTATCGTCTTACTTCTCCTTCTTCGATCAACGCTGAGAGCACTGCCCGATGAATCTCCCACTTTTCTTTTGCAAATACTTTCGCTAAGAACAACATCACGGATTTCATCAAACTTTAGTTTCTTTGATCCACGGAAACTGCTAATCGGAGCAACAAAATTTTCCCAAGACTCCGGCAGAGATGACATCAAAATCAACACCTTATTTTCATCTTCGAAATTAATATCCACAGAATTGAGTTGACTCACAATCATATTGAACTCGTTTGTATGATCAGAAACGGATCCATTCTCAGACATCTATAAATTGAACAATCTATGCATCAAATATACCTTGTTCATAGCCGATGGTTTTTCATACATGTTTTGACAGTGCCTTCAACAGACCGGACGTAGTCTTCTCCTTTACGATGTTGAACGCCACATTTCTTGACAAAGTCAACCGGATCAACCCTAGAGCCTGGTAATCCTTGAGTTTCAACTTCTCCTGCGTCCTGGATTCCGGCTTCACCCCGGTCAACAGTTCATGAAGATCTTTCTGGTACAGATAATCTTCGATCTGCATCTTCCAGAAACTGAAATTGGATCCATCAAACTTCTCGATTCCAAGCTTCAAACTATCCATCTTCTGTGATCGTGTTGAATCTCCTTAGCGCTAATACCATTTGTTAGGATCGAATTCATGCACACACAGATGAATGGACAACACAAGAACTTCCAAGAGAAAGAGATGAGAGTTCTAGGGAGAGAAAGAGAAACCCCAATATTTCGTGGTAACACCCCGTAAGTAAAGTTCCACGGCGGTGAGATATATTTATATTAATAAATCAGAGTATTTTTTGTTACATAGAAAAAATAGAGAATAAATAGGAAATCCGAATATAAATAATAAGTACGAAAACCTAAAATTAATCAGGCTCAACTAGCTAACACATTCATCCTAAAAAATGTTTGCATCACTTCAAAATAGGAGAAGAGGCTAGTTCTTTTTATTTTACAAACACAATCCTATTTCTTAACTCATTGTGGCTGGTGAAATAGTATGATTTCCTTTCTTACAAAACCAATTTGAAACAACCAACCTGGATTTTCATTTCATCTTCAGCTTACCATAAATATTCTGGAATTCGAGCAAGATGTTTTTTGAAATAATTGCCATTTGGATCCTCAACCCAACAAGCAAGCATACACAATACGTACACAATCCATATGTTAGATAAGTGTCAAATGATTGAAGTCGTTTATGTAATCTGTACAAAATGAATATGTTACCATACTTTAATAACACATCCAATGGTGATGTATAGGCTATTCTCATCTACATAATGTATATGTTTCATGGAAACCTCAAGATCTTTATTTCATAGCTTGTTGAAAAGCCAACGAGTCAATAGAGGCTCTGTACACATGTAGAGACTGTCCCACATCAAATCTTGAACCTATGGATGAGGGTAATAAAGATCCTCCTGCAGCAACAAGCTTGTTTTTGAGCATTGGTAGAAATGATGCTAACTTCAACAATGAGGACTCATTTGGTCTGTAGGCAATGTTTTAGAGGGGTAAATACTATCAAATATTATGTCAAGATATTTTCTAATCTCGTTAATGAAACGACCTTTGATAGTCGTACCTTTGCACAGAGATGGCATACTTCTTTCACGTTAATTCCATTGTATGATCATATAACTCTTCCCTCAATTGTAAAATGAGAGGTGTGATTGGACCAACAAATCTCTTCCGGTAGAGATAAAACATTGGGATGTAGACCATTCGACCGTAACACCACATTTTTGCTGCATTTAAATTAAGAGTCAAAACACTTGGAAAATCAATATATCGACACCAACAGAGAAGGCATCAACTAGAAAACATTCCATTGAAAATCCCCAAAATAAATATCTACAATGAAATGAACTGACTATTTAGAATGCATATGTATGCGCAATAAATAAAGATCAACCTGGATGCATGGGAAGAAAAGATGGAAGAATCCAAAACTCGGGAGGCATTGGATTGGTTCCTAACCACTCAAAAGCTCCTAGAATCTGAATGAGAAGAAAGAGGACTTATCAAGGAGAAGAATGCATTCACATGACACTACAAGATTTCGCACTTGACAATGGAGAATGATACAATTTAACAAGTTCCTTTCATATTACTAACCATAAGAATGAACTTTTGCAAAATCAGGTCACCTAAATGATAACTTCAATTAACCGTCCACAATAAGTGAAGAGGCATGTATGTTGTATATAACCAATAAGTTCAACATCAGTGTATATAAATCTAATCCTACTATAATAAAAATTCTGCTAAAAAGTTATAAGGTTATAAATCATACCGAGAGCCATGTTCCCCAAAGAAGGAATTGCAATGACACTACCATGATCAAGAATCCATTTCCTTGCTCTAGCACACACATTATTTAACCACCATCTGGTTCTTCTCCAAGGATCCTCATGCATATGTAACTCAGTGATGTACTGAACATTGTACTGTGACCTTCAATGTGCAAACCCCATCCCCTATCTTCATTCTGAAACGTCATCAACAATTTAGAAATGATTTAACTTGATAATGCTGACAGTGTACACGAGTAGAGGAGCCACCTTATGCTAAGGGGTGTCATTCACACTCCTTCCTGGGAAATTACATTGTTTAGTAAGTTAACATGTTAGTTTTGTGTGTCTATGCTATTGGGGAATTTGACCATGAAAATTGTGGGTATATTAAAAAAAGTGGTTTTTGTTTTGAAGTGTTACAAAATATATGTATATGTGGTTCTTATTATTTTACTAAGATCTAGATAGATAGCAGATCCTTAGGATTTCCTCTTTATTTCTTTCTTTAGTTATTCATGTTTACCTATTGAATAATATACAAGTTATTCTCTCCAATTCCTTGCACAAAGTGAAAAATGATATCTGAAAATTAGAGTTGTATTTGGCTATAAATACTGTGAGAAATATAAGAAAAAACTTATTAAATTGGGTCTCTACATTATTACATTGAGACTTTATTTATAAACACTAAATTAGGCTCATTTTTCAACTAAGATACTACATTATAATTTTTTCCCAAGTAAGATTTTATATTCCATTCTTGTCCCTACTCCTATTCTAACATTCTCTCTCAAGTTGGTACATGCAGGTCATATGTACAGAGCTTGTTACAAATGTGATTAATACGAGGATCAGTGAGGGCCTTGGTAAATGTAAGGAATGCTTTGGATGTCTGGAGGTTGCTAGACCTTGAGGTGGTGTTGGTTTTGCACTACACTAATAGAAAAGTAAAACTGTGTAAATCATATGTGAGGAGTCACTGAAAAGATGCACGGTGCTACGCACGCAACTCATATATCCTAACCAAAAAGAGATAAAAAAGTATTCACCGAAAAGATAAATAATGTTATGCAAAGAAAGTATTCATCGAAAAGATAAATAGTGCTACTAAAATTAGATATGAAAGTATTCACTGAGAAGATGCATGGTGTTACACAATCAACTATGAGAAAGTAGTCACCGGAAAGATGCACAGTGCTATGCAAACCGAAACTCAGAAGCCACCAGAAAGAAGCATGTGACTACTTTCCTTGTCCCAAATACTTCTCAAATCAATCCTTTTCAGCATTATTTTCTTTTGGCCACACAGATGACATATATGAGTCATACCCCTTGGGGATCTACGAAGTTGCCGGAAAGAAGCAAGCTGGCTACTTTTCTTGTCCTGAATGCTTCTCAAATCAATCCTTTTCATCATGATTATTTTTCATAGCCCTCGCTGGCAGCAGAACCTTTTTTATTCTTTATCAGAATCGTAGAAGCTCTAATACCATGTGAAAAAAATTAAGAAAATTTTTAATTATATTGTGTATCTGCATTATTATATTAAGACTATGTACAGATACTACACTAGACTCTCTTTCTAACTAGGACATACATCACAATCATTTTCCAAGTAGGGCGTATATCCTATTCTTGTTCTAACAAATACAATTAGAGTTTGTTTTTCAATGTTTTCAAGTAATTAGAAGTGGAAAAAAAAGTGAAACCAACTCTTTTGTGTTTTTCGAATTCTTAAAAGTAGAACTCTAGATTTTATGGGAAAATAAGCTCATAGTTCCTTTCAAGTTTTCAATTAAAAAAAAGGACAAGTAGGCCCCATTTATTTTTCTTTGCCTTTTTTATTGTTAATGTCAATAAATGGACTAAACTAAGTAACATTTTTCGTAGTTGTCTGGAAAATCACTAAAATTGTCTGGACAACTTTTTAAGTTGTCTGGACAACTATTGAAGTTGTTGAACAATTAAAGAAGTTGTCCCGATAACAATGACAGTTTTCGGACTATTAAAGAATTTGTTCCGACAGCTACAACAGACAGTTATGGACTAAAGTGCAAAAATTAAAAGTTTGAGACTATTGTGAAAACGTATTTTATCCTAATATATATTATCTGTCACTTCTAACTAATTTTTAAAACTTGAAGGATTGTTACTTAATTAACAAACTAGTTTGTCCCTTTTAATAAGCTTTCCCAAATTTTATGGTCAAACGTTTTTTTAGGGAGTTCAACGGCCAAAAAATAAAGAAAAAGAAAAAGGTACATCCAAAGACGCCTATATGCTAAGTATCCTTATTTTATTTTATTTTTACTTGTGTCTAATTTTTTTAATCTTTTAGTATCATAAATAAAATTTGTAACTTCACCACGAGTTGTACACTGTGTATGGTATCTTAAGATGATGACATTAAGATGCATCTATAACCAGCTAAAAAGTATGATTTAAACACATCTCATTGTAGGTAAGTTAAATTATTCAAAAATATGCAAATTAAATTTTGATAGAATAGTATAGTCATTGTTATATTACGTCATATACCTGGTGACAATATATATAGCGGAGAATTTCCTTACGATGTTCAGCTGGTAAAACAGTATTAAGATGCCCAGAGATATACAAACACATAACCTGGATTTTAAGGGGAAAATAGCTTTAGCAATTTCAATTTGTTATGAGAATTTTACGTATCGAAATGAAAAAACTTACGAGAGGTGGAAGAAAGAAGAGAGGACAGGCATTTCAGCAGGCCAATGGCCATCAGTAGCCTTTAAAGCTGAGAAGAAATTAATAGATGTGCGCAAAGCATTTGTGGCAATTTCTTCGCTAATTTCTTCACCATATTCTAACTTTACTGCTTCAATTCTCTGTTTGAAATTCTTCTCTCCCATAAAGTGGAGAAAATTAAATGAAAGGTGTCAAATAAGTCTTGATTTGATTTTTGGTAACAGAATGACCAAATGCTGGTCAAATCATTTTTAAAATGTAATTAAGTAAATTTGAAACCAAATTAATATTTTTAAAACTTTCTAATCTTTTATATAATAAAAAAAAGTATTTCACTTTTTCAACTTTATAATTCTATCCAAACCATTCTTTAAAAAAATGAAAATAGGTATTTCCTCTTCTTCTCTCAATGTTGTCTCTTCTCTTCTTCTTCCTCTTTAGAAAATTTGAAAATCCGGCTATCAAAAAAAATATTCTCCCCCATTATCTTATCTTCCTTCTCATCTCCGGTCGTGACTCTCTCCTCTTTCTGAACTTAATATTGTGTTTGAGTTAAAATGGGTAAGTCATTTTTTGAGAGATTTACAATTTTGAAATAATATTAAGTTTTTTCTTGGGTTAATGAAGAATAAATCGTTATATAGATGTGAAAAATGAATAATATTTCAATGATACCTATTATTTATTATTTTAGAAAGAAAATTAACAAACCCAAAAAGCCATAATTTGAGAAAATGTATATGTAATGTTAACATTCACTGAAAATACATTTTTTGTTATTTTAGTTGTTCTTTTTGTGACCATTTTGTTCATATGATTTAACAAATATAGTTTTATTCAGTTATCTACAAATATTTGAAGTGTAGGAGATTGAAAAAATCTATTTCTCAATCACTATCTATAATAACTGAAAGAAAGAACAATCACTACTGCTCTGTATCACAGTCAAACCCAAAAGGCAAGGAGAACAATAAGGACAACGAGAAGGACCTAGAGATGTAGAAGGAGAAATTGAAAAAGAAAGAGAAATACAAAGAGAGAAAAAGTCGAAGTCGTTAATTGTGATGTGAAGAAACAATATCCATAATTGATTAGATTGATGGTTATTATACCATTGTGAATTACTTTTTCGTTGATAAGTTGTATAAAACAATTCGGAAGTGTTTTTTTTGTTGATAATATTAATGATTTTTTTTGTTGAAATAAATGTCAATTATGATGGAAAAGAATATATGTGGTGTATGTGGCAACATATATAACCTATGTTGTAAAAAAACCACAAAATTATCTACATGCGCCCAACATAAAGGATATATATGGCAACATATGTCACAAAAAGAAGATACATGAAAACATATGTCACAGAAAGAAGATATGTGGAAACATATGTCACAGAAAGAAGATATGTGGCAACATATGTCAAAGAAAGAAGATATGTGGCAACATATGTCACAGAAATAAGTATGTGGCAACATATTGTTTTATCCAAAATCGGAAAAGAAATTGTTTGTAAGAGTTCAATTTTTTCAGAGAAGTCACTTAAATTTTTAAAGAAAAATCAAGAAAACTATTTGTTTCCAAAATACTTAACAGAAAAATCATTTGAAAACAATCAGAGGGGTTCGGGAATTCCTATTAACGTCTTAGGAAGGTTTTGAAAGCACCTAAGACATTCCTCTCAAATGTAGTTATCCGACAACTAACTTAGTTGAAAAAATTTGCTTAATTCGAAATAATATATAGTTTTAGAGTTATGTAACAAAGTAATAAATTGTTAAAATTGATTTGTAAATTTGTTCGCTCTTTTAGAATCGATTGAAATTATTTTAAGTTAATAAAATATTTTTTGGCATTTGCGGGGGTTTGGATTTTCTATGGTTACAACTAAAAACAAATAAGAACAAACAAATAAGCAAATAGGTAAAAGATAGAGAGAGAGAGAGAGAGAGAGAGAGATTAGGTCCAAATCTGGGTTCCCTGTTTGCTTTGACTAGTATTTGGACCTATTTCTCCCTTTTGGGTTTTCGACCCATTTCATTGTACCTGTCCTAGTCTAAACATACAATACTAAATAAAATAAGAAACAAAATAAAATAAAATAAAAACAACAAGGGCTTAGGCCCAAGATACAACAAATAATGCGAATAAAAGATGGGCCTTCCGCCCAAGTTCTTCAATCTCTTCAATCTTCCAACTTCTTGACTTGTCCATCGATTTTGATGGGATTGACTCGATAGAAGGGAGTTGAGCCTTCATGTCTCTACGGAAATGCAAGGGATAAAACGAGTTCTTAACGAACTCACTATCAATTCACATGCAAGACAAAGGAGAAATAAGGATTAATATCTCGAAGAGAGGAGAAAAATGGCTGGAACACTCTCTTCATTCAATAAACCAAAATAAATGGATAGATAAATGATTTAGACCATACGATATACATTTGGATGAAACTAAGAGGTAACTAAAGGGGGAATCAATTACTTAAGTAATAAATACCCTCATATAATGCACACAGTAGGTAGTGAAGAACACCCAATTGTGAAACACACTCTCTCGGGCTGAATAAGCTAAAATTGTTGATTCCTAAATAATCACCTTTGGTTTAAATTAAGAGGCATGCACAATTACACGACCGACACTCAAAAGTAAATGGTAGGACCAAAACTAGAGAACAAGACATTAAATTATAAACTCCTCAAAGAACCACATAGTGGCTAATCCAAATATTAGAAGCTAACTTCAAATTCCATTTTTCACGATGATTTCGGACGAGATATGAATACAAGTCAACATTTTTATGGAAAAGAAGATTAAAGAAATGGAAACTCAAATTAATGATAAAACTCAAGCCAACATATTAAATTGCTCGCATATCTCTCTCATCAAGTGACTGTTGAGATTTGTACCGTTATCAATAATGATGGATTTTGGTACCCCGAACTTGCATATCGGATTGTTGCGAACAAAATCAGCCACAACTTTCTTGGTTACCGACTTTTAAGAAGCTGCTTCCACCCACTTAATGAAATAATCAATAGCAACCAAGACGAATCTGTGTCCATTTGAAGCGTCTTGTTCAATCGGACCGATGACATCGATACCCCAAGCTACAAACGGCCAAGGTGAACTCATAGCATTAAGTTCATGAGGTGGAACTCGTATCAAATCACCGTGCACTTGAAATTTTTGGGATTTTTGCACGAACTTGCAACAATTATTCTCCGTAGTCATCCAGAAATACCCGGCTTGAAGGACCATTCTTGCCAAAGTGATCCCACTCATATGTGTGTCAAAAACTCCGGCATGTATCTGTTCTATAAGTCTCGCAGCTTCAACAGCATCCACATATCTGAAAAGACTCAAATCCGAAGTCCTCCTATACAGGATTTCTCCACTTAAAAAGAAATTTAGGGCCATACAACGTATCGACTTTTTCTGATTAGACGTAGCATCTTCGGGATAAGTTCCAGACTCCAAGTACTTATTTATATCAAAAGACCAAGGCAAACCATTTGGTTTTGCTTCAACATGGGAACAATGGACTGGATGTTCTTTCAACTCTATATCCAGAGGATCAATATAATCTATATCCGGCAGTTTAATCATCGAAGCAATGGTGGCAAGAGCATCGGCCAATACGTTCTATATTCTGGGAGTATTTCAGAACTCGATCTTGCAAAACCTCTTGCACAGCTTATGCGCATATTGTATGTAAGGTATAATATTTGGGTTTTTCACACCCCATTCTCCTTGAACTTGATGAATCAAAAGGTCTGAATCTCCAATAACCAACAACTCGTAGACACTCATGTCGATGGACATTTTCAAACAAAGAATACACGCTTTGTATTCGTCCATGTTGTTCGTGCAATTAAATTGGAGCTTAGCCTCCATGGGATAGTGCTGACCAGATTCTGACACTAAGACTGCTCCAATACCTTTACCTTGATTATTTGCCTCTCCATCAAAGAATAATCTCCAACCTGGATATGCTTCAGAAATATCCTCACCCACAAATTATACTTCATCATCGTGAAAATAAGTCTTAAATGGTTCATACTCTTCATCAACGGGATTTTCTGCAAGATGATCAGCCAAAGCATGTGCCTTTATCACTTTCTGAGTCACATACACTATGTCAAATTCACTCAACAACATTTTCCACTTAGATAACTTTTCAGTCAGCATCACCTTCTAGAAGATATACTTCAGTGGATCCATTTTGGAAATGAGGTATATATTATAAGAAGGCAAAAAAAGTCTCAGTTTCTGGGCAAGCCACGTCAACGCACAACACGTCCTCTCCAACAATGTGTAACGAGACTCGTATGGAGTGAAACTCGTGCTTATATAAAAGATATCCCTTTCCGTCTCTCCTATCTCATCGTGTTGACCAAGTACGCATCCGAATGCACTATCTGAGATAGACAGGTACAACAACAAATGACTCCCTTCTCATGGAGAAACCAATACCAGTGGATTGGACAAATAGTTCGTGATAGCGTCAAAAGAAGTCTGACACTCTTCAGTCCACTTTTTGGGGGCGTCATTCTTCAACAGCTTGAAAATAGGCTCACACACCACATTTGATTGAGCTATGAATCGACTGATGTAGTTTAACCTCTCCAAGAAACTCATCACCTCTTTTCTCATCTTCGGCGGAGATAACTCTTGAATTGCTTTAATCTTAGAAGGATTGATCTCAATACCCCTTCTGTTGACTATAAACCCCAACAACTTTCCGGCTGGAACTCTGAAGGCGCATTTGACGGGATTTAACTTCAAGTTGTAATGACGCAAACAATCAAAGAATTTCCTTAGATGTGTCAAGTGATCCGAACTCTCGCGGGATTTGATTATGATCTCATCCACATAAGCTGAAATATGGTTGTCATAGCTCTCACGTAGGTGGCGCCAGCATTCTTGAGGCCAAACGGCATCACTCTATAACGATATACTCCCCAGGGTGTAATGAAAGTCGTCTTTTCTGCATCTGCCTCATCCATCAGAATTTGGTGATAGCCTACATAACAATCCACAAATGACTGCATTTCATGCTAAGAGTCAATCACAATATGAATATTCGGCAACGGAAAATTATCCTTCGGGCTAGCTTTGTTGAGATCTTTGTAGTCGACACAAATCCTGATTTTCCTATCTTTTTTAGCGACCGGAACAACATTGGCCAGCCAAGTTGTATACTGTGTCACTTCCACCAATCGGGACTCTATCTTCTTAGTGATCTCTTCCTTAATATTTAAACTCAGTTCAGGCTTGAATTTCTGAGTTTTTTGCTTCACCAGATCAAACCCCGGGTTAATCGGCAGCTTATGATATATGACATCGGTATTCAACCCTTGCATGTCACTGACTTCCCAAACGAACACATCAATATATTCAGCAAGCAAATGAATTAGGCCCTCTTTCTGAGCTTCATTTAGGTGGATGCTGAACTTAACTTCTTTAAAGCATTCTGTATCCTCCAAATTCATCGTTTCTGTTTCCTCTAGGTTCGATTTATGCTTATTTTTGAACTGCTGAAATTCCTTGGCGACATAATTTGGTTCCTCATTTTCTTCTTCGTAATCGTTGACCTCGTCATTATCAACCCCATTTTGTTCTTTCAGCTCGTGACATGACATGACATTGGCAGGTCTAAAAATTATGTTACTGAATTCATAAACAGAGAAAGTTAGGAAAGTAAGTATAACAAACGACTTAATAAATAAAGTTAAAAAACAAAGAGGATTTCATTTAAAATTAAAAATAATGCAAACTTTGGCAATGGCATAGGTCCATGTTGTCTTTTTTTAACATCACAATAAAATTCAAAAATTCGAACAACTAAGAAAATTAAAAATGGTGGGTCTCAGACCTCTTCTGGACTGCCACTGATTTTAATGTGCATGAACTGACACCTTTCAACCAAAGAGTTTGGGGAATCAGGATGGTCGTGGTGGTCCAGTTCCGCAGCACCTCCCCTGGCTCAGCATCGCGTATACCAGCTAGCTCGACCTCTTTATCTACAACAGCATTGATCTCCTCGAAGAGGTCACAGATTCCTTCCTTAATGTCTTCATGCTTGGCATACTCCCGTATTGGAAAGGATTGATACAGATGTGGGATCGTCTTAGCAAATGTTTGATCATTTTTCTTCTTCATATTTATGTCATCATCTGCGGGGATGTACCCTTAACCATTTCTAGATTCTTTAACGAGGACCGAAACAGGCTCAATAATTCCTTGGGAATCTCTTCACAATTCGAGACCTGGCTCAAAACCATTCTGCAGCATCAAAGTGGCTATCATCTTGTACATGGCATACATGGGGGTCTATGGGGCCAAGTCTTCACTGGTGGCATTCACCAGCTCTACCGTGTAAAAGTTTGTACCTCACGATATCTCATCAATGATCGGCACCTATCTTCCAGGCTGACTCCCCTTTCCATGAATAACCAGCTCTTCGTTCTTCCACATGAGCTTCATCATCTGATGGAGAGTAGAGGGGACGAATCCAGCCATATGGATTAACGGCCTTCCCAGAAGAAGGTTGCAACTGGTATCGATATCCAATACTTGAAGTTGCGCGCTGAATTATGCTGGGCCCATTTGAATGGACAAATTCACTGCTCCCAACGTGTCTCTCTGAACCCCATCAAAGGCCCTCACATTGACTTTGTTTTGCTCCAGTTTCCCAAGGTCAAACCTTAGTTGCCTCAACGTCGACAACGCGTAGATATTCAAGCCGGATCTATCATCTACTAAGACGCGGTTGACAACCTTTTTGCGGCATACCACAGTGATGTAAAACTCCATTTTATGTGACCTCCCTTCAACAGGCAGCTCGTCGTCACAAAAGTTGATTGAGTAACCTCGAATAACCTAGTGAATCATGGCAGCCATGTTATCGCTGCTTGTGCCTGCGGGTACATATGTATCATCAAGAGCTTTCATAAGGCCTTCTTGTAGGAGTGAGAGCTCATCAGCAAGGCCCATACGGAGATCTGAAGTGGAGTCTTCTCCAAATGCTTGACGATGGAATAATCTTCTGGTTTCATTCTTCTCCAGAATTCCTCTGCTTCTTCTTCGCTTATTAGCCTTTTGGCCTGATCCTTCTTATGTCCTCCGAGTGCAAGCTCGTCAGGAGTGTAATATCTTCCAGACCTGTTCATGCATTGTGCAGCAGCAGTTTTAACAAACTTAGGCTTGACGAGAGTTTTCGACGACACCAAGGCAACAACCTTTGCAGGTGTCAAAATAACAAACTCTTTCTTCTCTTTGACGCTTAAGGAAGCGACAGCCCTTTCCAAATCATCCTGAATGATGGAAGTAATCATCTTCGTTCCACACCAGTCTTCATCTGTCTCGATCATATTTACATTGCTGCATCCATAATTCGGCAATGGGTTGGTGTTGACATTTGGTGTCGTCGCGGAGAGAGACTACCTCTTTATCAATCAAATCCTGAATTTTGTGCTTGAGGTTGATACAATCTTCAGTATAGTGCCCAACACTATTTGAATGATAGGCACATCTCTAGTCGGGTCTGTAGAATTTTGAATTTAGGTCCACAGGTTTGGGCACCACAGGGTGGATGTATCCAGCCGCAGCCAGTCGCTCAGACAGCTTTGTTCGGCTTTCAGCCAGCGCAATGAAGTTCATTGAAGGATTCTTCTCAAATTTGGGTTGGGGAGGTTCATAACTACCTTTTTTAGGAGAAGCATCTATTGATAGTTTCAGGTATTTGGACGGGGAGCTTGGCTTCTGGGATATGGATTTGTTTGGTAGTTTAACGATGGAGCTTGGTAATTCAGAGGGGAATTTTGGCATATTGTAGCTTGGACTTGATAAATAGGAGGGGGTGCTCGGTAGCTTGATTGGAAGTTAGCACAGTTTGGAGAAACACCCTGGTAAGGAGATGGAATTTGGTAAGGTGGATGGTGATTTGGGTAAATCGGAGATGGATTTTGATATTTTGTGGGTGCACTTTGGTATAGTGGAGCTTGGACGTTTGGATAAATGGGGGTAGCATTCTGGTTATTAGGATGACTATATTGCATGTAGCAAGCTTGGTAGGACTTTGGGGAAGGCCTGGAATGACCTTGCGAATATGATGAGCTTCTGAAGGTTTTCCTTCTCCCATATGAAATAGCAGCAATTTATTATCTTTTCTTTTTCAACGACCCTGAAGATCGAGGTGATGCGGCTACACATGCTATCTTTCCTGATTTTAAACCATCTTCGATAGTCTCACCAATCTTGACTATCTCGGCAAACTTTGCTTCGACGAGCAACATGATTCTATCAGAATATTCCGATTCTTGCATGCGCACGATCACTTCAACGATTTCTTTCTCAGTCATGGGTGGTCTCACCCTCCCGCTTCTTTTCTCCACCTATAGGAAAACTCCTTATAGCTTTCGGTTGATTTTTTCTTCATCTTCTCCAAAGAGTCGAGTGGGAGTAATTTCTATGTTGTAAGAAAATCGATCAATGAAGTCTCTGGCCAATGCATTCCAGCTGGGCCATTTCCTGGTTTCATGCGAGGTAAGCCATCAAGAGATTCTCCACATAGGCTTTGGCTGAAAAGTCCCATCAATAAAGTTTCATCCCTTCCAACTCCCACGAGCTGGTCACAGTAGGCTCTCAAATGAGCCATAGGGTTGCGCACTCCTCCAAAGGTTTCAAACTTTGGGATCTTGAACCCTTCTAGAAGGTCCAAATTTTGATGGATACAGAAGTTCTCATAACTAAGATCGATGATATCAGGGATGCATTGGAGATCCTTTATGGCCTTCTTGATCTCTTCTTTTATGTCGACCTTTACATCTTTCTTTGCCCTCACTCCTTTTCTTGTTCCTCATAATGGTCCAGCTCAGAATCGTGCACATTTTGCTCGGCAGGGACGGGAATTTGGAAAGTGGCTCTTTTTGGCAATGGTGGAGCTAAAGAGGAACTCTGAGCATTTTGAGCGGTTTTATAGTTCTGTGGGTAAGTCTGAGGATTAGTATTATGATTTGAGTGGTTGTGGGGTGTTTGGGGATTGAATGCATTTTGGTTTCGATTTTGTGGTGGTGGAGCGGTTTGATGGTATGTATTTTGAGGATGGATGGCATTTGGGGATGTTTTTTTTAAGAGGAGGTGGAGTTTTGTAGTATGCTGAAGCATATTGGGGATTTTGGGTAGTCAGATCTATAACCGACGGATTCTGAACAGATGTAGATGGCAGGTTCAGAGTTGGATCCATATTTGAGGAAGGGAAATAGATTTGGAGGCCTTCCATCAGCAGCGTTAGCAGCAAATTCAGGTGGAGGCAAATCCTACCTCCGTTGCATTTCCACCCTCATCTGTGCAATCTGATGCATCAGCTGCATAATCAACTCATTCTGTTCTGCTACAGTAGGTTGAGCCACCACAACATCATAAAGACTCACTTATTCATTATTATCCCCCATAACTGCCTTTCCTTTATTTGATCTTTGTCTAGGGAAGAAATATGCGGTACATTTTCATCTGGTGAAATAAGGATGATCTGCGATCTTTTGATCGACACATATCAGTTTCAAAGTACCTGAGAAGGAAAACAACTCAAAGGCAGATTTAGCAGTGCAGATTCAGAGTACAAAATGCATAATATCACATAGAGAGCAGATAAACACACAAGTTGCTTTGTTTGAGGATATCTTCAACCCACGAGTGAGGAGGAAACTACTTTTTTTAGAAAGCAGGAGTTTGCTTGTTTCAGTTTTGGATGTTGTCTCAGAAAGGCTAAATCATGCTGAGCTACGGTCTTCTTGCAGATGCTCTTTGACGTCTGTTGATCCGGTCTTCGTATCTTCTCGTAACATAGAGGGGGGAATGAAAATTTTAAAAGATAGGGGTCGGGCCTAGGAAGGCTGAGTACATATCTCACAAGGAGAATTCAAGCCCAACATAGTACGAGTACAAGATAAAATATTTTCATTCATTTGTTCATTACGATTACAAGGAAATTGAAAGGAAACAATAGAGATTTTAAAAGATGAGATGATGACGACACGTTATTCATTTCCCTTCTTGTTGCAGCATTAGCCTCCTCCTTTCAGACATCCTAGGAATGGAGGGTTGTAGACGATTTCCTCGTCGTTGCCTTCCTCAGTCACTTCAGGGTGCGTTGTCGGGGCCACTATTGGCTCCTTGCTCATAGACAGGGTATTTTTTGCCCATTTTCCAAAGTTTATCAATCATGTTGCTATGGAAGGCTTTGTTCTTCTTCCTCAGTGCAGCCATCCTTTCTCTAATGGAGGCGAATTCTTCAATTTCCACTGTCAACTCCTCATCAAGTGACATGATTTTAGCTAACAGAGCGGCTATCTCCGATTCTATCCTCGCTTCTCTTTCTTGCACTTTCAACCGAAGCATGTCCAGCTTCTCTCGCAAGTCCTCTGTCTCCATCTCAACATCTTTCTTTCTCTTCATCTGTGATGCCAAATCCTCATCCAGTTTCACGGTTGCAGCTTTGTCCATTGCGGTGGCCATGTCGACTCGAAGCCCTTCTTCCTTGGTTTCTTGAATTTCTTGAGTGATTTGTTCAATCTTTCTTTGTAGTTCTTCTCCAGTGAGTTCCCTCTGGATGTTCTCACCCTTGTCTGTAGCAGTGATTTTGCCTTTCCTGAGACGGTAGGGTAATGTTTTAGGATTTTTGGTATAGGAGGATGCTTTTTGAGTGAGAAACTTAAGACTTGAAAATTTTGGTCGGACATTTTGTAATAGTGGCTTCTGTATATTCTTTGGAAATTTATGGATAGGAGTGAGTTTACTATATCCTCATTCATAGCAACATAGCACATAAGCAGTTAAACACACGTATATCGCGTCCTAAAACACACAGGGGGGTCCTTTTGTGCCAATGGTAGGCCTAGCGTATTTGAATGATGTACGTGTGAATTTAAACCAAATAAACAATTCCCCCCCCCCCAAGATAAATTTTACTGGTGAATAATAATGTTCAAACGGGAAATAAATATTAAAGACAAACCCACGCAGGCGCCATTTGAAAGTGCAATAAAGGCAGGTCCACGCAGGGGCTAAAAACAATGTAGATATATATAAAAACCCACGCAGGGGCGAAGTCCACTGTGCCGCTCCAGATGATTCTGTTCTGTCGCCGTCTCCCTGAGTCTTGTATTGCTGAAACATATATCTCAACATCAGCAAGAATCCTTCACCCAGGCGTACTTTGTCTTCCAAGCTCTCATATCGCATCCTCTCGATTTTCTCCTTGATCTAGGTATCGGAATCATCATAACCACGTCTCAGTATTTCCGCCTCTTGAGTCACCCTCTCAAGAGTATCTTGTTTCTCGACAAACGTAGCGTACACCTTTTTTTCCTCTTCCTTTACCTCTTGTATCTTGGCCACTGCTTTGGCTTCTCTGTCCGTTATGCTACGAAAGCTACGCGGGGTTTAAAAGGAGACATTTTGTATGTCCTTCTTCAGTCATTCTTTGTAACCCTTATCATATCCAGCATTGAATCGGTCAGGGGCGATGGTGTATTTATCTATACGCTTGGCACTTTTCCATTATCTGAACATTTCAGAGGCGTCGTGCACTCTATCTTCCATAGTACGCTTCTTTGGGTAGAGTTTGTCTCCTTCCGAACTGTCGCAAGACTCAAACGAATGCATAAGGGCGAATTCCCTGAATACCTGGGGGAGGAAGTACAATCTGTATTTGGCTCTCCATATCGACTTCTTTTGAGATAAAGTGGTCAAGCATACATTGGAGATCCTCTTCTCTAAATTCGAAGAAAATTTAAGCCTATCTCCCCCTTGTTCTCCGATTGTCCATATTTGCCCAGTACAACAGATCATTCAAATCCTTCAGGGTGTTCTTATTGTCAACAGTATGCAGCTTCCGAGTTCCAGCACCCTTCGCTAAATGGATGAGGATCCACCACTAAAGGAGTAAGCTCCATACTTTGAAGTATCGATGTCCCCCTTTACACTTATCCAAGGCTCGATACATATCGAACAGGATGACCGGAGTTATAGGGTAGTATTTTGTTGTCCCTTGGTTCTCATACCCTTTGAACAAGGTATGCGCGAGTTTTATAACTCGGGTATTGATACTCAGACTTGGACCATCTGGGAATACCATTGTTCCCAATAACGCTACAGCAAATGCTAATGGACGAATTTCATTCCATTCTCTATAAAAGATATTGAACTCTCGGTTGTAAGTGGCATAGAAGCTTGCATGTCCAAATCAAATATAAAGATCTCTGAATTCTACATGGGATACTTGGCACCAGTAGGCAAAGTCTTTTCCCAACCCGAACCAGTCTGCAATATCCTCTACGGAAAGCTTATTAGGAATGAAGATGTCTTCTTGTTTTCTCTCTCTCTCTTTTCTATCCTAGTACCTATCGTGTCTATACAATCTCTGATCTTCTCCAAAGTCAGGGTAATTTCGGCGGTTCCAAATCGAAACACCATTCTTGGGCTATCCCAATACCCCGTAAGGACCTCAACCAGTTCTGGCCAACCGTTCATGTTGATCAATTATGTTAATGCACCCACGTATTTGTTGAGGGTTCTTCTATGATCCCCATCCAAATTATCATACCACATTGTGAGTTGGGGTGGCCCTGAGACGACCATGTCGAACTTTGGAAAACGGTCCATATTTGCTAAAACAGAAACTAGTTAGGTTTTTCCACCCCAAATTGGTTTTCACACGTACATTATTCAAATGTCACATAAAATAAAGTGTCGTGAGGTCGAAGACCTTAGACACGATTTTTGAGATTTTCTACTAAATGGACATAATACACCTTGCGTATTAAGCCGTCTTAGGCTAATGCTTAATTTGGTTTTGATTTCGCTCTAACTCAGGCTTACTAGAATAGTTTTCAAGTTGACAGTTACCCGAGTCGGACAAACATCGCGGTAAAGCTACAAAATAGCGTCAGATGACCGCATTCCAACTATTTGTTTGATACTCCTAAATGAACTTTTGTGTATTTTCTGAAGAAAGTCGTGGAAAGCCACCTAACTTTCATTTTCCTGATGAAAACTAGTTGCCAATTGATGGAAATATGCCATAAAAAATGCAACAATTATAATAATAAAGTAAACAAATAAGCATTTATAACCAAATAGTGTAAGCCTTAAGGTTAAAATCTTCCTAACTCCCCAGCAGAGTCGTCATTTCTGTTTTATCCAAAATCGGAAAATTTTTTGTTTGTCAGAATTTTAAATTTTTCAGAGTTGCCACTTAATTTTTTAAAGAAAAATCAAGAAAACTATTTGTTTCCAAAAGACTTAACAGAAAAATCATTTGAAAACATTCAGAGGGGTTTAAGAATTCCTATTAACGTCTTAGGAAGGTTTAGAAAAATTCAAGAATTCCGCTTAAATGCGGTTATCCAACAATTAACTTAGTTGGCAAAAATTGCTTAATTCAAAATAATATATAGTTTTAGAGTTATGAAACAAAGTAATTAATTGTTAAAATTGATTTGCAAATATATTCGCTCTTTTATAATCGATTTAAAATTATTTTAAGTTGATAACACATTTTTTCGCTTTTGCGGGGGTTTGAATTTTCTATCCTTACGACTAATAACAAATAAGAACAAACAAATAAGCAAATAGGTGAAAGAGAGAGAGAGAGAGAGAGAGAGAGAGAGAGAGAGAGAGAGAGAGATTAGGTCCAAATTCGGTTCCCTGTTCGCCTTGACCGGTAATTGGACCTATTCTTCCCTTTTGGGTTTTTGACCCATTTCTTTGTACCTCTCCTAGTCTAAACAGATGATACTAAATAAAATAGGAAATAAAATAAAATATAATAAACGGCAAGGTCTTAGGCCCAAGATACAACACATAATGCGAATAAAAGATAAGCCATCCGCCCAAGTTCTTCAATTTCTTTAATCTTCCAACTTTTTGACTTGTCCGTCGATTTTGATGGGATTAACTTGATAGAAGGGAGTTGAGCCTTCATGGATCTCCGGAAATGCAAGGGAGGAAACGAGTTTTTAACAAACTCACGTCCAATTCACATGGAAGAAAAAGGGGAAATAAGGATTGATATCCCGAAGAGAGGAGAAAATGGCTAGAACACTCTCTTCATTCAATAAACAAAAATAAATGGACAGATAAGTGTTTTAGACCATACTATATACATTTGTATGAAACTAAGAGGTAACTAAAGGGGGAATCAATTACTTAAGTAATAAATACCCTCATATAATGCACACAGTAGGTAGTGAAGAACACCAAATTCTAAAACAAACTCTCTAGGGCAGAATAAGACTAAAATTGTTCATTCCTAAATAATCACCTTTTGTTGAAATTAAGAGGCATGCACAATCACACGACCGACACTCAAAAGTAAAGGATAGGAAAAAAACTACAGAAAAAGATATTAAATTACAAACTCCTCAGGGAACCACATAGCGGCTAATCCAAATATTAGAAACTAACTTTGAATTCCATTTGTTGCGACGATTTCGGATGAGATATGAATACAAGCAAACATTTTTAGGGAAAAGAAGATCAAAGAAATGGAAACTCAAATTAATGATAATACTCAACTGCTCTCCATAACATTCTTCTCTAAACAATATTCAAAACAAATGCCACGGCATACGAACTTTAAAATTAACTAAAAAATTGTTATGCCCTTATTTCGAGGAAAACAGACGACATCGTCAAACCCAAGTAAAGGTCAAAATAGTGATCACAAATTTTTTCAGTCGTGCTAACCAACATCAAAACAACAAGTGACAAGACTATAGAGAAAGAGGTAACAAAATGTGAAAGTAAAAGGAAAAGCTAGAGTTCAATGATTCAATAATTTTTCAGCCTTTAGTAAGCTAGAAATCACTCATTTTAACTTTAAACGACTAAAGCGAGTTGATTAAAACTGAATGACCTTTCAATAGGCAAAAATCATGAATAAAGAAGAAACAGAATCACTTCTTTTTACAACGAGGAAAATAGACCCACTACCCATTTCGCACCTTTTAAAGGGAAATATAACAAAAAGAAACTCAATGATATATATATATATATATATATATATATATATATATATATATATATATATATATATATATATATATATATATATATATATATATATAAGGCATACTTACCCCCTTTGAACTATACCAAAAGTCTCAATGACATGCCTAACTTAACAACTATACCAAAAGTCTCAATGACATACATAACTTAACTAGGTTCCCCCCCCCCTAAAGCTATTTTAAAATGAAATGAATACACCTTAAATGTCAACATGGCATAAAGAGTGTGCACCCCCTATAAGACCTTCAAAATTCAAGATGTGTCGTAAAACCTAACGTAGGTTTCATATGGTCCAAGTAATTTTTTTAAGAATATTTTATTAAATATAGGTCATTTAGTAAGTTTAAGAAACAAAACTTCCATGATGTCCGAAATTTGGTGCAAGGAGGTACTAGCGTGCCTTAGTCTATTTGACTAACTTTTAGGAGACGAAAATGTATGAAAATGGTGAAAAGGTAGCTAATAGGTTTTAGAGTCGTTTCATGGTTGAAACTTCCGGGTAAGAATCCCCAAGGACCAACCACGGGCCCTTGAGGAGGACCCTTACGTTTGAAGAAACACTGCCTGGGCGGTGAGCATCGATGAGACCACTAACGGTCCGTGTGTGGACTGACGGGGCATCGATGCCACCGTTGTCCCATACTTATCCAAGTTGAGAAAGTCCCCCTCCTGTAAAGTCTCTAAACTCATCGACGGAGCGCAGGACGGACGGGTGAGGGTCTGTACTTTCACAGACGGCCCGTCGGTGGGGTTCCGTCTGTGAAGGGTGACTTTCCTACACGTGTTTATATTGATTCATTTAATTAATTAGGTGGTTTAAGGATTACTTAGGGATTAAGTAGATACTAATCAACTAACTTAAAACCCATATAAAAGCCCCAATCCCAATTAAACTAATTAGAACTCTAAAACACAAACTCTCTTCCTTGTCTCTTCTTTCTCTCTCTACTCGAACTCACCATTCAAGACTAGCAAGGATAAGGGTATGGGGTCTGAAAAGGACGAATTCACCATCAAATTGTTGCCAAACGTTAAGGTATGGAACCTAAATAACCTTTGATACTCTTTCCTCAAAGGGTTCCTTCAAAATGGATTTTAAAAGTTGAGCTTTCATATGGGTTTCATCCAATTACGAAATTGAAGTTATGGATTGAGTTGTTGTTGATTTCTTTAGGTTATATTGAATATATTAACATGTAATTTAACTTTTTTATGGTAAATTTTGATCGATTGTTCTAAATTGAAGAACATGATCCTCAATACCTAACCCTAGGTTGTGATGTTGATCTATATTGTATTGTGATCATTCAATTATCTTGGTTATTGATTATATTATTATCCTATGGTGTTATTGTAAAAAAATTAAGATGAATTATAGTACTATCATTCTAGTTCTTGATATGTGATTTAGGTTATGAAGTATACTGTTAAATTAGCCTATGTATCTTGTCTTAATATATGATCTAGTGTTAAACTGTGTTATAGAGTTGCAATTGGCCTTGTTATCTTATTAGTTATCATTTTGTGATGATTTTACTCCCCTAGTTTGGTTGATTTATGGGTTGATGGTAAGACCTTGATGATTAACTATAAGGAAGACTTGGTAAGTCTTAGAATCTCCATCTTTACTTTCAATTATGACTAATTGTGGTTAAGTCATGATATTATATTGGAGTATGCCTTGTATTATGATTGATAGGATGGTATGATGATTGAATTGAAAAGTCTTGATTGTGGTTATGAGGTGCCTTAATATGGAATGCTATGGAATGTTTAACCTAACTTATATGAATTGTGATGAAAGGACTATACTCATGCAATTCTTATTGAGATATTGATGATGATAATTATATAAGGGATAGACCGTATGACCTAAACTAAGCTATGACTGTTAACTAAAGGCTTAAATACATTTCAATAAAGGGACTTAGGTTAGCACCGAATGAACTTGACAATGGAAGGTGATGACTTTCCAAAGAAGAAGATTCGCCCTATAGTTCTATATGAGATGTTGACTTCCCAGAGAGTAATACTCATCCAATGGATTCCCATGAGAGGAGGCCCCAATTACCAAGTGGTTACTAGAGGGAATATACTATCTCTTAGTTCTTGAACTATGTTACCGCCATAGAAAGACTGGCTAGTGGATCCACCTAGAAAGCTATGTTTATGTTTGACTCTACTTTGGCCGGTAGACCATCTTCCATCGGTGTAACGTTTTGCAAAACCGTATTCCACACTTCGCACATGTGTTCTATTTCGGTTAAGGCAAGTGTTCCCTAAAGTAAAATAAAGTAATGGAGTATACACTAACTACGGTGACTTGAGAGGTTTAACTTAGACTAGGTAGGGGTATGAGACTCTACCTATGACTTGTACTAGTTGACATTGATGGAAGCTATAGGATGTTGATATTATGTGTTCATATGATAATTATGTATATGATGATAATATGTTGATGCTACAATGTGAATGTCTATATATGATGATGATTATCCTCTAGATATATGTAGTTGGACTATATTGTTAATGTTGGACATTGGTTATGTTTTCTTGTTAAGTTGACTTGGTTGAGCAAGGTTATTAGGCTTTGCTTGGTCATTGCACTTATTGACTTCATAAGGATTCATGAGTAGTTGTCTTGCTTATTATGATATGATTGACTCTTATTCATTCTTGTGATATTGTTCCTTGATGATAGGGTTGTAGTAAATCATGGTTTCAACTATGTTGGGATAAGTATTACTTGTTTAGATAGTAAGCATGTTTTGTTGGTTTATATGACTTGTTTATTTTTGCACTAGGTTCTTAAAGGGGTAAAAAGACATGTTTTGACTAAAAGTCCCTTTTTAGCATGTTTTGCTTATATATGTGCATAAGGTCTCATACTTAGTATATGTGGAGTACTAACCCCATTTTCTTTCCTTTTCCCAAACATTTTAGGTTCCAAACATTGAAAAGTTTGGAAGGCGACATTGTTGAAGGATTGGATTCTTCATTTCATCCAAGTAGGGTAGGTCCTCAATATCTGAGAAAAATACCACTATCCAGCTTACGGACTTGTTATGAGCTTAAAGACTCTTTCATTTCTTTCCTTTTCAATTGAGTAGTATTCTTTTGTATGACCTATATGTGGTCTTGTTAGATTGATGTAAGGGTTATGCCCATATTGTTATAATCGTTTAGATGGTATGAGATGATACAATATTTGAGGCGATTTTTCTATCTTATACATGTATATGTGCAATAAAAGTAGAAGACTATGTAAAATTCCTATACTTAGAGTCTATGTATACTCGATACGATTATATATTATGTGTATGTAGAGGTCTATGTAAACCTCCAAGTAGTTATAATGAATGTTTTAAATTTTTCCGCATTTTTCAACCTATGAATGTAATGACATGAGACTAAGAGGCTAGTCTTGATCCTTAAAAAGGACGACGACGATGGTAACGTCTAGGGGTAAACCTAGATGTGACCCCCCCCCCCACCACCACCACCACCACTAAAATCATTGCTAACACATGAGTGTAAAAACATACATTGTTCCCCTTCACAAAGTGTTTTGTTTAATTATTTTTCACAATCATATGTTGATTAGAATAAACATTGTGGTTTAGATATAAGATTTATTTGGTCCTGATAAATTTGTTTAGTCTTTAAGTTCTTTAAACAACTTTCTCTTCAACAAATAATAGTGACAGATGAGTGATACAAGTATTTTTCATTGTTTCGTTGTTATTATTTTAGACATGGCTTAATCCAAGTGGGAGTTTGCAAACTCGAGGAAAGGGACCTGTAGAAGAGCATGTCACTGTAGGACATGCTTCTGAAGACGTGAATAGGTGTTTCATAGGTGATACAAAATAAGTTAAGGAATCAAAATGAAATTCAAAGTAAAAGAGAAAAGAATTTTAAACAATTCTTTGAAGATGTACCCTAATATTTAAACATGTGATTTTCTTCACTTTTTTATTATTAAAATGGGCTGAACCGGATGATTATGAGGAACTTTCATATTGGAAACTCTTAGTTTAATTAATATATAATCTACATGGATCTTGGAGTAATATATTGACTTATGTTTATCGTGAGATTTGGCCTATTTAACCTTTTAGGGTGTTATTTGTTGTCTTGAAGACTTATGTAGGGATTTTAGTCATTAAATGACTTGTAACTTGTATTACATATTTATTTCTAATATATAAATATAAATTATGTAGGGTTTTTTTCAATATATGTTATTAAACTTTAAAAATCATGTTATGAAAGTCTTTAATGTATTAGTATACATATTAAGAAATTAGTTTTGAATTCTGATTGAATTTTTAGTTCCTTGATGATGATTGGATGTTTATATGTTTTTTTCCATTTTACATTTAATATGAAAATTTATGATAATTAGTTTGCTCGAATGTTTATGTCACATGCATAAATGATTAAAAATTATTGTCTTATTATAACTCAAAACACACATAACATCAAAAAGAATCATTGTTGACTTAAACAAAGGTGAAAAATTGAACGGTGAGAATTACTACATGTGGAGTTGTAAATATGATATGTTCTTGTTAAGAAAAATGTTCTAAAAGATATAAATTGTATTTTGAATCAACCGGAAGCGGATAACACTGCACAACATATAAGAGATCTTGAAGCTTATGAAGCTTAAAGAAAAGATAATTTCACTACACGTGGAATAATAACTCGTTCTACGGTTGATGACCTCATACAACCATGTGAGGAATTTCCTAATTCACATGCCATATTTTGATTTATTTTTATAAACCAAACAAGAGTCTCACTAAGAAGATGAGTTTGAAGATCACTCAACAGAGAAACTCGGATTAGACATCTCGGGGTGTCTAGACTAAAGTTTGTATGATGTTGGATGATTGTATAAGGTGAAAGCATCATAGCACATGTTTTATATCGCATGGTTCCCTGTTTCTTCATTGTGCGAGATCCAAAAGTTAAATTAGCGTTTGATTGGAATACCCTTTTACCTTTTACTGTTTCTTTATGTTTTGATCCATTTTGCTATTTTAGGATGTTACTAATAGTCAGAGTGATTCGGCAATGCAATGCATATCTAGGAAAGTAGATGATTTAAATTGAAATAGATATATTCGAGTAGAAAGAAAACATGTTTAAAAATGAATAGTTAAAGTCGTATACATAAGAAGACTATTACATTTGACTGTTATTGTGTATATATAGTTAAACATGAACTCGAGTTCACATCTTTAAAGAGGATGAGAGATCAAGTAATTAACTACTAAAGTAGTGGATGAATTTTGGGGTACTGTGAGTAAAAGTATTCTAATATAAATAGTGAATTCCTTCCATATGTGACTGGATTTCAATGTGGGACTTGTAAAACCTTATAGGTAAGCTCTTGATGCTCATAGGTCGTACAAACAATTTTCGAATGAATTGTGTGTATAGTTGATGTTGCATTGTCTTAGATCTTTTCCACCATGTGTGAAGTGAGAGATGTAGGAATAGGGTCATGGATCATGGATCGATCATGTGGACCGATCCGAACTAAATTTTTTTGTTTTTTAAAAAAAAAAAAAGAGATAAGAACAATTGAATTTAGTTCCGAACTAAATTTTTTTTGTTTTTATCCTAATTACTCCTCCATTAATTGTTGTTTGTGCCGTTTGCAACTCTTTAATATGACAATTGAATATTGTCATAATATTATCCATATGAGATGATTATCACTCTCTCTCTCTCTCTCTCTCTCTCTCTCTCTATATATATATATATATATATATATATATATATATATATATATATATATATATATATATATTTATTTTATTTTTTATTATGTCTTATAGACTAGAAGAAGAGATATAAAACAATATACATTTTGAGGGTAAATCTTTCCTATCAAATAAATCTTTGATAGTTTCTGTCTAGAAGAGCTTGTTAAATTCTTGGGGATACACATATACCGGGTGAAATTTTCTTAAAGACAGTGTCTCCCGACACGCCTCAAGCTATGAGAAGTTTCTGCAAAAGTTCATGGTATAGCATAAGGTTTAGTGAATTCAGTACAAGTGTTGATGATGAAGATATTCCCCGTAAAATTTACAACAATCTTAATGATATTTTATTATAATCTTATGGAAAATCAATTTCATGTTCGTCATTATTTTGAAAATTTTAATTTGAATTTATGAATGATATACCAAAAACTGGTAACTCATATCATAATATATTTACCAATAGTAATAATCATGTGAGTTCAACTACAATGAATTTTTTTAAAAAAAAAATACATATGTTAACTAAAAGTATTAAAGTGGTTCATTTTCTTTCGACCAAAATGTATATTTATTAAGAGTTTACTTTGAAGGTGGATATATTTTCTTATGGTGAATAATTATCTATGTCTAAATTCTAAATGATTATTGTTTCGTTAGTGACAAACTACGTGGTCATATCTCTATATGTTTGAGAAATTGGGAGTTAATTTTTTTTTATTGTTGAGTACATTTTTGCTAACTAAAATTATTGTGTCCTACACCCAGATTGAAGAAAGATTTTTTTTTTTTGGTGATTTTAGAGATACTCAAGTTCTTGAAATGAAAAAGTTGTTCTTATTTGTCACGACCCAAAACGGGGCCGCGACTGGCACCCACATTTACCCTCCTATGTGAGCGAACCAACCAATTTAACCCTTATCATTTCAATATATAACAACAGAAAATAATGCGGAAGACTTAACTCATTAATAAAACAATTCAAAACTATTATTATTGTCCCCAAAATCTGGAAGTCATCATCACAAGAACATCTATCTCAAATTGCTAAACTAAAACTGTCTAAGAAGCTAAAACTAATACTAGCTAGTCCATGCCGGAAGTTCAAGGCATCAAGACTTGAAGAAGAAGACCCAGTCCAAGCTAGACGCATTAGCTCACCCTGAATTTCCGAAGGTAGTGAAGACTGGCTAGATCTACTGTTTAGTTGAAGTTGACGGAACGTTTGCTGCAATGCACAAATAACAAAGAAGAAAACATAAAAGTAGGGGGTCAGTACAACCACAAGTACTGAGTAAATATCATCAGCCAACTCAAAATAGGGAACAGTATATATCAATAATAATGTAAATCAACTACAATACTCAACATGTAGCAATAACAACATAAATTCATCAATAACTACAACCGAGTTCACACATGAGGACTCAAGCCTCGATACCATACTCATTTGAGAATTAAGTTCATTAGATTGAGTATATTCATTATCTTTCAAGATTCATTATCTTTCTTCCTCTTGTGTCGGTACGTGACACTCCGCTCCTCTATTTCTATCCTGGTGTCGGAACGTGGCACTCCGATCCTCATATACTATCCTGGTACCGGAACGTGGCACCCGATCCATATTCTATCCTGGTGTCGGAACGTGACACTCCGATCCTCATATTCATTCTATCCTGGTACCGGAACGTGGCACCCGATCCATATTCTATCCTGGTGTCGGAACGTGACACTCCGATCCTCATATTCATTCTATCCTGGTACCGGAACGTGGCACCCGATCCTCATATTCATTCTATCCTGGTACCGGAACGTGGCACCCGATCCATATTCTATCCTGGTGTCGGAACGTGACACTCCGATCCTCATATTCATTCTATCCTGGTACCGGAACGTGGCACCCGATCCCCTAATTCATCAAGCCTTCTTTCATACTAAGGCATCATCATTAACAAGTGAATTAGGTTTCTCTCAAGATTTGGGATTCAAAACTTCATCATGCTCATATAATTACATATATATATATCATATTCATACAAGCATACAATTAAGCACATAGTAGGGTTTACAATACTATCAACACATATCATTCACTATTAAGAGTTTACTACAAGTAGCATGAAATAACCATAACCTACCTCCACCGAAGAATTGGAATCAACAAGCAATTTCCCAAGCTTTGATATTCTTCTTCCTTGTTCGACTCTCTCTCTCTCTCTCAATCGATCAATCTATCTCTCTCTTTTCTTTTCTCTTTTTCTTATTCAAACCCTCTTTCTTTTACCCTAATTCATATATAATTAAGAATGAAGGATGGTAATAATGACCCACTAATTAACTTAAGGTTACCTATTTTAACCCCCAAGTAATTAGATTTATTAATATTAACCCTCAAACTTTATAATTAAGGAAAGAATAGTCCAAAACGTCCCTTAAAACGTGGAAAGAAATCCGATTCGATCGGGATCGCGACTGTGACGGGCGTCATGCCCGCGACGGTCCACTCAGTCGTCGCAGCCTTCTTAAACTCAAGTGATCGTGACGGTCCGTCACCTGCGTGACGGTCCGTCCTGGCCGTTCTGGAGTTCGCAGAGTCGATTTTCAGTACCAAATTTCAGAATTCTAAGTGTCATGGAACGAAACCTCTGTGATGGACCGTCGTGCCTATGACGGTCCGTCGTGGCGTCTGTAGTCTAGGCCAGTTTTTCCAGAAATAAAATCTGCTGCTCAAAACGACTAAACGGGTCGTTACAATAGATACCAATTTACCCATCGTTCATCCCCGAACGATCAAAAGAAGAAAAACAAGGGCGGAAGGAAGTACCTGAATCTGTAAACAGATGTGGGTATTTTTCTTGCATATCTGCCTCCTTCTCCCAAGTAGCTTCTTCAACCGGTCGATTCTTCCATTGAACTTTGATGGATGCAATTTCTCTCGACCTCAACTTGCGAACCACTCTATCTAAAATAGCAACTGGTTCCTCCTCATAAGTCAAATTCTCACCAAGCAAAACTGAATCCCAACGGATGATATAGTTTCCATCTCCATGGTATCTCTTCATCATGGATACATGAAATACCGGATGTACTCCGGACAGCCCTGGAGGCAAGGCTAATTCATAAGCCACCTCTCCTATTCGCTTTAGTACCTCAAATGGCCCAATGTACCTTGGACTTAGCTTACCTCTTTTACCAAACCGCATCACCCCTTTCATTGGCGAAACTTTCAACGAGACTTGTTCACCCTCCATGAACTCTAAGTCTCTAACCTTTCGATCTGCATATTCTTTTTGTCTACTTTGCGCCGCTAGAAGCTTTTCTTGAATAGACTTCACTTTCTCTATCGAATCCCTCAAAAGGTCAGTACCCCAAGGTCTAACCTCAAATGCATCAAACCAACCAATGGGAGACCTACACCTCCTCCCATACAATGCTTCGAATGGGGCCATATCAATGCTTGAGTGATAGCTATTGTTGTATGAAAACTCTGCCAGAATAGTGTTGATCAATTCACCAACTCGGGGTACACATACCCTTCCCTTGATTCTTAAAACACCTTCCTCATCGATTTGTGCTTCCTTAGCCTCCCCTCGCAATACTTTATTTTGGATTCACCTTAGTTTCTCATCATCAAACTGTTTTCCCTTAATTTTGTCAAGAAAAGAAGATCTTGACTCCACACTAGCCAACAATCCTCCCTTCTCATTTACTTCTAATCTCATCAAGTCATTAGCTAGAGTCTGGACCTCTCTAGCCAATGGGCGCCTAGAAGCTTTCAAGTGAGCTAGACTTCCCATGCTTCCCGCCTTTCTACTCAAAGCATCTGCCACAACATTCGCCTTCCCCGGATGATACAAAATAGTGATGTCGTAGTCCTTTAGTAGTTCCATCCATCTCCTCTGTCTCAAGTTCAAATCTTTCTGAGTAAAGACATACTGAAGGCTACGATGATCCGTGTAGACCTCACACTTAACCCCATATAAATAGTGTCTCCATTGCTTTAATGCAAACACTACCGCAGCCAATTCCAAATCATGAGTTGGATAGTTACGTTCATGCACTTTTAATTGCCTCGAAGCATAAGCAATCACATTCTTCTCTTGCATTAGTACTGCACCCAACCCAGAATAGGATGCGTCACAATAAACAATGAAGTCCTTACCTTCCACTGGCAAGGTGAGAATGGGTGCGGTAGTCAATAAAGTCTTGAGCTTTTGAAAGCTTTCCTCACACTCATCTGACCATACAAATGGAACATTTTTCTTAGTCAAGTTCGTCAATTGGGAAGAAATAGAAGAGAATCCCTTGACAAATCGGCGGTAGTAGCTAGCTAACCCAACAAAGCTCCTTATTTCTGACACATTAGTGGGTCTTACCCAATTCTTCACTGTCTCAATCTTAGAAGGATCCACCATCACTCCTTCCTTAGAAACCACGTGCCCCAAGAAAGACACCGCATCTAGCCAAAACTCACACTTCGAGAACTTGGCGTAAAGCTTTTTCTCCCTCAACATTTCCAATACCATTCTCAAATGCTCTTCATGTTCCTTCTTGCTCTTTGAGTATACCAATATATCATCAATAAATACGATCACGAAGAGATCCAGATATGGCTTAAAAATCCCATTCATCAAACTCATGAACGCAGCAGGGGCATTTGTAAGACCAAAGGACATCACCACAAATTCATAATGTCCATACCTAGTTCGAAAAGCAGTCTTTGGTACATCCGTTGCCCGTATTTTCAATTGATGATAACCGGATCTCAAGTCAATCTTAGAGAAGACACAAGCACCTTGTAACTGATCGAACAAGTCATCAATTCGAGGAAGAGGATACTTGTTCTTGATAGTTACCTTATTCAGTTGTCTGTAGTCTATGCACATCCGAAAACTCCCATCCTTCTTCTTCACAAACAAAACCGGAGCACCCCAAGGAGATGCACTTGGTCTAATGAAGCCCTTGCTCAACAACTCTTGCAGTTGAGCCTTTAACTCTCTTAATTCAGCGGGAGCCATTCTATACGGGGTATAGAAATGGGGCGCAGTGCGGTTCAAGATCGATACAAGTCAATATCCCTATCTGGTGGCATACCAGGAAGATCTGCAGGGAACACATCCAAAAACTCACGGACTACCGAAACCGACTCAATCGAAGGTACTTGAATAGTGTCATCCTTAAGATGTGCCAAGAAAGCTAAACACCCTTTATTAACCATTTTCTTAGCACGAAGAAAGGAGATGATACGCACCGGATTAGAGGTGTATTCACCCTCCCACACTAACGGATCTGTCCCAGGCTTGGCTAACGTCACCGTTTTAGCATTACAATCCAAGATCGCAAAATTCGGAGAAAGCCAAGTCATACCCAGAATTACATCAAAATCAACCATTTCTAAGATAACCAAGTCTACATAAGTGTTACTCCCCACAAAGTTCACCAAACAAGACCTATATACTTTTTCAACTATCACAGACTCACCCACCGGAGTAGAAACACGAATAGGCATATCAAGTAATTCACAATGTAGATTTAGACCATTAGCAAATGATGAAGATACATAAGAAAATGTGGATCCAGGGTCAAACAATACGGAAGCCATGCAATCACAAATCAAAAGGTTACCTGTGATGACAAAGATCGACGCCTCCGCTTCAGATCTCCCAGGGAAAGCGTAACAATGGGCCCTATTACCCGTCTGTCCATTGCCCCTACCATGTTGCGTAGTAGTGGCTCCAGCTTGCCCATCTCCTCGGCCGTTTTGGTGACCACCATTACCTCGACCACCACGTCCTCCAGAAAAACGGCCTCTACCATGACCACCTCTACCTCTAGCTATTGGGGTTCTGTAACTCTGGTTTGGACAATACCTCTTAATGTGTCCAACCTCCCCACACCCATAACACTCTCGGGGTTCATGCATAGGTCTCTGAGTAGTGTTGACCGTTACGAGGTGGACCCCCAACTACGATCTGTAGTGAAGACTGAATTGGTCGACTTGAGTAACCTCCTGAGCTCTGTCCTCCTGGAGTGAGAACCATTAAACTCACCTCCCTTCGAAACCTTTTTGATGTCGATGTAGTGGTGAACTCCTCTGGCTTCCCTCCTCCCACCTCTCTCACAAAGTCTACCACCTCTTGGAAGGATGTTGCCGTAGCCGCTACCTGTAAGACTGAAATCCGCAATTCTGACCTCAACCCCTTTACAAAACGGCGGATCCGTTGTTCTGGACTGAAACAGAGTTGAGTGGCATACCTTGATAAAGCACGAAACTTAGCCTCATATGTGTTAACCGTCATCCTACCTTGCTCGAGACTCAAGAACTCATCCCTTTTTCTATCTCTCAAAGTCCTTGGGATATACTTCTCCATAACCAGTAGAGAAGGATGCCCAAGTCATGGGTGTGGCCTCTGTCGGTTGACACTCGACATGTGATCGCCACCACATTTTGGCGTTCCCTTGAAACTGATAGCTTACGAACTCAGCGCCAAACCGTTCTACTATCCCCATCTTGTGTAGTAGCTCATGACAATCAACCAGGAAAATCATAAGCATCTTCGATTCTCGCACCCTTGAAGACTGGAGGTTTCAATTTCAAGAACTTCTTGAAAAGTTCGTGGCCGATCGCTTGTCATTATCGGTCCAAAGAGTCGACGCGGAAATGTGCCTATCTCCACGAGGCATCCATGCGGGAGCCATAGTCGCCGCATGTCGTATCTCTGAAACCGGAGGTGTTGGTGCAGAAACCACTGGAGGTGCCTGACCCTGATCAGATAACCCGCTAAGATAAGCGAGAACCTGATTGATCATCTCTGGGGTAGGTTGGGGTGGCAATTCCTCATGTTGCGCTTGTTCATTCTCCCCTTCCTCACCCTCTCTTATCACCTCTTCAGTCGGTGGAGGAGGCACCGCCCTAGTATCAGATGGGCTAGGTGCTCGTCCTCTTCCTCTAGAGGACGTCCTCCCACGACCTCTACCACGGCCTCTTGCCGTTGTTCTCCCTCGAGCCACAGCCCCAGTGGCTGGCTCAGACGCACCCTGTCCTGCCGGTGTTGGTGTTGGTGTTGGCGTAGTCGTTGCTCTAGTTCTAACCATCTGCGAAAGAGAGTGAAGATGGTCAGATACCAATTCGTATCGCCTAGATACCAATTGGACTCAAGTAGTAGCACGAAAGAAAGAATGAAAGAGTGAAATTTTCCTAAAGTCTTATAGCCTCTCAAGGAAAAGTAAAGGCGTCCCCCTACCGTTCCTTAAGACTCTACTAGACCTGTTCTTGTGTGATGAGACCAACGAACCTAATGCTCTGATACCAAGTTTGTCACGACCCAAAACGGGCCGCTGACTGCACCCACATTTACCCTCCTGTGAGCGAACCAACCAATTTAACCCTTATCATTTCAATATATAACAACAGAAAATAATGCGGAAGACTTAACTCATTAATAAAACAATTCAAAACTATTATTATTGTCCCCAAAATCTGGAAGTCATCATCACAAGAACATCTATCTCAAATTGCTAAACTAAAACTGTCTAAGAAGCTAAAACTAATACTAGCTAGTCCATGCCGGAAGGTCAAGGCATCAAGACTTGAAGAAGAAGACCACCCAAGCTAGACGCATTAGCTCACCCCGAATTTCGAAGGTAGTGAAGGCGGCTAGATCTCTTGTTGAGTTGAAGTTGACGGAACGTTGTCGCAATGCGTAAATAACAAAGAAGAAAACATAAAAGTAGGGTCAAGACAACCACAAGTCTTGAGTAAATATCATCGGCCAACTCAAAATAGGGAACAAAGATATATCAATAATAATGTAAATCAACTACAATACTCAACATGTAGCAATAACAACATAAATTAATCAATAACTACAACCGAGTTCACACATGAGGACTCAAGCCTCGATACCATACTCATTTGAGAATTAAGTTCATTAGATTGAGTATATTCATTATCTTTCAAGATTCATTATCTTTCTTCCTCTTGTGTCCGATGCGTGACACTCCGCCTCTATTTCTATCCTGGTGCCTTAACGTGGCACTCCGATCCTCATATACTATCCTGGTAGGAACGTGGCACCCGATCCATATTCTATCCTGGTGTCGGAACGTGACACTCCGATCCTCATATTCATTCTATCCTGGTACCGAACGTGGCACCCGATCCATATTCTATCCTGGTGTCGGGCGTGACACTCCGATCCTCATATTCATTCTATCCTGGTAGGAACGTGGCACCCGATCCTCATATTCATTCTATCCTGGTACCGAACGTGGCACCCGATCCATATTCTATCCTGGTGTCGGAACGTGACACTCCGATCCTCATATTCATTCTATCCTGGTACCGGAACGTGGCACCCGATCCCCTAATTCATCAAGCCTTCTTTCATACTAAGGCATCATCATTAACAAGTGAATTAGGGTTCTCTCAAGATTTGGGATTCAAAACTTCATCATGCTCATATAATTACATATATATATATCATATTCATACAAGCATACAATTAAGCACATAGTAGGGTTTACAATACTATCAACACATATCATTCACTATTAAGAGTTTACTACAAGTAGCATGAAATAACCATAACCTACCTCCACCGAAGAATTGGAATCAACAAGCAATTTCCCAAGCTTTGATATTCTTCTTCCTTGTTCGACTCTCTCTCTCTCAATCGATCAATCTATCTCTCTTTTCTTTTCTCTTTTTCTTATTCAAACCCTCTTTCTTTTACCCTAATTCATATATAATTAAGAATGAAGGATGGTAATAATGACCCACTAATTAACTTAAGGTTACCTATTTTAACCCCCAAGTAATTATATTTATTAATATTAACCCTCAAACTTTATAATTAAGGAAAGAATAGTCCAAAACGTCCCTTAAAACGTGGAAAGAAATCCGATTCTGACTGGGACTGCGCGACCTGTGACGGGCCGTCATGCCTGCGACGGTCCGTCACTCAGGTCGTCGCAGCCTCTTAAACTCAAGTGGACTGTGACGGTCCGTCACCCCTGTGACGGTCCGTCCCCGGCCGCCATTCTGGAGTTCAGAGTCGATTTTCAGTACCAAATTTCAGAATTCTAAGTGTCATGGAACGAAACCTCTGTGACGGACCGTCGTGCCTATGACGGTCCGTCGTGGCGTCTGTAGTCTAGGCCAGTTTTTCCAGAAATAAAATCTGCTGCTCAAAACGACTAAACGGGTCGTTACATTATTAAATTCACATATGAAAATATTGACATTATTTGAGATTGTATATGATTTTAATATTTGTGATAGATTAGTGCTTATTGATTTATGATAAAAGATTGAATGAATGTTTATTTAAATTTTGTAATGTGCTAACAAATGTTATTGTGTTACTTTTATTGAATGTTCTCTAGATATGTTAAAGTAATATTTTGTTGAGAATGAAAATGGAGTTTTTGATATATTTTAATATGCTATTGTGACATAAAAGAATGAAAATTTTATGAAAATTTTGTTCCTCTATTATGAAATATTTAAAAGCATAGGGTTCTCTTGCTTAAGTTATGAATGTTACTCCTCTATTATGAAATATTTGAAAGTATAGGAGTGTTGCTAATGTTTTTGCTAAATAATCCTAAAAAGTATAAAGAAACACATGATCTAAGGTTTTAATTGTGTGTTAATAAATTTTGCGTTTACATGTTTGTGAGAGTTAATTGTTATTTATTTGAATGTTATGTTAGAGTTGGAAAAATAAACTAAAGTATTGTTGAGTTTTTAAAAAGTGAAAATACTTTCAATGTTCTTGTTGTTGGAAATGATATTGATTATTGATACATTATCAAGAAAAAATTCTTTGATAATAAATGAGACGTACAATAAGTACAATACGAATATTTTGTTGTACAAAAATGGCACAATATATGATGCCAAAGATAAAAGAAGTTGGTACATTTTTGTGAATGATCATAATATAAAAATTAACTAAACAGAGTTAGTTGTTGTGGAGTTGATTGGTGATGAGACTGAGTGGTTAAGACAACTCTTAGTGTGTGTTCCAATTGGAATAAAACCATTTTTTATCTGACTAAATTAGATACATATGTTTGAGAGACAATGTGAAGAAGCAACTGCAATAAGATGAATATATACGTAAATAAACTATGTGTAGTCGGAGGTGAATCTGATCAATTCACAAACTAATGAAACATCGACGGGAGTAAGACCTTTAGTCATATGAGAAGATAAACAATCATGGCAACCCAACCTATATGATTATAGATCCCATGAATTAGATTCATCTGAGATTTAGCAAGTTACTAGTCGATCAAGTAAACACTATAAAGGTATGTCCCTCCTATGATGTGTGAATATAGTGTGATAATTTTCAAAGCAAAGTGAGACAGAGTTCAAGCTCTTAATCAAAGTCATATTCTTTATAGACGGTGTTGTCACGACCCGCAAGTACACCCTACAAGTTAGAGTGTCCTTGTGTCGCCACACGGCAAATGAGACTTCAAGAAGTCTCATCTAAGCCACTCGTATCATTCATTTCATAATAAACATACTAAAATAAGTAAGAATTTAAAACTTTCTTCACACACATAGAACTCTTTCCATAATCATTACACAAGCGGAAGACTTTCATTTAAAACATTAAGCCTTTAAAACATCTCCTTGAACCATCTAAACTTTAGAGTATACAATACTTAGGACATAAGCTCATGCAAGACATAAAATAAAGACTAAGACATAAGGGAACACGTGGATATTGCCTTCGAATCGATGAGGACTCAGCAATACTTCATCTTCAACTCTTAGAAACCTTTCCATCCTCCATGACACATCAATACTTCCAATTCCCTACACTTTAGTCAAAAAGGGAAAAGAAGGGGTTAGCACATTAGATGCAGTAAGTATGGAAGCCATGCAAAAACCATGAAAAAGGAACATTTAGAAAATAACATGCTTTTCATTAATTTTGATTAAAATATCATACTATAAGCATAAGAACAACATTTAACAACTTAGAGACACACAAGGAATCATTTAAAAAATTAGTCACATTTTTAGGAGAGCATTACAGTGAACTTACTTCACTGTACAGTGAACTTCATCACGTTACTGTGAAATTCCTTAGCTTCACTTTGCACACCTTTTAGCATATAATTCCCTCACTAAAAAATATCCTAAGACTCACTTATATAGACAAAGAGAGACCTCTCATAGACCCTCTCTAGGCACACCTAAATGTTCCTTAAGACCACCTATAATGAGATGCACATACTTATAAATACATCAATCACATGAACATGACATCCTCCTACCAAAGATGATTAAAAGGTTCACTTGAGTGAGTTGTGAAGCGACCGCCCAATTCCTTACACGCACACTTAAGAGATCCTATAGACTACCTAAGATAGAATAATTCTCACTTATTACATTGACAAACATATAACATGACATTCTCCCCTACAAAGGTTATGAAAAGACTTACTTAAGTATATCAAGAACATAATGTACATGATTGACCTCTTTAAGATTACCTAAGTAATCTTTAAGAATACCTAAGTTTGTACCATGTCTACATAATTCAACAAACTTCCCTAACTGGAGTCATTCTTAAGACTTATCTAGGTAGGATACGAAGTGACCATTCCTATGCTCCCTTCACACCTTAACTAGATAACCTTTAACTTCTCTAGATAAGTACTTATTCATTTAACATACTTTATTAACGTAAGTCATTACATTCATTAGTTCATTAACAAACATTCAACACATAAAGGACATTCAAGGAATGGTCTTGGACAATACCTATAGACTCTAACTAACACCTTCAAAGCCTATGTGCAATGTCTAGATAGCGACACATACCACCACCTAAACTTCATAGAACTTCTATAATGCTAGTAGGTATCCCATATGGTGAGAATATGCAATAACAGATATAGACGATGGTAGCAAAGCATGGAATCCTGAGTTCTAACCTACTTCGATGAGGGTGTTCTACTTGCCAATGGTAGAGCTTGGACATATCCCATGTAGGAACATCGTTAAGGAATATGAAGGGTACTTCCCTTACCATACTCACTCGGTGCTAGCCTTTGTTCTCATAGAGTAATTTACATTTAAGATTCATACAATTGGGTTTCATATCTAGTTCTTATCCCAATCACATTTACCCTACCAAAGAGGTCCTCTAGGGATACCTTCCAATGGCAAAAAGAAGTTCATCATGACCTTCCTAAGGCTTGATATGACGTCGTTCCATCCAATCAAGCTTAAGTTAATCATTCCTTTACTTAAAGGATACCATTACGCCTTTCGACTTCAACATTCATAATCATACCACTAGGTTCAAGGTTTCACATAAAGGATTCTCTTAACATCATTTAAGGTCTCATTTCATTCATACATATAAAACTAAGAGTCTTTATCATCCTAAGTCAAGACATCTTATATTTACATTCATACATGCATTAAGTAAGGGACACAAGTCAACCAAGACAAGACACAAGATACTTCACTTTAACAAATATTACATGTTATTATTTAAGTCACTTAGGAATAACCATTATCATCTTTATGTCAGCCTATACATGACCATATCATCATAAATAATCATCATAGATTCATATAGTCAAGTAGGAACAATCGTGCATCAACCCTAAGACTACACATATAAATACATAGCCATAGTATACATGATCTCCTAATATACATAGAAAGAACAAATACTTTCACATTACTTCTCATGTATATAGATATGCTCATACTTCACATAAATCAGCTATACAAATCATCATAATACTTCAAGTAGTGCCGACAAGGCCATGATCATCATATTGCATAAAGTAACGACGACAAGGCCACATCAATTCACATAGCACCACCACCATAAGTGGGTCATACCAATCAACATTATAATACAAAACTATCCATAATATTTAAGAGAGTTAGGGCATCCTACCACCCATTCTATCTCACCACTTCAAGCCCCAAGATACATCATCCAATTCGATACTATAAGGCCCTAACCATGGCCATGAACATAAATTCAATAGATACACTATAATACTCAATGAATCTAGGTCTTTTTAATATATAATTATCAATCTAATACCAATTAGACATCAATTGAAAACAATCCTTATATCATTCAATAGCCCATAGAAAACTGCACTAGAAATCATAAGCATTAAGTCAATAGCAATTAAATAAGCTTAATATTCTATAGATCTAAGAATACACATCAAATTGAAAATCCTATAAATAAATCAATCATGGTCTAAAAATGAATCAAAAGCCCATAGCAATTTACACTTGAATTCATTAATATCAAAACATGATCATATAACCCATATTTTAGTTAAATTGAGAGATTTGTGAAGGTCAAAGGTTCATGGATAATTTCATTGTAAAACATCAACCATACATCAATAATATCATATCTTAATGTTTGAAAATCTTTCATTCAAGAACCCAAGACTTAGAGTAGAAATTGGACTTTTTCATCTTTTTGAAATCTTTGAAAAACATCTTTGAAATTGGCTCTAAGGTGATAACAATCCTTAGATGAAGAAATATCATACCTTATTAGAAGAATCCAATGATAATTGAAGAAGAAACTCCATTGAATAACCATCTTCAAGCTCCATCTTCATCTTGAGCTCTCATGGAGGTTTTTGAAGAAACTTTGGGAGGGAATGTCTTTTGATTTAGGTGATAGGGTTTAAATGAGAGTTTAATGACCTATATACTCTTAATACCCATAAACAACCAAAACCACCGCCTCTTATTTTACAAGACTTGGGGTGAATTTCCCAAAACCTCCAAGTCTTAACCGAAAAGCTGCTAGTTTTCAGCACCATCGACGCCCAGCATCAACGGTCCCTGGTCTCAGCCACGCCCCGTTAATGGGGTCTCGCTGGTTGATAATGCAACTCCTCAACCTGAAGTCCACATGCGTCCATCTATGCCACCCATTTATGGGTCGTCGCCTTGTCGACTGGCCGTCGTTTGGGTCAGTCGATTGCCACTGCCTTGCAGTGTTGAGCTCCAAGTTGGGGTCCTCCTTCTAGGGCCCCTTATGGGTCCTACGTGGAGTCGTGCCCGGACGTTTCCAACCCAAATATGTTCATATATGAGTTTAGGACCTCTCACATGAATTTCATCCAAAACAAACACGTAAAACTCGACGAAACATGCATAGACACGCAAGGTAATTTCAAGTCAAACCTTTCGAACGTCATGGACGTTTGACCTTCAAAATTCACAAAACTTGACACACCTCCTATATACACCATAATAACTCATACAATTACCTAATTATCTCATTAAACACACAATTTGGCACATAACCACATATGAGTTACATGGGTGACTTAGTCGTCGAAAGCCTCAGTCGTCACTAGACGTTTGACTTCCAATGCACCTAAACTCTTAGACACTGCCTCAATACTACATTTTAGAACATTTTAGGACCTTAGACCATCATTAAAACCATGTTAGGTGTTAGCTTCACCTAAGTCATTTTTGGAGTCTTACAGTTGTATTGCTTTGCAGAATACACATGATGATTAGACTTATGTGAGTGTAAAGTGATGTCGCTTCTATGAAATTTTGATAGATATCTAGAGCACTCATGAATACCAAGACATGTGCATGTCCTCTTAGCTCATAATCGCGATAATGACAAAGATTGAGAGTACAAAGTGATAGAATAAGACGCTGAACTTACAAAAAAAAATTGGTTCATATAAGTTCTAAACTTCCCCATGTTATTTTGTAAGTATAATCTTGTTTTATCTAGGTCAGGTTCATAGTCTACAGACATCAGATTCGATACATTAGACTCACATGTGAAAACCCAACTAAACTTCTAATTTCATTTTATTTCTTAGTAATCCTTTTGAGATATGTAGGGGATTGTTAGAAAAATATTTTGTATCTCAATACTACATTTTAGAACATTTTAGGACCTTAGACCATCATTAAAACCATGTTAGGCATTAGCTTCACCTAAGTCATTTTTGGAGTCTTACAGTTGTATTGCTTTGCAGAATACACTTGATGATTAGACTTATATGAGTGTAAAGTGATGTCGCTTCTATGAAATTTTGATAGATATCTAGAGCACTCATGAATACCAAGACATGTGCATGTCCTCTTAGCTCATAATCGCGATAATGACAAAGATTGTGAGAGTACAATGTGATAGAATAAGACGCTGAACCTATAAAAAAAAGTTTGGTTCATATAAGTTCTAAACTTCCCCAAGTTATTTTGTTAGTATAATCTTGTTTTATCTAGGTCAGGTTCATAGTCTACAGACATCAGATTCGATACATTAGACTCACATGTGAAAACCCAACAAAACTTCTAATTTCATTTTATTTCTTAGTAATCCTTTTGAGATATGTAGGGGATTCTTAGAAAAATGTTTTGTATCTAAAAATAATTATTTTATATCCTATTATATTTGGAAGAGTTATTATTTATGTTTTAAATATTTCCCCTCCATAAATAGCAATAGATTGTCTGTTACAATTCTCAAATTGCCAACTACATACTATCTTTTCATTATCCTAATTACTCCTCCATTAATTGTTGATTGTGCCGTTTGCAACTCTTGAATATTGCCATAATGGTTTCCATATGAGATGATCATATATATATATATATATATATATATATAAACTGTTATGTTCTTATAGACTAGAAGAAGAGATATAAACAATATACATTTTGAGAGTAAATCTTTTCTCTTATATTCTATTGCGTGCTGGATTTTATTATAAGTAAATCTTTATTAGCTACTGACTTCTAATTTTATATTAGAAGAGCTTGTTTAATCTCGGGGGATACACCAATACCGAGTGAAATATCCTTTAGGATAGTGCCACACACACGCCTATGAGAAGTTTCTGTAAAAGTTCGTGGTGAAGCATAAGGTTTGGTGAATTTAGTACAAGTGTTCATGATGAAGATATTTTCCGTAAGATTTACAACAAATAAACTTCTCTTTTTATTTGAGTGTTTTCAATAAATCTTCTCGGGAGAAAGAAAAAGAAAACAAAAACAAGAGAAAAATATAACAGTGAAATCTTCTTGGATCATTGACATCAAGAAATCTAACAAAAGAACATTTAGTTTGTGAATTATTATCTTTGTTTTCTAGTGATACAAAGAAGGATTTGGAACAAATTATTTGTTTTGTAAATTTCATTCCACTACAGTAATCAAATGTACACAAATCCTGTACCAAATGTTATTTAAATCAATCATTGTTTATAAAATTAAAATGATTTTTACAAGTAATCTTAAAGTGATAATTGGATAAATTAACGTATTGATATTTTCTTTTATAAGCAAAAAAAACAAAACAATAACAACTATATATTCAATATAGTTCTTAAGTTTTATATGTAATTCTATAAGTAAGGCTTGTATAGGATAGAGCGTACGCAGAATTTATTTCTACGTCAAAGAAACAAAAACTGTTATTTCTTTTTTCAGCCTGTATTATTAATTCAAAGCCATAAAAAATCAAGAACGTACCTTAAAAGTTATTAAAACATTACGGTGTTTAAGCATGTAACATTTTTGTCCTCTTTTATGACCAATACTAGATACTGGAGCCTACGGTAGCACGAGCCTGATATGTATTTTTTTTGTTGGAAAAATTACATAAAATAACAAACTATTAATTCAAACTAAATGTTATAACCATAATTTTTTAATTGTAAGCCGCACCAAACAAACAGTTGTCATTCGCCCCTCTCCCCGGTGAATCTCGCTCTCCACTCCCCCTCGCCTCTCTCAAACCTTGCTCGCCACTCTCCCTCGCATTTCTCACTTTATACAAATACAAATGTATAAATTGTGTTTGTGTTATATAAAGCGAGAGAAACAATATATACTAATACAATTTCATATATTTTCATTCTGTGTCTTGCCCTACCAGGCATCTTTTGCATTTTCTCTCTTTCTCGCTCTATACGAACGGGAGACTGCCAACAATTTATACAAATGAGAGACTGTCAACGATTTATACGAATGGGAGACAATCAACGATTTATACAAATCTAATACTCTATAGAAAACATAAAGTTTATTATGATGCACAATTATACAAACAATAGTTGTAGCATACAAATATATTTTTATATTTGCTTAACCTAAAATTTACTCTTTTTTGTTTCAATTTATGTGACACGTATAGATTAGGGGGTTAATCCAATTTTAATATTAATTTTAAATATTTTAAATTGTTAACTATGGTAATTTAAATTTTCAATTGCTTATTATTGTATGGTTTGTAATATATACCTTTACGCAATTTTCAAATAATAGAGGTTGTTTATTCTTTTTCAATTTATGTGGTACTAATAGAATTTCTAGATTGATTCAAAAAAAAATTCTTTAAAATATTTTTAATTATTAATTATTGTAATTTGCAATATTTTTTACGTAATTTTTAAATAATATATATTATTTTATTTTTTAATTTTATATATCACTAATAAAATTTTAATAGTCATTCATTTTTTATATATATTTTATAAAATTTATTTAATATAGTGATTCTTTTAAAAAAAAAACACTAACAAAACGAATTCATCACAGGAAAACTACCTGAGCATTCTTTAATACATCAATAATGTTCCCACGTTTTGTAAAAAAAGAGAATTGCATGTTGGGAGGATATTATTGTCCAAAGTTGAAATCTTAATCTTATCTTAATATCTTAATCTTAATATAATATAAACGAGAATTATAGACAAGGCAATGTGACACCTCTCTATGATCTTCGCATATTTTTTTTTCATTTTATTGACTTTTATTTCTTATTTAAATTGATTATTTTATGGTAAAAATTATTATTTAATTTATTACAATAAGTATTATTTTAATGGAGAAACATTTATAATAAAGACTCTTCACATGCCAACTTACAAAGAGTAATTATTCCTAATTCATATCTCTCAAATTTCTATTATTAAAAAAAATTTTAAATTTTTTATCATTCTTCTAATTACAATTTATAAGAAATTTTGTTAAAAAATATTTTAAGTATTTTATCTTTATTATTTAACTTATATAAAATATATATTATTTAATTCGATACAAAAAAAATTATATATATGATAAAGGTAGATATAAACAAGGTGATGTGTTACCTTTTAATGACCTAGAAAACTATCTATCTTCTTCTTCCTTTTTTGAGTTTTTTTAGTCATGTTTTTTATTAATCAATTTATTAAAAAAAATAATAATTACAATTATATTCATTACATATAATTATATCACATGAAAATTACAAAAAAATATATCCATCTATTTGAATTCTCTAATTAAATAAGATGTCTTCTCAACTTCCTTCTACTTAATTCTTATATATAAATAACAATCATCTATGGTGTTATTGCATGTCCATTTTTATTTTCTCCAATTTCATATTGTTAGTATTTTTATTTTTTTTTGTATTCCAACTTTTATGAAGATTATAGGTCAGGTATATTTTTTAGAATTTCTTATTGTGTTATAATAGTCAAACAAAAGTTTTCAAGATGAAGAAGAAAGCTTAAAGGTGATGTAAGATTCGTTAAAAGAGAAGATCAAAAATTAATTTGCTACTCATCAAAATGAAGAAGAAAGTTAAACAGCAGAGGGAGATTCATCAAGAGTTGGTCAGAGTAAAATTTGAAAGAGTACAAGTTTTAATAATTTACAAATATATAGATGCACTTATTGTTGCTTATATAATTTTTCAATTACTTATTTATCCATCAAGATATGTACTGTTCAAGAAAATGATTATATTACAAAGCACACTTTTTTTGTATCAAGGGCAACATGATCTTCCACGAATTATTTTGTTGCTTAAAAAAAACATTTGATATTTTCATTATATAAACTTGTCTTTTGAATATACAATCCATATTCTATATCGATATATATTATGTATATAACATGTTAATATGACATAATTTATCTATCAAAAATATTCCACCATCTTTTGTTTTGCTTTATCCGCTTCTTTTCAATCTAATTTATATGATATAACACATTTGTTTCTTTTGTGGATTTTTAATTGACTAAAAAGGAGATGAGATCCCCTCCACTATGTTTTTGTGTCGTTTTGGTTAACACTTGTGTAAAATTAGTCTATATATAGGATTGTGGGACTCAAATTTCATAAAATATTTAATTATTTTAATTTAATAAAAAATTTCAGAACCAAATTTATTCTTCCAATATCCAATTACAATAAACATATTTTCTTAAGTTATAGAGAAAATTGATATTTGTTTATGTTTATTATGAAACTGAAAAAATGAGTTTACTCTATTCATTAATTAATTCGTTTGACAACTAAAAAAAATTATAATGGTTGTTTTCGCTAATTACATCTCATAAATTATAGAAACCTTTGTTTCTTCACTTATTCTACTTAAATGGCATATCTCCTCAACTCCTTTCTACGGTTCTATTCATTACCTCTACATTTAGTATTCCCAAAATGTAATGGATTTAGATTTTAGTCTATCATTTGTACATCAACTATTCAAGATTTGCACGTAGAACATTTTCATGGTAGCATATGTTTTTTCTATATTTGTGGTTGTAAACTTTTGGTAACAAGACATACACTAATTTTGTTTAAAATTAATAAGGAAATAATACTATGTTGCTTTGTTCTTTTCTTTAACGGATTGATCCATCTCACGCCTTATAATTCTTTTTATCTATTTATATTTTTTGCTAAATAAACATGTCTCCTCAATTCCTTTTTACTTAATTCTTTATCTCTTTTTTTAAGACTTCTTTCAAATTTTCTTTCATTTATTTATTTCATAAATGAGCGCTCTAATAACTTTAAAAATAAATGATTTATTTTTCTGATGACTTTATGTACATATTTTGTATTCAAGAATTCATTTCTTTTATAATTATTTAACATTGTAAATGAAGGCAAAAATGATAGAATTTTTCAACATCTTTCTTAAACTTGGAACAATTCACTTATTTTGAACTATGAAAAAGGCCTCAACAATTTCACTTATTTTGAAATGGAGAGAGTATGTATTATTTATTAAAACTCGAGATTTTTAAAGTTATGTACTAAAATAATGATATATATTTTTTTTATTTTATAACTTTTAGTAATTAAATAAAATGACCACAAAAAAACATAAAAATACACAATAAAATGAATCGAAGTATTAGTTTAGTGAAATATATTGAGTAAGAGTCTGTTTTGATGAGCTTTTAAGTTGGTCAAACTAACTTAAAAGTTAATTTTTGACTTATTAGAGTGTAGGGACAATTATCAAGGTAACTTTATGTCAAAAATGACTTATTTTAAACTAAAAACTAAAAGCTAGATGAGGGGTATTTTTTTTTTTAACTTAAAAGTCATTTTATGTTGACCAAGTATATTACCTTTTTGCCCTTAATGCTTTTATTATTATTGTTGTAGTTGTTGTTGTTGTTGTTGACATTATTATTATTTATTTATTTTTATTGTTGTTTTTATTATTTTTATTATTATGATTCTTTTTTAATTTTTTATTATTATTAATATTATAAGTTTCGCATATAAAATTAACTTAAATAATAAATTTATATTCCTTTTATAAATAATTTGTGATGATAAAGAAATATATGAATGATCGGAAATACTATTACTTATAGATGTAAAATATAATTTTTATTTTATTTTTTCAAGTATAAAAATCTTAAATTAAACAAATTTTTATCATGTTTACAATTTTAAGGGTATTTCAGACATTTTGATTAAAAAAAAAGTGTTTACCAATACTTATTTGCAAAAAACATCAACAAATTTTTTTCCCAAGTGCAATTGTTTTATCCAAACACATAACTAGTTATTTTAAAAATAAATTTCAGCACTTTAATAGTTACTTTTTTTAAGTCAACTCAAACGGGCTCTAAATATATATAAGTTTTTTTAATTTGTGTGAAGACAAAAAAATTATAAATACTTTCAATATGATATAAAAACAAACAATAACAACAACTCTTATATACTAAAAGCCTTACTTATTCTTTTTCTCCCATTCTTTGTTTTTCTTTGTCATTATTTAAATTGTGATTTGCCCTAAATATTTATACATTTAAAAAGTTTTCTAACTCCTCAAGAGTTAAAATATTCACTATTTATTGTTTGTATAATTATTCTTTGATAATTAAAACAAATAAAAATTACTATAATTTTGTATCGAATTTTTTGTTGAAATATTAATGTTGATTGCTTTTCAATTTTATTGTTACGATTTTTTATATTGATATTTTATTTGATTGAGATAGTTAGTCGTTCTTTTCTTTGCATTACTATTGACATGGTTTCCGTTAATTTTCATATATTTACTTGCACAATTTTCTTAAAAAGATAAAGAATTTTATAAAAGATTATGTACCTAATAGGTATGTTTTTTTTGTTAAATCATATTGAAGAACTATATTTAAAAAGGTCTAAGTTCAATAGTTCCATGTAAAAATATAAGCATCCATACTTTCAAAAATGAGGAGGACAAATTATATACGTTTCATTTGATGATCCGCACAAATACAAAATTAAGCAGAAAATTAAATCAATTTTTTTTTTCAATATATAGAACATGTTCTTTTCATCCTAATAAAATAATATAAAAATAATATCTTATAAATTGAAATAATTATTATAAACATTTTATAGCTTTTATTAAGTATTAATCATATTTCTTTTTTTTTTAGTACATGCTAATTTATAAAAGAAATTATTTTTAAAATAATTGTTACAATAGCGCAAAGCGTGAACATATTAACTAATAGTATATAAACATAAAGCATTAATTTACAAGGATATTGGATCGGAAATACCAAAAAAAACAAAATTATCCCAAGGTGGACAGGTAGGCATGTTGACCTCCTACCTGTATCATCTGTAGTACTCACTACTCCCTCTTACAGTATAGTAGCAGGTAGTATTCAATTTGTGTGTGTGTGGGGGGGGGGGGGGGAGGGGGAATAGTAGTATTCAATTTGGCGGATTATCAAAAAATTCTTTAATTTTAGGGTGTGTTTGGTATGAATGCATGAAAAATGTTTTCTTAAAAAATATTTTCTTGGAAAACAAGTAGATTTTGAACTTTGTTTGGTTGGTGAGTAGAAAATATTTTTGAGATTTGATTTTTAGTGTTTGATTTATGAATAAAAAATATTTTTTGAGAAACAATCTTTTTATATTTATTAGAGTAGAAAATATTATCTCTCTCTCTCTCTCTCTATATATATATATATATATAGAGAGAGAGAGAGAGAGAGAGATTTTAATTACTTTTGCAAAATATTCTTATTTTCTTTATCTTGTATATAAATAAGTTAATACACATTTTTTATCTAGTTAAATTTTTTTTTTTACTTTCATTCATTGTTTTTCTCTTATCTTCTTTTCCTATTAATTTTATTTACTTTTCTTATTTTCATCCTCTTTTGTTTTGATTTAATTTCAAGTTTAATTCCAAATGTATTGTACTTAAAATAAGCTTATTTCGAATGGATATCAAAATAAGTGAAGAAAATTCAATAAAACATAAAAAAAAATGTTAAATTAAAGGACAACTTTTACTTTTTTTAAAAAAAAATACACAAGTTTTTTAAAAAATAAAAAATAAATATTTTTTTTAAAAAAAAAATAAAAGGAGAAAGAAATTTAAATAAATATAACAAAGATATAAATAAAAATCTATGTATATAAGTTTTAAAATCATTATATATGTGTAATAACTAATTATAAAGTTACCCTATAAAACTGACATATGTCCTTTTTGTGCACTACTCATCGCTTGTCTTCAACAGAGTGTGCCAACTCTCTATGTCACATCAACATTTAAGCTTGTCTCTTGAGATTTAAGTCATAAACTAAGGAATACTTATGTCTTATTCCACTTTTTGAGAAAAAATATAATTTCTTAGATTTATGTTATTACTCAAATAGTCTAAGGGGTCAAATTATTCAAGAGTTATCTTACTTTTTGATGACCGAATAAAAAAGATTTATTAGTTTCTCCATTTTCAAGTATTCTTAGACGAATTATGCATCTTGTTGAAACAAAGCAAGCTTGGAAAGGAATCTTATGATGTGTTGCATTCTTAAACTCTTTATCTAACATTTACATAACCTAACCAAGTAAAATCAGATTGTAATTTGCATATGCGCATATGTGGAATTGAGCTGAAATTAGTTTTGATGATAGATGAACATCTACAAAGGGAATTTGATTCTTAGTAGGTCTCAGTAAAAAGAATAAGTTTTTCTTTCGTTTTATAAAGAATGATCCAGTTTAATTTTATAAAGAATGATCAAGTTTAATTTTATAAAGAATGACCCGGTTTAACTTGACATAAAGTTTAAGAATATAAAGAATACTTTTGAATATTGTGGTCTTAAATTAAAGTTATGTCAAATGTACAAAATTGTCCTTTAATCTTGTGGTCTTAAACATGTCACGTGAAAAGCTGAAATCAAAATATTACCAAATAAAAAAAGAAGTCATTCTTTTTAAAACTACTAAAAAAAAGGATCTTATTCTTTTCGAACCGGAGAGAGTAATATTTATAATTGACAACAACTACACAAGAATGAGGTCATTAGCATATCTATTCACCATTAAAAACTGAAGTTTTTTGAATCACGAATCAATTGAAATTTCATGCTAAAACATGAAATTTTCACAACATTTACACCAAAATATTTCATTGAAAAAAGGCATGGTGATAAACAGATTTCTATTAAAGTACTGAGAATAATTATTGTACATTTTTTTTCTCACTAAATAATATATAGGAATAGTCAAAATATTTTCTAATGAAAAATCTACTTTAATATGTGTCACTAGAGTTGAGGGTCTTTAATAACAACCTTTGTACCTCTACCATGTAATGGTAAAATATGCATAATGATTCTATCCTCTTCAAATTTCACCAAGTATGTTGTTGTATGTATATATATGTATTACCTTGAGTTGAGAATCTGTTGTGAAGAGCCACTCTACCTCCCACCCCACCCCACCCCCAACCAACACCACCAAATATAATGATAAAGGCTACGTACACTCATCCTCCCTAAAGTCCTTTAATTTTATAAAATAATACTGGTATGTCATCGTTATATGTATTAACTCTTATTGGTGCATAAGTTCGAGATTATATGAAATATGGACTCGTCACGTTCCTAACTCACAACATGAATATACAATTTTGTTCATAAGAATGGCAACGGGTGAGATTTGACTTTATGCGGGTGGGGGCAAGGCGGGATGGGACGAATAGAGATAGTCTTCTTAAAAATTAATACACGGCAAGACAAATTGCGGGTTGATTTAAAACTACAGATGGCTATGAGAAATTTTATGGTATACACCTAAATTATACATCAAATATTATGTCTTTATTGTTAAAATACTTTTTATAAAAATTAATTTATTGAGTAGGATCTTCTAGTTTGGACATCATCAATGAAACAAAGGCTTGAGGAATTGTATATTATGCTCAATTAAAATCTCATTGCAATTACAATTCATGAGGAGCTACCTAACTTTAATTAATGCAATTTTTTTTTTCTGAGAGAAATTAGTTATAAGTGTTAACCTCAAAATAAATTAGGCCATATTTAAGGATTAACTTAAATATTTGACTTAATTCACACCTATAATTGATTCTATTGAAAAGGACCAAGAGAAAATTCAACCATACATGTATCTATGAAGAGTATGTTCAGCTGCTAAAATCTACTCATTTTCATAAGTACTTTTTTTTAAAGAAACTTTTCAAAAAAGTGCTTTTGAAAAAACAAAAAAGTTTGTGTTTCACTAATTTATTTGAAAAATATTTTTTTACAAGCAAATTTTATTTGACTATTTTTTTTTTAGAAAGTGCTTTTGAGAATTTAATTGCAATTAAGGACAAGTATTAATGTATTTAATATTAAAATTATTTTATTGAGATAAACTAGATTTAACATCTATTACAATAAATTAAATCAAATTTAATTTTTGTCAAATTAAAATGTTCATATTCAAATTTCAAATAAAATTATACATTATTTGAAGGGTTGAAATCTTTAATTGTTATCTTTGCTTTCTTCTTTTCAAATCTTACATAATTATTGTTATTGAAAAAAATTCTTGTTATGTTTATGCTTTTTTTAAAAAGCAGAAATATTTAGCTTCTTCCCAACAAAAGGAAAACAACTTCTGCTTCTATTTAAAAGTTGCTTTACAGGCTTGACAAACCCCTATTATTTTAAAAGAATATTTGTTCTCAAAATAAGTGCTTCTCAACGTCCAACAATAATTCTAACAAGGCTCTAAAATCTCTCTACAATAGTAGTTTTTTTTTTATAAGTTTTATGATTGTTATAGTAAGATCTCTTTTTTTCGATCAAAAGGACGCTTATATATATATATATATATATATATATATATATATATATATATATATATATATATATATATATATATATATATATATATATATATATATAACATATATATATAAAATTCGCGATCAAGGACATGAGTAGTTTCTCCGTCTATATAGACGGGAGGGTCATAGTAATTACATTGCATCACACCCCAACCCTGGGTAATGCCAAACCTAATGTTTGTAGTCCTACGATAACTAGTTTCTAGTAAATTTTAATTCACTTCCTTTGCACCCATGATGGTGCAGTCATCAAAATGGTGGTCTGGTTAAATATTTTATATTTGGACCTCTCCTTTGTCAGCTTGTCTAGCACTTTGTTCTGTTCATGGAATATATGGTCCAGCTTCCTGATCTTTATTCTCGCTAGCAAGGATCTAAATTAAGCAATTAAATCAACATTGATAATATTATTGTTTGATAGCATTTTGATGGCCTCCTCTGAGTCTAAGTTTATTTCTAGGGTCTTAGATTGAATTGGATTGCTATAGTTAGCCCTGGCCGGAGTGCTTGGAGTTCTGCTCTAGGAGTGTTTGTGTGAAGTGTATGTTCCATAAATCCCACTACCCAAGACCCAAGGTAATTTTTAATTACCCTGCCCACTCCACTCGGACGTAGGATTTGTTTCAGTGATCGTCGACATTGAGCTTGTAGGTTTCTTGATCGGGAGGTTCCCACTTGACTTGGATGGTGTAACACCCTGAAAGTCCTATGAACTAGACTAGAGCCTCACCTATTAAATATTGATCAAAATAATGTTTCAACACCTAGAATAATATAACAAACTTGATTTAGAAGTATTAGAGTGTAAATGTCAAAGGATGACCTTGACGTCCGGAAACTAGTGAAATTGAACTAGTAGACACCCCTATGTTTCATGAAGGTTTGGGAGTGCCATATGAAGTCTAAAGCTTGTAAAAAGACTTTAAATAGTTGAAATAATGTTTATAGGGTCAAAACATCCCGTTACGACTCCCCGTGGACCACCCAAAGGGTCCTTGACGAGGACCCAAACATTGGGCAAGCAGGCTGCCAAAGCAGCCAGTGTACAACCAAGATGTGGAGGTCACTGCGCCTCGTGAAACCATCACTTGGCAGGAAAAAATTGCTTTGTGATGATGGGCCTTCACGAGGCTCACTGCCTCAAACCGTATTTCAGAAAAAAGATTCGAAAGTGCTCTAGTGACGCGCAACCACTTTCGAGATTCGTTCACGTCGTTTCTAAGTCAATTCAACATCACAAAAAGACACAATTAAGTGAGGGATAGTTTGGGTAATTTAAGGGAAGACTATATATTGATTTAGGGTCAGTGTTAAGTCATTATTACCCACCCAAATCAATTCCCTAAATCACTCTCACTTCTCTCTCTAACTCATCCTCCATTGAAGAGAATTAGAAGCTTTGAGAAGAAGGCCAAGTTCTAAACTTTTCTTCTCAAATTCATGGATAAAATCTTCATTAAGGTATGAATTCTTCACTCTTAAAGGATTCCTTTCCCCTAGAGGTCCATTAAAAGTTGATTTCTAAATCTCCCAAAATTCAAGGGTTCTATCTACACATGGATTTCTTTCTAAACTTGAAATTGGTGATCAATTATGAAGAATAGGATTGTTTATGAGTATAATAATGGTTAATTTGTTTGATTGATATTTCATTGGATCACTGTTCTTCCTTAGATTCCCTAGATCTTGGATCTTCTTTGATAGATTGCTTGAAGATGATGAGATTATGAGTTGTTATATTGAAGTTAATGGTATTAATTCTTCATGGACGGCCTTGTATCATGTTTTGATTAGGTTTCTAATCTAGTTATTGAAGATCCCATGAATGCCCACGTTTCTCTAAACTTTTTTATGAATCAGACTTGTAGATGATTAGATTTGTTGGAATTGATTATGTTATTGTTTAATCCACTATTAATAGATGATGGTGATTGGATTATTAGATAATTGTGATGAATTGGGGGTAAGATCTTGAAGGTGATGCTTGGAGGCTATTTTGTAAGACTTTTATGATTATGAGTTCTTTACTTCAATGATTATGGTATATTCTTGATTATGGTATGCAATTGAAGTACGATATGTTATTAGATTAAGAGGATGGTGATAAGCTGAATACGATGAAAGTCCATGAAGATGTTGAATTATGAGATCATGTTAAGGTTATGATGATATAAGGGTGAATATGAATCACTTGTGTGCCTTACTATGATATGATTATGATGTGATAATCTCACTACATGAAGGGTTGTATTGAATGAAAATTCTCATGCAATACCTATTAAGCTAATGACATGATTACACAAGGGGTTAGTCTCTTATGACCTATATTAAGATATGATGATTAAAAATGATTTAATGACATTTCAAAAAAAGAACTTTAGCTTAGCACTGCGTGAATTTTACAATGAGAGGTGTTGACTTCCCATGGAAGAGAGATTCACCCTTTGGTTTCTCATGGGTCAACGACTCAAATGTTACAGGGAATGTAGAGGATTCAATACATATCTCCTAGTTCCTTAATTATGTTTCCTCCATAGGAATATTGCAACGCCCTAAAATGAACTAATGTTAACTAGAGCTTCGTGAATATTTATCAAGTTAATTTTAAGTTGAAATTAGTAGCATTGATGTTCTTAGTCAGTTTGTGAAGTTTGTTTAAATTTGGAGGTCAAACATCCAAGAACATCCATGACGTTCGCAAAGTGTGACCTAGAGAGTACTTGTGTGTCTTGGTGTATTTGAGTGAGTTTTACGTGTTCGTTTGAATCAAAATTGATGTGGGATGTTACTAAGACCCAGATGACTATGTTCAGGGCTTTAACGTCCACGTACGACCCCACCTAGGACACACAAGGGTCACTAGAGAAGCGCCCAAGAGAAGGACCAAAAACTGACTTGGCAGTGTCCAACAATGAGGGATACGACGGCCAACGGTCCAACCAACGACCCGTCGACTTGCCCCATCGATTGTACCTGCAAGGTAGGTTGTCCAGGATCCAAATGGAGCTAAGTATGAAACCATAATACCCCACCAACGGACCGTTGATGGACAAACAGTCTTTTGGTTGCAAACCGTCGATGGAGGCTGTCCAAAAGCTGCATTTTTCTTCTGCCAAGGCTTGGGGTGTTTTGTAAATTCACCCCAAGCCTTTTATGAACCTAGAAAGTCATTTTTAGGGCTAAGACCTAATTTTATACTCCATTTTCTAAAACCCAAAACCCCTCTCCCTTAGAACTTTCTCTCAAGTCTCTTTGGAAGCTAGAGGACAAGAAGGAACTAGGAGGCTGTTGGTGGTCGTTTCTTCATCAAAAATCATTGGAAATTCTTCAATGTTAGGTATTGTATCCCTCCTTGAACTCTCTTCAATTCAAAGAGCCCTTTTCTAAAAGATTTCAAAAAGAGTTTTCCAACCCTACTTCTTCTATATTTGACTCTAAATATGGGTCTCGCATGAAAACATTCAGAATGATTTAAAAGTGATTTTTCTAAGGCTAGTTGATGATTTTAATTCTAAAACTTCAATGAAATCATGTTAAAGCTTTTATCAAATTGTGGCTTAAGAAATGGGTCAAATGAGTATGAATTGTTAGTCTTTGAGCTTTGGTTTCTTATGGTTGATATTTCTGTTTTGCTAATTCCTTAAGGGATATATTATGATGATTTGTTGAGTAAAATGTTATAGGTGATGGAAGATTTGGAAAAAAGGGTAAGTTGGTTGTGTAGTTTAGCTTAATTATGAAATGCTCTCGAGTGGAATGATCCACCTTCTTAGTGGCGATGTTTACTTGAATTGTATGAATGTGTAGTTATTTGTGCACTGTAAATGAGGTCATGAAGGCATATTATGTGAAGAAATATGTAAATGAAGTTATACTTGTTAATTTGTTTTATGAAGCTTGTTATGAAAAGTATGCGAAGGATTATGACTAAATGACTTATATGATTATATGAACCATGCTAAAGTGTGTGATGTCATAAAAGTAAGTTTAAGCATGTATAGAGGTTAATGTAAATGAAATTGTGCTTATGTGAAAGGTGGCTCACATGTGCGCACACACTCACACTTGAATGAATGAAAGAAGCTTAAGTTAAGTAAAAAATGGAAATTTGGGGTGAACACTCTTCGTGAGTTGAGATAAAGTGTTTACTAGCAACCCCACTACATCCTAAGAGATTTCTAAGATAGGTTGGAGGATGTGATTTGAGACGTGGTGTTTATTAGTTATCCTTAACATATAGTTTATAATGTTGAGAATCCGTGAGAAGTTATGCCTACCACCGAGAGTATATGAAAAAAAAGTGGTTACACTTCGTGAGTTGAGATGTTGTATTCCAATGTACCTCTTGAGATATGTTCTCCTCATTAGTAGAGAATGACTTATTTAGTAGAAACTCCTTATCCCTTAACTATGCGCCCACATAAGTGTAGCTATTGGGAAAGCCATGTGAAAGCTAAGAGAATGACCTTACTCTAGGCAAGTGAGGATCCCTCATCCGATAGGGGTTAATATCAGGATTCCATGCCTAGCTCTCATGGTCTATGTCGGTTGAGCTAACCTCCCACGAAAGTAATAAAAATACAAAGTCTCCTAAAAGAGTGTACTACATAGGGTAGGTAGTGGAATGGTATGCTAATTATCCACTGCACTAGGTAGGCATTTCGAAAGGGGAGTCTTGGTGAACCTTATGTGAATTGAATCAACTAAGTCTCCTAAAAGATCTTACTATATAGGATAGATAATGGAAGGGACGGTATCTATCCATTGTACTAAGTTGACCTTCTAAAAGGGGAGTCTTGGTGCCAAGCCTTCTAAAAGAGTGCCCTAGTTAGGGTAGGTGGTGGTATGTGATGCCATCTATTCATTGCACTAAGTAGGCATTCCGAAAGGGAAGTCTTGCTGGTTTGTTTGGGTGTTCTTTTAATGTCTTGTAATTGAGTGGGGTCTTGTTCTCCCGAGTTGAGTAAGCCGAAAAGGAATAGTCTTGAGGATCACTTTGGTGTGTATTGATTGAGGCATATGCATACTTCCTTCATGTCTTACCTTGGTGAGTCTTAGGATAATACTTAGTTAGGGAAACTCCTGCAGAAATGAGTTCACTTTCTCTTTGCTTGGCCTTGGAAGTTCACTCCTTAGAATAGGATTGGTTCACTGTAATGTCCAAAATGAGTTCACTATAACATTTGAAAGCTTACTATAAAATTGTTCTTTTTGGTTAAATTATGGAAATTCTTCTCTAAGTGTTAAATAAGGATTCTTATGTTGTTTTACTTCTATATTGATGATTGTTTTACTTAATTGGCATTAAAATATATTTTTACTAAAATATCCTTTTATTTTGCATGTTTTTGAGTATGCCATACTTAGTAAATTGTTTTGTACTAACCCCATACTTTTCTACACTCTATAAGTATAGGTTTTGAAAGAAATGTTGAAGTCTAGGCAAAGCTTGGGAAAGTTCCTCTCAAGACAAAGTGTGTCCTCCTATTTCCGAGGGAATAATTCCTATCTTCTTAGTTTCCTTATGTTAAGACTTATTATGTATTTCTTTAAATGTAAAGGGTCGTGTCCCTAAGTTATTTATGTCGTGTCTTTAATTTACGCTTGTGGCGATGAGATTTTTTATGTATTTATAAAGAATTTCTTTTCATATTAAATGTCTTCAAAAGTTTGAATTCCGCACTACTTTTCATGTCTTATGTAATGAAAGATAGTAAAAGGGCTTGTACAAGACCCCAAAGGGTCAAGTACGCCTTGTCATGACCCAAGGGTTACACTTCATGAGTTGAGATGTTACATTCTAATGTACCTCTTGAGATGAGTACTTCTCATTAGTAGAAAATGAGTTACTTAGTAGCAATCTCCTTATCCCTCAACTATGCGCCTACATAAGTGTAGCTATTAGGCAAGCCATGTAAAAGCTAAGAGAACGACCTTACTCTAGGCAAGTGAGGATCCCTCATCCGATAGGGGTTAATATCGGGATTCCATGACTAGATCTCATGGTAAATGTTAATTAAGCTAACCTCCCACAAAAATAATAAAAATGCTAAGTCTCCTAAAAGAGTGTACTACGTAGGTTAGGTAGTGGAATGGGACGCTATAGGCATTCCCTAAAGGGAGTCTTGGTGAGCCTTTTGTGAATTTAATGAACTAAGTCTTATAAAAGAACGTACTACTTAGGGTAGGTAGTGGAATGGGACGCTATCTATCAATTGCACTAAGTAGACATTGCTAAAGGGAATTCGTGGTGTCAAGCCTTCTAAAAGAGTGTCCTACTTAGGGTAGGTGGTGGTATGGGACGCCATCTACTCATTGCACTAAGTAGGAATTCCGAAAGGGAAGTCTTAGTGGTTTTTTTTGTGTTCTTCTAATGTCTTGTCATTGGGTGGATCTTGTTCTCCCGAGGTGAGTAAGCCGAAAAGGGGTAGTCTTGAGGATCGCTTTGGTGTGTATTGAAGGAAGAATATACGTACTTCCTTCATGTCTTACCTTTGGAGTCTTAGGATAATGCTTAGTTAGGGGAACTCCTACGAAAATGAGTTCACTTCCTCTTTGCTTGGCCTTGGAAGTTCACACCTTAGAATAGGATTAGTTCACTGTAATGTCAAAAATGAGTTCACTATGACCTTTGAAGGCTTACTGTAAAATGGTCCTTTTTGGTTAAATTGTGGAAATTCTTCTCAAAGTGTTAAATGAGGTTCTCGTGTTTTTTCACTTCTCTATTCATAAATGTTTTACTTAATTGGCATGAAAATGTGTTTTTACTAAAATGCCCCTTTTTCCATGTTTTTGCATAGGCCATAGTTAGTACATAATTTTGTACTAACCCCATACTTTTCTATACTAAATAAGTATAGGTTTTGAAAGAAGGTTGAAGTCTAGAAGTAAAAGCTTGGGAAAGTTGCTTTCAAGACAAAGTGTGTCCTTATATATCCGAGGGCATAATTCCTAGCTTCTTAGTTTTCTTATGTTAAGACTTATTATGTATTTCTTTAAATGTAAAGGGTCGTGTCCCTATGTCTTTTAATGTCGTGTCTTTAAGTTTTGCTTGTGACAATGAGATTTTTAAGTATTCATAAAAGTATTCTTTTTCATATTAAATATCTTGAAAAGTTTTAATTTCTCACCACTTTTCATGTCTTATGTAATGAACGATAGTTAAAGGGCTTGTACAAGACCCCAAAGGGTCAAGTACACCCTGTCATGACCCAAGGGTTCTCCCTAACTTCTAGTGATACTTTCGGGTCGTGACAAATACTAGCTAGTGGATCCACCTAGAATACTATGTTCATGAACCTTGGCAAGTAGACCACCTTCTTTCGGTGTGGGGTTTCATGACATCAGATTCTATGTTTAGCTCACATGGTCTATTGTTGGTTAAGGCGATTGTTCCCTAAAGTAAAATGAATTAATGAAAGTAATGAAGTGAACACTAACTAGGGTGACTTAAGGGTTCTACTTAGTGTAGGTAGGGGTATGTGACTCTACTTATATATTGCACAAGTTGGCCTTTAGGGGAGTCCTAGGAGGTTGTTCTTATGATCTTATGATATAATTGAATTTCATATGTTGACTTTACATGTTGATGATCCTATATGATGTTGGTTTCATTGATGCTATGTTATATGAAGTAGGACATTTCTTATGGTCTCTTTTCTTGTTTACTTGATTATGGGGTTATGGGGCTTCACATGAGCATTGCACTTGTAGGCTTGGGACGGAATTGTGAGTAAGCATCTTATATGTTTTGATGTTATGAACTCTAGCACATGAATTGTTGTTATGAAGTTATGTTACAGTTATTCATGCTGATATGACCTTAATATGATGTTATTCATGTTGATATGACTTCATGATGATGTTGGTCTTGTATTTGATATGGAATTGTCTTAAGATTTCTATGCCTTTTGACATGTATATGATATTGTATATGAATAAAAGGCTTTAAAAATGACTTAGCATGATTTTAAAGAAATGGTTCCTTTTGTGCATGTCTTCAAATGGTTTATGTGCCTATATCTATACTTAGTACAAGTGGTTGTACTAACCCATATTCTTTATATTTCTACATATATGTAGGTTTGGACCATTGAAGTGTAAGAGGACACTTTGAAGGAAGACTTGGATATTTCTCAAGTTATTGGTAGGTCCTCAATGTTCGAGGATGGTACAACTTTCTATATAGCTATGACATTGTTATTTCTAATAACATTTGTTCATTACTTATCTTTTAAGATTATTGTTGTAAGCCTATAATGGCATATTGTACTTGTGTATGAGATTATGCCCAACTTTGTAATACTCGTTAAGTGGTTTATACGTGAGACAGTACGTTAGACTCTTAAATGTATGTTTATGCTAAACGAGAAGCCTATGTATGATTCAATAAGAGATGAGTCTATGTAAACTCTATATATGATATGTGAAAAGTCTAAGTATACTTCACTATGTAAAACTTTTAAATTTTCCGCATTTTTGACCTATGATATGTGATGATGAATGGTAAGGGCCTATCTAAGTCCTCTTTGATGACGATGACGCCACTTACGTCTAAGGGGGCTCCCCGATCATGACAAACTTGGTATCACAGTATGAGGTTGAAGTAATCTTAGGATTGATGTCTCATTAAACCACATCTATGTAGAGTCTTTTTCATGGGTGTGAAGAATGCCACACTTATGAATGAGAGGTTGTGTGATGCTTAGGAATTCTAACCTTTTTGGTAATCTTGAAAGTCGGGCCTCAAGAGTGGTAACTCTATGTGTACTTTTTCTTCTAAGACTTTTATTGTGTCTATATGATATGACTACTATAATGGAAGCTGTAAGAAGAGTTGAAGAAGAGTTTGATAATGCGAGAGCTCCTCCTCAAGAGCAATCTCCATAAGGTGATCGAGTTTTGGTTGTTCCTTCAGCTATGACAGATGGAGAGATAAGGTTGGATTTTGTAAGTTTGGTTCAAGCTATGACTACTCAATCCCAAGATGTAACTACTCAAGCTCAAATCATGATGGCTCAAGCAAACCGGGAAGCTAGACCCCGTGTGAAACAAAATGCTAGTACCATGGCTTCTCGCTTGAGGGACTTCTCCAGGATGAACCCTCCAATGTTCTTTGGGTATAAAGGTAAATAAAAACCATTAGACTTTCTTGATGTGGTCTACAAGATCCTACATACTATGAGAGTGATTCTAATGAAAAGGCCGATCTAACCTCATTTCAACTAAAGGATGTATCTCAAACTTGGTATACTCAATGGATAGATAATAGGGCTTTTAGTGCGGGTCCCATAAGTTGAGAAGTCTTTAGGAGGGCCTTTCTTGGTAGGTTCTTACCAAGGGAGAAAATAAAGGCTAAGGTGGAAGAGTTCATCAACCTTCGTCAAGGAGGTATAAGTGTGCTTGAATACTCTTTGAAATTCACTAAGTTGTCCAAGTATGCTCCTTCTTTGGTTTCTAATCCTAGAGATGAAATGAGCCATGTTGTGACGGGTGTGTCTGATGATCTATTGGAAAAGTGTCGTTCGGTGATGCTTCATGACAACATGTACATTTCTCGTTTAAATGTGCATGCTCAGAAGTTGAAGAGACTAGGCTCAAGATGAAGATTAGAGAGTTTAAGAAGGCGAAGTCTTATGACGGAGGTACTTCCAAGGGTAGGTTGGAAATTCAAGACAAGCCTAGGTTCAAGAAGAGGGTCTCCAACAAAGTTTCTTCAAATTTCCCCAAGGCTAGTAAGGATAGGGTGTCTAACCCTAGGTCCCAAAAGTAAAAAGTGGAAATTCACTTAGCAAGAAACGTACTTATTCCAAGTATGGTAAGAAACATATAGGTAAATGCTTGGTGGGAACATCTAATTGCTTTGTTTGTGCAAAAGATGGCCATAAAGTTAGGGATGAGTAGCCAAGCTCAAGAAAGCATTCATAGTCCCGGTGCTCTTAAGAGGAAACTTTTCTATGCTCTCCGCTCTAGGGGTGATCAAGAGGAATATCCCGTTGTCTTCACCGATATGCTACAAGTATTATCCATTTATGTTTATGCTTTACTAAATCCCGGCGATACTTTATGTTTTGTTACCCCGTTAGTAGCTAAAAAGTTTATTCTTTAACCTTATGTGTTGATTGAACCTTTTTCGGTTACAATCTCTGTGGGTGACTTTATTGTGTCTAGAAGAGTCTTTAGGAGTAATCCTACATCATTGCCCAATAGAGTTACATTGGTTGACTTGGTAGAAATTGATATGACTGATTTTGATGTCATCTTGGGAATGGAATAGTTGCATGATTTTTTGCTTCCATTGATTGTAGAAAAAATTTCCTAATGAACCTGTCTTAGAGAGGAATGGAGGAAACTAAATCTTCAAAGTTTGTATCATTTCATGTCAAAAATCTTGTAAGATAATCTCCAAGGTATGTCTCTACCATATTGTGAGGTTGAAGGACCTAGATTTCGAAGCTTCTCCTTTAGACTCAGTCTTCGTAGTGAATGATTTCCTGGAATTCTTTCTCGATGACTTGCTCAAAATTCCTCCCGAACGGGAAATAAACTTCAATATTGACTTATTGCTGGATAAAAATCCCTTTTCAATTCCTCCTTATCGGATGGCTCCGTCCAAATTGAAAGAGTTGAAGGTTCAACTCAAAGATTTACTAGAAAAAGGTTTCATACAACCAAGTATTTCCCAATGGGTACTCCAGTGTTGTTTGTAAAGAAGAAGGATGGGTCCCTTAGGATGTGCATTGATTATCGTCAACTCAATAAGGTCACCATAAAGAACAAGTATCCTCTCTCTAGGATTGACAACTTGTTTAATCAATTCCAAGGGGCAAACTACTTTTCAAAAATTGATTTGAGGTCGGGGTATCACCAACTAAGGGTGAGAGGTGAAGACATACCTAAAATAGATTTCCGAACTAGGTATGGTCATTATGAGTTCCTAGAGATGTCTTTCGGTCTTACTAATGCCCTCACAACTTTTAAGGACCTTATACGTAACAGCTTACATTCAAAGGTAGTGAAACCAGAAAGTGTAATGAAAAAATAGATTGCAAAGGATAACAACTACAGCAAGGTGTCTCAGTTTCAGACATTTTGATGAAGATATCCTAAGCGTTAATAACAATTCAAATATGCCTCCGCGAGAGATGGTGTTGTATCTAAAGGAAAGGAGCAGAACAGAATAGGTAGTTAAAGTAGCATATGGAGTTGAGAGAAATCCAAAACTTGTTTTTACTTCATCTAAGATGAAACTACTTTCAGAAGTAGTGGAATAAGGATTACGAGTCATGAATAATAGCTTGAACAACAACAAATCTGTGACAAAACAACCAAAATAGTACATATGAAAACAGATGACTTTATTGTCCATGATAATCACTTCTACGGTTCCCCATTAAGCTCTTGGAACAAAGTCAGATGCTTTTAAAAACAGGAACTAAAACACCTACAGATGATTTAAACTCAAATCCAATTAACCAGTCAACTCCAACACAACTTCTTGTCTACTTTAAGGATTCTAATTTCTTCAAAAGAAACATGAAGCTGATTATTCACATTCTTATCCAAATATATTGGAATGTGATTTTAATGTGAAAAGTGAATTTTAAATGCTAATACAACTAGATATCCAAGCTAAACGAAAATATAGTATCAAGCTAAGCTATTCTGCAACAAAAAGTCATTTACAAGAAAACGCCATCTCCAATAACCCAAAGTGAAAGGAAGAATAAGATAGTATATATTGTAATTTATGAACAGTAGTAGGTATAGTATGAATCTGACACAAGAAGTAGAAGTAATCCCATCAACCATTCACATTAAGAACTTATAGAACCTCTCTTTATATCCACATATATGAAACAATATAGATGTAAATGCTAGTTGAATTTGCAAAGTGAGGCAAATTTGAAAGAGACAGAGAGAATGAAAAGGGAAAACATATAGAATGAGAAGCAAATTAAATGCTCCTCGACTCTTTGCTTGTAAATTCCTCTATAAATCCTGCTATGTGCACCAGAAGCAAACTTGTTACCTATAAACAACTGATACAAATCAGCTGTATATTAATCTTGATACTCTTTAGAAACTTCCCAACTTTCAACATTATCAGACTCTAATATCATTGACCATAATTCTAAACTATCAACTCTTTCCTTATCTATTGTTCCATATCTAGATGCCTCATTCCCAGAAATCATAAACAACATAATCTGGCTGAGGAATCATAATTAAACACAATATCTACTTACACACAACATATCATATGCACAATACTTATTAAGATTTTCGAACCATTTTCTCAGGAGGAGGACCGTATTACCAATTTGATGATTCAGTTATACAGGATTGTGCAGACGTATCCGTTCCAATGCATACACAGAGAAGTACTAGAAGACAAACCATCCGCACAATACACGTACATCTCTTACTACTTCAATAACATACATAGTCACATATACACAACCCCTGTATTTGGTACACGAGTTCCGTATTTCTGTATCCAACACATATAATGTCTACCACCAAACTTATCTGACAGGTGGATACAATAAAACATGGAATATGGGCCCTCCAAGCTACACATGTCAATATTGCAGCGCCATTCTATGGTATGAGGAGCGGAAAGACAAAAGCGAAAAACCCCAACAGTGGTGCGTTCATTTACAACATACATAAAGGTATGTCCGGAAGTTCTCTTTGATCTTTTCAAGGTTTAACCATGTTTACAATAGTGCCTTCATTTACATATAACTCTAAAGAAAAAAAATCTCGTCTGCTCAATATTCCTAGGTTTAACTTTGACGTTCAGAATTTTGCCACTTTCTTCCCTTACTTTCGAATTTCAGCTATGACAAACACAAAGTAATGAATTATTTATAAACACAAGACAAAAATTCAATCAATTGACTATTTTTAGTACTAGACGATTAATATCGAGTAATAAGGAACCTCGACTGTACGAAATCGGTACCTACGCTTGATGAAATCAGTTTTTCAGTTTCTGCTCTATAGTATTTCGATCGTCAAATCCTCGATCGATCCCAATTCGTCAATATCAGCTCTTCATCTATTCAAGAAAATTGGGTTTTGGAGAAGAGAATAAACTCAGCTCTTCAGTTCTTCAGCTTCCTCTCTTTGATCTTCAGCTTCTACTCTTCGATTTTACCTTCTGGAGTAGTGAAATTATATGTTTTTCAGACAGGAAAGAAGGGTAAAGTACCGTGTGTTCTAATGTGTATCATATGTTCTAATTTTCAGCTACGGGATAAGACAGAAAAGTTTTTATTATTGTTTTATTAATTATTCCTTTTGGCCAATAAAAATGGGAGGGAGAGTTAAAAACGTTGGAGGGAATCTAATATTTTAGTAAAAAATTTTAGGTCACACTTCTAGTTTGTTGTTTTTACAATTATAAAAATTGGACAGTTTAAAAGTGTTGTCATTTATTTCATGCTATGACAATGTTTATAAAGTGTAGCCTATACCAAGTGTTGCTAATATTATCGTTGTCAAAAGTTAAAAATTTAGGCTACATTTTAAAAGCGTTCCCAAAAATATTTTAGGCTGCACTTTTCAAGCGTTGCTGAGATTTAGTCTGGTCGTAGGCCTAAAATGGTGTAGTGATCCTCTGAGGCTTGTAAATTTATCCGACTATGATACGCGAGGTTCACTTTCTAAAGATGAAAGGTAACTCGACACCGCAAACTTCACATCCCTAGGATACACCCACACATTGCAACTAGAACGATTCTAACAGTTTGTTAAGAAATTTAAGCCATCCAATAATACTCCCACATACACACGTAATTTATTCGACGAGCAAGGTACAATATATTATAATTCAAACAATAAAGTACAATATAATCAAATTTAAACCACAAGTCACACATTCTAATTATTCCAAGCAGCAAGGACCACACATGCACAATTTTCCACCAATAACGCACACAGTTAAAAGTTCATCCCATAGATGACCATTACTGCCATCACACTCTTTATAGTCTCTAGGGTTAGATACCAATTGGAACCTTCGTGTTCAATTGACTTATTGGCGTTCTTTAATTGTTTCAACGATGTCACTCCATATTGTCAAGATTCCAATTGAAATTGGGAGATACCAATTGGACTCAACTGATACCACAAGAGATGCTTCGAACGAAATGAGTAAAGGAGTGGAACGACTTCCTAGAATGATTTGTAGCCTCTTGTAGATTAAATGTGGATGCGTACACACTAATCCACAAAAGTTTAGTTCCCATTTTGCTCTTGTATGGGGAGACTGGTAACCTAGGCTATAATACCAATTTGTCACGACCCAACCTACCGCTAACATTCTCTTCTATGAATCAATCTTGCCACATCCTTATAGTAGCGTCACCTTGTTTACCTTAAACCATAAGTTTCCCCCTTTTCCCTCAATCTCTAACCAATAACACGATTATCCTTGGAATACTTACCCCAACAAACGCCTCAATAAATTACTCATTCTCGACAAGTACCCCTCAAAAGATGTCTACACATCACCCCACACTCACACACATACCGATGTTTCCACCTACATTAGGTCATCCTTAGATAAGAACGGAATTATCACAAGTATAACAACATCATAATACAGAAAAATGACATGTTTTTCACTTCAACTTATCACAATTAGTTGGTCCTCTCATGGAACCCAAACTTAAACTGTTAGTGCAGCGACGTGGTATCTGATCCAAGTTAGCTTGATGGAACGTGAAAATTCGATCCCATAGTTATGACTGAACGTGGCAACCCGATCCGATATTGAACCTTGAATGTGGCAATCTGATCCCATAGTTCTACAAGAACTTGGCAACCCGATATGCCGAAACGTGGAAATTCGATGCAAGTTAGCTTGCCAGAACATGGCAGTCTGATCCCCAATCACACACCATAATCACAATCATAAGTACATTATCAAGCTCGTACATTTACATCACGATTTCATGGCTATATCATTAATCTGTCTTAGTTAGAACAACATTATCAATATTGCGTCATTTGTACACATACAAGTAGCATAAGGAAGCAATAACAAACATATGCAACATCAACATGAAATCACAACTATCACATTATAAATTTTCCCTAATTCCTTAGCACATAAGAGACCAACTTCAGCCCTAGCTCCTCGTCAGGGTTCGTCATTAGGGTTTTTAAACCTAAAATTACTAAACATTCAACAACGAGTTACTTAAATAGGTTAGACCTAGCATATACCGAATTTCATTCTCTACTAATGAATACCCTTTATTTAATGAAGGAAATCTACTCACGAGAACAATCAAGAACACTCAACCAATCACCAATATCTCTACATCAAGCACTAACCCAAACACGTTGTATCATTGATTTTCACAGAATTCACTAGGTGCATGAATGTCCATGCATATCTCTTATTATTAATTTCATATATTACATGATAAACACAGATTTACAACTACTCAATGCACTTAAAAACCTAACCTACCTGGATGCCGATCAATTTGTACGAAATATGATCTCTTTTCAAGCTTTTGCGGATTTGCTACGATGAATTTGGCCAATATATCAGACGATTCAGCCATCCCCACGATATAAATCTCCTTCTCCTTTTATCCCAAACTTTAAATAACTTTTATGTGGTTTCCAAGGTAATTTATGACCTATATGTTATTTTTGAAAATATGGAAAAATAATGATTTATCGAAATTCGAGCTCTGTCTTGCTAATCCCGCTTTAGTGGGGTAAGTTGTTGATGCAGCACCTCCATGCCAGCGGCACATGTCCGATTGTAGCGGGACAATATCCATATTCTTTTTTTGCAGATGTTCCCCTTCTCCATTAACGACGGTTTGGGTTGTTACAAAACATAAGCTAATAAAAACGCAATGACGAATGAACAAACATGTGATGACTATCTATGAAGCTTCTAAAACAATTGGGATGGATGTCGGGATAGGCACAAGACATCCTAATGAACTTACTAATACTTAATATAATAAAAAAACATCCCCTAGAACCAAAAAGGATTACCACAAGACTCCGAGTGCTCAACTGGATCAACGATACACTGGATGTAGATCATATTTACCTATATCTACATCATAATAAGATGCATGCCAAATGACATCAATACATTGAATATACGAGTGTGTGAAGGGAATTCTAAAACAAGACATAAGCTTGAAAGGGACTGAACACTTTACCTAACTCAACTTAATTCAATATAACTGAACTCATTTCAATATAAAGTAGTTTAAAACAAGTGCAATATAAAGAAAAATTGATCAAAATATGATGTCAACTCTGTATTAATGCAAAGATATATATAACTCTAAAATGAATGTAAAGATACAATTGAGCTGTGTATAAAATTATGCAATCACTTATATAGGAGTTTCTCTAATCGATAACCATCATGTAAGAGCTATTGTGATGATACATATGTTAGGTTTTATTTTCCCTAAATTTCTTACCATAAATAGGTTTTCCTTTTAGGAAAAGGTTTTGGATTGATTAATCCTTTTCATGGTAGAAAAAGATTTAGGACTCTATTAATAGAGACATGATCCTTCTAACTTAATCAGCATTCACAATGTAGTCATAAGGGCTTTGAGAGTTTTACTTAGGGGGAGAATTTATGGGTCACAAGCTTGATACGTTATCACTTGTGTGAACCTCCCATGTATTTTGAGTGAATTGGTTGAGGTTGTTTCTCTCTGTATTTTGTAGTCTCCTATTTATAGTGGATTTCTCATCTCCTTTGTGGACGTAGGTCGATTGACCGAACCACGTTAAATCTTTGTGTCTTTTGGTATATTTCTCGTTGTCTTCTTACTCGTAGTCTTTCGAGATTTGCATTGCTAGCTTCCCCATTTACACCTGCTTATTTTCGGTCCTAACAAGTGGTATCAGATTCAGATTCAATGATGAAGTCAGGCTCAGTGGTTCGATAATCGATTATTGAACCAGGTTAGAAAGAGGTGTTCATCTTGACGGGTGTAGTTCTAGCCGCAACCTTTTTAACAGTAATGAAGATTTTGTTGGAGAAATTGTTTCAGAGAGGTTCTCTGTGTTGATACATAAATTTTGCAAAGGAGATTATGGAGAGGAGAACCAAGTTGTTGATGATTAAGTAAAGAAGGTGGACAAATTTATTTTGTCAGAAATTCAGGCCAAGGGGGAGTTTTTTTGGGTTTTATTTGCCCTGATTTCTTACCATAAATAGGTTTTCCTTTTAGTAAAAGGTTTTGGATTGACTAATCCTTTTTTCTGGTAGGAAAAGGTTTGGGACTCTATTAATAGAGACATGATCCTTCTAACTTAATCAGCATTCACAATGTAGTCATAAGGGCTTTGAGAGTTTTGCTTAGGGGGAGAATTTATGGGTCACAAGCTTGACACATTATCACTTGTGTGAACCTCCCATGTATTCCGAGTGAATTGGTTGAGGTTGTTTCTCTTTGTATTTTGTACTCTCATATTTATAATGGATTGCTCATCTTCTTTGTGGACGTAGGTCGATTGACCGAACCACGTTAAATCTTTGTGTCTTTTGGTATATTTCTCGTTTTCTTCTTGCTCGTAGTCTTTAGAGGTTTGCATTGCTAGCTTCCCCATTTACACCTGTTTATTTTCGGTCCTAAAAACATCATTTTATCTCACGCTTCTAGGGCCATCCTATACCTTTCTATGAGTATAGAACCTTAACTACTAAGTGGATCCACTAGTTTATGCTAAAAAAATCACTAGGAATCATCTAAAAATTATGACCCTTCTACCCATGGTGGCTACATGGTTTAGGGAGGGTTATGAGTTGTTGAACTCTCCTCACATCAGTGCTCAATACTACTCCCAAAATGTGATACTATCTTGTATGTTGAAAATGTACTTCTTTTTGTGATTTGAGATAATTTCTAAAAAACATAGCTCAAAGGGTACCTTGGAAATCAAAGTTTCCCCTCTTCCTTAATTTTGAAAAGTATTTACTCTTTTCTGAAAACTAGCTCAAAGGCTCTTTGGAAATCAAAGATTCCTTACTTGTTTAAATCTGAAAACATTTTTAACTCTTAGGGAATACATAGTCCTTTTATACTTTTGAAGAAATGGACTTCAACTTTACTCTCTACTGAATTGAAAACTGAAGTCTTAAAACAAGGTTAGGTCATTTGTAAAAGCCTTTTTGAAGACTGTATGAACTTCTCTTGACTTGACTCTTAATTGATCTTTGAATTGAATTATGGAGTCAAGGGTTGATATTTGTGATAGAAACGATCTCATAATGTTTAGAAGTGATTTTAGATAGTTAATCTTGAGAAACGATCAAGAAATCATAGTTGTGAACCTACTCCACGACGCAAAGGTGAATTAGAATATTTGGTTGTGAAATAAATTATGAGGCATAATGGTATATGGCCATTCCATGAAGAAGAGAAAATTTTGGCAATCCTGAGGAACAAGTTCGCCTCACGGACCTAGTACCTAGATTCAACCAACTTATGTTTTCTTCGTTTCCCGAATTACCTAAATTCAATTCTTTTTCTCCCCACATTCTCTTATATTCATATACCAACAAATGAACACAAGAGTTTGATCAAACATCCTCACGGACCTAGTACCTAGATTCTACCAACTTATGTTTTCTTCGTTTTCTAACCCCGAATTACCTAAATTCAATTCTTTTTCTCCAATTCTCTTATATTCATATAACAACATATGAACACAAGAGTTTGATCAAACATATCTTTAAATTGACCTTAAACTCTCAAGAACTCCTCAATCTTATCCCTAATTCAAGAATGAAAGTAAATTCAAGAACAGACATCAAGAGCATTCAAACTTTCAACTTTTAGGACAAATTCATGCATTTTAAAACATGTTTAATGCGTGGGTGAATGAACCCATTACTGTGTGAGCTCACATACCTCATAGAGATCACCCCTTGACAAAATCCGCAAGCTATTCCTTATGAAGACGTCGAATCTTGAACTTCAATTTTTTTAAAACTAACTAAAATATGATTCGAAAACAATTAACTACTCAAAAACGAAATAAAATAATTGGGTAAGGAAAAAACATAATGCCCTTCAAATATATGGATTTGACATTTCCTTACTTGAACAACCCAACTTGCATTGCATATCCACTCATACAAACTCAGAATCGTGCAAACTCAGCGGCTTTGGAAAGTTCATTCGAAGATAATTCCTACCACATCAAGAAAAACAACCAACTCATCCTGAGCTAGAAGTTATGATTGCTTGAACTTGACCAAAACTCAACTTTAATACACTTAACAAAATTTCAGATTTTTATATTCTTTTCCAAAAATGATTATTTCCAATTTCTAACTTATTTCTAGTTCTTTATAATTATGGTTTTTTACACTTAGGCACTACTAAATTCTACTCCAGTCTATAATTGGTTCATTAGAAAAATTAAACTAACAACTAAAGTTCTTAATTGACTGAGGCATAGTAGGCATGAAGCCAATCCATACCTAGAATTATAAAATATACCATGTCTAATTCAATTAAATTCTCAATGGTTTTCTTGTGATTGACGAAAATGGTACAATCACGATAGACTCTCTCAGCTAGAATAGGCTAACCAAGTGTAGAAACGCTAAAGGTCTCAAGTAGTTTCTCATAAAGAAAATAAAAATTCATCGCAACATCAGGAGGAACAAAAGATAGACTCACTCCTGCATCTAGTAAAGCATAAACATCAAAAGTAATGACTTTGATCATACTAGTGAAAACATATGTGGAATTCTCTTTCTCTTGGTGACTAGTAATAGGATAAATACAGTTTGTTCCTCAGCTTGCCCCTGAAGTATCCCCCTAGATGCAACTCTATTTGGTGGAGCAACGGAAGAAGGATGGGATCTATTGCCCCTATTTCCACTATGTTTCCCGTTCTTAGGACACTTTTTCACAAAACGACCCTCTTGACCACACTTGACAAAACCAGCAGAGCCATAATGACACATTTCTAGGTGGTTCCTACCACACGTAGCATATGTAGGAGCCCAATTGACTTCTTGGGCCACACTACCTTAAGACTCTATAGGTTAAGTTACGAATTATGTGAATTATGATTATTGAACTCACCTTTGTTCCTTGGTGTAGGTGCACTAGCAGATCATAGAGCATGTCCCTTTTTCTTATGATGGGAACATGACAGGTTTGTATTACTCTTTTGCTACCCAAAGTCATTCCATGTCATAGCTTTCTTGTTTCTAAATTCTTATGTGCCCCTTAGATTGTACTCCTCAACCTATAACACGTGGATCATCAACGTTGCTATGTCCATATCTCCTATCGGCGCAACTGCCTTACCTTCCTTACTTGACAGGCGAGACTACCTAATAACAAACAAAATCATTCTACTCTTCATATCAACAACCATCTCCTGAGCATAATAGAAAAGTAGGGTGAACTTAACATTGTACTCATAAACACTTTAGATTCCTGCTTAAGAGAAAGGAATTCTTGTACATTTGCTTCTCTCAGTTCATGGGGAAAGAAATTACCCGAGAAGGCTTCTTCAAACATTGTTGAACTCACTACTTGTAACGACCCGTTTAGTCGTTTTGAGCAGCAGATTTAATTCTGGAAAAAACTGGCCAAGACCACGAGCACTACGACGGACCGTCACAGGCACGACGGCCCGTCGAGGGTGCATCGTTTCAGCATACTTAGAATTCTTAAATTGGGTACTGAAAATCGACTCTCTGAACTTCAGGACGGAGGTGCAGGACGGACCGTCACTTGTGTGATGGGCCGTCACAGTTCACCTGGAATCTGGGAGGCTGCGACGACCATCGTGACGGACCGTCGCAGGCACGACGGCCCGTCACAGGTCGCGTAGTCCCAGTCCGAATCGGATTTCTTTCCACGTTTTAAGGGACGTTTTGGACTATTCTTTCCTTAATTATAAAGTTTGAGGGTTAATATTAATAAATCTAATTACTTGGGGGTTAAAATAGGTAACCTTAAGTTAATTAGTGGGTCATTATTACCATCTTTCAATCTTAATTATATATTAATTAGGGTAAAAGAAAGAGGGTTGGAATAAAGAAACTAGAAAGAACAAAGGGAGAGAGGGATTGATCGATCAAGAGGGGGATCGAACGAGAAGGGAGAAACAAAGCTTGGGAAAATTCTTGCTTGATTCAATTCTTCGGTGGAGGTAGGTTATGGTTGATTTCATGCTACTTGTAGTAAACTCTTAATAGTGAATGATATGTGTTGATAGTATTGTAAACCCTACTATGTGCTTAATTGTATGTTTGTATGAATATGATATACATATATGTAATTATATGAGCATGATGAAGTTTTGAATCCCAAATCTTGAAAGAACCCTAATTCACTTGTTAATGATGATGCCTTAGTATGAAAGAAGTCTTGATGAATTAGGGGATCGGGTGCCACGTTCCGGTACCAGGATAGAATGAATATGAGGATCGGAGTGTCACGTTCCGACACCAGGATAGAATATGGATCGGGTGCCACGTTCCGGTACCAGGATAGAATGAATATGAGGATCGGGTGCCACGTTTCGGTACCAGGATAGAATGAATATGAGGATCGGAGTGTCACGTCCCGACACCAGGATAGAATATGGATCGGGTGCCACGTTCCGGTACCAGGATAGTATATGAGGATCGGAGTGCCACGTTCCGGCACCAGGATAGAAATAGAGGAGCGGAGTGTCACGTACCGACACAAGAGGAAGAAAGATAATGAATCTTGAAAGATAATGAATATACTCAATCTAATGAACTTAATTCCCAAATGAGTATGGTATTGAGGCTTGAGTCCTCATGTGTGAACTCGGTTGTAGTTATTGATGAATTCATGTTGTTATTGCTACATGTTGAGTATTTTAGTTGATTTACATTATTATTGATATATATTGTTCCCTATTTTGAGTTGGCCGATGATATCTACTCAGTACCCGTGGTTTGTACTGACCCCTACTTTTATGTTTTCTTCTTTGTTATTTGTGGAATGCAGCAAACGTTTCGTCAACTTCAACTCAACAGTAGATCTAGCAGTCTTCACTACCTTCGAAATTCAGGGTGAGCTAATGCGTCTAGCTTGGACTGGGTCTTCTTCTTCAAGTCTTGATGCCTTGAACTTCCGGCATGGACTAGCTAGTATTAGTTTTAGCTTCTTAGACAGTTTTAGTTTAGCAATTTGAGATAGATGTTCTTGTGATGATGACTTCCAGATTTTGGGGATAATAATAATAGTTTTGAATTGTTTTTATTAATGAGTTTAAGTCTTCCGCGTTACTTTCTGTTGTTATATATTGAAATGATAAGGGTTAAATTGGTTGGTTCGCTCACATAGGAGGGTAAATGTGGGTGCCAGTCGCGGCCCGGTTTTTGGTCGTGACAAATTTGTTATCAGAGCCTTAGGTTCGTTGGTCTCATCACACAAGAACAGGTCTAGTAGAGTCTTAAGGAACGGTAGGGGGACGCCTTTACTTTTCCTTTAGAGGCTATAAGACTTTAGGAAAATTTCACTCTTTCATTCTTTCTTTCGTGCTACTACTTGAGTCCAATTGGTATCTAGGCGATACGAATTGGTATCTGACCATCTTCACTCTATTTTGCAGATGGTTAGAACTAGAGCAACGACTGCACCGGCAGAACAACGGCACAACAAGAACGATCGAGCCACACCGGGCCGTGGCTCGAGGAAGAGTAGCGGCAAGAGGCCGTGGAAGAGGTCGTGGGAGGACGTCCTTCAGAGGAAGAGGGCGAGCACCTAGCCCATCCGATGCTAGGGCGGTGACTCCTCCACCCGGCGAGGAAGTGGTAAGAGAAGGGGAGGATGGGGAGAATGAACAAGAGCGAGAATGAGGAATTGCCCCAACCTACCCCGAGATGATCAACCAAGTACTTGCTTATCTTAGCGGATTATCCGATCACGGTCGGGGACCTCCGTGGTTTTCGCACCAACACCTCCGGTTTCAGAGGTACGACATGCGGCTACTATGGCTCTCGCATGGATGCCCCATTGGAGATAGGCACATTTCCACGTCGACTCATCGGACCGGTAATGACAAACGATCAACACGAACTTTTCAAGAAGTTCTTGAAATTGAAACCTCCAGTCTTCAGGCGGTGCGTAATCAAGATGCTTATGATTTTCCGGTTGATTGTCATGAGCTACTACACAAGATGGGGATAGTAGAACGGTTTGGCGTTGAGTTCGTAAGCTATCGGTTTCAAGGAACGCCAAAATGTGGTGGCGATCACATGTCGAGTGTCAACCGACAGAGGCCACACTCCATGACTTGGGCATCCTTCTACTCGCTTTATGGAGAAGTATATCCCAAGGACTTTGAGAGATAGAAAAAGGGATGAGTTCTTGAGTCTCGAGCAAGGTAGGATGACGGTTAACGCATATGAGGCTAAGTTTCGTGCTTTATCAAGGTATGCCACTCAACTCGCTTTCAGTCCACAAGAACGGATCCGCCATTTTGTAAAGGGGTTGAGGTCGATCATGGATTTCAGCCTTACAGGTGGCGGCTACGGCAACATCCTTCCAAGAGGTGGTAGACTTTGTGATAGAGGTGGAAGGAGTAAAGCCAGATGACTTCACCACTACATCGACATCAAAAAGGTTTCGAAGGGGAGGTGAGTTTAATGGTTCTCACTCCAGAGGACAGAGCTCCGGAGGTTACTCAAGTCAACCAATTCAGTCTTCACTACAGACTGTAGTTGGGGGTCCACCTCAGAACGGTCAACACTACTCCGAGAGACCTATGCATGAACCCCGAGAGTGTTATGGATGTGGGGAGGTTGGACACATTAAGAGGTATTGTCCAAACCAGAGTTACAGAACCCCAATAGCTAGAGGTAGAGGTGGTCATGGTAGAGGCCGTTTTTCTGGAGGACGTGGTGGTCGAGGTAATGGTGGTCACCAAAACGGCCGAGGAGATGGGCAAACTGGAGCCACTACTACGCAACATGGTAGGGGCAATGGACAGACGGGTGATAGGGCCCATTGTTGCGCTTTCCCTGGGAGATCTGAAGCGGAGGCGTCTGATGCTGTCATCACAGGTAACCTTTTGATTTGTGATTGCATGGCTTCCGTATTGTTTGATCCTGGATCCATGTTTTCTTATGTATCTTCCTCATTTGCTAATGGTCTAAATCTACATTGTGAATTACTTGATATGCCTATTCGTGTTTCTACTCCGGTGGGTGAGTCTGTGGTAGTTGAAAGGGTATATAGGTCTTGTTTGGTGAATTTTGTGGGGAGCAACACTTATGTAGATTTGGTTATCTTAGAAATGGGTGACTTTGATGTAATTCTGGGTATGACTTGGCTTTCTCCGAATTTTGCGATTTTGGATTGTAACTCTAAAACTGTGACGTTAGCCAAGCCTGGGGCAGATCCGTTAGTGTGGGAGGGTGACTACACTTCCAATCCGGTGCGTATCATATCTTTTCTTCGTGCTAAGAAAATGGTTAGTAAAGGGTGTTTAACTTTCTTGGCATATCTCAAGGATGACACTACTCAAGTACCCTCAATTGAGTCGGTTTCGGTAGTCCGTGAGTTTTTGGATGTGTTCCCCGCAGATCTTCCTGGTATGCCACCAGATAGGGATATTGATCAGATCGACCTTGAACCGGGCACTCGCCCCATTTCTATACCCCCTTATAGAATGGCTCCCGCGGAGTTAAGAGAGTTAAAAGGCACAACTTCAAGAGTTGTTGAGCAAAGGCTTCATCAGACCAAGTGCATCTCCTTGGGGTGCTCCGGTTTTGTTTGTGAAGAAGAAGGATGGGAGTTTTCGGATGTGCATAGACTACAGACAACTGAATAAGGTAACTATTAAGAACAAGTATCCTCTTTCTCGCATTGATGACTTGTTCGATCAACTACAAGGTGCTTGTGTCTTCTCTAAGATTGACTTGAGATCTGGTTATCATCAATTGAAAATACGGGCAACGGATGTGCCAAAGACGCTAACGAGCGAGGTATGGGCATTACGAATTTGTGGTGATGTCTTTTGGTCTTACGAATGCCCCTGCTGCGTTCATGAGCTTGATGAACGGGATCTTTAAGCCATATTTGGACCTTTTCGTGATCGTATTTATTGATGATATATTGGTATACTCAAAGAGCAAGAAGGAACATGAAGAGCATTTGAGAATGGTATTGGAGACGTTGAGGGAGAAAAAGCTCTATGCCAAATTCTCTAAGTGTGAGTTTTGGCTAGATGCAGTGTCCTTCTTGGGGCACGTGGTTTCTAAGGAAGGAGTGATGGTGGATCCTTCTAAGATTGAAACAATGAAGAATTGGGTAAGACCCACTAATGTGTCAGAAATAAGGAGCTTTGTTGGGTTAGCTAGCTACTACCGCCGATTTGTCAAGGGATTCTCTTCTATTGCTTCCCAATTGACGAACTTGACTAAGCAGAATGTTCCATTTGTATGGTCGGACGAATGTGAGGAAAGCTTTCAGAAGCTCAAGACTTTGTTGACTACCGCACCCATTCTCACCTTGCCAGTGGAAGGTAAGAACTTCATTGTTTATTGTGATGCATCCTATTCTGGGTTGGGTGCAGTACTAATGCAAGAGAAGAGTGTGATTGCTTATGCTTCAAGGCAATTAAAGGTGCATGAACGTAACTACCCAACTCATGATTTGGAATTGGTCATGTAGTGTTTGCATTAAAGCAATGGAGACACTATTTATATGGGGTTAAGTGTGAGGTCTACACGGATCATCGTAGCCTTCAGTATGTCTTCACTCAGAAAGATTTGAACTTAAGACAGAGGAGATGGATGGAGTTACTAAAGGACTACGATATCACTATCTTGTATCATCCGGGAAAAGCAAATGTTGTGGCAGATGCTTTAAGCAGAAAAGCGGGAAGCATGGGAATTCTAGCTCACTTGAAAGCTTCTAGGCGCCCATTGGCTAGAGAAGTGCAGATTTTGGCTAATGACCTTATGAGGTTAGAAGTAAATGAGAAGGGAGGATTGTTGGCTAGTATGGAGTCAAGATCTTCTTTTCTTGACAAGATTAAGGGAAGACAGTTTGATGATGAGAAACTGCGCAGAATACAAGATAAGGTATTGCGAGGAGAGGCTAAGGAAGCACAAATCGATGAGGAAGGCGTTTTGAGAATCAAGGGAAGGGTATGTGTACCCCGAGTTGATGATTTGATCAACACTATTCTGACAGAGGCTCATAGCTCAAAGTATTATATACATCCGGGTGCGACCAGGATGTACCGTGACCTAAAGCAACACTTTTGGTGGAGTAGAATGAAGCGTGATATTGTTGACTTTATTGCCAAGTGTCCAAACTGTCAACAAGTAAAGTATGAACACCAAAGGCCCGGAGGAACACTTCAGAGAATGCCCATTCCTGAATGGAAGTGGGAGAGAATTGCAATGGATTTTGTGGTTGGTCTTCCAAAGACATTGTGTAAGTATGACTCCATTTGGGTGGTTGTCGATAGGTTAACTAAGTCTGCTCATTTTATCCCGGTCAAGGTGACTTACAATGCAGAGAAGTTAGCCAAGATCTATATCTCAGAAATCGTTCGATTGCATGGGGTTCCACTATCCATCATATCAGATAGAGGTACGCAGTTTACTTCTAAGTTTTGGAAAACATTGCATGCGGAATTGGGTACTAGGTTGGACCTTAGTACTGCGTTCCATCCTCAGACCGATGGTCAGTCTGAACGAACAATTCAAGTGTTGGAGGATATGCTTCGCGCATGCGTGATAGAGTTTGGTGGCCATTGGGATAGCTTCTTACCTTTGGCAGAGTTTTCATACAACAATAGCTATCACTCAAGCATTGATATGGCCCCATTTGAAGCATTGTATGGGAGGAGATGTAGATCTCCCATTGGTTGGTTTGATGCATTCGAGGTTAGACCTTGGGGTACTGATCTCTTGAGGGATTCGTTAGATAAGGTGAAGGGTATTCAAGAAAAGCTTCTAGAAGCGCAAAGTAGACAAAAGGAGTATGCAGATCGAAAGTTTAGAGACTTGGAGTTCATGGAGGGTGAACAAGTCTTGTTGAAGGTTTCACCTATGAAAGGGGTGATGCGATTTGGCAAGAGAGGTAAGCTAAGTCCAAGGTATATTGGACCATTTGAGGAACTAAAGCGAGTAGGGGAGGTGGCTTATGAATTAGCCTTGCCTCCAGGGCTGTCCGGAGTACATCCGGTATTTCATGTATCCATGTTGAAAAGATACCATGGAGATGGAAACTATATCATCCGTTGGGATTCAGTTTTGCTTGGTGAGAATTTGACTTATGAGGAGGAACCAGTTGCTATTTTAGATAGAGAGGTTCGCAAGTTGAGATCGAGATAAATTGCATCCATCAAAGTTCAATGGAAGAATCGACCGGTTGAAGAAGCTACTTGGGAGAAGGAGGCAGATATGCAAGAAAAATACCCACATCTGTTTACAGATTCAGGTACTCATTTTCGCCATTGTTTTTCTTCTTTTGATCGTTCGGGGACGAACGATGGGTAAATTGTTATCTATTGTAACGACCCGTTTAGTCGTTTTGAGCAGCAGATTTAATTCTGGAAAAAACTGGCCAAGACCACGAGCACTGCGACGGACCGTCACAGGCACGACGGCCCGTCGAGGGTGCATCGTTTCAGCATACTTAGAATTCTTAAATTGGGTACTGAAAATCGACTCTACGAACCGGGGCGGAGGTGCAGGACGGACCATCACTTGTGTGACGGGCCGTCACAGTTCACCTGGAATCTGGGAGGCTGCGACGACCATCGTGACGGACCGTCGCAGGCACGACGGCCCGTCACAGGTCGCGTAGTCCCAGTCCGAATCGGATTTCTTTCCACGTTTTAAGGGACGTTTTGGACTATTATTTCCTTAATTATAAAGTTTGAGGGTTAATATTAATAAATCTAATTACTTGGGGGTTAAAATAGGTAACCTTAAGTTAATTAGTGGGTCATTATTACCATCTTTCATTCTTAATTATATATTAATTAGGGTAAAAGAAAGAGGGTTGGAATAAAGAAACTAGAAAGAACAAAGGGAGAGAGGGATTGATCGATCAAGAGGGGGATCGAACGAGAAGGGAGAAACAAAGCTTGGGAAAATTCTTGCTTGATTCAATTCTTCGGTGGAGGTAGGTTATGGTTGATTTCATGCTACTTGTATTAAACTCTTAATAGTGAATGATATGTGTTGATAGTATTGTAAACCCTACTATGTGCTTAATTGTATGTTTGTATGAATATGATATATATATATGTAATTATATGAGCATGATGAAGTTTTGAATCCCAAATCTTGAAAGAACCCTAATTCACTTGTTAATGATGATGCCTTAGTATGAAAGAAGGCTTGATGAATTAGGGGATCGGGTGCCACGTTTCGGTACCAGGATAGAATGAATATGAGGATCGGAGTGTCACGTTCCGACACCAGGATAGAATATGGATCGGGTGCCACGTTCCGGTACCAGGATAGAATGAATATGAGGATCGGGTGCCACGTTCCGGTACCAGGATAGAATGAATATGAGGATCGGAGTGTCACGTTCCGACACCAGGATAGAATATGGATCGGGTGCCACGTTTCGGTACCAGGATAGTATATGAGGATCGGAGGGCCACGTTAGGCACCAGGATAGAAATAGAGGCGGAGTGTCACGTACCGACACAAGAGGAAGAAAGATAATGAATCTTGAAAGATAATGAATATACTCAATCTAATGAACTTAATTCCCAAATGAGTATGGTATTGAGGCTTGAGTCCTCATGTGTGAACTCGGTTGTAGTTATTGATGAATTCATGTTGTTATTGCTACATGTTGAGTATTTTAGTTGATTTACATTATTATTGATATATACTGTTCCCTATTTTGAGTTGGCCGATGATATCTACTCAGTACCCGTGGTTTGTACTGACCCCTACTTTTATGTTTTCTTCTTTGTTATTTGTGGAATGCAGCAAACGTTTCGTCAACTTCAACTCAACAGTAGATCTAGCCAGTCTTCACTACCTTCGGAAATTCAGGGTGAGCTAATGCGTCTAGCTTGGACTGGGTCTTCTTCTTCAAGTCTTGATGCCTTGAACTTCCGGCATGGACTAGCTAGTATTAGTTTTAGCTTCTTAGACAGTTTTAGTTTAGCAATTTGAGATAGATGTTCTTGTGATGATGACTTCCAGATTTTGGGGATAATAATAATAGTTTTGAATTGTTTTTATTAATGAGTTTAAGTCTTCCGCGTTACTTTCTGTTGTTATATATTGAAATGAGGTTAAATTGGTTGGTTCGCTCACATAGGAGGGTAAATGTGGGTGCCAGTCGCGGCCCGGTTTTGGGTCGTGACACTACTGATGCACTTTAAGACCTATTCTTTTTCCATTGATCAAACAATATTCTAGCAACAACCTTCAATCAGTATACAACTAGTTCCACCCTCTCAACATCAACAATGTGTATAATCTCAAAAACCTTCAAAAACTCTTCCACAAAGTTTTCCAGATCCTCTGTGACACCTGAACCTGTGAAGCTTGCATGATTCATCCTTAAGAACTCACGCATCTTTGAAGTATCATCCATTTCATATTGATTCTCTCTTTCCCCAACTTGATTGGTGAGATCTTAACTTTACATCTGAATGGCTTCATGTAGAACTCAACATTGGTAACCTCTCAATGGGTTTCACTTCAGGTGTATTAGGTAACCCTTGTTCCTCGACACTTCTCCTAGAAGGGCGACCTTTTAAAACTCTTCTTGGATGCATTATCTAAAGATACACACAAACATGAATTAGAATAAAACATTAGTGATAAACTCTATCACACTCTTGAACTCTGTGCTCTGACACAAAATTTTTCACGCCCTGAGCCTACACCCTAGGTGGGACTGGAACTGGAACTCGGAGATCATTGCTGGCTACAAGAAAACCCTTGGAATAACGTACTACTCACAAAAAGACTTTACTCAACAAAGATAAGTTCATGAAGTAAACCAGAATGTTATTAAAAAACATTTAACTAGACAATAAGGAAACTGAAGTCCTATGATCAAGACAACATAAATGGACAAGACAAATGAACTAATACCTAACTTTATATGAAGCTTCTAATACTATGAGGAATGTTAGGAATAGACCCCTGATCATCCTAAAAACTGAAATGATAAAACAATAATGAGGGGATCCTCCGTAAAGCACGGAGGCTCACCAAGTGACTAGGAAATGATTAACTAGATGAACGGAACACTAGATGTTGATCCTAGTTAATTGTATCTACATCATAAAACCATGTTTTCCAAATGTAATCAGTATATTGAATGTACGAGCATGAGGGTAAAAGCTAAACATTACATAAACTTGAATTGAATTATAAAAGAAACGCTTACCTCAACTTTACTCAACTCATGGATATTCAACTCAATGCTGAGATAAACAAAGTTAGATGCAGTTTATATAAAACATTCAAATTGTAGGGAGTAACTCAATTTATTGATAAAATAAAATTTTAACTCAATTTATATTATAAAATATAATATAATCTTGTGGGAGTTTCTCTAACCGACAACCATCACTATGAGCCATGTGATTATACAACGTCTCACCCACGTTGCAGTCCTATTACTTGCCGAGATATAGAACTCCTAAACTAAGTGCATCCACTAGTATATGATAAAATTCATTAAGGAATCATATAAAAAGTATGACCCTTTCAACCCATGTTGGCTACACGGTTTATGGACACTTTACTTATTATGAATTCGTTTCCCATATCGGTGCTCAATGCTACTTCTAAAATATACTCAACTCATACGTTTAAAAACATAAGTCTTTCTATGTGGTTTGAGGTTATTGCTCAAAATCTTCCTCGTATAAAAGACTGAACTCAAAACTACTCATGAAAAATTATTTAATCGGTGTTTCCTCATATCTTAAATCTGAAAAAATTTACTATTTGAGAATACTAAGTTCCCATATATCATTCTAAAGAAAAGAACTTGTCTCTACTCTTTCTCAAACTCAATGGTTAAGTCTTAAAACAAGTTCAAAAAATTTGTAAAAAAATTCTTTAAATTACTTGAGAACCCTCGAGATTTGACTTTTAACTCTACCTTGAATTTGAATTATGAATTCAAGGTTGTGATTTTTTATAAGAAGGATATTTTGATGATTAGGAGTGTATTTAGATAGTTAAACATGAGAAACAATCAAGAAATCATTATCTGGGAGAAAGTCTGCGACACGGAGATGCACTTTAATATTTGGTTGCAAAATAAATTTTTAGGTTGTGTGGTTTGCGACGCGGAGAAATATTTTGTTCATAGAGAGGGCAGGTCTTCGACACATAGTGGAGTATCAGATTCACCCGACTTTTCCTTCTTCATTTTCTAACCCTAATTTGCCTAAATTCGATTCTTTTCTCTTTAGGTTGGGATACCTAGTACATATGCACAATAATACACCCATAAACGATTCTAAAATCGGCACAATTTCGTAAAGAACTCAACAATCTCATCCTAACTAAAGAACAATAGCCAATTTCAAGAACACAATTTAAGATCATCAACTTTCAAATTTCTAGAATGAGTTTTGCTGAAATTAACATGATTGATGCATGGGTGAACTAACCCAAATCTATGAATGTCTCACATACCTCTTTAGGGATCAACCCTGGCGAAATCCATAACGAAATCTTATCATCTTGACGCAATCCTGACATTTTCTCCTCTTTTCTCTTCTCTCAAAGCCGTAGCTGTAATTTTTGAATACGTAAGCTGAACCAACTCAATTTAGAAACCAAATAAATTACTATGAATGAAAAAGATTTAATGGGGTTATTAAAATACCAAAATACCCATTTAAAATCCGATTGACTTTTCTTATCCCGACAGCCCGACTTCTAAAAGGAATATCTTCATCATCGCGGTCAAAAATTAGTAAACTTAGTGGCATTGGAAAGATATTTCAAAAAGTTTTCATCGAATATCTTTTAGCTCACCTATCTCATATTGTAGTAGGAGTTATGTTTGTTTGAAGTTGACCCAAAACTCATACTTAATATAGTTTTCAAATTTCAAAATTTTCTTTCCAAAAATGGTTCTTTCTAATTCTAGCTCTATCAAATAGTGGGTGTTACAATTTTCTAGTAAAACCTATTTTTTTTTAAAAAAAATAAAATATTATAACTAATTTTTTGCTGCAGCCTAATTTTCTAAAATAAATAACATGCACTAACAATATTAAAACATATAATATTATTATGAAAATCATCAAAAAAAACTTCTCAATTTAAATCTCCTACTACTTAATACATCTTTTTACATTTTGTGAATTCACATATGTCATAAAGATAAAACATAGTGGCTTCAAACTCCTCCTTGAGGGATGTAGTTTGTGATCTCTTAAAAATAATGAAGAAAAAAAAACATAAAAGCAGAATTTAATGTTAAAAGTGAGTTTAAACTTTATTGACTATATTATGAGCTGTTGTGGCAGTATTTGTCGCCGCTAAAGATCTAGTTGATCTTTTGTAACGAATCCTAATTGGCTTAGCTTAGGTGGTGGAATTAGTAGCTGCTATAGGGTGATAATTTTTTTAAGTATTTGTGTTCTCTTAGGATAACGGCAGGCAGGGGCATTTTCATCCTAAGGTATAAGTGATCTATTTAGCATAATTCAGGAGCAATTTTGGCCCTTTTCCAAAAATTATTCGAATTCCAACTATATTTTGTACTCTTTTTGTTCATTTTTGTTTATTTACTTAAGCTTTTCATGTCTTTAAATTAATGATCAATATGATTATTTTATCATAAAATTTATAATAATTAATATATAGTTTTAGATTTTAAACAATAACTTGGAGGATAAATTATTAATGTTAAAGTAAATCATGAAAAAAAATATTTTCTCTTGATATGCTAAAGTGAGAAGTAGAGTAATTTTTTTTAAAATTTAATAGATGAATAAAAGTAATAAGGAAGTATTTGACAATTTTTTACTATATTTTCAAAAGGTAAGATCTATAACGCTAAAAAATCAAAAGGACAAAGGAAATTTGTTATAGAAAATGTATGTTCGTTTTATTAATATGGAAAAGAGAAGTAAGATCGTTCATTTCCTTTCACTTCTGAGTTACCCATTGGTATCTATATAATAGGAGAGTTAACAGTGCCTACGTGTTAGTGCCACAATTAATCTCCAAACTTTTCAAAAGAACTAATGTAATGATCTGTAAAAAGTTGTAAGACCTAGATAGAACGTCATGAAATCTGGTAGGTGAAACTAGATCCTCAAGGGTGAGTTGAGTTAGAAATGTGAGTGAATATTGTAAAACAGTGTTACCGAGTCAAGGTTTAGGAGTTTAGGGGTTAAATGTTAAGGTACGACTAGCAAGGAGCACCCTAGGGGTCCTTGAGGAGGACCCTAAATACTAACCCCCAAAGCGCCCCAAATCTGCCCAATTAGTAAAACTTGTGAACTACAAATGGGAGCAATGAGGCTTAGGTCTATCCACTACTCATGGTTTTGCTCGTAGGTCAAGGCCTCATTAGTCATGTCTCTGATCCAAACCACGCGTTGACTGGATGGTCCGCGGACCCATCCACGATCCGTGGGTGAGGGGTCCATGAATCATCATTATTTTATTGGTTTGGTTCAGCCATGTGTAGGGTCTATTTGGTAAATTTTTTTAATTAATTAGAATTCATTAAGGGTCGGTTACAATTGGTTTATTCCACTACTATAAATTAGTTTATGGTATTATAACACTTTTTTACTAATACCACAACCCTAAATCAAATCCTAACTTCCATCCTCTCCAAAATATTCTCTCTAGAAATCCATTGAAGAAGCAAGAAGAAGTTCAAGCCTAGGGTTCAATGTCCAACCTTTTCACTCTAATTTCATGAGGAAACATCAATTAAGGTATGATTGATTTCACTATGGGTAGTTATGACCCGTGGAACCATGTCATCAACTTTTAATTCAATTCTAGAAATCTTCAAAAGCCAGAGTTTCAACTCAAACCCATAGATTCCTTTCAAAGTTGTTCTAAAAGGTTGAATTATTTTTGTTATTGATGATACTACTTATTTTTTTAAATAATTTTAACATGAAATCCACAGAATCCATGAGATTTCGCCAATCCAAGCTTTGACTCTTCTTTACATTATGGATGTTGCTGCAAGTTGATCCAATTGATTGGATGTGAGTTGATTACGATGTTATTGCATGATTTAAGAATAGTTCTATATGTCTTATTTATTAAACTAATATTATAGGGTGAAATTGATATAGCCTAGGGTTAGGTCATGAAAGAGGCAAATTGAGGGTTTGTGCGAGACCTCCTAAAATTTATGAGTTGTCTTAGATTAGATTACCTAGACACTAATTTCCTATGAGTAAAGCTTCTATAAATGAAATAACTTGATCAGGTCTTACATGATGAATCATGGTTGAATTAGTATAGAGATTTAGTTTACTTGATGCTATATGACTATAATTGATTAAGAATGAAAAGTGTGGTTAGTTTACCTTGAGAGTTAGGTTAACATGATGACCATGTGAGATGTCTCTATAGAGTAATGCTCATAATATGAAGATGACTAAAAGGAATGGATTATGAATATTGAGGCTTTAAGAAGAAAGATATTATGCATATGAATTTTATATGGCATTATTGTGGAAGGACTTTATCCACATGAAGTACAATATGACTGTATTAGATTATACATGTAATGAATGAACTACTTGAATTATGATTACATGGCTACTATAAGGAATGTAAGATGTTTTAATGATTCATGATTATGACATAATGTACATTCTTATGAATACTTTAATAGGGAAGTGTCTACAATGATAATGTTGTTGTTGTGTCATTGCAAAGACAATAACATACACATGCCATTAATAAACATGAATATGACATACCTATGGTGCTAATTGAAAGTATAGTTCTTCTATACACATTATTATGCATGAAATGTGCATGACCATGATGATCCTATTGTGTCAATTGAAAGTCAATTCTCATGAGAACACATGATCTTGGTGTGAAAGTTATTCTCACATACTGATAATGATTCTAATATTAGAAGGTCATTCTCACCTAATTGACTCTATGATCTTCTATACGAGTTGGGTTGAGGGAAGGGTAAAATCCCCTTAAAAACATGTAAATCCAATTCAACACTAAATAAAAAGTTTGGGAAATTATGCTTAGAACCAAGTGAATATGGAATACGAGGTAAGTACCCTCCTGTCAATGCAACAGGTCAGATAATCTAAGTCCTCATGGGATGGAAGCATCTCCGTCAATGCAATAGGTAAGGTTTCTAGAAGAATTGCCCCTATACCATAAATATGTTCCCTCATAGGTCTTTCGCTATTGGATCCACCTAAAACTATGCATTTAGTTCTATCTTAGGGCAAGTAGGACACATTCTTTTGTTTTTGGGTTACATGACACTAGATATCATGTAACTGACATGGTCTATGTCAGTTAAGGATACATTTCCTCCACGAACAATAAAGTGAGTTATGTGCCATGGTTCCTCAAAGGGTCTACTTAGCATGAGTGATCTTATGGGATGCCATTCGTACATGGAACAAGTAGTTGTTGAGAGTAGTCATGGTGTGTTTCTCTTACGTAAATGAACTATGAATATGAATATGTTGCATGAACTATGACCAATGACTTCTCAAGAAGATCTACTTAGTGTGAGTAAGGTTATGGGACTTTACTCATACACGAAACAAGTAGACATTGAGAGTAGCCATGTTTTTGTTCCATTTCATTATGATGATTTAAGAGTTAATGCCTTCTCCTTTTAAGTCAATACTATGATTGAATTTCCTTTACACAATTAGTGATTATGAATGTCTCTTTACAAAGTCTATGAACTATGGATGAGACTAATGTATGATAAGTATGAGGATGGTGATCCAAAGGTGGTACTTACAGTAGATAGGGTTATGAGGTTTTATCTACACATGGTACAAGTGCAACCTAGGGTTACTTATGTGGTTATTCTTTTTTGGTGAGATGATCTTGATATTTGGTTATGCATGTGTACTATGTCTTATGATGATTGATATTCACATTATGATTATGATTGAATACGATGCTTATGGTGATGTTGCTATCATTTTGTGCTTCATGAACTATATGTGAGTTTCTATTGTGTTCTCCAACTCTATTAAGGTGATCTTCAAAATTGGCATATAGCATGATTTCAACTAAATGTCCCCTTTTATGCATGCTTTCAATGTTTTTATGCATAACTACCATACTTAGTACATTTTATGCTAACTCATATTTCTATTTTTTCTACAAGTGTAGGGATGGGTTCTTGATGGTGGTATCCTTGGTCAAGCTTAAATTAGTTAGCTTCCCAAGCTTAGTTGCTGAGTCCTTTAGCTTCGAGAACAAGTATCTCATTTAGTAGTTTCTTTTAGTAGTTTCACTTTGAGAACTATTGTAAGAATTGTGTCCCTAATTTAGCTATTCGAAAGTATTCAATTGTATTACATGGTCAAATGAGACAATGCCTAGACTTCCAAATCTGTTTTATAAAAATGACTTAGATTGTAAAAAAAAGTTTTCAAATTTTCCGCATTGTTTCTATGATTTTATGTATGCTAAAGGCTTGTATGAGATCCCTTCGGGGTCAAGTAAGTCGTGTTACTTCTAGGGGGTAACCCTGGGTCGTGACAATTAATTTAATTACTAATTAAAGAAAAAACTTTCTCTTTTAGAAGACAAGTCAGAGTCTTTTACCAAATATAAATATTTTTTTAAAAAAGAAAAAACATGATATTTTAAAGACAAGTTACTACTTGTCTTAAAAAACAATTATATATATTCAATTAAAAACTTATTAAAAGAAGTTTTAAAAATAAAAATGCATGGGTTGTCAAGATTTTTAAGAATCGTCACTGTTAACTAACTTTGCACCTTTTTTTTAATTAAAAAGAAAACTAACTAAAAACATGTTGTTGTTTAGGATCTCAAGACCTTTTTGTTTGATCAAAGCTACTTTAGGAAATTCTAATAGATACATTAGATAAATTCTTAGAAAAAATAGAATATTTTTATGTTTTTTAGTATGTGTATTCTTAAAAATGATTGCGGGTTTATTACATATTATTTTAAAATATAATTAAAATATTAAGTTGATGGATAAAACCACATAAATCTAAAGTAATTTTTTTTAGAAAAACTGTCAAATGAACCTTTACTAAATAAAAGGAGAAAAATTAGAGAAACAAATTAACCTCCACTTGAGGCATGAAAATTCTCTCAAGTTTCTTTATTGACTACACTCAAACCAACTATTAACTATCATGCCCCGAGCCTACACCCTGGACATAGTCAACAAACAAGAACCATCACTGATCCTGACTGACCACTTAGTGGAAGACTTACTCAACAAAAACGGATATGTCCTTAAATTAGGGAGACTATAAATACTCGTTGAGATTTTAGCTTAGTTGAGACTTTTATTATTGAGAATATACTATTATGGTATTTTCCAGTTTTAGTTCTTACACTTTTTGGGAGACATTGTACTTGAACTTTGAAGGTTTTCAACTCCAAGAAATTGGAAGTGGGTTGTTACGCCCCGAGATACCCCCTAGACGCGGACACGGAACCTAGGACCACAAGTGATACCAACCTTCTGGCATGATCATGAGCATACTAAAGATAATAAACTGATGCGAAAGCTAAATCATAATTAAATCTAAAAAGATGGCGAATACGCATATATATTAAAGCTGATATATATGAAGACTGATGAGTTTAATACAATGAAGTTACTAATTCAACACTAAGCTGAAACTAACTATGTCTGAAATAGAAATAGTGGGACAAGCCCCAGCTAAATCTAGCAAAAACTGAAACTAATTGACAAAAGAATGAAATGAAACTCATAACTGTTGTCCTCGAAGAATGAGGACTCACCACGAAATCTACTGAAATGGAGATCGAAAATCGATCTATGCGTGATCTGGATGCTGAGAACCAGAACCTTCATCACGAGAAGATGTAGCGCACGTATGCGTCACTACTTTAAAGGTACTGAGCATGTAGGATAGAATAAAGATGAAATGAAACATAACTGAACAAGCATAAAAACAAGTATAATAATATGACATGATAAACAGAATTCTAAGCTAACTGGGTGCAATGAAAAATTCATAACATGTTGAAACAGAATATTTAATATACTAATAAAGGGTCAATGTAGAGAGTCTGACTGATCTGTGGGAGCTACTAATAACCGATAATAAAACCACATGAGCTAAATGTGAAGTCCGATGTATACGCCCCATCGACAGGACCCAATATACCCTACCAAAGTTATAAAGCAAAGCCGGTGTGATTACTAAACTAATTGCCCACAGAGGTGACTTACAACTTACTTGGCTAGTAGTTATGGGACTATTGGGTATGCTAAACCCTGGTCCAACTCGATATTATGCTACTCCCATGGATTTTGTAAATTTACTAATTATGTCAGAGTTTCTGTAAATACTGGATAGCTCGAAACTGAACATGCAAACTGAGAATGCAACAATTAATCTGGTAATTATGCATTTATGACTAAGGCATGTATATCTAAAGTGTCTGAAATATCTGACCTAGCATGTGTGATTTAAGAACTAAAGAAATACAAAGCGAGGGTTCTGAAAATCACGCGATAATCTGAGTAATAACATGATAGTCTGATTTGGAACATAAAACTAATAAATTCATAAAGTTATATTAAAGTTCTAGAAACCCTAGATCTTATCATGATGTGGGAATCAAGAATCTGACTGAAAACTAGGGACCCAATGGGTGAAAGGAACCCAGTAGTGAAAATCCACATACCTGGTGATGAAATCAATTGAAAAATACTTAAGTTTCGGGGCTGGAACTGCTGGAACTTGTTGCGTTCTTGAACTGGGTTCTTGAGCTTTTTTTCTCTTCTCTTGCTTTTAATTTTCTAACTTTTGATTTAATTATTTGACTTATATATGTTTTAATTATGTTTCTAGGCTTAAACTGACTAAAATCTGATTATTTAGGATCAAAACGACGTAACTTAAGGTTTAAACAAAGTGGAAAAAGACCCCTGGGTAAGTTGTTGTTGGACCAAACGACGGCCAGGACTGACAGTCCATCTTCTGACTGACGCCCCGTCGTTGGGTCTATCGACAGGGCATGTTCGGCAGGCCTTTAATAAAATGGGCATAACTTTTTACTTGGAGGTCTTAGTTTAGCAAGGTCGATGACTATGGAAAGATAATTTAATTATCTATCTGTGGTTAGGTCATGAGACACCTTATTTATTTTGTGATAAGAGTTATGACCATTTGAACTTGACCCAACTGTATTTCCCCTTAATTGTCTACAAATTTTTCATCTACGATCAGACCTACGGTCCGTAGGTCAACCTACACATCGTGCAGGTCATCCGTAGCTCTTGTCAGAGAGTGGGTGAATGCGGATCTCGATCGACGGTCACGGACTACGGATCGTCGTCTAACCTACGGACCGTAAGTCCATCCATCATCCAAGACTTAACCAATTTTTCACCACTGTGTTTTTGGGAGTTTCTGATTCCATCGACGGTTGTGCAGGACGGACCGTGGGTCAGGCTACGGTCCATCGATGCCACCGTTGGATGCACCTGTATATTTTTTTCTTTAAAGCTGGTTTTTGGTCTGTTTTGGCTACGGGTTGTTACATGGGTCTTGAGGAATCTGCATGTTTGCCGTGTATATAGACATTTTCTATTGTACCCAAATGATGGAAACACCAATTGGCATCAATTTCTTGCCTTTTTTCATGTCTAGATAAACCCTGATTTATGGGTTGTAATTATGTGAATATTGGTTGAATATTCTGCCGGGTCTTGCTAATTTATAGTGTATTTTTATTCAGTAATAGTTTATGAATTTAATAAGATTGTAGTTGAAAATATGATTTCACCTTCGTGTCTTTGGGTTGCTCGAGAGAGAGGTATTAAAACCAAAAATACTGAATAAATAGGTTGTGGTTATTGGGTTGATGTGGATTCAGTACAAGAGAGTGAATCCTAAACCCTTTCCAACACATTCAGCTCGAGAGAGCGAACGGGTTTAGGTGAAGGTTGGTCATAAATTTAGCTTATCGATGTTCGAGAGAACCGTTTTAAATCGCGGTAAGTTGCTCCAGATAGAATTCACCCTCTCTAAAGTCTGTCTACTCACAAATTTATAGCGATTTACGATTAATAGCATGTACCCTATTATTTATTCTAGCCCATATGCCTATTACATCCCAAGATTCCCATCTCCTGATTCGTACCTCTATTTTGTGTTTTAGTTTATAATTTCTTACAAACCCTTCTTTAATAATTGACACTTGTGTCATCACCTCAAATTTATTAGTTTTTTTTTAATTTATGAATGTTTTTTTCTATGACTAGATTGAACTAATTCGTACTTAGATCTTAATTTCTCAAAACCACTCCCTCTTGTAACGATCCTAACTCTCGGTTGGGTTATAATGCTAGTTGCAATTGTTGAGACTTAAAATTGGAAGAAGTATCGTAATACGTCAACTCAGAATATGCCCAAAACATGCCTTAGCCCATTCACTCTCTCGAGCTGAATGTGTGGGAAAACATAGGAAAGAAAGGGATTGGTGAGAGAGACGTCTAGTGGCTGAATCGCCAAAAGAGGCTGCCATATTCGATCTAGAAAACCGTTAGGCTCAAGACAATTATAACGTGGAGTCTACAAAACTCATTGATCCTAGGAAATCATTGGCGAGTCGCCGACCAAATCAGCGATCCCGACATGGACTGTCATTTGAACATCTAAACCAACTAAAGGTTTTATAGAACTTAGTGAGATATATTGACCATGCGGCAAGAACTGGACGGTCTTTAGAGCCAAAGGTTTAAACATATAATTTTTCCTTTCCTTCCCACACTTTCATACTTCACACACTCACACCTAGTTTTATTTTTCAATATACCTGCACATTTAAGAGTATCTTATTTGGATATTCGTGCTCGGAACTTGGATTATATTGCTTCCTAGCGATTAAATCATGATTTAGTCAACACAAAAGGTTGGTTCCAAAAACCTTAGCTATTTTTCTTTATTTTGAACTCTATTCTAATAATATTTTCTTGTTGTTGTGTGATGTACCTCATTGATAGGATAAGAATTTTTGATTGCTTGTTTTGATAACACAAATCTTCGCTTTACTAAGTTAAATAATTCATTTCCAAAACTTGTGCTTGTGTTAAAATGGATGAAATTTTTGTGGGGTTATGCATAAATGTTTTCGAGTTTAGACTTAATTTGAATGTGCATGATATGACTTTCATTTTGGGGGCTGTGGGGTCGGTTGGGGGGTCAAATTCAACAAGTTGGGATGAAATTGGACAAGTTGGGTCATTTGGCGAGCTGGGTTGAGCTCATAAAACCACTTAGTGGTTCTCCTAATATGCCCATCTCACTTATAAATTCATTACTCATTTGATATAGGCCTATGTAATTCTTAGCGAGGAGTCTGTGGTCACTGAAAAGACTTGGAGACACGCCAATAGTTTCTTGATTCTCCCTTTGTTTTCACCCATGAATTCTCTATTCACTGCACTCAGCGATTTGCCTAAGTGGTAGCGCGATTCACCAATCGCTTAAGCGAGGTTGTCTGTAGTTGATCTCTTGTGCTTGTGTTTCAATATATCCTAATTTTTTTGAAGTTCTGCAGTTATGTCTAGACTGGAAGTAGCTAAAAGACATATGACATTCAACACATAAGGGAGAGAAATTTCAGGAGAAGTACCAAGGAAATAGAACCTTCCAAGACAAAAAGTGAGGGCAAGAAGCGAGTTCCAGCAAGCACACTACTCCCCAAGACTCCATTGTCCCTTCATGGGCCCATGGATTTTTCAATGCTATACACTCTGTTTTAGCGGCTAAAATATTGGACGAGTTTAGTATGTATAGCTCTAAAAAATCTTCTAAGGTTACATCGGGGACTCGTACCAAGACCAACATGATTCACCAAACACTGATCCCCAGATAGATGGAGCAACTGTGAGTACATGATCTCTCTTTACCTCCCTCTCTATCTAATTATATTTTAACTTTTGGATAATTTTGATTTCATATGCATTTGAGGATGAATGACCTTTATTTGTGGTGCGGTGAGGCCCACTTTTTGTGTGAAATATTGATACTCTATGTTTTGTTGTTCTATTTAGGTTGTTATGTTTCAAATTGTGTCTTACACTACTTTTCGTGGATGATTGAGCTTGCAACCTCTTTTTTTTAATTGAAAAATTATTTTGATTTTGACCAATTTGAAAAATTTGCCGCCACCTCTTGTATGTACTCGAATGTGGCTATTGTTTGGGAAATTTGAGTCTCATTTTTGATCAATACTGATGACTTGAGTTGTACTCACTATTGAATAAAACATGAATATGGGATTGCGATGAGACCAACTGAAGTTGCATAAGACAGTATGTGAACTTTTTGCATCTCATTGGGATTATCCAAGTATCAAACTAAGTTTCTTGAGATGAAAACTGCACAATAGAGAAAGCGTGGAGTCTTTTTTGACTTTGTTGACGATGCATTGTGTGATGAGCTTACGATTAACCTTACATGGTGACACCTAGAATTTGCACTATTGGTCTTGTTGACTAAGTGATGTGATCTCAAGATATGATGTTAGACAATCTTGAAAGAGTGCCAACCAATTTTACATATACCTCTTTCGTGGCCTACCTTGTCAGGTTGTGAACCTCTTTTCTCTTCGGCCTTACCCTTCTTTGGAAGAAACATGATGAAAACATGACGTCTGTTAATCCCATACCTATAATCCTCTAGAATTGGGGTTAATTGAATAGCTAACTCAGGCTAAAAGTTCATGTTTGCGGTATGGTGAAAAGAGAAGGGATATCAAGAAGAGCAAGAAAGTCCCCTTTAACCCATGGTGTTGAAGAAAATGGGACCCCTTCTTATATTAAAAAGGGGAATAAAAAGGAAATAAAAATAATAAGAACAAAAAAGCTGTGAAATAAAGATATGAAAGTGAAAATGAAAATGAGGTTTCCTAACAATCCATGGAGAAGTGAATAACAGGATGATTCATGAGCACAAAAGAAAATTACAATAGAAGTGGAAAGTAAGGGCTCTAAACACCACACTTCATGAGGATAAAAAGTCACTGAGCCTAAATTATCATACCTTTACACTCAGCCTCATTACAAGCCTTTAAAATACCATTTTTATCTTGATTGAGCTGAAACAAAGTTTGATCGAAATATATGGGAAAACCTATGGGTGAATTCTTGCATTGTGTTCATCTTTGTGAGTGTGAGCGTTGAATTTTTATTTTGGAACTTTAAATGGTTGAACAATTATGTGTGAAATGGAATCATTCTTTGTGAAGGAATTTTATCACTTTAGTTAAGCTTGAACTTGCATTTGAAGTAAGTATCGTAAGCTTGAAAAAAATTGATAATTTTGTGTCACAACTTGAGTCTTTAAGTATACAATTGATCCTTGCTTGAGTAAGTTGAGTCTTCTTGGGTAAATTCATGATTTAGTGTTGTGTAGCACTATTTCAGACATCCCTTTTGAACTGTTGAACTTGAGCTTTACTCAAGTACAAACAAAAGTTTAAGTTAGGGGTGTTGATGAGTACACGATTTGGACTTATTTAGGGATATATTTTTTTGGAATTATTATTCTCAAATGTACATTTTGTATCAAAATGGATGAAAAACCTTGAGTTTCAGGTATTTAGGCTTTGAGACAATTCATGGTCACAAGTGAGCAAAAAGGAACACGAAAATCAAAATAATGAAGAAAATATGGCGTGAGAATCATCTAATCCATTAGGCGAGTCGCTAAGTGTCCCTTTGATCGCCTAATGTTGTAGTGAGCTGAGACGTGATGAAAGGATCAAGTCGGCGGTGAAAAAGCGCAATTGACAAACTATTGAGAAGTTATGCAAAACAGTCCCACACTGCCCAAAATTCCAAAAAGCTAAGACGATGAAGGCTAAAGCAAGGCAACATAGAATGTATCAAAACATTTAAGGTTTCTAACTGCAAGAAATTGGAAGTAAATCTTCAAGGATTTATATCTTTGACGTGTGTAAAGATATTTTTATGGTACTAAGTTGATGGAAACACCAATTGGTATGATTCTTGCCCCTTTTAACGTCTAGCTAAAACCCTAATTCTTCAGTTGTGATTATGTGAATATGGGTTGAATATTCTACTAGGTGTTGCTCATTACCAATGTATTTTCAGTTTCAAAGAGATTTTATTCGGTAGTTGTGTATGTATGTAATGGGATTGTAGTTGCAAATATGATTTAACCTTCGTGTCTTTGGCTTGCTTGAGGAGAGGCCTTGAGACCAAAACAACTGAATCGATAGCCTGTGGTTATTGCGTTGACGTGGGTTCAGCTGAGAGAATGATTCCTAAATAATTTCCTACACATTCAGCTCTAGAAAGTGACAGGTCTAAGGCGAAGGCTGGGCATAATTGCATCTTATCGGTGTTTGAGAGAAACTGGTTTGAATCGGGGTAAGTTGTTTGAGAGAGAATTTACCCTTACTACATTCTAGCCTATTCATAAATTTACATTGAGTTACTACTAATAATATGTACCCTGTTGTTTATTCTAGCCCATATTCCTATCATATCCCAAGAATCCCGTCTCCATATTTGTATCTCTGTTTTCTATTTTAGTTTGTAATCGGTTACAAAATGCTCCGTTGAAAATTGACACTTGTGTGTCATACCCTCTAATTTATTACGTTTTTATTCATTAATGTTTTTATCCATGACTATCTTGAACTAATTTGTACTTAGATCTTAATTTCTCATGACCAAAATAAATAAAGCATGGTAAAAATCAAAAAGATCGAGATTCTCCATTGAGTTTTAGATTGAAACAAGAACAAATGGACAGGAAAAAAGAGAGAGATCAAAAGATTAAGAAAATATTCACTCATATGGAAGCATTGGAAAAGCAAATAAAGAATACATGTGTATAATTTAGAATTAAGGAGGGTTCGTCTTCCGGTAAATTGAAACCAAGAGAGAATTAAGGTTTGAACACCAGGATATACCATGAGGGTTTCTTCCGTCTCCATTCACAGCGAGGTGGAAATAGAGGTTAGAACTATAAAAGAGAAGAAGAGCAAAATGCATATTAGAAAAGAGAGAAAGACCTTGAAGAGAATAACACAATTCTAGTGTGAGCCTAAGATCAAGAGGAAATGAAGACAACCCCCGAGTTAATGATCTGCTGTCGCGCATTCTTGATAAGGTGGAGGGATTAGGCAACTTGTTGAAAGGAATGCAGCCAAAACATTTGAGGGACAAATGAGCTTACTTGCGGCACAATTGGAACCAAGAATGACAACAAAAGAGGATGGTAGACGATTAGTTGTAGTTAATTTTACCAGAAAGATAACCATAATAAGTGTGTCGGATAGTGAATAAAATCAAGTTCATGAAATAAAGAGAAGAGTGGAAAAAGAGGTGACATAAAAATAAATTGAGAAACAAATTTCTATCCCTACAAAAGAGTTGTGCAGCCTTTACCCAAGATATCGCCTCTGTTCCCTCAACTTCTTAAGATGAAGAATGACGATGAAAAGTTTGAGAAATTCCTATCATTGTTCAGGTCCCTATTAATCAACCTTACTCTCATTGAAGCATTATTGGAAATGCCGGGTTATGCCAAATTCATGAAAGAGTTGGTATCTAAGAAAAGAAGCTTGAATTTAGAGACTACTGAGGTTTCTCATAATTATTGTGCAATCATGAAAAATGAACTGATCAAGAAGAGAGATGACCCATGGGCATTTACCATTCCTTGCACCCTCTATATGCTTTAGTTTTCTAAAGCCCTATGCGACTTAGGTGCAAGCATCAACTTAATGTCGTATCCAATTTATAAACAACTCGAGTTGGGAGAACAAAAATCCATGAATTAAACTTTTGATGGCAGATCGATCAATCAAACATCCTGTGGGGATTATGTACGATATCTTGGTAAGGTTTGATCGATTTATCTTTCCGGCGTATTTTGCCATTCTAGATTGTGAAATAGATGTCATTATCTTATGATTTTTGGAAGACTGTTCTTGGAAACTGGAAGAGCTTTGGTAGATGTTGAGAGTGGAGAGTTGAAATTTTTGGTAAATGAAGATGAAGTAATATTCAAAGTGTGTAAATCTATGAATCACCAAATTAATATTAATGTGATATCCATTGATGATGTTTTTGATGAGGCAGTAGTTAGCGTGAGAAACTTCATGTGTATGAGTGAATCACATGAAGCCGTTACTAATTGTGATGACATTGATATTCACAGTTATAAATAAGTAGTGGACGCTCTATCAGGTTTTGGGGTATATTATAAAATCTGTTGAAGCTGGATATTGGCTTAAAAATGGAGAAAATTATCCAGCAAAGCCGTCAACTGAAGAACTACCAAAATTAGAGCTAAAAGTGCTTCCTGCCCCATCCGCCTTATGTTATTTGGGAGGAAATAACACCTTTCCTGTGATTATTGTAGCCGACTTTGTAACACCCCTAAAATACTAGACCAACTTTTGCGTGTCGATGCACCATTTCTTAATTACTACATTATGTTTTATTCTTATTTAGGGAACTTGAAATTTTGTAATATTTGCAACCTTGTTAAACATAAATTGTGATTGTAATTTAAGGTATTGTATGGGGGTATTTACGTAATTTGACTAATTAGAATTAGATATAAATTGGAAGTGTTGGTATCAAGTATATACATATAGGTGTATATGTATGTATTTTGGCAGCACATAATAATTTGGGCAACACCTTTTAGTGACAGTTGTATATGTGACTAAGATTCACTCTTGAGACTATATTTTGACATCTCCTCTTGTGATTTTCTTTTCAACTTAAGACTAAGAACGTTAGAACATTTGCTAAACCTTTTTCTTTAAAATCACAAGATAAAAACTTGGTCCTTTTGGTTAGAATTCAAGACACACCCTTTTCTTTGGTAAGTGACAAAATCTGCTACTAAGCTTTGTAGTGTTTGGTATTTCAAGCATATCTCATAATATATAATTTCGTTTATAGTGAATAAATATGATTTAAAAATCTAATTCTTATACCTACAACTCTAAGGTTTATGTATAACTCTAATTTAGCTTTCATGGATTCGAGATATGGGACACAACATAGGACAAAATCTGCCCAGATTTGGTGTTTAGAGATCCTGTATGGACAATTGTTGGTGTCGCGGTGATATCTGTTTTATAAAAAATATATTTAGCGGTGATTGTTGATTGTTTTCAACCTTAAAGATGTACCTACATCTTTCATTAAGGTTATAAAGTCCGGTTTTCCATTTTCCTTTTCAAATCTAAGTTGCGACATGAGGTATTAGGCTGGCCAGAATCACTGTTCTAGGAGCATAGTCGTATTTGTAAAGGCTATGCTTACTTGTGATGATTACCGTGTTTTACTTCGACATTATTGAGATACTAGGAATTTAAAGAAGTTATTTAATTGTAGTTTTAAAGGTGTTTATACTCATGAACAAGTTGAGGACTTTGGTAAATTGGTTGATCTACGGTTTGAACTCACGAAGTTGTGTCAGATTGTTTCTAGTCTAAAGCTGAGGTTTGTGTATAAACTTGTATTTGTACTCTTTTTACATGCATATATATCTGAAAGCTTATCTTGGTACCTTGGTTACCTCTTGTCACTTTGCATTGTTGTTATGGTATCCTGTATGACGTTAAAAACACTTGTATACCTTGCCCACTTGTACAAATTGTTTGACAACAAGAAACTATTGTTGGGACCTTGTCCTTCTTATGGCTACGAGTTTTTCACTATTTGAATTCCTTTTGATTCGGATCATTTTCTATCTTAATTCTGGATTTTAGTCCGTCTTACAAATGGAACTTGTTTATTTTAAGTAGTAACTAGAAAACCATTTTTAATATGGTTCTTGGTTCTCTTGATTATTGTGATCTCATGCTTCCTGATACAGGGCCTGAGCCTTCTTGATACCTGCTTGTGCTTGTTGTGATGACATGATGTATATATGGGGTGATTCTTGTTATTCATTCTCTTAGGAAATGGTGCTATGAGTGTTCTTGACATTTCGATCCCTAAATATCAAACTTGATACTGTTTATATAGTGTTTACTTGATTTATTTTTACAATTGTTCTGCCTATGACATAAGAAAGATAGCTTGGTGAATCTGAGGGCTCTGAACCTATAGTTGTTACACCAATAAGTTATATGCTTTGCAATAGTTATTTCTATCATAGGGAATATTCGAGGGGATGCATGAAGTTGGCCATTGGAGATGAAAATTTTGAGAGCCTTAAGGAAAATCACATTTGCATATAGACATCTATATTTTATATAAGCCTTGAGACTTGTGCATGATCTATGTGTTATATATTTACGTGAAATTTTGAGGGCTAATTTGATCATGTCACCATGGGTTGTAATATCAGTATGTCTATATATTTTGTTTTGTTGGGGTGTGTAATCCCAAGTCTTGTAATATATTAAATTTAATACTTGTCTTGAATGGTTGTGTGCAGGATGAACCACCTAATTTGGTTACTCGGAAGTTGGTAATATTCTTTTTATATCACTTTTGCAGTGTGAGGATAGTATATGCATGAGAGTCTCATAAGTTATTTGCTTAAATTATTTTGAAAGGGTTGTTCCAGCATAAGTTAAAATTCTGCACAGTATAATTTTGACATTAAGTAAATGTAAAAATGGGCAAGATGCACATCCTTGACTATTCTTTGTTTGGTTTATGAACCTAGTCCAACTATTAAGTTAAAATCAATGTTCCCTTGTTAATCACTTGGGAATGTCACAAGTATTAAATTACGTCTCTTAATTAAAGGGTAGTATACTTCGGAAAGTAGGCCGCCACACACTTGATTAATTGGAAAGTCAAGTTTCTCTTTGAAGTATTGAAAAGATATATCAAAGCTATATGGTGGACCATCGCTGATATAGTTTGCATCCCTCCCGGTATTTGCATTCATAAAATATAATTCGACAGTGATTGCAAGCCAAGTATTGAACACCAAAGGATATTAAAACCACCAATGCAGGAGGTGGTGAAAAAGAAAATCACCAAATGGTTAGATGTAGGCGTGGTCTATCCTATCGCAGATAGCAAGTGGGTAAACTCGGTACAATGTGTACTTAAAAAGGGAGGCATTACGGTTGTACCCACTTGAAAAAGTAGAGCTTGTATCTATGAGACCAGTGAACGGTTTGCATGGATTACCGAAAGCTAAATTATAGAGTTAAAAATATCATATCCCCATGCCTTTCGTTTGATCAACTTTCCAAGAGGGGATGGTATTGTTTCTTGGATGAGTATTCATGATATGACCAAATTACTATTGCCCCAGAAGATCAAGAGAAAAAAACATTTACATGCCTATATGGCACTTGCCTTTAATCAGATGTTGTTTGGATTATGTAATGCCCTTGCCACATTTCAAATCTCCATGTTATCCATCTTAGCCTATATGGTCAAAAATTTAATAGAAGTATTTACGAATGAATTGTCGATAGTGGGTAATACTTTCGAAGAGTGTGTAGAATCCTCAAACCAAGCTCTCCATAGATGTGTAGAGAAAATTTTTGTCATCAATTGGGAAAAATGTCATTTCATGGTTAAAGAAGGTATATTTCTTGGGCATATTGTTTCTCAAAAAGGGATAAAGGTTGACAAAGCAAATATTGAAGTCATTGCAAAATTGCCGCCCCAAATTTATGTGAATGGTATTCGTAGTTTCTTGGGGGATGCCAGTTTCTACGGAAGGTTCATCAAAGACTTCTCCAAGATTGAAAATACTTTGTGAAAACTCTTAGATAAGGAGGTGAATTTCCACTATGATGATTTTTTCATGATAGCCTTCAAGTGTGTGAAAGATAAATTTGTGTCTACCCCGATCTTGATCAGTCCTGATTTTTCTAAATCTTTTGAAGTGACATGTGAGCAAGTGACACCACATTAGGTATTGTGTTGGGAAAAAATGCAATAAGCTCTTCCATAATATCTACTATGCAAGAAAAACTTTGAGTAGCTCTTAACGGAACTATACAGTTAGTGAACAAGAGTTACTTGTGGTAGTGTATGCATTTTAATAATTTCAGGCATAGTTGCTTAGTACTAAAGTGATTGTCCACACGCTTCCTTGCTCTACCTCATGGCAAAAAAGGATGCCAAACTGCGATTGATAAGATGAGTGTTGTTATTGCAAGAATTTGACTTTGAAGTCAAAGACAGAAGAGGTTGTAAAAACCAAGTAGAGATCGCATATCAAGATTTAAAGGCAAGGAGAATGATGAATCGAAAATTGACATCAATGATGTTTTTTCCAATGAAGAGGTCTTCATGGTAACCCTAAAACAACCCCCTTGTTATGTAGATTTTTGAAATTATACAATGTGTGGACTAATGCAAGTTGAACTCACCTTTCACCAATGAAAAAGGTTCTTGTTCAATGTAAAAACAATTCATTTGGGATGAACCACATTTATTTTAGGAATGTTCTAACCACATCATTAGGCGATGTATTCCAGAAGGAGAACCGATATATATTCTCTACTCTTGTCATGTTTTGCATGTGGGGAGTCATCACACTGGTGTGCACACCACAGCTAAAGTCCTCCAAAGTGGGTATTATTAGTCAACATTTTACAAGGATGCATACAAATTTTTGAAGAGTTGTGCTCAATGTCAAAAGCAAGGCAGGCTGACCAAAATACATGATTTGCCACTCAATCCCATTTTAGAAGCTAAACTATTCGATGTTTGGTGTAAAGAATTTATGTGCCCATCTATGAGTTCATTTGTTAATAAGTACATATTGTTGATGGTAGATTATGTGTCCAAGTAGGTGGAAGCCGTTGCACTGCCAAACTATGAAGAGAAAAGTGTAGTTCAATTGCTGAAACGCTACATTTTTCTATATTTGGTATGCGTAGGGCTATCATTAGTGATGGTGGATCAATTTAGGAAATAAATTGTTCTGTGTTGCATTGAATAACTATGGGGTTAATCACATAGTGGCAACTTCTTATCACCATCAAACAAGTGGTTAAGTGGAAGCATCAAACTAGGAAATCAATAGAATTCTTGCAAAGACAATAAACACCAATAGGACTGAGTGGTCTCACAAGGTTGATGACACCCTATGGGCATATCTTATCGCACACAAAACTCCAATAGGTATGTCTCCATATCATCTAGTCTTTGAGAAGTCCTATCATCTCCCAGTCGAATTAGAACACAAAGCTATGTGGGCTTGAAAGCTCTAAAAATTGGACTGGACAAGAAACTCCTAAGAGAGAATGGATCAGCTAAACGAGTTTGAGGAGTTCAAGTTTAAGGCCTAGGAAAGTTCAACACTCTACAAGGAAAAGATGAAGTGATGACATAATGCTAAAACACTGAAGAGAGAGTTGAGTTCAAAGTGTGAGATTGGGTACTGCTATATAACTCTTGAATTCGAATTTTTCCTTGAAAGCTCAAATTAAATAGGTCAGGAACATTCAGAGCGACATGAATGTTCACTAATGAGGACATCAAAATTGAGGGGCAGGAAAGACCTGTTTTTAAAGTGAATGGGCAGTATTTGAAAGGATACTTTGACGAGTGCCAAGAGATATTCCTCATTGAAGTGGTTTATTTAGAAGAGGCTTGAGGGAACTTCCACGTGGTGCCACGACATTATATAAGGAGCTTCTTGGAAGGAAATCCAAGTTTTTGTATTTTAAATTTATTTGTGTTGATGTTGAAGATGATTAATAATGTGCAAGGAAACTTTGGATGCATCATTGAAGCTGTTTGGTACTTGGCTCGTGATCATACCAACTGGTTCTCGACTGTTGACTACAATATGGAAAGTGTTCGAAAGGTGAAGTTGGCGATTCAACAATACAGTTCTAGAGTCACCAAAATGGTCAGTGATCACAACATACACCTCTATTTGGATTTCAAAATCAATTAAAGGTTCTGTAAAACTCAGTGAGATCATGAAATCATTGGTCAATTGCGAATCGGTTTTGCGATCTTGGTCTTGACTACAATTTGAAAATCCAAATCAGTTGAAGGTTTTGTAAAACTCGGCGAGATCATGAAATCATTGGCGGTTATCCAACCATTTTAGTGATCTCGATCTTGACCGCTATTTGGACCCCAAGACAAATGCAAAATTCTGTAAAACTCAATGAGCTAAATGAACATGTGGCGTTCCACCAAGTAGATTGTCGAACATGAGTAATGTCGCCGAACAGGCAAGAAACATGACAGTTTTTTGACCCAAATGTTTAAAAGTGTAAATCCTTTTTACTTTCCATAACTTCCATATTGCACACAATCAAACCTAGTTCATGTTTTCCAATATTCCATCACTTTGGAGTATTTAAGCTTTCGTTTCGTGCTTGGAATTCGGATTACATTGTTGTCTAGTGATTCTATCTTGATTTAGCCAACAAAAAAGGTTAGTTTCTGAATTCTAAGTTTTTTTTTCTTATTTTTGTACTTAAATGCAACATTAATATCATGGTCATGTGTTGATCCTCTCTGGTTGGATTAGAATTACTTATTTTGTTTAGAAAATCTTGCCCTTAATGTGTTAAATAGTTTTTTTTCAACATTTGTGCCTTAAAATTGATGAAATTTTTGCGGGGTTGTGCATGAATGTTGTTGGGCCTAGACTTAATTTGAATGGTTCATGATCTGACTTTATTTTTGGAGGTTGAGGGGTAAAATTTGAGGATTTGGGCTGAAATTAGGCACGTTGGATCATTTGTTGAGCTGGGCCGAGCTCCCCGAACAGCTCAGCTGTTTGCCTAATATGCCCGTCTCACGTATATATTCATTCCTTATTTGATATAGGATTTTATAACTTTCGGCGAGAAGTTAGAGATCACCAAAACACTCGGTGAAACGCCGATAGTTTCTTGATTTCCCCTTTGTTTGAACCCTAAACTCCTCTGTGCAGTACACTCATTGATTCTCCTATGTGGTTTTCCGATTCGCCAATCGTTTTGGCTAGGTTGTCTGTAGTTAATATTTTATGCTTGTCTTTGAATATTTCCTAATTTTTTTTGAAGCTTTGCGGTTATGGCTAGAACGAAAGTAGCCTGAAAAGATATTCCACCCCGACAGATAAGGGCTAAAAAACATACCAAGATAGAAAATGGAATGAAAAAGTTGTGGAATACATATAAAAGTGAAAATTAAAATGGAATTCCAAACAATCCATGGAGAAGTTAATAACAGGATGACTCATGAGCACAAAAGAAAATGACAATAGAAGAGAAAAGCAAGGGTTGTGTAGACCACACTTCATTAGGATGAAAAGTCTCTAATCCAAAATGACTATACCTTTACACTCAGGTCCATTACAAGCCTTGAAAAGACATTTTTAATCTTTGGTGAGTTGAAACATAGGTTGATTGAAAAATACGTGTTAACCTATGTGTATCATGCATTGTGTTCATCTTTGTGAGTGTGAGTGTTGCATTCTATTTTGATACTTAAAATGCTTGAACTATTGTGTGTGAAAAAGGAATCATTCATTGTGTGAGGGCATTTGATCACTTTAGTTGAGCTTGAACATGCGTTTGAAGCAAGTATCGTGACCTTGAAAATCTTTGGTTGTGGTGGTGTGTCACAACTTGGGTCATTGAGTATACCATTTATCTTTACATAAATAAGTTGAGTGTTATTTTGTAGTTTCATGATTTAGTGTTGTGTAGAATTGTTTGAGACATCCTTTTTATATTATTGAACATTAGTTTTACTTGAGGACAAACAAAAGTTTAAGTTGGGGGTGCTGATCAGTCCACCATTAGGACTCATGTAGGGCTATATTTTGGGGGAATTAGTGTATTCAAATACGTATTTTGTCTTGAAAACTAATGAAAAACCTTGAGTTTTTGGTATTTAGACTTGGAGATAAAGCGTGGACACAAGTGAGCAAAAAGGAATAAGGCATCAAAAGAATGAAGAAAAGACGACATGAGGATCGCCTAATCTATGAGGCGAGTCTCCAAATGTCCCCCTTGATCGCCTAATGTTCCAATGAGTTGATCCCTGATGAAAGTATTAAGTTGGCAGTGAAAATGAATAGTCGGCGTGTCGCTGAGCAACTCCACGAAGTAGTCCCACATCGCCCAAAAATCCAAAACGCTAAGATGCTAAAGGATATAGAAAGACGACGATTGAATGTACTAAAGATCAAATGACCGAATCGGTTGGCGATCCTAATTAACACCGCTGAGTGGTCATTTGCAGCATAAATTATTGAAACTATAAACTTATTGAGAGTTTAAGGTTAAGATGATAATTAAATTATTAAGACTGTAATATTAAGATATTTCCCAGTTTTAGTTCTTAGACTCTTGGGGAGACATTGTTCCTGAACTTTGATGGTTTGAAAGTGTCCAACTCCAAGAAATTGCAAGTGGATCTTTTAGAATATTCATTTTTGACGTGTTTAAAGACATTTTCTGTCATACCCAGTTGATGGAAACACCGGTTAGTATCATTTTCTTCCCTTTTTCATATCTAGAAAAAACCTTAATTCTTGGGCGTTGATTAGGTGAATATGGGTTGAATATTTTACTGGATCTTACTAATTCATATTGTATTTGTTGTTCAATGTGATTTCGTTCTGTAGCTGTGTATGAATTTGATGGAATTTTAGTTGCAAATAAGATTTTACCTATGTTTCTTTGGCTTTGTATAGAGAGAGGTATTAAGACCAAACTACTGAATCGATAGCCCGTGGTTACTGGGGTTACGTGGTTTCAACGTTGTGATACAATTCTCACAAGAGACACGTCGATAATATACGAAATTCAAAGACAACAAGTAAATATAAATAGATAGACACAATAATAAGAAACAAAAAGCAATCAAAGGGTATATTAAACCCAATGACCTCGGTTATTTAATCCTACAATAAGCACCTAACTCTCACGATGACCTCAATAGAATCTATATCCCAAGCAAAAACATATCTAAAAAAAGGCAACAAAATCTTAACCAAGCTCTCAACATTCATACATGAGTTTTTAATTTTTAGCATTCAAAATAATATAATTCTAAAAAGAACCAAACTAGATACTTATAGTATTAGGATAAATGGTCCCAAAAGTGATCCAAAGTTCAAAAGGGCAAGCTGTGTTGGGTCGCCTAGTGGACTGGCGATTTGCATACATGGTTGGAGAGCATTCCTGTATGGTTTTAAGTCATGGACATGTTCTGAAGCATTAAGCGAGTTGGGACCATCGTATAGTACCTAGAGTGATGCGCCATGTAGGTCCTGCTCGCCAAAAGGGCCCCGTGCAATCTTTAAGGTCTGAAATCCCTCATTTTCCATCAATACCATCTCGAGGACCTCCAACTTCATGAATAACCCTTGCAGCCTTTGAAGATATTAAGCTTTGCTTCTAGTACATGACCTTGGCGAAATCAATGTTGCATCATTATATCCTTCTTGAAAAGAATTTGTCCTCAAATTCAGTGGATCATAAACATCAAAAGTTGGGAAAGGGGACAGGTCGCATACATCGAATGCGTTGTGCACTTGATATTCCGAATGAAGGGAAACCTTGTAGGTGTTTGCGTTGAGCCGCTCTATCACTGGAAATGTTCAATCACCTCTGAGTATCACTTTTGTCTTGCAATTGGTGGGGAATCATTCATTGCGGAAGTGTACCCACACCCAATCGCCCTATTTAAACACGATTCTCTTATGGACCTTTTGGCTACATATTGATTTTTCTTGTCTTAGTGCAGCCGCACCTTTTGATGAATCTTCTTCATGGAGTCAGCTTGCTTACTACCCTCTAATCTTTACATAACATCTTGAGAAAGAGGAGTGATATCTAAAGGCATCAGGAGGTTAAAATCACAAAACCACTTCAACAGGAGTCACACCAATAGTACTATGAATAACTCCATTATATGCAAACTCAAGTAAAGGCAAATGTTCCTCCCATGAGCCCAACTTTCCATGGATGATGACACGTAGCATAAATTCAAAGGTTCTTTTGACAACATCAGTTTGTCCATCAGTCTGTGGGTTATAAGAAGTTCAGACTAACAACTTAGTACCAAGTATACTCCATTATTCCTTCCAAAAGTGATTAAGGAATTTTGTATTCCTACCACTTACAATGTTTTGGGGAATTCCATGCAATTTAACAATATGCTCAACAAAAAAAGATGCGACATTGGAAGAATCATCACATTTATGACATCGAATGAAATGACCCATCTTTGAGAATCGATCAACAACAACAACAAAGATGCTATTTCTACCTCTTTTGGTCCTTGGCAAACCCAAAATGAAGTCGATTGAAATATTGAGCCACGGTCTTTCAGAGGTGGGGAGAGGAGTGTATAAACCACAGGGAAGGAGACATGACTTAGAACACTGACATTCTACACATTGACCATAAATTCGGGCAACATCTTTAAGCATTTTAGGTCATTGGAGTTTTTCCTCAAGAATTCCCCTAGTTTTTTCAATACAAAAAAGACCCATTACACCCCTATGATATTCATCCCTCACAATTAATTATCTCAAAGAGCTCATGGGCACACAAATTCTCTTGCCTTTGAATAAGAAACCATTAAACATGGCGTAAAAATAGAAGAACGATCCCTCATCCCTCTTTTCCTCTCTCATTTCAAACTATCTTTGAAGATCTGAGAAAATTTGGGTCCTTGGTATACATGGACTTGAAGCATTCAAATCCAATCAATTTAGAAGACAAATTATTTATCAACACATGTTTACTAGACAAGGCATAAGCAACCACATGATGCTTTCCATTTTTGTGTTGGACTACATAAGGAAAGTTTCAAGGAATTCAATCTATTTAACTTTACGTATTAGGATATCATCCAATTCTAAGTGCCAAGGATCGCAAGTACAATTTTAGACCAACCAAGGGTTGGATCGTTCCCTCAAGGAGTGGTGTTTTGTGAAATTATAAGCTAAGTACTAATTAGTTAAAACTAGTCACACATAAAAACATTTTCAAATAAAAACATAATAAATTCTAGGGGATGACAAAAGTGTCAATTACGGAGTAAAGGGTGGGGTGGGGTGGGGGCGGTTTGTAAGCAGTTACAAACAAAAATAGAAAATTAAGATATGAATAGGGAGATGGGACTGGTTTCTTTGGAACACCAATAAGCTACAATTATGCCCAACCTTTTCCTTAGCTCATTCACTCTCTCGAGCTGAATGTATGGGAAATGGTTTAGGATTCACTCTCTCGAGCTGAAACGATGTCAACCCAATAATTATTTGCTATTGATTCAGTAGTTTTGGTCTTAAGACCTCTCTTTCTAGCAAGCCAAAGACACAATATGAAATCATATTTTCAACTACATTCCCATTAAATTCATACACAACTACTGAACTAAATAACATTTCAATAACAAATGCTCTATTACTTAGCAAGACCCAACAGAATATTCAACCCATATTCACATAATCACACCCCAAGAATTGTTGTTTTAGCTAGTCATAAAAAAGGAAAGAAATCGATGCCAACTGGTGTTTCCATCAACCAGGTACGATATAAAATGTCTTCATTCACGTCAAAGATGAAGATTCTTCAAGTCCCACTTCTAATTTTTTGGAGTTGGAAACCTTCAAACCATCAAAGTTCAAGAACTATGTCTCCCAAAGTGCCTGAGAGCTATAATTGGCAAATATTTGAATATTACAGTCTCAATAATAAAATTACAGTCTCAATAATATAATTCTGATGCTAAGATAAAACACTCAATGAGTATTTTTAGTTTTTCAAAATTTGTGTTGTGAAGGACTACTCGCCGCAATAAGTCGAGATCACGGATAAACTCAGAGATCTTCCCTTTAATACATTCCGTCGTCGTCTTGCTTTAGACTTCAATGTTTTAGTGTTTTGGATCTCTAGGTGATGTAAGACTACTTCATGAAACTGCTCAACGACCCGCCGACTGCTTCTTTTCTCCGCCGACTTGATCCTTTAATTAGGGCTCAACTCAATGGAATATTTGGTGAGAAATGGGGCCATTTGGCGACTCAGCTAATGGATTAGGTGTTTCTCAGGTCTTGATTTCTTCATTCTTTTAATTACCTTGTTCCTTTTTGCTCACTTGTGTCCATGCTTTGTCTTCTAGTCTAATTACATAAAACTCAAGGCTTTTCATCACTTTTTGAGATAAAATATGCATCTGAGGACACTCAATCAAAACATAATATACTGCTAAATGAGTCCAAATCGTATACTCATCAACACACCCAACATTAATATTTGCTTAACCTCAAATAAAACTGTTCGAATGTTAAAAAATGATGTTTCAACAGTATAATACAAGACTAAATCATGAATATAATGTACAAAAAAAGACTCAACTTATACATGCAAGGTTCAATTTTATACTTAACAACTCAAGTTGTGACACACAATTATATTTCAAATATTTTTAAGATCACGATACTATCTTCAACTGCAAGTTCAAGCTCAATTAAACTAATCAAATGCCCTCACACAAACAATTATAACATTTTCGCACACAATTGTTTAATCATTTTAAGTTCCAGAATCAAGTGCAATGCTCACACTGACAAATATGAACATAATGCATGAATTCACCAATAGATTTGCCCATACTTTCCAATCAACCTTCGTTTCGACTTAGTTGAGCTCAAGAATGTCTTTTCAAGGCTTGTACTAGGCCTGAGTTCAAAGGTATGGTCATTTAGGCTAAATGAATTCTTATCCTCATGAAATGTAGTGCTCACAATACTTTATTTCCTCTCTCTTTGTCATTTTCCTTCGTGCTTGTATGTCATCCCATTATTCGTCTTCATGGACTGTTGGAAAACCCATTTGATTTTTCACTTCCATTTCTTCATTCCACAACCTTTTCATTATTTTTATTTTTCTTCCTTTTTCTTATATTTTTTTAAGTGTGAGTTCCATTATTTTCAAAACCATGGGTTAAAAGGGATTCTTCTTGCACTTCTTGACTTCTCTTCTCTTCTCACCCCACCCCAACTTGGGGTTTTAGCCTAAGTTAGCTATTGGATTAAGAGAGGTTATATTTTTATCAAATTTCATCCAAAGAAGGGTAAGGCTCAAGGGGTACTCAAAAGAGGTTCCCACACTCACGAGGAATGCCATAAAAGAGTATATGTTTAATTGGTTCATACTCTTTAAAGATAGCCTAAGATCATCTCATGAGATTATATCACTTAGTCAACGGACCAATGGGGCAAATTTTAGGTTTGATCATGCATTGATTCATGATAAGCTCATCATACAAATCATCACACCAAAGTCAAACAGGACTCCACACTTTTATTAATTTGCTATGTTCATCCCAAGAAAAATAATTTGATACTTGGCGAATTACAATGAGATGCAAATACTTCACATACTATCTGATACAACTTCGATTGGCCTCATTGTACTAACACATTAATGTTCATTGGATTGTTACCACTATTAAAGTCATTGATATTGATCAAAATAGAGATTTAAATTTTCCAAAGAACAACCATATTCAAGTACATACAAGAGGTGGCAAATTTTTTTTCTGACGAGTTAAGATAATTTTGCAATTAAAACAGAAGGAGCCACAAGCTCAATCATCCACATCTAGCAGTGTAAAATATAATTTTAAACAAAACAAACCAAATATATAAACAAAACACAGAATATCGATATTTACACAAAAATTAGGCCTTACCCCACCACAAATAATGATCTTTTGTCCTCAAATGCTAATGAAATCAAAATTATTCAAAAGTTAAAATATAATAAGACAGAGAGGGAGATAAAGACAAATCCTAACAAAACAGTCGCTCCATCTCTCTGGGTAGAAATGCCTGGTGTATTAGCCTGCTCATGGGTCTCAGCACCCGGTTTATGTAAGAAATGTCAGCTCCACTAGAGAAAGATACTTGTATATCAACAAATGAAGCTTACACAACTGGATCTACCATGGCCTCCTCAGTCCTAGTATGACATTCATTAAACCTTAACAACCACCTCAAGGTCCTTTAATTCTCCATATATGTTCTCTTCCTGTATCTCTATCCGCTCATCTTTTTATCTATCCCATCAATTGTAGCAACGTCATTTAGTACTTCTCTGATGGTAGCTGGATAGATCTATGAAATCTCAGGTGCATTCACATCATCTGCAACCTATAGCAATGTAGTGAAGTCAATAGACTTTAAATAGTATACATCCTTTCTCAAAACAGCAATCTCGACTCTCTCAAGGCCGTAAGGTCGGAGTTCTCCCCCATCTTATCTTGCAATCCTCTACTCTATTGGTGAGAGAATAAATGATAGTATATAGAGGGGTAAATGTATCTAGAATGTCATCTTTAATACGAAGAGGAATCTCCCTCTACATTCAAGTAGCCCTCACATACGCTGACTGAGCAAAATGCCCTATCTTGAGGATCATCACCTAAGCAACCTTGGGCTGCTGGAAAAGAGTGGAGGTGCCTAGAGCCTATGAATAAGAGGTAGGGGAAGAAGTAACTAATGTCCCAGAGGCTTGAGTAGGAGTAGGTCCCTCCATATGTGTCGAATATATGTCCACTTTTGGTGATGTGTCCACCGAAGTTGCCCTTCTCCTCTCTAATGAACTCAACTTCTGTCCATTTGATATTTGTAAAATATGAAAGGGTAACCTCAAAGTCTATGACAGAATCCCAAGGCACGCTAGCACACCGACATAACTCTGTGATCAAGATAGGGAACAATATTGAGGTTCTTCTACTGTATGATGAGCCTTAATTCGATGCGCCTCCAGGATATGATAGGTCCTAGGCATGAAAAATTAGGATGGTGCAAAATGGATTAGTTCTGGGATGGCATTATCTATCTTCTGATAAAGCTAAGCCAGAGTTGGGTAGCTACACTTAGGTCCCTCTTCTAAATAGGAACTCTGACCTCGATCCACATCGGGTTGGTATCCTAAAAAAGTGGTTCTAATCAGTTCTTCAGAACATCCATAGACAGAGAAATAGCTAATCCCTCGTAAGGACTAGTAGAGCAAAAATATTTATCCAAGACAGTGTTGATGTACTCCCTACGACACTCGACCTCCTTTCCTCAAACTATGACCAACCTCACTGGTCTTAACTTACTTTCCTTCTTCTATTTTGCGGGACCAAGCTACCATACGCTGCATAGAACATTTGGGCCCAAGTAAAAATATAGGGACCTCGACGCTTACTACAAGTTTCAAATTTATGGAATCGGAGGGTGTCCACTATACTTAGTATTTTCGTGGAAGGCTCTTAGTTGATAATATATTAACCTAAAAATTTGTATTTAGTCATCACCCTTTAACCGGTTAAGGAGACTCGATGGAGGAATCATTGGTGGAATAGGAGCCTCAAGAGGTGCTTCCATTGATTCTGAGTGTGGTGTTGTGGGAGATGGAGTGTCCCTGGTAAATATGGGATGAGATATAGCCCAAAGTTCAGAGCGCCAAGGTCATATCAGTTAATCATCGTTAGCCTTATACAAGTTAGCATGAGAGCTCGCAACAACCCTATCATACATGGGCCTCTTTCCTTTTCCTTTATCACCTGAATCTAGCTCTTTACCTCATCTTCTTAGAGGAACATTCTTTATTTATTGTTATTCCTCATACTCTTTTATGGGGAAGCTCATCCATAGACCATTTCTGAAAGGTATTTCAGAAAAAGTTAGAAATAACCTAATTCTATTTACTGAATAGTAATTGCAGAGGAACTCGCCAAAAATGTTGGCACGCTAGATGTAGACCGTCATTAGTCTTAAGACAACTCCAACGTAGAGTCTGTTAAACTTGGTTAGCCTAGAAAAGCGTTGGCGAGTCGTCGACCAAATCAATGATCCCGACGTTAACCACTGTTTGGTCCCCTAAACCAGCTAAAGGTTCTTTAAAACTCAGCGAGATTCATGACCACACACCACGAAGCGAGGTGGTTAGATGAACATGACTAATGTTACTGTTGACACCCAATTTTGACCGACCTTTAACAATTTTTAGGATTATATTTGACTAAGTACGTATTTTAAAATTTACTTAAAGTTTTGAAGTTTTAGTCGATTTTTCTCAAAAATTATATATTTTAGTATCGTTTACTTTATAAAATTATTATAAATTTTATTTTATATTTTTTTTTATGAACTTCAAAATGTTAAAATTTAAATGGTTTTCAATTATATAAAATTTTAATATAAATAGTATTTTAATTAAATAGTAATTCCTACACTTTCCTTAAATTTTAAATTCTAGCCTATTCTATCATAATTTCTTTCAATTCTAGCCACTTGAATTAGAGTTTTATTACAATCATAGCCACTCTTTCATTTCAATTCTAGCCTAATTTTATTGCAATTTTAGCCATTTCATATCCAACCAAATCTGATTTTTACATCTCATCTTTTAATCTCATCCATCTATTTTATTAATCGAATCCTAGCCCTTCATTTCAAATTAGATCAACGGTTGTGATTAAATCTCTTATTTTCTCAACACCAAAAGACCCCAAAACCTAAAATTTCAACTCTCTTCTCCCTCCCTCTCCTTGGCAGCCGCCAGCCCTTCTTTCTCTTCCTCCCCTCTCCCGTCGCTCCTCCTCCTCCTTCTCCTACCTCTTCTCCTCTCTTCTCTCTTTTCTCTGGCAGCGAGCAGCTCCACCGGCGAGCTGCCAGGCGACAAGCAGCATCAGCAGCCGTGATCGGCGAGGAGTCAGCAGCAGTCGCCGGCGAGAACCCCTGCGCCCAGCCAGCAGCTGCAAAGAGGAGGCAAATGACCATCTTTCTCTCCTCGTTACCTCCCTCTCGTCGCTCTCTCAAATGGCGAGCAGCCGCTCCGACGCACGTAGCAGCAGCAACGCCAGCCAGCAGCCTCATCGTCCCTTTCTTCTCCTCTTCTTGTCGCTTCTCTTCCCTTCTTCTTTCCCTTTCTCTTCTCTTTTACTGCAGGTACCAGCGCCCTCACCAGCCGGCAGCCACGACGAGCAGCCGTGCGCAGCAGTGACGAGCCGCCAGCAGCTCCGGTGGAGGAGAAGCACACGAAGACCATCGTGAGCCGCAACAACCAGCAGCAGCAGATGATGCCTCCCTCTCCTCTTCTCTCCCTCGTCCCATCTCTTCTTTTTCCCCAACAGCAACCAGCGAGCTCCAACGACTGCGACAATAAACTCCGGCATAGTTCAAAGTTTTGGAGGTCATTTTTAGACGGATCTCAACAGATCCGTCGCAGTATATCCTTCATTCTATTACTATTCGTTTTGTTCATCTTATGATTTATATATTCTTGTCAATAATTTAACTTTGTTCATTCTACTTGCCATAATTTTTTTGATAAAATGTTTAAAATTATAACTGAATTGCTGGTTTGTTCTGCTGATTTAGTGAATTATTCCTTGATATTTTTTTGTGTTAAGAAGGCATGTGCTATGATATTTTGATCTGATTCTAGTTTGTCGTAATAGTTCTGAATAATTATGACTCGTTTGCATACACTGTATCGAAATTGGTTTGGCAAGAAAAGGCATAAATCGGTTTGTTTGCTGGCTATTGATTATTCATTTGTTAAGTACAAGCAATCCACTAGCTCGTGCTCCTATCTGTTTAGTGGTCCCGTTACTTTTAAATTCTCTTTATCTATGGTAGCAAATTAATGTTTCTTGCTTGTCTGATTTGTATAATATTGGTTAATCAACACTAAGGTGATTTTATGGTTTTGTGCTAATTTGGAACGATTTTGTGTCTCTTTGTAAGACAAGTTTTCCTCATTATTTGTTGGCTATTGTTAATTGATCATAATTGGCTTAATTCAAGTTGAATTGGTTCTTACTTGTTTTATTATAGGAAAAACTATATTTGATTGAACTGAAAATAAATTAAAATATTTTCTTATTTTAAATTTTTCTTTGTGAAAAAATATTACTCTCTTAATTAATTTTTACTTGTTTATACTTGGTAGTGAAATATTTTAAAAATTTTCTTATTTGGTCCACTTTTACAATAAGGAAAATAATATATTTAATTGATTCCTTTAAATATTTCTTTTTTCCTTATTTGTTTCCCCCTCTTTGCTATATAAATAAGACCCCCTCCCTTCATTATAATCAACTCATACACTCATTCACTCTCAATCACAAGTTCTCTCATCACTCTTTCTTCTCTCATTGCTCTCTTGCTACTCTAACAATACATTAAGATTTCGGTAAACATTCAAGTGCTCTTCTTCGCTACTTTGCTATTTTGCTTTTGTTCGAGTAAAGGTTGGATCAACTTGTTCTTCATTGCATTCCTAATCTACTTAACCGGTTAGTATTCGGAATTAACATTTAATTTATTTTTGTATTCATACATTTGTGTGAGCTCATTGTTCTAAACAATTGCATATTGTCTCACCTTGATTAATAAATATGATTACTTGTGTAGTTATTTGATTGCTTTGACAGGTTTCAAACTTGAAGTTCAAGTTGAAGATTAACCATGAAGAAAGATTTATTTGCTTATTTGAATCTATATTTTTTCTTTCTTATTTTATTTATTCGAATGTTTTAACATTTGTAACTCTAAAGATCATATATATAAATTTATTTGGGGGATCGTCTAGGGGAGGGGGATTTACATGCCTACTTGTTCATTGTAATGTTTTTAAAAAAGTTTGAAATCATGCCTATAGGTTTATCTTTAACCACCTAGAATTATTGCTTGTAGGTGTTATAATCTAATCAATTTTCAATTTGCTTGACGCTTTGTTATTAAGTCTTTAAAAAAATAATAACTAGATTCCATTAATTTTTGAATGTTAAAATCAAATTGTAATAATTTAGTACTCTTGTCATGTAGAAACCATGCCTAAGGATTAAACTGTTCATATCATTTAGATTTACAGAATCATGCATATATGTGTTACTCTGTTTTCTTTTTTTTTGAACACCTAGAAGTCATGTCTATAAGCTTAAACTTTTAGCATATCCATAATAAAAAATAAAATTTGTGGTGCATATTTGTGCCCTCCCCCTAAAGTTAGTTAATGTTTGTCCTTTTTATAAGATTTTTGCACTCATGATGCAATATGTCGTTTTCTTAAAATAATTATTAGAATCATTTCATGCATTTAACAAACTACTTGGTTTTTGAATATTTTATATCAAAACCTTTGCATTTAATAAATTTACTACCTTAATGTTCTACTAGTTTTTTTTTCTTACTTACAAAGTTTTGCAACATAATTTTCTTAAGAGTCATTATTCAATCATCCTTTAAAACATTGGATTGATTACGACATTATTTATTTTGAAAATAAATTATAAGCACTATCTCCTAATCTATCGTTAGTGGGAAAGTCAAAGGAACTACGAGGTCTAGTTCCAATTTTAAAACCCGACGCATCCCCGGAAGTACCATCTACCCATGAATTTCAAAAGAAATTATGTGTATTTATATGTAAATGTTTATGTACCTATATGCAAATTAAATCTTTTAAATCATTTTTCAAAAAACATAAACTATTTATTAGACCGACCTCAAGTCAAAATTGTTTCGATGGTGGAGGAGCGCGATCAACAATATCGTGGCATTATCCCTATCAAGAAACAAACATTTTTTTAAATAAAAAATTCATATTCAAAACTTGCTCAATTTTCAAAACATTACTTTCGCACATATTAATTGCTTAATATTTACAAATTTTATTTATAACTTAGTGTCATATGCTTAAGTAAAAATAAAACTTGATTGTTTATTGCTATAACCTAGCCTTGGATGCTCAAATTAATGAAAAATAATAAAATAGTATTAATTGTTTTATATCACTTAGAAAGATTAAATAAATTAATAAATGAAGTGACTTTGATTGCTAATTGTAACTCCCACATAGATTGCATGAGATACGGCTGGGACCCACACTTGTGGACCTCGAGGGATGCCTAACACCTTACCCTCGAGGTAATTTGAACCCTTACCCTAATCTCTGACTCGTTGACCTTAGTTAGACTTAGTTAGGTTAGATAGGTGCCCTAACGCGCCTTAATTCGTTAGGTGGCGACTCCAAACTCAAAATCCCAAAAGAGTTGTTAGGTCGTGCACAAAACCCGTTTTCTGCGAAAATGGGGCACGACACAAAGGCGACTCTGCTGGGGATATTAGGTTCTTACCATTACGTGTTAATTGTTTATTTAGGTGGGGTTTACTTTATTTTTGTCATTTCATTATTTGTTAGGTGCTTACCATGTTTAGCTTATTTTGTTGCCTTGTTTACTGTTTTTTCCCCATGTTCCATCCCTTTCCCTTTTCCTTAATTGTTATTACCATGTTACACATCTTCCCTTTTCCTTTATTTGCTTAATTACATGTTTAGTCCCATACCCTCTTTTTTTATTTGTGTAGTTTTTATATCTTTATATGTTTAATTTCCTTTATTCATGCTTATTTATCTATTTATTGTTTATAAACTGCCTATATGTTACCGCTTTTCAATTTAAATGCTAAATGTTTATTGATTTGATAATTGGCATCCCACTCATACTTCCCCCGATTGGGACCCTCTTCCTTTTTTTTTATTTTGTTCTCGTGATGTTGTGCCTTTGCACCTCTCACAACTACTCCAATCCTATTCAAATACCCATTATAGAGAGTCGGCATATGCGTGGACGTAACAGATAGTTTTACTACCGCGAAGCCACGAGCCTCTCGCATAGAATCCCTTTCATGTCCGTGTCAAGCCAACTCTTAGAAGTCCTGGTTAAGTCATACTTGCTGCATAAACCCTAGGTGGTTTGACCCTTGGTGTCAATCCACATAATTAGTAGCCACCCTCTCGTCTAAAGGGCCCCAACACCCTTAGACAAATTGCATATTTATGTGTCAACGTGATCATAACAATTAAATAAAGCCAACGTTGTCAAAATGGAGTTTAGAAGTTGTTTGTTACTTTGTTTGCAGAGTCATGGCTCACCCTCACTTTCCCAACACGCAAATGGTGGTCGAAGTTAATCCCATTTTGAAGACTTGGTGGAAATTTATTCAAAAAAATCGAGAGTTAGAAGCAAATGAACTGTTAGGCCGCCTCACTGCTTTGATCTCCGTAGAGTCAGATCGTCACTTAATCAAGGCATAGTTGAAATTCTGGGATACTGAAAGGTTAGTCTTCAAATTCAAGGATTTTGAGCTAACCCCAACAATCGAAGATGTTAGAGGATTCATAGGTCTTGCATACAAATATCTAGAAATGATTGTTCCACACAAGCCAAGTCCAAGATCTTTTCTGAAGCAAATGGGCATGTGTCATAATCCAAGTCTACTTTGTCTGAAAGAAGGTTGGATTTCTTTAGAATTCTTATATTCACGCTTTGGGGATGAGGAAGGTCATCAAAACTTTCATACAGAATTTTGCTTGCTCTTCCGCAAAATGGGAAAGATATCATCTTAATGCATTCGCCGTCGCCCTATTAGGCTCATTGGTTTTTCCTAGAGAAAGAGGAAAGATCCACACCGGCTTGTGTTACGTGGTTCGTATGTTGGCTCAAGGTGGGAAGACCTTGGTCCCCATTATACTTGTAGAAATTCTAAGTGCTTTGACTGCATGCAACAAAGGCAAAAGATACTTTGAGGGGTGCAACTTTCTGCTGCAATTTTGGGCCGTCGAAGATTTCTACCAAAGAGCTAATAAAGTAGACATTGTTAGAGGGACTATGTGGAACAAAATTATCAACCATCACCTAAGGATGAAATATTTTATCTCCCCTGTGGGAACGGAGGACTGGTTCACATACCTAAAGCAGCGCTCAGCCGTTGAAATCCAATGGAAGTATTATTGGTTGAATCCATGACGTGCGAACCTAAGAGGAAATGAACTTTACTTCATTGAGCTTATCGGTTTGAATGGTGTGCAACCATACGCACCACTTCGAGTCCTTCGACAATTCGGACAGATCCACATGATACCTTTGCGATCCCATATGAGCCACTATGGATATGACTTTGGGTCAGAACTACCGCAAGTGAACACTATACTGCAAAGATGGAAGAATGTGATAACTATCGATGTTCAAGAGCACCGACCCTTCTGCATACCTGAATATTACGTATGGCTTTGAGAAGATGGAGAGCATAGAGATTTGAGCGAAGGAGGTCTTCGTGGTTTTGGCGATGAAAAAGAGAGAAGATGGGCTTGCAACCTCCTCAACACTGATTATGACATTACCCCAGAAATGAGGAAGCAGATTATGCCTAACATTGGAGAGAAACATAATTAAAGTTTTGTATTTATTTCTCTTTATTCCCCATATGTTATCCCTAGCCATTTAGTTATCTCTAGATTGATGTAATAAATAGAAATTATTTCAATAATTAAAAGTCATTTTATTGTCTAACTCTAAACTCCAAATTGGCAAATAAGGCTTGAATTAATTATTATGCATCACTTATGTGTCGCTTAGGCCTACCTTTGGCTCAACGAGGTTCCGTGCATTTAGGGCGTTTATGTCAAAACAACGTGTTGATATTATGATATTATCCTAACCCCTAACTCTTTTCTGTTGATTCTATTGTTTTCCCATTTCCCAAGGTTGATCTGTCCTTCATCCTGGCACATACACGATCAAAAGGGACCCCCCCTTCTCCTTCTTCTCAAAGAGAAAGCTCCAAAGACAAAGGTAAAATGGTTGACGACAATAGCACCAATGAAAGGGTAGAAGCTTCTGAGGGAGGACAACTTCAAAATAATCTTGTCCTAAGACTTGAGCGCAAGATTTCACAATTGGAAGAAGAGATAGCCCACATGCGTGATTTGGCCAAATTGTCTATATCTCTTGGAACCCAATTTGGAGAAAACATAGACAATCCTCCTAACCAAACAGCCATGCCAAACAATCCTCCAATCCATATATCCCCACCTGAACCCACTCGTCCAAATACCTTTCCACCACCCCACGCCCAAAATACCCAAGTTCCATGTCACCACTATTACCAACAAACCAAACCAACCTTCCCAGAAACAACCCCAAACTCAAATATTCCATACACTCTTGGAAACAACAATTTCAATCCAATATACGTGGAAATTGACCCTCTTAACCATGACCTCCATGAATAAGAGTCCATCAAAAAGAAATCCTAATAAAAAACCTGACTGAGAGATTAGACAACTTGACCAACAGGGTACAACATGTTGAAGGAAACAAGAAGTTGGGAGGATTGAGATATGAGGATCTGTGCATGCATCCTGATGTAGAACTGCCCGAGGGATACAAACTTCCAAAATTTGATGTGTTCAATGGCATTGGGTATCCCAAAGCCCACCTACGGATGTATTGTGACAAACTTGTAGGGGTGGGAAGAGATGAGAGGATACTCATGAAGTTGTTTATGAGGAGTCTTACTGGGGAGGCCCTATTATGGTACATTGAGCAAGACTCGCGGAAATGGATAAAATGGGTTGGTATGGCAACTGATTTCAAGAATAGGTTTGGTTTTAATATTGAAAATGCACCTGATTGGTTTTTACATTCAAAATTTGAAGAAGAAACCAACTAAATCGTTTAGAGAATATGCCCTAAGATGGAGGTCTGAAGCGGCGAGGGCCAGACCCCCCATGGAGGAATCTCAAATGAAAGACTATAATATCCGTGCCCAAGAACCACGATACTATGACCGAATGATGCTGGTGGCTGAAAAGAGTTCCGCTGAAATCATCAAACTAGGCGAAAGAATTGAAGAAGGCATAAAGAATGGGACTATCATCAACTTGGAGGCTTTACAAGCAACCAACAAGGCTCTACAATCTGGTGGAATGACAATAAACCCACCACACCCATCCCTATACTCTCATACCCCATACCCTCACCATCCCCATACTCTCATACCCCATACCCTCAATATCCCTCAGCTCCACCCCCTATATCTCCCCAACCCCTGACAATATATTACCAAAACACTGCTCCTCAATATTTGCATGCCTCATATCCTATCTATAATGTTCAACCAACACACTTCCAAACTCCACCACCCACTCAAACACCAATTTACCGAAACAGACCTTCCTATGAAAGAAGACCTACAAAAATCTATACCCCGTTGGCTGAACCCATAACACAACTTTATGAAAGGCTGAAACAGGCTGGGTACGTCTCTCAAATTCCTGCATTACCTGTGGATGTTCGCGCAAAATGGTACGACCCTAACAAGGTATGCGCCTACCATTCTGGGATGAAGGGTCACACCACCGAAGTTTGCAGAGCCCTTAAGGATAAGGTTGAAATGTTGATTTATACAAAATCCATCCAACTCAAGGATCCTACACCGAATGTTGCGAATAATACTCTTTCTAACCATCAAGTCAACATGGTGGAAGCTGGTGATGTCTGGGATTGGGAAGAATCTATCTGGGCCATCGACACAGAATAAGCCATGTCTACCACTACCCAAGCACCACTAATAGTGCAAGGACTCGCCCCATTTGAAGTAGAAGTTGCTGCACCCAGACCACCGTTCACTGTCTATAGGGCATCATCCCCAATACAATGTGATACACATGCTGTGCCTTGGGATTACAACCAAAGAGAAATGAATGTGGAAGAGACAGATGTTGCAACAGGGGTCACTAGATCTTGAAGAAGTTACACTTCAGAAAATTTGGTTCAGGGAAGCTCTAGCAAATCCAAAGCACCAGTCGTAGAGCTTGAAGATCAAGGTATTTGGAAAAAGGTTCAAGCTAAAGAATACTCTGTCATTGAGCATCTGAGTAAAACCTCATCCCAAATATCAATTCTGGAGTTACTGCAATCTTCCGAAACTCATCGAAATGCCCTTCTGAACATCTTTGGTGAATCTTATGTCCCATCTAACATAACTCATGGAGAGGTATCCCAAATGGTGGGGCAGGTCTTTGAGGCTTACAAAATATCTTTTCACAAAGATGACCTGCCACTCGAAGGAACAACTCACAATAAAGCTCTGTATATTTTGGTTCAGTATCAGGATAAGGTGATTAACAAAGCATTAGTTGATGCAGATTCAGGTTTAAACATTTGCCCTCTGAGCACACTGATGAGGCTGGGCGTGGATAGTGCAAAAATTCAGACATGGAAGATGAATGTGAGTGCATTTGACGACTCTCTGAGAGGCACTATTGGGGAGATAACCTTGGACATTCTCATTGGTCCTGTCACTTTCCCCATAGCTTTCCAAATTTTGGACATCCCTTCATCGTACAACTTATTGTTGGGTCGTCCATGGATTCATATGGCTGTAGCGTTTCCATCTACTCTTCACCAATGCCTGAAGTTTGAATGGGATTACAAAGAGGTTGTAGTCCATGGAGAAAAGGGGCATCCTGTATACACGATTGAAGGAAGAGATAATATGGATGGTTAAATGTACCATACAGTGGAGCTTTTCAGTAATATTGAGTTTCAACCTTGGTTCAGCCAAAAAATCATAGATATGATGGCCTGGTTCGGTTTCGAGCTTGGGAAAGGTTTGGGGGCTGAATTGCAAGGGATAGTCGAACCTATATAGCCTGTTCGACATTCCACCACTTTTGGTTTGGAATATAAGTACACTACCGAAGAATGGCTCGATTGGCAACCACCTAGAGATGGGTACTACTATCCATTGAAGAAACCCATACCGCCATTGCATCAATCATTTCGATCAGCAGTTTTCATGGGAGGCAGTATTGATGAGATCTCAGACGACTTGAAGGGGTTATCGCTAACCAAAGAAGAGGGGAAAGTTTGCAACGTCATGATCAACGAGCATGAGAAAGGGGGCCCTAGTGGAAGCAAGGAATCAAAGATCAGCGTCAGCAACAGGACCTCGACTACATCCAGACCTCGTCGAGCATCTCGGTAGCCTTGGAAGATGTTTTTCTATAAAGTTTTAATTCAAATAAAAAGAGCTTTTAATAAACATTTTAATTCCCATCCCCTGTATTGCTTTCGAAAGAGGACTTATGAAATTTTCAAATCTTTATCAATAAAGTTCTTTTCCACATTTTTGCCTTATATTTAATTGTTCACTATTTTTTTTCTCACCAGCAAAATTCACTATAAAAATGTCGAATCTGAGACTATGGCATACAATGAGACTGCTCAAATTAACATTAACGACATAGAAGAAGTCGAAGACAATGAGGTTCCCGAGGAGTTAATCAAAAGGGTTGAGGAATTCGAGGAAAAACCCAATCCGAACTTCGTAGAGACAGAAGTGGTAAATTTAGGAAATGCAGAGGCGATACAAGAAACCCGAGTAAGCATCCATATGACAAAAGAAGATAAGAAAGAGTATACCAAGTTTCTCATAGACAATAAGGATATTTTTGCATGGTCCTACGCAGACATGACAGGGCTAAGTATGTCAATCGTAGCCCATCGACTGCCTACCGATCCAGCATGTCCTCCGGTACAACAGAAGCTGAGAAAATACAAGCCCGAGATGAGTCTGAAAATCAAAGAAGAAGTATCAAAGCAATTAGATGCTGGGATACTCCAAGTGACAGAATACCCAACATTGCTTGCAAATGTCGTTCCAATGCCCAAGAAAGACGGCAAGGTCAGAGTTTGCGTGGATTACCGAGATCTCAATAAAGCTAGCCCTAAAGATAACTTTCCCTTACAAAACATACACATACTGATTGACAGTTGTGCTAAGCACGAAACTCAGTCATTTGTGGACTGCTTTGCCGGCTATCATCAAATTTAGATGCACAAAGATGACACTGAGAAAACTGCCTTTATCACGCCGTGGGGCGTCTATAACTACAAGGTGATGCCTTTTGGATTAAAGAATGTTGGGGCTACGTACATGAGAGCAATGACTACTTTGTTTCATGACATAATCCAAGGAAATTGAAGTTTATGCAGATGATGTCATCATCAAATCAAAGGAAAGTTCAAATCATCTGGAGGACTTACGGAAATTCTTTGCAAGGCTACGCAAGTACAATCTGAAACTGAATCAAGCGAAATGTGTCTTAGGTGTGCCTGCTGGAAAGCTTTTAGGTTTTATTGTCAGTCGTCGAGGTATAGAATTTGACCCATGAAAGATCAAAGCCATTTG